>CM053560.1:54592125-54660921 GCA_028646485.1 Cryptoprocta ferox
TAGATGGCTTTTATAAAGTTCAAGTAAGTTCCTTCAATCCCGACTTTCTCGAGGGTTTTAATTAAGAAAGGATGCTGTATTTTGTCAAATGCTTTTTCTGCATCTATCGACAGGATCATATGGTTTTTATCTTTTCTTTTGTTGATGTGAAAAATACCTTTTAAAGAGGTATTATGAAACCCACTCTGCTTAAGAAGAAATTATTTATAAGATTATAGATTACTTTTTACTTATAGACAAGGGAGAAGGCCGATTATGACAAAAGGCCATCTGTTAAACCACCATAAAGAATTTTCACTGTGCACTTTGCTGCAAATGTTGGCTTCCAATGAAATGCCACCTTCTCAGCTGGGTCTCCTCAAACCACCCTCCTCCCTGGAAGAGGCTAATTCTTCTTAGCCTGTTCTACTTTCCCCATAGAACTTCAGTTTTCTAATATCTTAGAAAATTTATTTATTTTTAATATTTATTTTTATTTATGTTTCCTCACTAGTATATAAGTCTCACAAAGGAAAGGCATTTTGTCTATTTTATTCTCTAATGTAGCTAAGAACCAAGAATACCTGCCATTTAATAGCTGTTCTAAATAAAACCAGGACAAGTCAATCATACAAAAATAAAATAGGAAAAGGCATTTTTCTCTTGGTTGAAACACAATAAAACAAGCAAAGAGAATCATATTGGTCCTGAATCATGTCAGAATCTAAACATGAACATGGCATCACCACCCATTATTCTATATCATCTCAACACAGCCACAGAAACAACTGTGTCTAATATGCCCTGGTTTCTGCACTTGAGAATACCATGGATATTTACTATCTCAGATAACTACATCATTTAATTTTTATTTTTTATTTTGAATTATAAAAGTTCAATAGTAAAACATTATAGGTTTAATATGTGTGACTTCTTGAAAGATCTTCAAATTAAACAAAGTTTTATCCAGAAAATCTGAAAATATGTTACCTTCTTTTTTTCTTCTTGAAGGTATCTTTGATTTGTTAGCTTTAAAACTGTAATGAAGCAAGAAAATCACAATTATGGAAGAAGAACAGGACTTAATAATTGTTCTTCTTGATATAATGGACAGAAAAATGAATCTTAAAAAAAAACATAAAGAAAGATGCATAATTACTAAGTTATCAATGCTTTTTATTCTAATAATTACAAACCTGAAAGAACATCAGTACTTGATAGATGGGATAACCCTGTTATTTATACATCAAGATTTATTTGACACTGAACATAACCAGTGCTGTTGATGCCTATGCTTAATCTGTAATAAATATGCCACTCATGTTTCACTATTGCAAAGAAGCAAAATATGCTTGTGTTTGTTGGTTGGTACATTTTTTTCTGAGAATTTTCTAAACATTTTATAATCTTATTATTAACTGATTCTGAATACACTACTTTGAATCAAGACATTAACCCTTTCATCATAAACCAAAGTGAGATTTATACAAATGAGATAAATATTTCCAAATATTACTTCACGAATATATCATGAAAATAAATCTGGACATTAGTAGAGCTCATAATTTTGCAAATGGTGATAAAATAAAGTTCATCATTAACTTGACAAACATGTTTCTTCCATATAGAATAATTACTTTTGGAACACCTGGGTGGCTCAGTCAGTTAAGCATCCTACTCTTGATTTCATCTCAGGTCATCAACTCACGGTTCATGAGATCAAGCCCCATGTCAGGCTCTGCACTTGGGATTCTCTCTTATCCTCTCTCTCTGTCCCTATCCTGTTCATCCTACAAATAAATAAATGAGATCAAGCCCCATGTCAGGCTCTGCACTTGGGATTCTCTCTTACCCTCTCTCTCTCTGTCCCTATCCTGTTTATGCTATAAATAAATAAATAAACAAACAAACATTTTAAAGTAAGATACCTTTTGCTACTATATTCTATTATTAATACAATGGTGACAGGGATACAAGTAACCCATTGGCTTAGCACATGGACTTCCACTCAGCAATGCTGACCTGGCTACAGCTACCGCTGAGTGCCCAATATACCAGCAGAGACTAATACTCAGTCCCCAATACAGTGCCCTTTCCCAGGTCTGATCAGGTAGCTACCTGGTGGCAAGTTAATTGCACTATATAACTTCTATCATGGAAGTGGGTTTTTTCTTAGTAGGATAGATACTTACTCTGCATACAGATTTGATTTCTCTGTACACAAAGCATCTGCACAAACTACCATCTGTGTACTTACAGAATGTCTTATCTGCTGTCATGGTATTACACACAGCATTGCTTCTGAACAAGGAGCTCACTTCACAACAAAATAAGTGCAGCAGTGGGACCATGGTCCTGGAATTCACTCGTCCTAATCATATTCCCCACCATTCTGAAGCATCTGGCTTGATAGAATGGCAAAATGGCCCTTTGAAAACTTAGTTACCAAGTCAGTTTGTAACAATATTTTTGCAGAGTTGGAGCAAGATTCTCCAGGAAGCTGTAAATGCTATGAACCAGCATCCAACATATGGTATTCTTCCTCCCCTAGCCAGGATTCACAGGTCAAGGAATCAAGGGATAGAAATGGAAGTGGCACCCCCTCACTACACTGCAAGTGACCCACTAGCAAAACTGTTGCTTCTCATTACCATGACTTTATGCACTTCTGACCTAGTGGTCTTAGTTCCAAAGGGAGGAATGCTTCCTTCAGGAAATACAACAATGATTTCATAAACAGGAAGTTAAGACTACTGCCCAGCCATTTTGGGCACCCCATCCTTCTGAATCAATAGGCAAAGAAAGGAGTTACAGTTCTGGCTGGGTTGATTGATCCTGGCTCCCAAGAGGAAATTGGATTTCTGCTCTGCAATGGAGGTAAGGAAAACTATGTCTGGAATACTGAGAGATCACTTAGAGCATCTTACTTTTACCATGACTTGTAACTAAAGTCAATAAAAAACTATTACAACCCAATTCACACAGGACTGCTAAGGTCCCAGAAACAACACACACACACACCCTATTGGTTCTGTTTGTCAGATAATCTTGACTAGCACAAGAGGTTATCTCTATTTTATGGATGAAGAAAGAAGTAGATGAAAATAAGTTGATTGATCTGTTTCCAATTACCTGTTCAGCCTCATCTCCAGACTAATTACCCCCAAATAAGTTCCCACCCCAAAAAGTCACATTTTTCCACATCTGTGCAATTTCATCTATTCTGACTACCATTAATTGGAGTGTTATTCTATCAATACTCCGAAACTTAACTCTTGTCCTTTAATGTTCAGATCAAGCAGCACCTCATAGCATCACTCCCTGACATCTTCCCCTCTAGTTGAATCTGAGTTATTTTCCATTACAGATGATGTGAGAACTGTGCCCTGTCCATGATCAAAATGAATTCTAATTACTTGTTTTATTGCTGGGTCTTCTTTAGTGAGTTGTGATCTTATTTAAATTGATGAAATATTTTATTTCTATAGTATTTTCAATGCATATACTATGCACTATATTAGTACTCATTCTTATGAATGTTGAATGAAAACAAGTTTAGAAAATGTTACATTCATTATATAGTTCTCTATCCTAATTATACTGATGATAATATGATACCCCTACATTCTTGCTTTTAATGGGCTTGGCCTTCTAGCTACCTGTATGATCCCCCTCCCCCATGCCATTATCAGTGAAGTATCACTAGGCTTTACTCTAGGATAAGAAAGCATCTTTTTTATACCACAAGTTATTTTGTCTCCAAACAGCTTCATTATGGCTGAAACTGAATCAAACAATTCATATTTTTCAGAGTCAGGCAGGCAAAGAATCCAAAGTAACTAGTGAATAGATAAATATCAACAGTGTTTAGTCACATTTCTGATTTAGGCAGAAATAAAATTGTCTAAATTATCTGAATTGAATCCCAGGTACCCATGAAGATGGCTGTGTTCCAGTACTGGCTTGGATTTTATGAAACTGTTAAAGAGTATTGTTTAATAAATATTCTCTGTTAATTGGCCACCTGGTCAGGTCAGTTTCCTCTCTTGTAAAAATCATCCTGTTCCCATATGGCCTTCCTGTTGTGAAAGCATTAAACTTCCTTGAACATTTGTTTCATGTACTCATCATGTTCATATTGGGGGTACTGCCAGAGTAAGTGATGGTAATGGTGAAAAATACAGCATTATTTTAAGGAAATAAAGTCATATAAGATATAAATCCCTATCTTTCCACTTACAACAAAAGAGAATCAAACATAGATAAAAGTAGTTATTTAATTTTAGATCAAATTATATAATGATGATAGTGCAAGTAATTAAAACTGTATAGTGTTGGGGGGGAGTGCTTTCAGACATAGGTAAACAAAGTTCCAAATATGTTTTCCTTAATTGGCTCTCACCTCCCTACTTGAAGCCACACCCAACTAACATCTAAAACTATACTTTCCTGTGATTTGATATCCTAGTAAATAATAAATGTATGAAATGAATCTCTCTGTGGAATATGTTTTTCCTGAGGTTGTTTCTACTGTGAAAAGAATTAACTTATAGATTCATTATCCTTAAAATATAACAAACCTATTTAAAAAAACCCTGAGAATTTAATTATAGGGTAGCGTATAACGTTAGGTGAACTTCAGAGTATTTAGAAAACTATATGAGCATCCCAGAATCTATAAACTGGACAAAAATGGAATTCACTTTTTCAACTTTAATAAAAGTTTGTGTTAATAGAAATATTGTGGCTATTTATAATTAGCACATATTTCAGATTTCAGAAGATTATTTCATAGGCTTTCTGAGATGTAATTTAGCACAGAAATTTCCACAGAGCATATGACAGAAAATCTGACTCCCAGCTATGTCACTGTTTGAAAGAGGCTGGGTTAGATCTCAGTATTCATGACATACATAACATTTGGCTTTTCACTATTAGGTATAATCATATCATTGTCTGATACTTTTATGCAGTTGTTTTAGTGGGAATATATAAAGCTCTACACATTTGAGCTAAAACTTCCTAGAAAGCAACCGACTTGAGGGAAGCTGAGGTTGTTTGCTACTTCAGTAGTACCTAGGAAAATCTCTGGATGTAGTAGGCACTCAAAAATCTAAAGTTATACTATACTATCTGGTCATTAAAGGTTTTTGTTCAGAGAAAACTGAACTTGGTTAGAAAGGTAAGGAGCAGAAGTCAAAGAGCCTATCTTCAACCAGATTTTCTCTAAAACATGTAAAAATAAAAATAAGCAGCCTCAAGTCCATTGTTATATAAATATACTAGCTATGCTTTGAAAAATACTATATTAGTACTTCTGGTGGCAAATTAATACATGACAGTCCTACTAAGATTCATAAATCCAATGAGCAGCTGGGTGTAGTTTACCAAAGTTTTCACTAAAGGAAACCTGCAATTCAATTAAACTGTACTTTCTATCTACAGGTTACAGAGCAGTAGGGATCATCCTTCAATTCCATTCACTTACTGGAATCCTCTATTGAGATAAAGAAACTACGTTACTCTTTTCTCCCTCCCCTCCTTTAGAACCATAACTCTAGGCACTAAATAACTATGACCAATGGTATGTATTAAGAAATTACATCCATGGCTGGACACCTGTGTTTCCTACTCCCATTCACTCATTTTGCCCATCCATCCACCCCCAATTATGTTATGAATAAGCCACAGGAATGAAAGGTACAGAATAGGGACTACAGTCAATGGCATTGTAATAGAATTGTAGGTGACGGATGGTTGCCACACTTGTGGTGAGCATGGCATAAGGTATAAAGTTGTTGAATCACTATGCTGTACACCTGAAACTAATGTAACATTTGTTAACTATACTCAAACAGTTGCCCATCCACAGAAGAATGGATAAAGAAGATGTCACACACACACACACATACACAAACTTACACACCCACACAATGAATATTACTCCATCATAAAAAAGAATGAAATCTTGCCATTTGCAACAACATGGATGGATCTAGAGGGTATGATTCTAAGTGAAGTCAGTCAGAGAAAGACAAATACCATACGGTTTCACTTATATGTTGAATTTAAGAAATAAAGCAAATGAACGAAAAAAGAGAAAACATACAAACAAAAAAAACCAGACTCTTAAATATACAGAACACAATAATGGTTACCAGAGAGGAGGTGGCGGGGCGGGGGGGGGGGGGCAGGGGGCAGGGAGAATAGGTTAAATAGGTGAAGGAGATTAGGAGCACACTTTTGATGAGTACTGAGTAATGTATATAATTGTTGAATCATTATACTGTGTATCTGAAACTAACATTGTATGTTTTTCTTGAATTAAAAAAATTACATCCATGGGGCACCTGAGTGGCTCAGTCAGTTAAGGGTCCAACTTCAGCTCAGGTCATGATCTCACAGTTCATGAGTTTGAGCCCCGTGTCGGACTCTGTGCTGACAGCTCAGAGCCTTCCTTGAGCCTGATTTGGATTCTGTGTCTTCTTCTCTCTCTGCCCCTCCCCTGCTTGCACTCTGTCTCTCTCTCTCCAATAAATAATAAACATTAAAATTTAAAAAATATATCCAAATTAGCCATTATATTGAAGTTATCAATATTTCTTATTTTAGCAATGACTCAGATTTTCATATTATGAAATTACAAAAATATCTGTTAGTATTACACTAATAATGATATGAAATGAGTGTCCACAAATTACTTGCACATTGTTACTTACCTGGTTAAATTTGCCTGTCACTTGCCTCTTTGGCCTCTAACAACTGCCCTGAAGCACAACAAACTCTTGCAATTTTTGCTAAGAAGTGTTCTGTCCTGTCTCAGTGTTTTTTAATATATATTCTATCTGTAAAAATCAATTTACTTAATTCCTACCAAAATTGTAATTGCTCTTTTAGAATGGGCTCAGGCATTGCATTTCCTAGGAACCAAATCCTATCTCAATTCCTATCTCAACCTACATTAAGAATCCTTCTTACATACTTCCTTGTAATCCAGTGTTTCCCTTATCAGAGATCTGTCATAGAAGGTTTTGCAGGGCTCTTTTAACTCACTCCCTTTTTCCACAATAAGCTTCTTGAAGGTAAGAAACAACACTGCATAGTAAACACATTGCATTGAACATAATAAGTGCTGTTTAAACTCAGTCTGTGAATAAGGATCCAGTTTCTGTGCTATTATTACTACCTAAAATTGGATTTTGGAAACTGTTTTTCATAGCATTATAATAATACCCTAAAAAATAACACAATGTCATGATTGGTTAAAGAGAACTTCTCATTATGTGATACTGGGGTTCTCAATATAGCTTGATATATTAGGACTCACATATGAAATTTAAGTAATTACTATTATTTTTTCAGTATTAAAAACAGGTTAAGTGCTAACACAACTATAGCTTTCACAGATTACTAACGTTTCTAATATTTCAAATCCTAACTCATTGTGTTAGATATTAAGAGCCATCTTGTTCCTGTAAAAGACTTACCTAAAACCTAAGAATTACAAGTAAGTCTGATGCAACTATGTGATAAATGTTCTTAACCTTATTCTCAGGACTAAAGAATCTCAAGTTATTTTTTTTAAAGCTCCCTATAAGGAGGAGTGGGAATAAAATAGACTTAGTATTTTAAAAATAAAAAATATTCATTTCTATTTCACCAAATAGCAGTGTTTCATTCACCTAGCCAAAACTGTGATCAAAATCTTCTTGTAGCTTTGAATACAGGTCATTGAAAGATCAATAAACATAGACAAAACCATGGAAACAGCTGAATTTAAATAATCCAAAAATAAATATATTTATTCTTACAAATAAATATTTTTTAGAGTTCCATGGACAAATATACAAATATAATTTTGCTAAGACTCTAGTCTAAATTATATATTCTTTCAAAGTCTACATAACTCCCATACCTTGCAAAGGTAATCATGCCTAAGCTACCCACAGTTATAAGAAAAAATTTTTTAATGCTTGATTTTCTTAAAATACTTTTACAAATGAATACACTCCAATTACTTTAGACTAATATTTTTATCTTTGAATATTTTTAGATTGACAGTAAAGTTGAGAAGAGAGTACAGAGTTTCCATGTATTCCCTACCCAGTCTATTATTAATATCTTAATTAGTATGGTATATTTGTCACAACTAAAGGATCAATATTGATACATTTTTATTAAATAAAAGTCTACAATTTATTCACATTTCCTAATTGTTACTAATGTCTACTTTTTGTTAAAGTATCCCATCCAGGATATTATGTTACTTTTATTTGTCAAAACTCCTTAAGCTCTTCTTGGCTATGATAATTTCCCAGGCTATTCTTGTTTTTGATGACCTTGAGAGTTTTAAGGAGTACTGGTCAAATATTTTATATATTGTCCCTCAACTGAGTTTTGCTGGTTGTTTTTTTCTCATGACCAGGCCAGGGTTATTACACTTTTAAGGGAGGAAAACCACAGAAGTAAGGTGTTATTTTCATATCATATCAAGGGAACATTCTACCAACATGATTTATCATTGTTCCTGTTGACCTTCAACACCCAGCTAAGGGTAGTGTATAATAAATATTTCCACTATAAAGTTCAACTTTTCATCCCCTTTACCATACTGTACTCTTTGGAAGGAAGTCACTAAGCACAGCCCAATTACGTTCCACCTATTTGTGGATGCAGTCTCTACATAAAATAATTGGAATTAAACTGAACAACAATCTTAATCTATTTCTTCAATTATTTTTATTCAATCATTTATATAAGTATGGAGCCATGGATATTTGTGTAATATTTTGAGTTATAATCTAATTTAACTTATTTTGGGAGGAGGAATTACTTGGAAAATGACTCTAGTTTGTTATGTGTTTTAAATTGCTTGTTAGCTTTAACCAAGGATTCCTTTTAATTTTATTTATTTATTTATTTATTTATTTATATTCAAGTTAATTAGCATACAGTTTAGTCTTGGTTTCAGGAATAGAACCTAGTGATTCATCTCTTACATAGGACCCCCATTGCTCATGCCTAAAAGTACCCTCTTTAGTGTCCATTACCCATTCAACCCATCTCCCCACCCACCTACCCTCCACAACCCTCAGATTGTTCTCTGTATTGCCTCCCTCCCTTATTTTTCCTTCCCCTCCCCTGTGGTCATCTGTTTTATTTCTTAAATTCCACATGAGTGAAATCATATGATATTTGTCTTTCTCTGACTGACTTATTTTGGTTAGCATAATATACTCTAGTTCCATCCACATTGTTGCAAATGGCAAGGTTTAATTCTTTTTGGTTGTTGAGTAGTATTCCATTACACACACACACACACACACACACACACATCTATTTATCCATTCATCAGTTGATGGACATTTGGGCTCTCTCCATAATTTGGCTATTGTTGATAGTGCTCTATAAACATTGGGGTGCATGTGCCCCTTCAAAACAGCACATCTGTATCCCTTGGATAAATATCTAGTAGTGCAATTGCTGGGTTCTAGGGGGATTCTATTTTTAATTATTTGAGGAACCTCTATACTGTTTTCCAGAGTGGCTGCACCATTTTGCATTCACACAAACAGTGCAAAAATGTTCCCCTTTCTCTGCATCCTCACCAACATCTGTTGTTCCTGAGTTGTTACTTTTCATGATTCTGACAGGTGTGAGGTGGTATCTCATTTTGGTTTTGATTTGTATTTCTCTGATGATGAGTGATATTGATCATCTTTTCATGTGTCTGGTAGCCATCTGGATGTCTTCTTTGGAAAAGTGTCTATTCATGTCTTCTGCCCATTTCTTCACTGGATTATTTGTTTTTAGGGGGTTGAGTTTGATAAGTTCTTTATAGATTTTGGATACTAACCCTTTACCCCTTTGTCATTTGCAAACATCTCCCATTCCATCAGTTGCCTTTTAGTTTTAGTGACTGTTTCCTTCACTGTGCAGAAGCTTTTTATTTTGATGAGGTCCCATAGCTCACATTTGTTTTTATTTCCCTTGCCTCTAGAGACATGTCTAGTAAGAAATTACAGTGGCCAAGGTCAGAGGTTGCTCCCTATTTTCTCCTCTAGGATTTTGATGTCTCCCATTTAGGTCTCTCATCAATTTTGAGTTTACTTTTGTGTATGGTATAAGGAAGTGGTCCAGTTTCATTCTTCTACATGTCTCTGTCTAGTTTTGCCAACACTATATGCTGAGGAGACTGTTTTTTTCATTGGATATTCTTTCCTGCTTTGTGAAAGATTGGTTGGCCATCCATCTGCGGGTCCATTTCTGGGTTCCCTACTCTGTTCCACTGATCCATGTGCCTGTTTTTGTGCCCGTACCATACTGTCTTCATGATTACAGCTTTGTAATATAGCTACAAGTCCAGGACTGTGATGCTTCCATCTTTATCTTTATCTTTGTTTTTGGTTTTGGTTTTCAACATTACTTTGACTATTCAGAGTCTTTCTGGTTCCATACAAGTTTTAGAATTATTTGTTCTAACTCTGTAAAGAATGCTAGTGTTATTTTGATGGGATTATATTGAATGTGTAGATTGCTTTGGGTAGTATCAACATTTTGACAGTATTTTTTCTTCCAATCCATGAGCATGGAATGTTTTTCCATTTCTTTATGTCTTCTTCAATTTCTTTCATATGCTTTCTGTAGTTTTCAGCACACAGATCTTTTACCTTTTTGGTTAGGTTTATTCCTAGGTATTATGGCTTTGGTACAATTACAAATGGGATCAATTCCTTGATTTCTCTTTCTGCTACTTCATTACTGGTGTATAGAAATGCAACCAACTTCTGTACACTGAATGTATATTCTGTGACTTTGCTAAATTTACACATCAAGTTCGAGCAGTTTTTTGGTGGTCTTTTGGGTTTTCCACATTAGGGTATCATGTCATCTGGAAAGAGTAAAAGTTTGATTTCTTCCTTACCAATTTTTATGCCTTTTATCTCTGTTTTGTTCTCTGATTGCTGAGTCTAGGGCTTCCAGTACTATGTTGAACAACACTACTGAGGAAACAATGGCTTTGAGTGACACACTGGACCAGATGTACTTAACAAGATATATTCAGAACATTTTATCCCAAAGCAGCAGAATACACATTCTTCTCAGGGGTACATGGAACATTCTCCAGAAGAGATCATATACTAGATCACAAGTCAGCCCTCAACAGACAAAAAAGATCAAGATCTGAATATTTTCAGATCACGCTATGAAATTTGAAATCAACCACAAGAAAAATTTTGGAAAGCCCTGAAATATTTTGAGGTTAAAGAATATCCTACTAAAGAATGAATGGGTTAACCCAGGAAATTAAAGAAGGAATAAAAAAATACATGGAAGCAAATGAAAATGAAAACACAACAGTCCAAACCCTTTGGGATTGAGTGGTAAATATATTGTGGTTCTTTGATTGCCATAATCATAGATGGTAAATAGTATTCAGAAAATGTAGTCTCTAATAATAAAACATTATTTTATTAAAGTTATGATAAATAATTTTTCAATTTTAGCTCCTTTGCTCTCATTTATAATCAACCCACATTAAAAAGGCACACATGAGGGTGCCTGGGTGACTCAGTCGGTTACGAGTCCGACTTCAGCTCAGATCATGATCTCACAGTCCATGGGTTTGAGCCTTGCATCAGGCTCTGTGCTCAGAGCCTGGAGACTGCTTCAGATTCTGCTGTCTCCCTCTCTCTCTCTCTGCCCCTTCCCTGCTCGCACTCTGTCTCTCTTTTCCTCAAAAATATATAAGCATAAAAAATTGGTTTTAATAAAATAAATAAGGCACACATGAAAGCGATCCATCTCAATAATAACAATAAAAAATAGGGTATGCAAATATGGACATATTTTTTTAAAAAAACTAGTTTCCAAATGCTGAACTTCCTTTCTTAAATATTTTATTTTTCCCTCCTTTCAAACATATATTTTCTTTTCTTTGCCTCTGATACCTTTCTTCTGTCCCTCTATGTTATTTGTATCCCTCAAGTCTTTGCTCATATTCCCAAAGGTTTATAACTGTAGAGTGACAAATCACCTGCATCTTTGCAGACACAGGTTTGTGTATCTGTAGGGAGCCCCCCACCTGCTGACTGAAAAAAACAAAATCATTAGATTCTATTTTTTAAAATTAAGTTGCTATGCCTCCTGCTGCTATAATCTGTTATAGAATATAGGTAGGTCCTGCTGCCATAGCATAATTAAGTAGCAGACTCTAACAGCAAGACTTCTGACAATATCAATTTAAAATGCTTTTAAATAAACAGATCTCGTATCAAAGATGCATAGCACTTTTCATAAAAGAGCCATCAAAACACATGTTAGTTGTGTATATGCACTACTACTGGCTCCATCAAAGGAGAGAGAAAGATGGCATGAACTGTAAGTGGCCTATCTGACAAAAGGAATCATGCAGTCACCTGGGTCAGCATGTTTCTTGTTCTACTGAGAAGAGATAAAACAAAACGGAAAAACAAAAGCTAATGTCAAAGTAAAATCAGAGAGGAAAATTTCTACCATTACAGAATTTCACACTAGGCAAAACAGGTGTACTCCTAAAAATTTAAAAGAATAAAGAAGGTGCTGCATATCTAATGTTTTTCAAAAACTGTATACAGAAATTAAATATTTTAGGTGTTTCTTAATTGGTAACACTAAAACTTCCACTTGTATTTTGCCTTGGAACTCTATAAATAATTAACTTTATAGGAGAATACATCCATTGCTTAGACCGTATGTGTGGGTTTGAATAACTGGAATTATCTGCTAAGAGATTTCCATGTGGAATATACATTCCTAAAGCCTACTTGCCAACTTTATATCTGCTTGCTATTCTTGGGGTTTGAACCAATGCATTCTGATTCTCTTATAGATTACACATCAGTACACTGTTAAATATCCCTTACCATAGGTTAATAAGATAATACAAGAATAAAAATGATTTCATATATATAATAGCATAGTGTTGTGTTTACATAAATACTAATCAGTGAATGCTGCTTTATAATATAATCAGTTTGTTCCATATTAAAGAAGACAGTGGCATATATATTATAAACTAAATTGCTAGGGACATTTTTCAGTATTTAACAGTAACTAAATGAATTATATTACAAAAGTAACAGAATTTATTTATTTGACCCAACTGTTAGTTTTTAAGGGATTCCAAGTTCACTCCAAGCAATCTATAAATGCCCCTAGAGTTGGGTTTGTCGCTCTTTTTAGTGCCCAGTACATAGCCCATGTCATTCTGATTATTTAGAAAACTTTTGGATTAATATGATCCATTCACATCAGTAAAGAAGCCAGATATATAAGATAATGGTATCGATAAAGGTCAGGAAAATAGGAGAACAGAAGCTACATTCCTTTTTTGGCAGTTATTCTGCCAAAATTCTATGTAAGGAATTGCTTAAACAGGCATTGAAGGACTAACTATGGTGGCTTGCACCTCTAGTGTAGAGAGAACAAAGGGAAGAGGCTGGGATTATTAGAACCAAGAGCTTTTAGGATTCTCCTATCTCTGAAAAGGAGGTGCTACCTGCCAATGTTGATATGTCTGAGGGAACACATGGAGGTTTGTTTGGGGAATATGGAAATATCATACTTGGGAACTGGAACCTACTGCCTGTTCTGACTGCAGAGACAATGTTACTGGGGAAGGAAGGGGCAAGTTGCTTCTTCCTCCACCTGCCTTTGTGCCTCCCTCTAGTACCCTCTGGTGGCAGAGTTTAAGAGGGATTCAGCAGGTGAAGGAGAAAGGGTTTGCAGAATCACAGCCCCAGTGTTACAAAGCAGAATACAGGGTGAGTTAAAGCTAATATAGAACAACTTAGTTAGCAACACTGATAGAAATCCCAGTTTTTACAAAAAGGTCCAATGTATTCAATTTAGTCTCCATTTTACTCTTAAACATGTAGTGATGTGGATGACAAATTATATGGGCACTCTGGAGATAAACCCTTTTATCTGATTTAAATCAAATAAAGCTCCATGGTAAATAGATTCCAAAGACAGCCACCTTCATTTCCCCCCTCTTTTGTAGAATTCTGTGTCCCACATGAAAAACTAGAGTCTACATTCCCTTACCTTGAATCTGGGCAGATCTTAGGAACTCGCTTGATGACAAGAATATGGTAATAGCAACATTCTGGAAGTTCAGAGGTTAGGTCATAGGAAGCTTTAGCAGTATCTACCTGGGTCTCTTGAAATGCTTGTTTTTGAGACACTTCCTCTCAGAATATAGCCACACTATGCTGTGAGACTCCCAAGCCAAAAAAGAGATCATGTGGAAGCACTACAGTGGACAGCACAACTAAGTCCCAGCTTACAACCAGCATCAAGTACCATGCAGTTACTCTTTCATTCACCCAGCAATGTTAAGCCTTCAGATAACAGCCCCAGCTGATACCCAATTACCATCACATGAGAATCATAAATGAGACCTGCTCAGCTGGGCCACATTAGCAAATATAATTATCAAAGGTAATAAATTGTAGGGTTTTTTAAAGTTTATTTATTTAGAGAGAGCAGCGTGAGTGGGGGAGGAGCAGAAAGAGAATCCCAAGGAGGCTTTGAGGAGCCTAGTGCAGGAGTCCAACTCAGGAACTGTAAGATCATGACCTGAGCGGAAAGCAAGAGATGGACACTTAACTAACTGAGCCACCCAGGCACCCCATAAATCGTAGTTTTCAGTGACCAGGTTTTAGAGTGTTTAGTTATGCAGCATACATACCAGGACACCCTACCTATTTAGGTTTCCAAGAACTTTTATTAGCAAATTTTGGCCTACCAAATAAACATCTCTATCCTCACCCAACTACTTATCAATAACCTGGGTTTTTAAAAAACCTTCATTTTCCTCACCACAGTGTACTGTATTTTCCATTTAGCTCTCCAAGTAAATTATAAACATTTGAAAGGAAGGGATCATGTCCTATTTCACTTCTGGATCTCCCGCTTGATAACTGATGATTAACTAGTTGTAATATCATATTAGTCAGTTACAGCTGCATAATCACTAGACTCAATCTCACATTCATGGGTCAGCAGGTTGACTAATTCAGCTGATCAGGCTGGGATTAACTACATAGCTCTGCATCAGGATGCATTTTATCTGGATTTGTATTCAAGCTGTAGGGTAAGTTTGGATCTACTCCATTTGTTTTTCTCTGAGGCTAAGGCTGAAGGATAGCAGTTGCTGACATCATTTTCTTCTTGTATTTTTATTGTCTTCATTATTTGTAAATTCATATTTTTATTAGTATTTATTATTAGGACTATGTGGGGTTTTTTTTAGTTTTTTAATGTTTATTTATTTTTGAGAGAGGGAGAGACAGAGCGCAAGCAGGAGCAGAGAGAGAGATAAACAGACAGACAGATCCAGGCTCTGAGCCATCAGCACAGAGCCCAATGCAGGGCTCGAACTCACAAACTGTGAGATCATGACCTGAGCCGAAGTTGGATGCTCAACCGCTCAACCAACTGAGCCACCCAGGTGCCCCCAGGTGCCCCCAGTGTTCAATTTAAATGAACACTGGTCAAATTTAAAGGTAAACCCTTTCTTCTAATTTTGTAAAGACCACAGTAAATCTACTGATATGTATCAATGCCTTCAAGATACTCGATTAAAATATTATGAGTTCAGATATTACGGACATCCATAGTTGTCCCAAATGAACATTTAAAAACTCAGAAAGCATTAACTACACACATACAGGTGAATATTATTAAATACAATAAATAATCGGCTCCAAATACTCTGTATTTCTTGCTGTAAATCGAAATCCTGCTGTAAAATCATGTTAGAATGATGCATTATTTTAATTCAAAGTGAATTGTGGAGGCAGGTCTAAGATTTATATGAAAAACCATGATAAATACCTACACTTTCAAGGTAAGAACATGCCCTAAAGCATGAAAATAAATAACTATGGAAAAAGTATTAATTTTACTTCTGTTTAGTTACATTTGTACACTTAAGTATTTACAGACTATATTTTATCAAAATATTATTGGATTTTTTGGAAAACTATTACTGAAACACTAGAAGTCTTTTTTTCTGGTAAACTACTATGTAGTTCTAGTCTCCATGTCATTATTATTTCATTTACATTATGATCTGCAATAGCTAAAAGTAATCTATAGTGGTGGCGCCTGGGTGGCTCAGTCAGTTGAGCTTCCGGCTTCGGCTCAGGCCATGATCTCACAGTTCATGGGTTCCAGTCCCGCATCAGGCTCTGTGCTGACAGCTAGCTCAGAGCCTGGAGACTGTCTTCAGATTCTGTGTCTCCCTCTCTCTCTGACCCTCCCCTGCTCACACTGTCTCTCTCTCTCTCTCTCTCTCAAAAATAAATAAAAAACATTTTTAAAAAATAAAAAAGTAATCTATAGTGAAAAAAAATTTTAAAGTAAGGTTATATGAGTGTGAAGCATTAACTATGAAAGCATATGTAGGAACTTTCCAGTGTGTGGTAGAAATGATCTATAATGTGATAAAGGTGTGGATTACATACCTGTGTGTGTATATGTCAAACTCACTGAATTGTACCCTTAAGGCTACACATTCAGGATGTTTCTGGTTTAGGTCTGTTTTGAATAAAGCGATCGTGAATATTTTTGAACATTTCTTGAAATATATCTATTGATTATATACTGAGAAGTGAAATTGCTTGGGGTATTAGTCTGCTAAGACTGCCATAACAGGATGTTACAGGCTGGGTGACCTAAAGAACAGAAATTTATTTTTTCACAGTTCTATGGGTTAGAAGTCTAAGATCAAGGTGCTGGCAGAGCTGGTTTCTGGTAGGGCTCTCTCTTTGACCTATGGACGTCCACCTTCTTACCATGTCTTAATATGGCCTTTCTTCTGTGTGTGGGCACTCAAGGTGTCTCTTCCTCTTCTTATAAAAATACCAGTCCTATTGATTAAGACCCCACCCTTACGACCTCAGTTAGCCTTAAATACCACTTTATAGACCCTACCTCCAAATATAGTCATACTGGGGGGTTAGGACATATAAATTTGAGGGGAACACAATTCAGTCTATAAAACTGGGGCATGGTATCTGTGTTTTTGCTTTCTATGTCTGGAGTTTTGTTTTGTTTTTTCTTTACCTTTCCAAATATGCATTTTAACAGCTTTATTGAGGTATAATTGACATACAAAAAACTGCACATGTTTAATGCATACACTCATGAAACCATCACTGCAATCAAAGTATTAGATATATCTAACAACTCCAAAGGTTTTCTTGTGTCTCTTCACTCTTCTTTTTGTTTTAAAAACACTTGGGGTGCCTGGATGGCTCAGACAGTTAAGCGTACAAATTCGGCTTGTGTCATGATCTCACAGTTTGTGGGTTCAAGCTCCATGTCTGGCTCTGTGCTGACAGCTCAGAGCCTGGAGCCTACTTCAGATTCTCTGTCTCCCCCTCTCTCTCTGCCCCTCCCCCACCTGTGCTCTGTCTCTCTCTCTCTCTTAAAAATAAAAACAATAAAAAAAAAACACTTAACATGAGATCTTCCATAAATGTTTAAGTGCACAAAAATGTATTGTTAATTATAGGCACAAAGTTGAACAGATCTCTACAACTTATTCATCTTGCATAACTGAAATTTTACACTTATTAAACTCCCCATTTTCCCCTTTCTCCCACTCCTGGCAATCACTATCCTATTTTCTGCCTCAATGAGTTTGATTATTTTAGATACCTCACATAAGTAGAATCATTTGTGCTTCTGGCTTATATCACTTAGCATAATATCCTCCAGGTTTATTTAAATTGTCACATATGGCAAAATTTCCTCTTTTTTAAGGCAGAATAACATTCTGTTGTATGAATATATTATATTTTCTTTATTCATTCATGTGCTGATGGATATTTGGGTTATTTCCCATAGCTTGGCTATTGTAAATAGTACTATAATGATCACAGGAGTTCAAAGATCTCTTTGAGATACTAATTTCAATCATTTGGGATAGGTACCTAAAAGTGGGTTTGCTGTCCAATTATGTATTTTTAATAATAGATTTATTGAGATATAATTCATATACTACAAATTTCACTTTTAAAAGTATCATCTTCTCATAGATTTGTCCCATATCCTTTGAAGCCATGCCTTTGTTGATTATTTATTACAGTTGGCCTTGTTTTATAATTATATGTACCTGTCACATTTCCTTTACTCATATCCTATTGGACACAGCACTTTTATTTATTTATTTTTAGCTTTTGAGTATAGTTGACACACAATGTTACATTAGTTTCAGGTGTACAACATAGTAATTCAACATCTCCAAGCATTATGTTATGTTCACAAGTATAGCTACCATCTGTCACCATACAGTGCTATTGCAATGTCACTGATTATATTCTCTATGGTGTACCTTTTAAGTGGGATATCACTGTATACCTGTAAAAATGGCTAAAATTAAAAAGACAAGAAATAACAAGCATTGGCAAGGATATGAAGAAAAAGGAACTCTTGTATTGGTTGGAATGTCAACTGGTGCAGCCACTATGGAAAACAGGAGTGAAGTTCCTCAAAAAATTAAAAACGGAAACAATATATGATCTAATAATTCCAAAGAAAATGAAACACTAGTTCAAAAAGATATATGCATCACTATGTTTACTGCAGTATTATTTACAAAAGCCAAAATATGGAAGCAACCCAAGTGTCCATCAATAGATGAATTGATAAAGAAGTGGTGTGTGTCACACGCACATATATTTGAATATTACACAGCCATTACAGATCTTGCCATTTGTGACAACATGGTAGACTTAGAGGGTATTATGCTAAATGAAATAAGTCAGTCTGAGATGACAAATACCATGTGATTTCACTCATATGTGGAATCTAAACAACAAAATAAATGAATAGACAAACAAAAGAGCATAATGAGACATATAAATACAGAGAACAAACTGATGGTTACAAGAGGGATGGGGGTTGGGGAAAGGGCAAAATGGGTGAAGGCTAGTGGGAGACCCAGGCTTCCAGTTACTGTATGCTGTCTATGTTTTTGGTGAAAAGGGGATATTCTGGAATTACTTGGGAGCTTTTTGGATTGAGGTGGGCATAGACTCTTACATCTGCAAGTCATAGTTTTATGGAAATATAATTTCTTCAGGACCTTATTTTGAAGCTTTTTAGTGTCTGCCCTATGTTTTAGAATTGAAAATATAAAAGCAACCTATCCTACCACTCCTCATGCATCACCATATACATTTGAGAGCCCTACCATAACAGCTGCAACTGTGCCTCAGTGACCTCACCTAGTATACAACAAAATACGCCTCACTGTCCAAACTCAAACATATGTTACTGTTTCACAGTTTGCCTTGTTTGAAATATAACCATTCAGAAAACAAGACAGGACAGAAGATACTGCAATCAGCATTAACACAGAATGTGCAGCAGAGGTTTTGAATCTTTGCTCACCTTGACTGCATATCAAAATCACCTAGGGAGTTTTTAAAGTCCCTATCCTCATTCTTAACCCCAGACAAATTAAATCAGAATCTCCGCAGGTTGAGAACCACGCATCAGCATTTTTTAAATTCCCAAGTGATTCCTATGTTCAGCTGAGACTGAGGGCCGCTGATAAACAGCTTCAAATAATTGCAGTTCACATAAGGATAATTTTATTAAGTCTGATTATTCACTCAACATTATTTTTAGACTCTTGCTATACTACTCCCTTGCATGCAAAGCACAGCTGGTACTTACATTAATGTAAAATATTTCAAATTAACAACCTATATTCAAAGGACAAATGTATCTTATTAATGCATGACTCTTATGTTCTATATAAGAAATGTCCCACTCACAGGTGGTACTGAAAAGATTAAGTATAAGAAAAATCTTGAAATCCATTTTTTAAAATTTCTATTTATTTATTTATTTTGAGAGAGAGAGAGAGTGAGTGAGAAGGGGAGAAGCAGAGAGAGGGAGGGAGAATCCCAAACTGTGAGATCATGACTTGAACTGAAATCAAAAGTCAGATGCTTGTTTAACCAACTGAGCCATACAGGCACCCCTTGATATCCAAATTTTTAAATAAAGTACATTTAGCTAAGTTTCTCACTTTCGGTGAGAGAAGTTATACATAAACATAAAAGAAGATTAGAATAAACCATGTGGTACTAAATTAGAGTCAGGGTCATCAGAATGAACTAATATTTAGCTTAGTAAAATTGATAGATATCAAAGCAATTAGAGACACATTCTTTATGTAGGTTATTACACCTACATATATTTATAGTCTGTTTGCAGACAAGACCTAAGAACAATGACACTCCAGCAACAAGTACACCCAGGGCCCAGAACTTAGTTTCTAAATACCACTCTTTAATAAAAGGAACCAGGTACCTAGAAAAATTAATGGTTCTAGGGCTGGGCAGGCAAAATACAAGATGAGTTTTGAGCATCTTATAGTACCAGAAAGTAAGGAAGTACTCAAAATACAAAGGAATGGGGACATAATACAGGGACAAAGAATCTAACTATAAAGAACTCCCAGTGGCCAAAGCTAGAACAATTTGAGCAGAAAAAGAAATAACACAGTACTAAATTATAACCCAAAGTATAAAATAAATATACACAAGTCCAGACTGATATAAATGTCTGAGTAAATAAATGGTAGAAAACAGATGAATCTTTCTTACAAAACAATCCATTTAATATATGTAGATATTCCCACTTCCATGGGGAAGAGCTTGTAACACACACACACACACACACACACACACACACACACACCCTTTAGTGTGGGCTTGACTTAGTAATTTTAGTAAAGAACAGAATAGGTAAGGAGAGAAAGAATAACTTTACACTGGAGAAACCTGGCAAACAATACCTTAACCAAGTGATAAAACTTAATATCCCCAGTGATGTCTGGTGCATGTCATGTACCCCCTAATACAATGTGATAAGAAGGGCATTTTAACTTTGTGGTATTCTCATAAACCTATAAACTCAATCTAAACATCAGAAAAACATTACAAAAATCAGACTGGAGGATGTTCCACAGGATACTTAGTACTTCCTGTCATTCAAGGTCATAAAAAAAACAAGGAAAGAATAAGAAAGTGTCACTGACCAGAAGAGACTAAAGGAGACCTGAACACTAAATGCAGTGTGGTACTCTGGATTGGGTCCTGGAACAAAAAGAGAACATTACAAGCAAAATTAGTGAAACTGAAACTAAAACCATAATTTTAAAAGTAATAAAGTACCAAGGTCTGTTTCTCAGTTTTGAAAAATGTACTGTAACAATGTAAGATGTGAACAATGGGGAAAATTAGACAGGGGTATATAGGACCTCTCTGTATTATCTTTGCAATTTTTCTGAAAACCAAAAATTATTCCAAAATAATATTTCATTTAAAAAATCTATGTAATTCAAAAGATACTCCTCTCAGAGTAAGAACTTGGATAAATACATTTAACTATTACAGGTACCACAGAGATTTCTTCTCTTTCCACAATTAAAGAGTTTATTTTAAAAAGAAAGAAATGTGATAGCCATTAAAACCTATATTGCTCTTCCACAATAAGTAAAATTGTATTTTATACTATTCCCAAAGCACCTACTTAAGGTCATGTGCGATGCTTATTCTGGGTATAAATCAAGCATTGAAACTAAAAACCCATTTAGATAAATGTTCCTTCAGAGCTCCCCACCCCCCAACACACACACACTATAATGTGTATCTAAGAGTCTAAGTGCATTTAAGCAAAGGGAAGAAATCAGTTGCCTAAATTCATTGTCTTATCACAGATTTATTAAATGGAATTTTATTTCTCTCATCGTCTCTTGAAACTGATTTCAATTTTGGAATATTATTTCTTTAGAAAGAGATTAGTTTAATATGTAGCTTAGGATACATTTTTTCTATGGAATTTTATTTAGGTCTTAGAATCTACTTGGGTTAGGAAATGTTCCAGAAATTACATTTTGACTTTATTTAACTTTTTAAAATTTTTTTTAAAGTTTATTTCTTTATTTTGAGAGTGAGAGAGAGAGAGAGCATGAGTGGGGTAAGGGCAGAGAGAGAGGGATAGAGAATTCCAAGCAGACTCCAAGCTGTCATAGCACAGAGTCCTGTGTGGGACTCAAACTCATGAACTCTGAGATCATGACCTGAGCCAAAATCAGGAGTAGGATGCTTAACCAACTGAGCCACCCACGTGCCCCTACTTTATTTATGTTTCAATTCTTCTAAATCACATTGGGCCTAAAGATTGTGTAAGACTGCTGCACAAAATGTAAGGCTCTAGCTAGTCCAGATCTAGATCTAAAAAGACAACTGGATAGGCCCTTCAATAACTTAAAGCAATAGGACACTATTACCATAGAATTTCACAGATCCAATTAATTACAGTAAATTAACTGTTACAGTATTATATGTAGAACACTTTTTTTCACAAATGGAATAGATTGCTTCCATTCCTACTTCTATGTGGACAGTCCTACTTTTTATTTTGATATCTCCTACCTCTGTAATATTATTTTTTCTTTTCATTCACTCTCTTCTGTTTTGTTTTGTTTTGTTTAATCTTAGAGAGAAAGAGAGTGACCATGAGCTGGGGAGAGATGCAGAGGGGGAGAGACAGAGAATCTTAGGCAGGCTCCATGTTCAGCACAGAGCCTGACACAGGGCTTGATTCCACCATCCTGGGATCGTGACCTGAGCTGAAATCAACAGCTGGACACTCAACTGACTGAGCCACTCAGATGTCCCTCTCTTTTACTGTGTTCTATGTCTACTTTCAAATAAGAAAATCATATTTATTTTCTCATGAATAAACAGTTGATAGATAAAAAGAAAATAAATGTCAGAAGGAAAATGACAACTAACTAAACTTAAACGCAATCACCTTCTCAGTAACTATGTTCATTTCTCTAAATATCTGTGGTGGACTGTTACTTTGGTAATTCCTTAATGAACCATGCTTCTGAGATTTCAAGTCTTATGTAACCCCCCTCTCACTACTCTGACAGTTTTGACATTAAAAAAAAAAAAAGTAGAAGTCACACTATGGCAGTTCTGAGCCTAGTCCTTAATTGGCCTGATAACTTTCTGCTTTCTCCTCTTTGGAATGCTAGCTCTAGAATGCTTCTTGAAATCCAACCACCATGCTATGAGGCAACCCAAGCAGTCATGTAGAGGAAACGCTTGACCCTAACCAAACATCCCATCTGAGCTAGCAGTTGAGTCTCCAGATGACTATAGGCACTAAAATATCCTAGATGACACTACATGGAGCAGAACAAACCAATCAACCTACAGAATCGTGAGGGATAATAAATTACTGGGTTTTTTTAAATTTTTTTAATTTTTATTTATTTTTGAGAGAGAGAGAGACAGCCTGAGCAGGGAAGGGTCAGAGAGAGAGGGAGACGCAGAATCCAAAGACAGGCTCCAGGCTCTGAGCTAGCTGTCAGCACAGGGCCTGACACAGGGCTTGAACCCACAAACCGTGAGATCATGACCTGAGCCGAAGCCAGACACTCAACCGACTGAGCCACCCAGGTGCCCCAATAAATTACTGTTTTAAGACACTAAGTTTTGGGATGGCTTGTTTTATAGTAATAGAAAACTAAAACAACTTTATAGTGAATACTTAAAGGAAGAGCCATTGTTACACATGGTTTTTAGGACGATTGCTTCTATTGTCACTGAGTCTCTGAGACAAGGAAAGATAGAAGACAGTTTGGAAATAGCCCAGAGAAAGGATGCAGTATGTTAACTCCTCTTATATGATTATGTTCTTCTAAGAGGAATTAGGAGGTCTTTGATCCAGTATATTAGAATCATAGTCTAGCACATTGCTACTCAAAAAATAGTTTTCAATTGACAAAATTAGCATCATCTGGAAACTTGTTTCAAATTCAGAATTTCAGACCCCACAAAGACCTACTAGATTAGATTCTGCACTTTAGCATGATCCCTGGGTGACTAGTTTGCACATGCATATAATAATAAGTGATCTGACAAAATTAAATCACATGATTACCTAACAGAATATGAACTTATCTTCCCAACCAAATGAAAATGTTCTTTCTATCCAGGCTAATGGTTCCTCAAATAAAATTTACCTAAGTTAGAAAACAGTGTCTAAAAACAAAAACAAAAACAAACAAAAAAGAAAATAAAACAAAGTCTAATCTTAGACTTCCCCAGCTCTCTTCATTTCATGTGGAAACTACAAATTGTACCAAATTGTACAAATTGATATATGTTCTATCTTCCTAGGGCCCATATTACAACTTGTATGATCTATTCCAGTGATTCAGTGCCACCCTTAGATGGGCAAGTGAGGCCTCTGCTCTGATCTTATGCCTAAGGGGCCCTATGCTTGAAGTCTTCAAAAAATTTTAGGCCTTCCTCTAAAAGTTGGGACTACCCAGGCCAGTATTGCCATCCATCAGGCACCCAGAAACTGACCTACTGCCCACATAGGCCCCTGTTTCTCCCTCTCAGCTCTATACTTGCCCATCCCTCTCCTTCTACACCCCTCAGCATGTAGGGTCAATCAGATACCCCCAAAGAGCTTTGGAAGCCATGCTTCTGGACTCATCTGGGACCCTAGTTCCCAAAAAGATTACATCTGCTGATAGGAATACTATGTCTTTCATGGGATTACATGAGATTAGGCTACCAGAATGATGCTGACATACTGATTTTAATGTTTCTTATTCACATTGGACACAGAGGAGTTCAGGGCCCTAGGGCTTAGATGCTATGGATAGTCCATAAATGACCCTTGGCTAAATTGTATGGGTAGGCCTATGAATCAGCTCCCTCCTGTTCATGTTCCCAACCTGGTGACATCTCCAGTCTATAGCACATAAGAGTGGAAGGAGTGGCATCACGAATCATGTACCCTATGCCTACCTTCCCACCCCTGCTCTCCCTCCCATGTCATTCATTAGCCATGCTACATGAATGACACCATTCTTCTCACTCTACCCACAGATACCTTTCCTGCCTCCCTCACTGGTGACAGTATACAGAAATATAGGGACATCAAATTTGAAAGAGATCATATTCTAAGAATTCACTGATAAATGCCTAAAGTGTTCAAGAGAAGACATAGTCCTACCTTTACACTACATAATGATGAACAGTGGATTTTAAATGGCCATAAAACAAATTATCATTCAAATATTGCTCTATGGTCTGTGGAAGACTAGCATTTGTAGTCATCATCAACTAAGCAGAATAACAATATTAGCACAAGTCTTTGGAAACCAGTATTCATTGGTGGCATGATGAATGATACAATGTCATGACTAGCAATATATCCTCCACTAAATAAATGGTTTTAGGGATTGAAAGATACAAGATTTATATTGTTTCAGTAAAACAAACAAACAAACAAAGCCATGATGTTGACGTAAGAAGTGTTGCTACTATTTACTTATGGCAGGAGAAATGAAACTAGTCAGAAATAACACAGTTGACAACAAAGAACACAAAGAGGTAGTTCCTGGACCTGAATAGAAAGATATGGTATCTTGACACTGCAAACAATCTTCATGTGACTGACTGGATTAAGTGCTTCTTTTCTCCCCATTACTCTCCCTCCTTTACAGTTTTCTAGTCATCCCTATGTTTCCTATGCTTGGGTTGTTCTTATTCATTCTTGAAAAGCCACATCAGGTATCCACTAATCTAGAAAACTTTCTTTAAAAAGTATGTAAACAAAGATAGTTATCTTCTTTCTATAAAACAACTCCTTTATAAATAGAGATAGTGATAGAGGAGGTTACAAATACAAAGAGATATAGACACATTTTCCTATGCACCCAAGATTAGTCCTTTTTATGTGTCTACTATACCTTCAAACTGTAAGTTTCTTGAAGTACCATGTGTTATCATTCTATTTTATAGGCATGATGACTGATACACAGATAGAGATCAAAAATGAATTTTAAATATATAAGTGAATACACTTAAGTCTATAATTGGACCTCCTATGAATTACTTTTGTAACATTTATTTTCATTGATAATCCAAGATATATAATTATTGTTAACAAACTTGAAAAATATACATTTTAAAAATAAAAATCATTAATAATTCTCCATAATCATGTTAACATATTTCCTCTTATTTATTAAAATATGTAGTTTTTCTAAAACTATAAGGTAATTACTGGAAAATGAAAACAATTTTTACTCTATTTTCCTACCAATTAGAGACATTACTAAAGACTAGAAATAAAATTGTCCTAAAAATATTTTCTGGTTGAAGTTAAAGAGAGAAAATATATATTTTAACATTCCTCTTGTCTTTATATTATAAATGGGAGCAATTGTGGATAGATGGTGCAGTAATGGGGCATTACTTTTAGCCCAGTTAGGTTTCATTGCATGGAGGAGAAAGGAGACTAAGAAAATATCAATGAAATTTCTTGGCATAATAATATAAAATGGTATCCACATCTTAGGCAGGGTAAGTTTTATAAGATTCTGTTATCTCATGGAGAAATGTTTACTCTCCTTAACATAAATTTAGACTATAATATCACCAAGGATAATAATTATTTTTAAGCTTGGGTTGTATATGTGTATATGAATGATTGCATATGTGTTCCTCAACAATTTTCCATAAGAAACTAAAAATCAATGAAGAAATGAATAAATATATCTTCACAGGATGCTGATGGAGGAGTAAAGCCAGGTTATTGAACATAATAGAGCAATACCCACTCTGAACACATCATCCAAAGCTTCCCCCTTAACCTGAAGCACTACCCCCACCGCAATGCTGCTCTGTGGATTACGGCAGTTCGTTGTAAGGCTGTAGGCATGGTTGCACACAACTCTCAAAGTGAGACCTCTCTTATGGGTATAAGGATGTTCTACAGGAAGGTGGTGTAAGGATGTTGGTTCTCAGAGAAGGGAAATAAGGGGGAATCTAGGTGAGATGCTGAGAGTTACCTATTAAGAGATTCTAAATGAGGTTTCTGCCATGTTTTTTTCTTTCTGATTTTGAAGTCCAGAAACAGTCATATCATTAGAAACATTCAATTTCTAATTTCTGTTTTATTTGTTTTTGGTGTTTTTCCTGAAATCCCATCTGGTTATTCCCAAAGTTATTGTTAAACACACAGCTTCACAGTCTAGGCAGAATTAATAAATGAGGCTTTGAAGAAAATGAGGCCATTTTGGTGGTGTCAAGCACTGGACTGAAGGAAGAGAGTAGTCCCAGAATATCAAGTGGCAATCTCTGGCCTAATTTTAAAACATCACACTTTGCTATATGTGCTTCATGTATTCCTTAGGGAAATGAAATAGTACAGATATTTCTAAACCTCCCAGAATTCTATCCCCATCCTACTTCCCACGGGAGTCGCTCCTCTGCTGAGGTTGTGCAAATCATTCCTATGGTTGCCTTTAAATTTTTTTACCATCCAATACATTGTTCCCAACATAAGATGAAGCAATATTCAGTGCATTTTTAAGATTTACTAAAATTGAATGTAATATTTTTCAAGTTGCTGTATTTACTCATCACTATATTCACTCACATTGATATAGTTTATATGGTTTATTTTAAATACAAGGTAGTGTAGCATTTTATAAATATAATTTATCCATCCCTCAGCTTAGACTATATCATATTTACACTCTCTCCTATTGCCCACAGTGATAAAATAAACTTCCTTATTTAGATTACTTTGTGTGCATGTGAGATGTTTTCCATGGGCTATATTTCAAAACAGAATTGCTTGGTTCTATGTTATGTGCATTTTTACCTATAACTGATATTAAAAATTATTCTCCAAAGTGAAACAATAGCATTCCATCTCCCAAATACACTAGAACAGAGGTTCTCCAATATGGCTGCACATTTGAATAGCGAAAAAATTTTTTAAACATTACCAGAGGCGCCTGGGTGGCTCAGTAGGTTAAGCATCTGACTTCGGCTCAGGTCATGATTTAGCAGCTCTGTGAGTTCCAGCCCCAGGTCGGGCTCTGTACTGACACTTCAGAGCCTGAAGCCTGCTTTGGATTCTGTGTTTCCATTTCTCTCTGCCCCTCCCCACACAAGCGCTCGCGCTCGCCTCCCCTCCCCCCAAAATAAATTAACCTTTAAAATTTTTTAAAAATTAAACTAAATTAAAAAATTACCAAACCATAGGCCCAGACTGGAGATTCTAATTATAACTGGGCAGAGGTTGGTCCTGGCCTTCAGTAGGATTTTAAAGCCCCCATCTCCCAGGTGATTCTAATGTGAAGTCAGGAAAGAAAACCATTTCACCAGGGGTTCTCAAATATTAGCTAGCATTAGAATCACCTGGGTTGGAGGGTTAACACACACCCAGTTTGGCTCCACCTCCAGTTTCTGATTTGGCACATCTGGGTGAGTTTAAGAATTTACATTTCTAACAAGTTCACAGGTGATGTTGATCCTACACTTTGAAAACAACTACTCCATAATAAAGAATGTAAAAAAGAAAAACACAGCCTTGACAACTAGTACTAACAGCTAGGCTACAATATTCCTACTAATTAGAGTCACCGTGTCCATAATAAACAAGACAAAAACAAAACCATTATATAATAGTGTCTCAACAGACAAAAACTAGAACTCAGTGCAAACCACAAAATGATCAAGTACCTTCCTCTCCTAACATTAGTGGCTGTTTCTTTATCCATTACAACTTTAGCCCCTCTCTTTTTTTTCTGCCTCTTTTATAAAAATTACTGAATTACTCAATATGAAATAACTCCCACTTTCGTACATGACTCAATCCAGCAAAAACTCCTAATATTAGTCCAAATCCTGTAACAAGTCTCCCCACTGCACATGCTCTGACTGAAACACTCATGATTTCCCAAGGTGTCCAGTCTCCTCTCCTAAAATCAAGAATAAACCCAAATTTGTTTGACTACAGGTGTGCTTCTGCTGGTCTTTAGTGGACAGTGACAAAGGTTAT
Organism: Cryptoprocta ferox; assembly: GCA_028646485.1. Lineage (NCBI taxonomy): Eukaryota > Metazoa > Chordata > Mammalia > Carnivora > Eupleridae > Cryptoprocta > Cryptoprocta ferox. Next base: position 54,621,070 of record CM053560.1, read on the forward strand.
CAATAAAGTGGGAATGGAATATATACACATATCATTTATATAGCACACACACATAAACTTGAAATACTACTGTATACACTTGAAAAACACCTTTTAACATTTGTTTCTGGTGGTCTTTGATGGACATTGACAAAGGTTACCAATAAAGTGGTAATGGGATATACATATATATCTCACACATATATACATACTTGGAATACTACTGTGTACACTTTCAAAATACATATTACCATTATAAATATTAAATATAGGAGAGAAATAATTCACAAAGGGGAAAGAAGAAAAATAATCAACTAGATATCCAGTCAAAGGTACTGTCAAACTGAGAATATTATTTTAGTTTTTTCTCAATGTAAATATAACCAATTAGTTATCAAACTATTTATAATACTTTCACTTAAAATGTCATATACTTGTCCTATGTTATTCAATGGGCAATAACTAATTAATAATATTGGTATTAATATTAACTCATATTAATATTAATATATACATTGCATAATTTAGCCAGTTGTAAATTTAACTCTCAGAACAGAATTTCCACTTTTTCTAATGTATAAATATTTTTAAATGACTTCAAATTCTTACTATCTGCATTATTCTTTCTGTTTTGAAGAAAATTTTCTTTCTTATTGGACTTTAGAAACATTTCTGTAGAGGAAAAACACCAGCATGGGTCAGATTTGACTTGCAGACTGTGGATTGCCAACACCTGAGCATTAAGATCCCTCACTATAAGGGGAACTTTAAATGCAATTCATGAAATACAAATACACTCACACTTTAGGCCCAAATATCTGTCATTAATGCTCCAATCTTGTTTCTTACAGGTCTATGACCAACCCAACAAAACCTTGGGTACGCAGATACTAACCTCAGGTTAGCTTTGTTTTAGAATCGTTAGAAGTTTGCTTTTAGTTTAGACAATTAAGGTTGAATTTATTAAAGTTGCAATTTTAAAAAGTTCTTTAGGCTATTAAATTTAACCAGAAAATTATTTTTCATCTGTTTAAAAGTACACTATATTTTAAAAATCACATTCTGGGGAGTTCCATTTTACAATGTTAAAAAAAAAAAAAAAAAAAACCCTTCCAGTGTTTCACAACACATTCCATTTAAATGAGTTTGCCCATCCAGAAAGAACACAGGCATCATCTTTGTTAACTGAAGTTACTCACATCAGGCTCCAGTTGAGTGTGAGACCAGGAGCTGCAGACATGCATACTGAGTATTCTCAATGAGCTATTTTAAAAATAATTATTGTATCTTCAGCTACAACAGTCAAAGGGTGATTATCTAATTACAAAGCACATAATTCCTACATAGGTAAATCAGAGGAATGGAATTTTATAATCTGTTGTTCTTGAAATGTATGCCTGTATTTACCCATTTATCTTTAGTAACCCTTATAAGAATAATGGAATCCTAAGGTTTCTTTTCAATCTAATGACAAAGACTTTTGGATGTCATGAAATACTACATTTTCTCACCTATCTACTACCAATAAGAATAAGGATAATGATATTCAAATTGAATTTTGGATAGCTCACATTGATTCATCTGACTTGTGGTTAAAATCCTTAAGTCATTCTTTAGAGACAGCTAAGATGAACAGTGAGATATAATACTCAGAAGTCAGCTTTCATCAGGGCTTTTTCTTTCCATTTTTCTTTAGAGCCACTTGTGGCTATAACCTAGATTTAGATTTGCTTATGTAGTTTAAATGGCTTTGTCTGCTCAGGGAATTTTTAAGTCTTTTCTCCATTTTGTATTTAATTTTAAATCTATATATGCTCATAAATACATATATAAGTATATATTATCACATTAAATATTACATTATATATGCATCATGACATTATATATACACATTATATATCCATATATGTTATATATCTCTCATAAATATATAAATATGTATGTGTGTATATATATGCGCACACACCTATATATCAGTCATATACTCAGAAAATGAGAAATTGGTTATATAGGAGTCTTTGGAGAAAGTGATTCACAGCATATATCTATAATGTCATAGCAAAAACTTCCTTCTAGAATACTTGATCACTCTCTTAAGGCTTATGAATCTGTAAAGAAACTTAGGTCTTAGAATCAGGTGAACAATCATAAATTTCAAGCATTATGACTTAGGACACATCGTTTTCCATCAGTTAGAAATTAAATGGGATCTTAATGTACTGAACACCTACTACGGATCCCAGTGAGACAAGGTCAATTATTCCACCAGTTTGAACCCTTTTGATTATCATAAATGGTTAGCTAAGCATTATTTTTAATTAATGGGTCAATATTGATGAGGAAACTGTGGAAGTATGTAGAAGTGAGCTTATTTTCAAGATGGAAAATTTGTAAAGACACTTACAAAACAGAAAAAAAGGTTCATATCTAAAAAAATACAAAACAGGAAATCTTATGGTTGAATAAAAATAATATTAGAATGTGGTAAAAATATATAAATCATTAAACATGGGTACATTACACATATATTTGGTGATAACCCTTACATGGGTAGAATAGGGGATCTATTTTGTAAATACGTAGTTGGGTGTTATGATTTTCATTAATAACATGACCAGAATGGATTTGCTAGTGTTCTTGTTCCTTTGCATAGGTAGCTGCTAATTCAAAATCCTGGATGATTATTTCTAACTGGGCAAGGCTAGGTTAAAGGTCTTGCCCATGCTGTAGAGGGTCTGTGTGCATGTATGTGTGGCAGGGAGAACGCTGAGGGGACTTGCAATCAGAACATCTTTCTTTTTTTGTAACAGGTGGTGGCCTCTCTTGTTTTCTAAAATAAACCTCCAGAATGTGAGTTCAATGAAGGTAGTAACTGCCTATCATGTCACTACTGTACATCCAGTCCAGTGTTCACACAGTTAGCACTACATAGATTTGTTAAATTAATTCATTTGTAAACGAATGAATGACAGCAAATGCCTAAATATATTAAGGATTTTCAGATGCTAGGCAGCCAGACAATGAACACTATTACATAGTGTTTCCAATGTTGCTTTTTCCTACATTAAGCATTCTTTTTGATTGTTCTGCATTTATCTATATATACTCCCACACCAATAACTTCTCTCTTTCCCACTTAGCTCAGCAGATGACAAAAAAAAGGGAGGGGCATGGGGGTTGGATACAATCTTTGGTAATTTTTAAATAGCTTCTCCCAGAAATCACTCCTAGCTCTCAATGACTAAGTATAGAAAAAAGAATAACATAACATCTCAATATATAGCATCTCTACTAATTTGATACATATATTTTTATTAATTACAAGCAACTTAATCAAACTTTAATTCTTTATACCCTGACATTGTATGAATGTCTCAAATCTTTATTATGTGTAAACAGTTAAAAATTTTTATATCTATTTTCATAATAAAAAGTGAATATACAAATTACCTAAATAATTTAAAATATTACAGAAATTTTTAAATAATGTAAAAATGCAGTTAAGAAGTTTGAGATACTATGTGATAAATATTCAATGACGGAATGGTCTATTACTCAGTTTTTAGCATTATTACTATTAAGCCACTCAATTCAACTTTGCAAATCATCCCTATACTTTGCCCACCTATACAGCACCTACAAGAGTTAGGGAGAGTCAAAGAGCATATACTTCACATCACCTCATTTATACTGAATCACTCAGAAAGGGGATGGCAGAAGCAAGCTGAAAACAATTCATAAGAAAACTATAATAACACCATATGCTAAGGGATAATACAGTTTGAAGGTGAGGTCATTCCATCGAGACATATTTTGGTCTCTCTCATCTCCTCCCCACAAAAATCCGGTAAGATCTATGTCATTCCTTGATAAGCTAAATAGATGATACAGAAATACTAACCTAAGTTACAGTTTCTGGAAGTAGAAATAGAGGATCAGGAAGAAGTTCAGGTAAACGAATTTTCTCCTAATTCCTGTGAAAATGTTTTGCTGTTGTTGTTGTTTTTCCCTATAGCTCTGGATGTCACTTTTTGCACATTTTTAGTAACAGGCAAAATACAAAATCTGCATTTTCTATTTTAACGCTTCACTGTTAAGAAAACACAATATGAGATTGTTCCTACACTATTACAGTGATAATAAATAGTATTTATTTATTTACTAAAAGTGTTCACTGTGCTAATCTCTTTAAAAGGATTTTCTCATCTAACTGCCACAGTTAACACTGTGACATACATACTATTATTCTCCCAGTTTTGCATATACATGAGAGCTGAAAATCAGAGTTGAAATAATGCCTAATGCCACACAACAAGTAATTTATAAATCCAAGTTTCAAATACAGTCATTCTGGCTCTAAAGCTCTTTTCATTTGGTGATCTAACTTTTGAAAGCATAATATAAAACTGTATCTAAATTATGATATTGTAATATATCTAGAAATCACTGAAACTTACTGTGAATATGAAAATATGCAAAATGCTTTATATGGATTTCTTTATTTCTTAAAGCTGTGACATTATTGTCACTATTTTTTAGATGAAGTAACTAAATGAAGACTTTAGGAGGTTAATTATCTAAGCACACAAATGAAATTAGTTTAATTTGCTGGGGTGCCTGTATGGCACCATTGTTAAGCGTCCAACTCTTAATCTCAGCTCAGGTCATGATCTTACTGTTCATGAGTGTGAGCCTATGGCACGGAGCCTGCTTGAGATTCTGTCTTTCCTTCTCTCTGCTCTTTCCCCACTTGTGTGTGTGCATTCTCTCTCCCTTCCTCTCTCTCTCTATCTCTCTCAAAACAAATAAACTTTAAAAAAAAGAAATTAGTTTGATTTGTTGATATACATTAAATTAGCTGAAGCTCCTATAAGGGAACAAGAGAAGTTCCTTGTTTAATGGAAAAGGGAGTGGGCAAGTGAGAAATCTGACTGTCACAGAGTATCGAGAAGAAGGCAAGAGACAGAAGAGTGACAAGGATAAATTGTCCACATTACAATTTTGGTTCACTTCAGCCTGTGACTAGTCATGTCAAATAATTTTAGCTTCCCCCTTTTGAAAGTAAGTTACTAGGCTATCCTCTATAAGATACTGAAGATCATCAATGTCTAAACACTTTCTTTTTTCTTGCTTGCTGCATTATCTTTTAAAGAAACTGTGCAGTGGCATTTAACTAAGTTGTGTTAAGGGGATTTCAGAGTTCATATGTAATCCTTCATTTTCTCTCAATGGAATAACCTTTTTTTGTTCAAGGTAACAGTTATGGGTTGTACATCTCTGAAAGGTTTATTTAGGATGATTTAAATGGCACATACTATCTTTGGTACTACATTAACACTGCATATGTTCAGTCAATAAATAAGACAACATACCTAGTAAGATAGCATGACATCTCACGTGAGCATAATCACTAGCATGTGTAAAGGACTTGGGTAGGTATAGAACTCTATGACATGGGTAACATTATTATTATACTTTTATTAATGAGATAGTTGAATCTAAAACTAAATTACCTAGTATTAGGAAAACAGTAAGTGGAAAAGCAATGGCTTGAACCCTTTCCTTATAAAACTCTGTGCTTTATGTACAGAATGATACCATTCACTTCAGAGAGCAGAGAATGGGCTCAAATAAATACCGAACTCCCTGTAACGGGATGTGTCCAAATACCGGCAGAAAAATTCTTTGACAAAGAGGTACAGGACTCTAGCTATAGATGGACTCGATAGTTTCTAAAGTGCCTCTTGACTCTGAAAGGCTGGGCTAGATGAAATGTAATATCTTTGTGAATCATGACAGTCTCTCTCGGCTGCATGTTCCATGTTTCTGTTGCTCTCAGGTTATTACACTGAGGTTACATATTTAGAGTAATGTAGTGGATCCTCACATAAGACAGTGACTTAAATTTTGTTGTGCTTTAGAGTTTTTAATTCACTTTTACATATGTGATTTCATTTCTTTTTTTTTTTTTTTTTTTTTTTTTTTTGCCACAGCCCTGTGTAGTAGAGAACACAGGCATTTTAATTTGTATATAATACATTTGAAAATTAAGTCCCTGCAAGAAGAAAGTGGCTTGGCCAGATTTCTATAATTAATAATTCATGAAGCTAGACTTTATTTCCCCTATATTTTCTGCCTTTGAGGTTTGTACATGATATAATAATCCTTCCCCTTTCCTTAATTTTTCCAGGAATGAAAGAGAAACATCTTTAAAAGCTACATTTCTCTTGAAATGTCCAGTGCCTATTAAATGTCACTTTGTTATCTGTAATTTTATGCTTGCTCTATACCAGGAAAATGCAAACATTAACCAGGTAATGAACTGTTTTATCTCTGATGCCAAATAGTCTATGTTCTATGTGCCTCCTTTTAAATTTGCTGCTTCAGTGCTTTGTGGAGAGACCTGGTCTTAATCTAGAAGAGCAGGCTGCCAGCATTTAGTTGGAAAACAATTTCCCTCAGCCTTTGCATGGCTAGTGTTTTATATTGGAAATGGTATTGACATAACACTTATACCACTTGATAACTCAACTACCCTGACAAGAGAAGGTAACAAGGAAAGAAAGGACAGCCAAGAATGTGGCAGGCACCGCTATCTAATGAGGTGTTGCTACAGAATGAGCTGGAAGCTTTGCAAAAAGGAAACCACCATGAAGAATCATTTTGCATAAGATTGGGGAACATCTGTAGCTCTGTGGCCTCTCTAGCCTTTTATATGTTGCCAGTATCCCCCCTACAAATTCTGTGATATGTTCTTTGGGGTTAAAAAGACATAAGGGGTCCAAATAGAAGTAAAGCTAATTCTACATTATTAAAACTTCCTTTTCTCTCAGAAGAATCTGTTTACTTTATTGTTCTGAGAAAGAACAATAAGCACACATGAACGCAACCTGATTCCTCACCTCTTAATAGCACACATAAGCTTCCAATCCCCTTAGCTCTACGGATTCTTTTAATATACCTATATGCAAGCTCTACACTGTAATCCAATGCCATTCTAACTTAATAAGGGGCAAAAAGTCTCCTTTTTTTTTTTTTAACACAAATGAAATCACCATTGAGTGCTCAAAATTGTAATTTAACAGATGCCTGGAAACTGCAGGTTGGTAATAAAGGTGAACATATGGGCAGCCGCCTCCAGGGATGTAAAGCTTCAGATGCTGTGGGGAACCTTGAAAGCAGACAAATGCTGTGCACAGTGGAGGGGCCCTGAGTTGTCCCACCTTGCATGTTGAGTCCCGTTTCTCTGAGGCTGTTGTGTTTCCTGTAGTTTAATAGTTTGTCAACACTTGACCTTATGGAAGGGACAACAGCAGAGCCTGAGATAAATGAAAATACTAAACATCAGTAGAACTAAACTGACATATGTGTCATTCTAAATTCTTTAAACACTGAGAACCAGGGAACCCAAATCAAGTAGGCCTGAAAAAATTAGGAGATGCATTATTTCACAAAATTAGGAGTTTGGAGGTAGAGCAGGCTCTAAAAGCAGGACAGTGAGTTCTGTTCTGTGCTGTCTGCCTTAGCAACAGCTTTATCCCAAAGCAGCACTACCCCTCCGTACAACTGTTACAATATGGTCTCTGTGGCAGTCAGGGAATCAGATAAACAAAAAAACTGTCATCCCCACTGAAAAGCAAAACATTGCTTAGCTGTGAAAAACTGCATTTGTAATGAATTACTTCAGAGGATCATAAAAATAAATCAATTGCCTTGTGGCCTTGTACCATGGCCTTGTACCATAGGAAAAGAACTTTCAGAGGGCATTCATTCTGTGTAAGCACATTACTTATAGTTTATTATTTAAAACTTTAAATAACCCAGCAAAATAAATATTACTAACCCAGATTATATAAATGAAATAGTTGAGGCTCAAATAGAATTACTTACTAGTTACAAATATAATACCGACATGACAAAGTTTTCCAAACTCAAAAGCTGAGTGTTGGTGATATAGTGATGAGCATAGGGGCCTCCCAAACTCAAAAGTTGGGATTGAATAAAATGCTACAAAGCACACACACACACACACACACACACACACACAAAGGAATGAAAGAAAATTCTTGTCTTTAACCAGGATCATTTCATTAGGGCAACCAGAGATCCCTTATTGGGATATAAGAGTTAGAAGGAGTAAATGGCTTCTTATTAATGGGACAAAATCAAGGAAGGATCATTTGAGCTGAAAATTAACTGATAGGCAGGATTAGGATAGGTGGAACCAGGAAGGCCACCTGAAAGAACAGATTTGCTTGATGAAAAGAAGCAAGTAGGAAAGGAGATATCAGGTTTGATAAATGAAAAGTAATCTGGTCTGTGAAAATATAGGATTATCACAAGGAGCCAAATATTTCTTTTGTACTGCTTCACATTCTTTCCATTCATCTCTTGTTCTGGCAATGACCTAACTTCAAATGTTTTTAGCCAGCACATGCCAATTTCATGTAAATATAACCAAGTGTACTGTTTTGCTGCCTGCTATGAGCCTCTTTGTGTACTGGGGATTCTCAGAGACATGAGAGTCCAATAACTGCAGAATCCCAGGCACTCAGTCCTTGCAACTCAGAGGTCTGGAAGAGTTATTAACAAGGAGAACAATTCTTACCCAAAAAGCGCTAAAGATGTTGGCTAAATGATTATCCTTTCTAGTCTTCAACTGATGGATTTTTAACTACATGCCATAAAGTTTCTCGAAGCCCTGTAATCACATGGACATAGTCCCCAAATCCAACTCGAATCTGCTTTCATCCTATTCCAGAATTTACATATCTGTCTCTCCCACAGTTTCAAAATATATAAAATGAACAATAAAGGCAAGACAAATAGTGGTGTCATTTAGGGAACATAAATAAGCTAGAGGAATATCAGATATTGAAGAGAAAAAAAGTTTGTTTATAGATTTATTGTTTGAAAAGTAAATTATTTATATAAAGCTGTTAAAACAAATGCAAATTTTCATTCATAATGGAATTTAATAGAAAAAAATGTGTGACAGTGTCACATGGTAGTTGACGTGACCTAATTAATAATCAGTGGAAGAGTGTAGAGAGAGAAGACCCAACATAGAAACTGAAATTAAGAGAAAGAATCATCAGAGAGTCTGGAAGACATCTAGACCTAAGCCCAACTAAAATTGGTTTTCAAGAGGGAGAAGGTAACTAAGGGGCATAAATGTTAAAGAAAGTCAAATAAGGAAAGATTACAAAAGATCTTCCATTAGAAGACTGTAATGACTAATGATTTCAGAGTGGAATTGCATTAGGGTGACAGTAACATAATTCATATTATAAAATTTTGAAGAGTAAGAAGATGGTAAGAAGGTAAACTTAAATAAATCCCAGGCTTTGGAAAGTTTTTCACTGAATGAACAGAAATTTAGCAAGCCAAGAAATAGCAGAACACCGTTGAGACTTTGGAAAGTAAATATGCTTATCTGACATACAAGGGAGAGGGTCTAAAGTTGAGGGAAAATCAAAAGTTCAAGAAACAGACCTGGTTAACATCAGACCATGCTCCTACAAGAAGTGGATAATGAGTAGCTCCCAACACAGAAATGAGCTAAAAAGTTTTACCATGAAAATGACATGATATACAACCTTCTCTGAAGTAAGATGCCAAGGAGACAGAAAATATTTTTTTTTTTAAATCTTAGATTTAAAAAAAATATGAGGGCAATCACTTTTGGTCACTGCTGGAAGCCATTCCTGAACTCAAAGGCCTCCTGCTGTCAGATGGCGACCAATGTCTACCCTCACTCAATGTTCCCTTGAGCACTGACCCCCCAAGGCACCTGGCTGACTGGTATCAGACCTTGTGAAGGAACTTATAGGAGTTTCTTCTTTTGTGATTATAGGAGCAAATATTACATTTTCTGAGAAACCTGTTTTACTTCCCCTCAAGAAAACAGGCTATTGATCCTTGCTCACAAAAGGACTAACTCTTGCCTTTGCTATGCTAAAAACATTGCCTTGTATTTGAATGCTAAAGATACCTTCCTTCCCCATGTGATAAGCATCTTAGTCACCAACATCAATCACTATTGATAAAGATTATGCATGAGTCTTTTGCCAATCTATGTTCTTGGAAATTTTTACATACCAAAGGATTTGTCATCAGAAATCATTGTCTAAGGCAATTGCCACTTCTGTTTTGTACCCCATACATTTTTTCAATAAATAAAGCTGACTCTCCAGGTCAGTGCAGAGATGCCTGCCAGCAGTGCAGAGATGCCTGACTGGAGAGCAGAAATGCCTGCCAGTGATCCGAAAGAAACTAGGGGCTCTCTCATTCCCTCCCCCTTTCGCCTATTCTCATCTCTCTCGTGCCAACACCGTCCATCCTTCAGGGGAACCCTGGACCTGCTGGAGCTGGACTCCGGCAGGTCACATTGATATTTGAAGAATTTTAAATAATTAAATAATTAAAATTTAATTACAAATTTAATAACAGCCTTAGCAGAAATGTTAAGGAGACTTCTTTAGGCTTAAAAGAATGGGTGCTAATTAGTAACAAGAAGACATATGGAAGAATAAATCTCCCTGGAAAGGTAAATATATAGTAAAGGTAGTGAATTAATCATTTATAAAGCTAGTTATGAAGATTAAAAGAAAAAAGTAGCAATAGTAACTGTGATTACAATAATTAGTTTTTATCTACACGATGTAGATAAAAAGATGGAATATATGACATAAAATAAAATAAATGTCAGGAGAGAGAGTAATAATGTTGAGCTTTACAACAGAGTCAAACTTAAGTTATCAAAATAAACCGTAACAGGTAAAAGTTGTTATATGTAAGGCTCATGGTAACCACAAAGCAAAAAACTATATTAAACACAAAAGGTAAAGAAAAAGTAATATAAGCATACTACTAAATAAAGTAATCAAACCCCAAAGGCAGAGATCAAAAGAAGTAAGAAACTGAGAGGTACTACAAAAGTAATCAGAAAACAATGAACAAAATGGCAATAATCAATACCTATCAATAGTTATGTTAAATGCAAGTGGACCATGTGGCAACGGGGTAGGTCAGTCAGTTAAGTGTCAGACTTAGGCTCAGGTCATGATCTCATGGCTGGTGAATTCGAGCCCCATGTTGGGCTCTGTGCTGACACCTCAGAGCCTGAAGGCTGCTTATGATTCTGTGTCTCCCTCTCTCTCTGCCCACCCCTTAACATTTAAAAAATTAAAATTAAATGCAAGTGGATTCAATTCTCCAAGAGACACAGAGTGGCTGAATGGATTTAAATAAGAAAGAAAGAGTAGAAAAGAAAAAAGAACAGAACAGGCAAGACCTATCTATATGCTGCCTACAAGGACTCATTTCAGATGTAAGAACATCTGATGATGAAAAAAGATATTCCATGCAAATGGAAACCAAAAGAAAGTTGGAGTAGCTATACATAGACAAAACAGACTTAAAAACAAAGGTGATAATAAGAAACAAACAGCATTACATAATGATAAAAGGGTCAATCCAATAAGAAGATATAACATTTATAAATATTCCTGCATCCACCATAGAAACACATAAATATATAAATCAAATGTTAACATAAATAAAAGGAGATACAGACAAAATACAATAATAGTATGAGATTTAATATCCCACTTACATGAATGGATAAATCATCCCAACAGAAAGTCAATAAGAAAAATTGGCCTTAAATGACATATTAGACCAGAAGTAATTCAAAGATATTTATAGAAAATTACATCTAAAAGCAACAGAATGCATTATTTTCAAGAACACATGAAGCGTTTTCCAAGATAGACATATGTTAGGCCATAAAACACATCCTAATAAATTTAAGAGAATTGAGGTTATATCAAGCACTTTTCTGACCACAATGGTATGAAACTACAAAATAACCTCACAAAGAAAATTGGAAAATTCACAAACATGTAGTAATTAAACAACATACTACTGAACAACCAAGGGGTCAAAGAAGAAATCAGAAGAGAAATCAAAAAATACCATGAAAAAATGGAAATGTAACATACCAAAATCTATAAGATGCAGAAAAAGCAGTCTAAGAGGGAAAATTCATAGTGATAAATACCTACCTCAGGGGAAAATAAAAGTCTCAAATAAATACTCTAACTTTACACCTCAAAAAAAAAAAAAAAAAAACTAGAAAGAGAATAACAAACAAATCCCAAAGTTAGTGGGAGAAGAAAATAACACGGATTAGAGCCGAAATACATGAAATAGAAATAGAGACCAAAAAAGACAAAAGAAAAGGTCACTGAAAATTAAAGGTAATTCTTTGAAAAGATAAGCATAATTGACATTTAGGCAGACTCACCAAGAAAAAAAGGGGGGGAGGGGAGAACTCAAATAAATGAATTCTGAAATGAAAGAGAAATGCCATCACAGAAATGCAGAGGATCATAAGAGACTACTATGAACAATTATATACCAATGAATTGGATAAAAAGTAAAAATGGATAAACTACTGGAAACATACCACCTACCATGACTGAATCATGAAGAAATAGAAAACCAAAACACTGATTACTTTCAAGGATAATGAATCAGTTATCAAAAACTTCCCAACAAACAAAAGTCCAGGACCAGAAGGTTTTACTAGTGAACTCTAACAAAAATTCAAAGAAAAAGCATAACCAACACTTCTCAAACTCTCAAAAATCAGAAGAGAAGGGAACTCTTCCAAATTCATTTTAGGAGGCCAGTATTACCCTGAAACCAAAACCAGACAAGGATGCCAACAATAACAACAACAAACAACAACAACAACATAGAAAAGAAAAGCATAAAGGAGAGAACTGGAGGTGGGGAGGGGAAGGGAAAAGAGGAGAGGGGAGGAAATGAAAGGGGAGGGGAGGAGACGAAAGGGGAGGAGAGGAGAGGAAAGGGGAAGGGGGAGGAGAGGAGAGGAGAGGAGAAGAGAGGAGAGGAGAGCCAGAGTCCAGCTCCAGCAGGTCCAGGGGTCCCTGAAGGATGGACGGTGTCAGCACAAGAGAGTGATGAGAGAGCCACAAGTTTCTTTCTTGATCACCAGGCAGGCATCTCTGCTCTGTCTGCTTTGGTGTCTTTTTTTATTGCTCAAGCAATAACATGGCATCAGAAAATAAAAATTGTTTACAGTGACTAATTCTTAGTGATAAGATGCTTTAATCATCGAAAGTGTACAGAAACAAGTTTTACAGAAGTATTTTTTAGAACCTTCCCATTCATTCTTGGCACCAGTCTCCCAGATTAAGAAAATAACAAACCTATCTTATTTTGTATGAGTTGGTTTTTTGCCAATAATTATGACTTTGCTTTTTAATTAACAAGTTACAACCAAATCATGTAATGTACTTACAGTGAAGTTGAGTAAATTTTATAAACAAGAATATAACAGGATGTTTTTAGTAGAAAACAGGATTAACATACATATTATTTAAGTTAGTAAAGCTAAGATTAAAACATAGGTTAAGTTGTATATAGATAGGCTAAGAGTTATTGTGATTGGCTTATAAACTACAAGAGAAAAAAAAGAAAAGGGAAAAAAATGTTTATTAACAAGTTTCTTGAGAAAGCCCTTTTTTTGACGTAAGCACAATGGGGGCCCTATGTGTATTGGCCTTGTACCTGGGTTTCCTACATTCTTATCCATCCTCATAACTGAAGTCAGTATAAGGGAGGATATTTGTAGAATGTAGACCTTGGGAGGGGATCATGTTCTGACCTTGTCTTCTACTTCTAATCTCCAATTTAGGCTCCAATTCTCTTCGGACCAGACTCAAATGGACTGTTTTTGACCTTGTTTTTATTTTTTATCTCCAAATTAGGCTCCTTTTCTCCAGGCCAGACTCAAATGCAATAACCCCTTCAAGTCTATGTTTTGGGTCGGCAAGGCTCATTAGAAGAGCCTTTTGTCAAACATTTATAGTGTTTTCATCCAAAATCTCTTACGCAGGGACAGGAAAATGTTTTTTCTTATGGGGTAACTGTGTGGGGAATATCAGTCTGATTTGGAATGCTGTAAGGTCTAATTAATGACAACAGGCTTAATTTCACATGAACAGTAGTAGCAGAAGGAGATTCAGTTTCACCTCTCATGGCAGGACCTGTGCAAACATTTGCCATTTCCTCACTGTGACTTGTCATCCACCAAAGCCAATATGGCTCCCAGCAGAGAAGAGAAGAGGGAAAGGAGAGGAGAGGGAAGGGAAGGGGAGGAGAGGAGAGGGGAGGAGAGGAGAGGGGAGGGGAGGGGAGGGGAGGGGAGGGGAGGAGAGGGAAGGGATGAAAAAAGAAAATTACAGGCCAATAGCTCCAATAAATTTATATACAAATATCCTCAACACAATATTAGCAAACCGAATTCAATAATTCATTAAAATAGCCATACACCATAATCAAGTGGGATTTATTTGGGGATACAAGGATGATTTGAAATCTATAAATCAGTTGATATGCTGTACCACATAGACAAATGATAAAAATAATGTAATCATCTCAATAGATGCAGAAAAAGTATTTGACATAATTCAACCTCCCTTTATGATAAAAAAAAAAAAACCCTCTCTTCCAACAATACATGAAAAGAATTATTCACCACTATTAAATGAGATTTACTCCTGGTGGCAGGAGTGGTTCAATATCCACAAATCAATCAACATGATGCATTACATTAATAAAAAAAGGATAAGAACCACATGATCCTCAACAGATGCAGAAAAAGCATTTGACAAAATACAGCATCTTTTCTTGATAAAAACCCTCAATAAAGTAGGGATAGAAGGAACATATCTCAACATCATAAAGGTCATATATGAAAGACCCACAGTTAATATCATCATCCACCGAGAAAAACTGAGAGCTTTCTCCCTAAGATTAGGGACACCACAGGGATGTCCACTCCTGCCACTATTATTCAACATAGTATTGGAAGTCCTAGCCTCAGGAATCAAACAAAACAAAGGAATACAAGGTATGCAAATAAGTATGGAAAAAGTCAAACTTTCACTCTTCACAGATGACATGCTACTCTATATGGAAAACCCAAAAGATTTCACCAAAAAACTGCTAGAACTGAATTCAGCAAAGTCGCAGGATATAAAATCAATGCACAGAAATCAGTTGCATTCCTATACAACAATAATGAAGCAACAGAAAGAGAAATCAAGGAATCAATATCATTTACAATTGCACTAAAAACCATAAAAGAGCTAGGAATAAACTAACCAAAGATATGAAAAATCTATACACTGAAAACTCTAGAACGCTTACAAAAGAAATTGAAGTACACACACACACACACACACACACACACACACACACACAAACTGGAAAAAATACTCTATGTTCATGGATTAGAAGAACAAATATTGTTAAAATGTCAATACTACCCAAAACAATCTACAAATTCAATGCAATCCCTGTCAAAACAATACCACCATTCTTCACAGAGCTAGAAAAAATAATCCTAACATTTGTATAGAACTAGAAAAGACCCTGAATAGCCAAAGCAATCCTGAAAAAGAAAACCAAAGTTGGAGGCATCACATTTCCAGACTTCAAGCTGTATTACAAAGCTATAATCATGAAGACAATATGGTACTGGCACAAAAACAGAAACTCAGAACAATGGAACAGAATAAAGAACCCAGAAATGGACCCACAAACATATGGCCAACTTATCTTTGGCAAAGCAGGAAAGAATATCCAATGGAATAAAGACAGTCTCTTCAGCAAATGGTGCTGGGAAAACTGGACAGTGATGTGCAGAAAAAAATGAACCCTGACCATTTTCTTACACCATATACAAAAAGAAACTTAAAATGGATCAAAGACCTAAACATGAGATAGGAAACCATTAAATCCTAGAGAAGAAAACAGGCAAAAATGTCATTGACCTCCACCACAACAACTTCTTATTCAACATGTCTCTGGAGGAAAGGGAAACAAAAGCAACAATTGGGACCTCATCAAGATAAAAACTTCTACACAACGAAGGAAACAATCAGCAAAACTAAAAGGCAACCGATGGAATGGGAGAGGATATTTGCAAATGACATATCA
This sequence comes from Cryptoprocta ferox, assembly GCA_028646485.1. Lineage (NCBI taxonomy): Eukaryota > Metazoa > Chordata > Mammalia > Carnivora > Eupleridae > Cryptoprocta > Cryptoprocta ferox. Next base: position 54,637,087 of record CM053560.1, read on the forward strand.
GATAAAGGGTTAGTATACAAAATCTATAAAGAACTTACCAAACTCAACACCCAAAAAACAAATAATCCAATGAAGAAATGGGCAAAAGACATGAACAGACACTTCTCCAAAGACATCCAGATGACTAACATACACATGAAAAAATCCTCAACATCACTCATCATCAGGGAAATATAAATTAAAACCATAATGAGATACCACCTCACACCATTCAGAAAGGCTAAAGTAAACAACTCAGGAAACAAACACATGTTGGCGAGGATGAGGAGAAAGAGGATCTCTTTTGCACTGCTGGTGGGAATGCAAACTGGTGCAGCCACTCTGGAAAACAGTATGGAGGTTCCTCAAAAAGTTAAAAATAGAACTACCCTATGACCCAGCAATTGCACTACTAGGTATTTATCCAAGGGGTCCAGGTGGGATGTTTCAAAGGGGCACATGCACCCCTATGTTTATAGCAGCATTACCGACAATAGTCAAAGTAAAAGTCCCAATGTCCATTAGTGGATGAATGGATAAAGAAGATGTGTTGTGTATATATACAATGGAGTATTACTTGGCAATCAAAAAGAATGAAATCTTGCCATTTGCAACTACGTGGATGGAGCTAGATGGTATTATTCTAAGCAAAATTAGTCAGAGAAAGACAAATATTATATGACATCACACATATGAGAAATTTAGTCTACAAAATAGATGAACATAAGAGAAAAGAAGCAAAAGTAATATAAAAAACAAGGAGGGGGACAAAACATAAGAGACTCTTAAATATAGAGAACAGAGGGTTGCTCAGTTTGTTGGGGGGGATGGTCTAAATGGGTAAGGGGCATAAGGGAGGACACTTGTTAGGATGAGCACTGGGTCTTATACATAGGGGATGAATCACTGGAATCTACTGAAAACATTATAGCACTATATGTTAACTAACATGGATATAAATTAAAATAAAATAAATAAATAAAAATTAAAAAAAAATAAAATAGAACTACTCTATGACCCAGCAATTGTACTACTAGGTATTTACCCAAAGGATACAGAAATGCTGATTTAAAGGGGCACATGCACCGCAATGTTTATAGCAGCACTATAGCCAAAGCATGGAAAGAGCCCAAATGTCCATCAACTAATGAATGGATGAAGAAGATGTACTTTATATATACAATGGAATATTACTTGGTGATCAAAAAGAATAAAATCTGGGGAGGCTGGGTGGCTCAGGTCATGATCTCACAGTTCGTGGGTTTGAGCCCTGCATCAGGCTCTGTGCTGAATGCCTGCTCAGAGTCTGGAGCCTGCTTCAGATTCTGTGTCTCCTTCTTTCCCTGCCCCTCCCCCACTCATGCTCTGTCTCACTCTGTCTCTCAAAAATAAATAAATGTAAAAAAAATTAAAATAAAGAATAAAATCTTGCCATTTGCAACAACATGAATGGAACTAGAATATATTACACTAAGCAAAATAATTCAGTCAGAGAAAGACAAGTATCATACAATTTCAGTCATATGTGGAACTTAAGAAACAAAACAGATGAACATAGGAGAAGGGAAGCAAAAACAAGATAAAAACAGAGAGGTAGATAAACCATAAGAAATTCTTAAATACAGAGAACAAACTCAGTGGTGATGGTGGGGTGTTGGGTGGGAGGGATGGGTTAAATGGGCGAGAGGGATTAATGACAGCACTTGCTGGGATGAGCACTGGGTGTTACATATGAGTGATGAATCACTAAATTCAATTCCTGAAATCATCATTATACCATATGTTGACTAACTTGGATTTAAATTAAAAAATAAATATAAAATTAAATAAAACATTAAAGGTAACTGATGGAATGGAAGAAGTTATTTGCAAATGACATATCAAATAAAGGGTTAGTATTCAAAATCCATAAAGAATTTACCAAACTCAACAGCCAAAAACAAATAATACAGCGAAGAAATGGGCAAAAGACATAAATAGATACGTTTCCAAAGAAGACATTGAGATGGCTAACACACACAGGAAAAGAAGCTCAACATCACTCATCATCAGGGAAATACAAATCTAAACCACAATAAGATTATATGGAAATCAACTTGACAATAAACTATATTAAAAACACACACACACACACAATAAGATACCACCTTACAGCTGTCAGAGTGGCTAAAATTAACAACTCAGAAAACAACAGATGCTCATGAGGATGCAGAGAAAGGGGAACTCTTTAGTGCTTCTGGTGGGAACGTAGACTAGTGCAGCCACTCTAGAAAACAATATGGAGGTTCCTCAAAAAATTAAAAACAAAGCTACTCTACAACCCAGCAATTGCTCTACTAGGTATTTATCCAAAGGATACAAAAAATGTTGATTTGAAGGGACACAGGAACCCCAATGTTTACTGCAGCAGTATCGACAGTAACCAAATTATGGAAAGAACCCAAATGCCTCGAGTGACAAATGGATAAAGAAGATGTGTTATATACATACAATGGAATATTACTTGGTGATCAAAAATAATAAAATCTTGCCATTTGCAATTATGTAGATGGAAGTAGAATGTATTATGCTAAGAGAAATAAGCATATAATTTATTATCATATGATTTTACTCACATGTGAATTTAAGAAACAAAACAGATGAACATAGGGGAAGGGAAGTAAAAATAAGGTAAAAACAGAGAGGGAGGCAAACCATAAGAGACTCTTAATTACAGAGAACAAACTGAAGGTTAATGGAGGGGAGTTGGGTGGGGGGATGGGCTATATGGGGGATAGGCATTAAGGAGGGCACTTGTAAACATTTAAAAAAGTGGGGAGGGGGTGCCTGAGTGGCTCAGTCATTTAAGCATCCAACTTAAACTCAGGTCATGATCTCACAGTTTGTGGGTTCAAGCTCCATGTTGGGCTCTGTGCTGACAGCTCAGAGCCTGGCGCCTGCTTCGGATTCTGTGTCTCCCTCTCTCTCTGCCCCTACCCCATTCACACTCTGTCTCTGTCTCTGTCTCTGTCTCTGTCTCTCTCTCTCTCTCTCTCTGTCTCTCAGTAAATAAACATAAAAAAAAAAGCAGGGCACTTGTTTGAATGAGCACTGGGTGTTATATGTAAGTGATGAATCATTAAACTCTACTCCTGAAACCATTATTACACTATATGTTAACTAACTTGGATTTAAATAAAATTAATAAAAGAAGGAAAGAGGAAGGAAGGAAGGAAGGAAGGAAGGAAGGAAGGAAGGAAGGAAGGAAGAGAAAGAAAGAAAGAAAGAAAGAAAGAAAGAAAGAAAGAAAGAAAGAAAAGAAAGAAAGAAAGGAGAAAGAAAGAAAGAAAAGAAATGAAAAGAAATAGAAAAAAAACTCTCAAAAATCAGATATAGAGGGAATGTTCCTTACATTATAAAGGCAATATATATTAAGTCCAAAGCCATCCTACTCAAAGATAAAAAGCTGAAAGCTTTTTCTCTAAGATCAGGAATAAGACAAAGATGCCCACTCTCACCACTTTTATTCAACATAGCATTAGAAGTCCTAGCCAGAACAATTAGTCAATGAAAAGAAAAAGCTATCTAAATTGGAAATAAAAAAGTAAAACCATAACTATTTGCAGATGATAAATATAGAAAACTCTAAAGACTGCATCAAGAAACTGTTAGAACTAATAAACATTAATAGTAAAGTTGCAGGATACAAAATCAATACACAAAAATCTGTTGCATTTCTATACACTAATAATGAACTATCAGAGTTTTTGTTTTTTTTTCATGAGAGAGACAGAGAGAGAGCATGAGCCAGGGACAGGCAAAGGAAGGAGGAGAGATAGAATCTTAAACGGGCTCCATGCCCAGTACAAAGCCCAACACGGCGTGACACAGGGCTTGGAGCTTGAGCTCATAACTGTGAGATCGTGACCTGAGCTGAAATCAAGATTCAGACACCTAACTGACTGAGCCACCAGGCGCTCCAACTATCAGAGTTCTTAAAGAAATTAAGAAAACAATGTCATTTACAACTGCATCAAAAAAAATAAAATGCCTAGGAATAAATTTAATGAAGAAGATGAAAGACTTGTTTATTAAAAACTATAAGACATTAATGAAAGTAATTGAAGAAGACACTAATAAATGGAAAGATATCCTGTGCTCATGGATTAGAACTCATATTGTTTAAATGTCCATACTACCCAAAACAATACAAAGATTCAATACAATCCCTATGAAAATTCCAATAGGAATTTTTACAGATATAGGACAAACAATCCTAACATTTGTATGGAACAAAAAGACACACCAAATAGCCAAAGCAATATTGAGAAAAAACAAAGCTGAAAGCATCATGCTTCCTGATTTCAAACTGTATTACAAAGTTATACTAATTAAAACAGTATGGTTACATAAAAACAGAAATAGATCAATAGAACAGAATACTGCCTGGGAATAAATCCATACATATACAGTCAACTAATTTACAACAAAGGAACCAAGAACGTACATAGGGAAAGAACAGTGTATTCAAAAGACAGTGCTGCAAGTGTGCCTGGGTGGCTCAGTTGGTTAAGCAGCCAATCTTGGCTCAGGTCATGATCTCCTGGTTCATGCCCCACGTCGGGCTCTGTGCTGACAGCTCAGAGCCTGAAACCTACTTCAGATTCTGTGTCTCCCTTTCTCCCTGCCCCTTCCCTTTCTCTCTCTCAAAAATAAATAAAAAATATTTTTTTAAAAAAGTGCTGCAAAAATTGATAGCCACATGCAAAAGATTAAAACTGGATCACTACCTTACACTATACACAAAAATAAATTCAAAATAGATTAGACTTGAATGTAAGACCTGAAACTGTTAAAGTCCTAAAAGAAAACCTAGGCAGTAACGCATATCTTGTCAATGAGTTTTTTTTAAATCTGACATTAAAAGCAAAAACACCAAATACAAAAATAAACAGGGCTACATCAAACTGAAAACTTCTGCACAGCAAAGGAAACCACCAACAAAATTAAAAGGAAACCTATTGAATGAGAGAATATATTTGCAAGTTATAAGAGAGGTTAATATCCAAAATATATAAAGAACTCATACAACTCAATAGCAAAAACCAATCCAATTAAAAAATGTGAAAATCTGAACATTTTCCAAAGAAGATATACCAATGGCCAACAGGTATATGAAAAGATGCCCAACATTAATCATCAGGGAAACACAAATCAAAAGCACAATGAGATATCACCTCACACCTTGTAGAATGGCTATTATAAAAAAGACAAGAAACAAGTGTTGGTGAGGATGTTAAGAAAAGGGAACCCTAGTGCACTGAAGGTGAGAATGGAAATTGGTGCAGTCACTTGGGAAAACACTATGGAGAATCCTCAAAAAATTAAAAATACAACTACCATATGATGTAGCAATTCCACTTCTGGGTATTTATCCCATGCAAATGAAAAAAACAACGCAAAAAGATATATGAACTCTTATGTTCATTGCAGCATTATTTACAATAGCCAAGATATGGAAACAACCTAACCATCCACTGATAGATGAATGGATAAAGAAATTGTGGTATATATAAATATAATGGAATACTACTCAGCCATATAAAAAAGAATGAAATCTTGTCACTTGTGACAATATGGATGGGCCTAGGGGATATTATGCTAAGTTAAATATGTAAGACTGAAAAACAAATATGGTATGATTTCTCTTATATATGGGATAAAAATGTTTTAATTAAAACAAAACACAAACAAACTCATAGATAGAGAACACATTGGTGGTTGCAAGGTGGAGTTGCTTGGGTGGGTGAAATGGGTGGAAGAGGTCAAAGGCACAAACTTCAAGTTATAAAAAATAAATGTCAGAGGGATGTAATGTACAGCATGGTGATTACAGTTAATAATACTTTATTGCATATTGAGTAGATCTGAAAAATCCTCATCACAAGAAAAAAAGCTGTAACTCTGTATGGTAATGAATGTTAACTAGATATGTATTGATGATTATTTTGCAAAATATACAAATATTGAATCATTATGTTGTATACCTGAAATTAATGTGATTGCCAATTATACCTTAATTTAAAAGAAAAAAGAAAAAATAAGAAAAGGAAACACTAGGACCTTTAGAGTCTACAATGGTCCTTTGATTTTTTTTTTTTAATTCCTACTTTAACTATTCAGGGTGATTTGCTTATTTACACTAATCTGGATTATTATTATATCCTTATAAAAGGTCAATTTACTATAAGCCTTCCTTTCTAATCCATAAAATGTTAGTAGTTTAATACTCCTAAAGAGATTATCTTAAACCAAAACTCTTCAAAGGGATTCCTCTACTGCCTTACAAATTAAATAGGTAATCTTCACCCTAGTGAAGAAGAGGAAGGAGGAAAAGGAGGAGGCTAAGGAGGACGTGGAGGTGGGGGAGAATAAAGAGAAGGAAAAGAAAAGCGGAAGGGGCAGGGGAGGGGCAGGGGAGGGAAGTAAAGTGGGAGGGTGAAGAGGAAGAAGAGGGAGAAGAAATCCTTTATAAAGTAGCCCCACTAACTTCCAAACCTTGTCTTATATTTCTCTCATATTTTTATTTTACAAGGCTGGAAAACAGTATGACCATCTGTTATTTGGAAATATCCCACAGTTTTCAACAGTTCCTTTTCAGCTCAAGTAATCATCTTTTCCTGGAGTGCCCTTGTCTCACCCTTACCCTTAATTATTTCCTGTAACACGTATAGCCATTCCCCAATCCTTTAAAATCCTTTTCAATTGCTTTCACACTGATACATCTTTTTAACTACTAGCATGAACTTGACCTTTAGAGTAAAGAGCTTCCCCTTTTATTTAAACATATAAAGGACATAGACATTGGAACCTTGTAACAATGATTACTTTATGCCTTGTATTGAAATTATATATTAAAGTGTGAAAATATATTAAATATAAAAAAGTAAATGCTCCTTAAATATTGATTTAGATAGCTACTTCCTTGAGAAAAGTGTTAGTTCTTCCTATCACAGTGCCTCTTGCACATTTAAGAATTCGATAAACATTTTGTGAATTGAGACATATTTTACTAAAGCAGAATATACATGTACACTATCACTGAGGGGACCTTTATATTCTCAGTTAAATGATAAGAGGTACAGATTTTTTTAATCTATTATCTTTTTTACTTAATTTAACATTATTTTATTTTGTTTTAAACTAGTGTATACAGGACCATGTCAGAAAATGAGAACACTGTTTTTGTTAAATACCACAAATTTAAAATTTGTTCAGCCTAGGGCACCAGGATGGCTCAGTTGGTTAGGCATCCAACTCTTGATTTCAACTCAGGTCATGATCTCACAGTTTGTGAGATCAAGTCCCACATCAGGCTCTGAGCTGACAGCATGGAGCCTGCTTGGGATTCTCTCTCTCCCACTCTCTTGGCCTCCCCTGCTTGTGTGCTCACTCTCTCAAAATAAATAAACACTTAAAATAAATAAATGAAATTTGTTCAGTCCAATTTGTTGATTAAACTTTGCATCTGGACTATATTTGTTAAGTTACACAAAAATAATTGTATCTTAAGCTAATTTAAAAAAATGATGTTTATTTATTTATTTTGAGGCAGAGAGAGAAGGTATGCATGAGTGGGGAAGCAGCAGAGAGCAAGGAGAGAGAGGATCCCAAGCAGGCTCCACACTGTCAGAGCAGAGCCCAACTTGGGGCTTGATCTCATGAACTGTGAGACCATTACCTGAGCCAAAGTCAGGTGCTTAACTGACTGAGCTGCCCAGGCACCCTAAATTATTTAACTTTTTATTTACGGTCTTCATAAGTGCACAAATAGTAAGTCTACAGCTGAATATATTATCACAAAGTGAATAATACAATGAAACCATTACTTGGTCAAACAAATTGAAATAAGTATCTGAGAGGAAGCCCTCCTGCACTGTCCCAAGTGCCAGACTTACTCTCTTTTCTCAAGGAAACCATTATTCTTCTTTCAAAATAAAGATTTTGTCTGTTTTTAGATTTTATATAATAAGTAGGATCATACAACATTATACTATTTTCTGTTTCTTTTACCCAATATCATACTTGTGAGATTGCATCTGTGCTTTAAAAAATGTTTCTTCATAGCTATTGTATACTTATTCTATGAACATATCACTATTTTATAGCTGATGGAAATCTGGATGGTTTCCAATATGAAGTTATAAATAAAGCTGCTACAGACACTCTTGCATATGTGTTATGTGACATGTGTGTATACTTTTGTGGTATACCAAGGAATGAAATGCTTTAATAATAATAATATATATATATATATATATATATATATTCAGTCTTAGAAGATAGTGACAATTTTCCAAATAAGTTGAACCAGTTTACATTATCACAAGTTGGTAGCATTTTACACCAGATTATACTATTACTTTTTACTTTTAGTGTGTGAGATTTCCCACAGCTTCGCATTCTCGCCAATAGTCACCATTGTCTAATTTTTCATGTATTCATTCATATATGTCCATATTTTAGCCATTTAGTTTGTGTGGTGATAGTTCACTGTAGTTTTTGTTTGCATTTCTTTGATGGCTAAAAGGTTCAACAAATCTTCATGTATTTACTGGTTATTGGTATGTATCTGTTTTTCATGAAGGGCCAATTGAATTCTTTTGCCTATTTTTGGTGGGATGGTTTGTTTTTATGTTTTGATTTATACAAGTTCTTCATGTTTTCTAAGATTTTTATTGGTTATATATCTTGTAAATATATTTCCTGTTATATGGCTGTAATTTCACCAACCTTCTTCGTGCTGTCAATTGATGAACACAAGATCACAGTTCCAATGTACCTCTTTCCAGTTCATACATTTTTGTGTTCTATTTAAAAATATTTTCAGGACACCTGGGTGACTCAGTCAGTTGAGAGTCCAACTCTTCACTTCGGCTCAGGTCAAGATCTCATGCTTCCTTAGTTCAAACCCCACGTCAGGCTCTGTGCTCATGATGCAAAACCTGCTTGGGATTGTCTTTCTCTCTCTACCCTTCCCCTGGACTTACTCTCTCTCTCTCTCTCTCTCTCTCTCTCTCTCTCTCTTTCTCTCTCTGTCTCTCTCAATAAATTAAATAAATTTTAAATTAAAAAAATAAAAAGTATTTTCTTACCCAATGTTCTTGAAAACAGTTTCCCATAAACTAAACTATTTTAACCAAATCATGAAAAATGTCCTATATTGACCAGCATTTTATCTTTTTTACCCCCCTTGGATTTTGTATTGAGTGTTCTTTAGCATCATTTTCAAAACTAACACCTATTCCTAGTATTTTATAGTTGTAAATTTTCACAAGGAAACTATGATTTTATAGCAGGTATTTGTATTGAATTTATTTTCTCCCAAGCTATTGGTAGAAAATAAAATTTCATAACTTTGCTTTCAAATGAATTTTAATGGTCATATGTGAATTTTCAAATTGTGGTTATTCAAATATAGCTTAAATGATATAAATATTCTCTTTTTCCAACACATAGTAATCGTCTGCATTTTCCAGAATGTTATTTTGGCAATACCTATAATTGCTTAGTTTTTATTATAACATTATTGCTCACTGTCTTCTAAAATCAGAAGTAATGCCATTATAAATGGTAGGCAGGCATTATCATTTAAACAAAATTTTAGCAGGTTAATGACATGCCAAACCAAACTTATGATTGATAAAATGAATAGTAATCACATACTTATAATTTGCTTTATTTTTCAAACATCCAAAATAGTATAAATTAATAGCTAATGCCAATCACTGTGACGGAATTGAAACTAATTACTGGAAAAATGGTGAAGTAAATATTAAGAATGTGAGTGACACATAAAATTCTCAGAAGCAGTGACTAAATCCAAATACCTTATCTATTTATCACGTTAACTACTTAGTGCAATGGCTTTCAAACCCACGTACATAAAAAGCCCACAGGAGCCAGTTAAAATTACAAATTCCCAATTGCCACACTTAATGATTTTAGTTCCAGGGTCCCAATGTTGGTCTAGAAATCTGAATATTATCTGAGGTCTTCAAAGATAATGATACAGACAATGAGTATAAAATCCACTCAGGGTTAAGCTTGTTCTGGGTAGATCTGTAAAGTAAAAGGAGTCTATGAACAACATACTTGTGGTTCCAATTTCTCTCTTGTTCACTCTTTCTGTACACTTATTCATGGCACTTGCACGGACCAGTCCCAGACTGAGCAAGATATGTGGCAAGGGGTCCTCTCCTTTTTTTAAAAAAAGTTTTTTACTTTATTTCTTTATTTTGGAAGATACAGAGACGGTACAAATGGGAGAAGAACAGAGAAAGAGAGGGAGAGAGAGAATCTCAAGCAGACTCCATGCACCAGCACAGAGCCCGACATGGGGCTTGAACTCACAAAACTTGAGATCATGACCTGAAATGATTCCAAGAGTTGGACACTTACCCAACTGAGCCACCCAGGTATCCAAAGGGTATCTCTCCTAGTTAAGAATGATCACTGGAACTTAACCTCTAACTGAACATCCCGCAAATACTTCTCCAAAATTATATTCATTCATATAAAAAGTTTTACTGAAAACACTTAAGAATACTAAATTGTTAACAATTGATACTTCTACTGGTATTTTGTCTCCCCATGTCCATTTCTAGGTTTAAATTTGAACTTTTAGTCATTTAATAATGCAATATAGGGTTTCCTAGAAACTTGTTGGAATTGTAGATAAAGAAGTGGTAAATGAGAAGATTCCCATGTGTGTCTGTGTGTGTGTGAGTGTGTGTGCGTACACGCGCACACATGCACTTACTTTGGTAAGTCTTATATAGTAGAAAGTTTGGCTCTGTACAATACCAAACACCAAGACCCTAGAATGATAAGAAGCCTGGCTTGGAGTTGGTCTCTAATAAATATTCTTTGAATAACTGAGAGGAAAACCATGTTGAGAAATGAGCGTTTATAGGCTATATGAGAGGAGTTGATAAAGGCAGATTTGAGGATACCACTGACAAGAGAAAAGGAATACTGCATAGTCCCTGAGAGAACAGAACACTCTGGAAACTATAGCTACAATTCCAAGTTGGAGAAGCAAGTTCACACAAAAGTTATCTTTTTCTATGAGGTCATAAGCATAGTTATTTGCTAAAATTGAACAAGTATGACTAGAGTCTAAGAATTGTAATAAATGATTGAATAATGGCTATAAGGAATATAAAAATTTTTTCTCATTTTCTTTTTGGGGGGTGGGACAGCTGTTTTTTTTTTTTTGGTTTGGTTTGGTTTGTTTGAGTTTTTGTTTGTTTGTCTTTATCAGGAACAATTAGAATTGCCTGGTGACTTTAATCCATTTGAGTGGGTAAATGTATAATGGCACCAATCTGTGGGTCTGGATCCTCTATAGTTGTAATAGAAGTAATGCCATTATAAATGGTAGGCAGGCATTATCATTTAAACAAAATTTTAGCCTAAATAACCCTTATAGATGGTAGTATTTCTCCCTAGTGTTAGGCTAGAGAACTGCTAAAACAGAAGGAAAGGGTAGCAAAAAGGAATAAAATTTATGATAAATATATGAATAAAGGATAAAGAGAATGAAGTAAAAATGGAGATAGTTTGATAGTAAGAGAGACAGGACAGATTGACTTTGAGGGCAGTATGCTAAGTGAAATAAGTCAGACAGAGAAACACAAATACCTTATGATATCACTTTTATGTGGAATCTAAAAAAGCTGAATTCAGAAAAGTGGAGTGAAATGGTGGTTATCAGAGGCTACAGGGAAGGGGAAAAGGGGCCATATTGGTCAAAGTATATACACTTACAGTTAGAACATGAATCAATTCCAGGGATCTAATGCACAGCACTGTAATTATAGTTAACAACTCTGTATTATATACTTGAGAGTTGCTAGGAGACTAGATCTTAAATGTTCTCACCACAAAAAAGAAATGATAATTATGTGATTGTGATGGAGGTGTTAGCTAATGCTAAGATGGTAATCATACTACAACACACAAATGTATCAAATCAACATGTTACACATCTTAAATGTTCACATGTTATATGCCAATTATATCTCAGTAAAAATATTGACAAGGTCAAGTTGCAGTTGAAGTGAGCATAAAGAAGACAGAAATCAGAAAATGTTGCATGCTATGGGTGGAGATATAGTTGTAGTTACATTTTCACAATGAGTTGTTTTAGTTGTGATCATTCATATAGGGTGTTCAAGTCAAGTGCATTGTGCAGGAATGATTTAGGGCTCAGAGAAGATCATACTAAGATGGAAAAAATGGTATAGCTGGATACATGAGACACAAAGGAAAAATGGATTTAATAGCCTTGGAAGAATGATGGGAGAGAATGGCAGTGGAGAAGAAAGATAATATCAACCTGTATCTTTTTTATTGACCAAGAGTTTTCTACTCAAGATGTTTTATGAGTAATTATATCATTATAGAATATACACATTTCAACTGATGACAGAAATTGATAAAATCTTCTATAAAAAAGATTTGGATCAGAATGAGATGACAACCCTGTCCTCTGTCTCACGCCCCTGCTACCAAAACATAGAAAAGCTGGATTATATATACAGAAACATACGTACCTGGGCTCTTAAGAAAGAAAGATCCTCAGAAGCCAAATGAAAAAGTAACTCATAACCAAGATATGCAAGCTGACTGTCTTGTCATTTCTATGCCCACTAGCCTGGGAATAAAAATCCAAGTGCTTGGAAATGCAGAGGATGGAGGAACAAGTTAGCCTGCACCATGAGAGAATGTTCATGTAAGACATTTTGTAAGGTCATTAGTCTGGTGTCTCCAAAAAAATCAGTGACATAGAAAGGGTATGTGAACTCCTCTAGACTGGGTTCGGCAAAGGGGGAAAGAGTGATAATGCATAATCAAATGCAATGATCCTGTTAAAAAAACAAAACAAACAAACAAACAAAAACTCCAAAGTAATATTTTGGAGCAATCATAGAAATTTCAACAAAGGCAGAGTATTTTTAAAAAGTCTATAAATTACAATATTAACAAAATATGGCAACTGTTAGTAAAGATAGTATATGTCTAGACTATTCATTGCAATATTCTAATTTCATCTATTTAGTAACTTTCAAATAAAATGAACAAAAGTAGAAAAATAAAATAAGATACAATACTAACAACAATTAGCTATTCTTAGATAACTTGGTATTTATAGGAAACTAGAAGATTTGATTTAAGATAAGGAAACAAGTTGTAACAGAAATTAATTCTGGTAAATATTATCTCTTTTTAATATGGTAGCTGCATTTTAGATGTTATATTAAATAACTGTTAATACTTGACATATACAAAATGTAGAGTACTAAAAGAATAATATTAGAATTATGGGACTTTTTATATGTTTGTACCAGCAATACAGTTTGCTTGGTTTCAAGGCACACCTTAAAACCTTTCCAACATTTCATTTAAATTAATCTCTTGCCAAAATCATTCCGTTTTAAGTAGAATAATCAATTAGTATTTCTTTTGCATAATTCCTTAACCTTCCTACTATATATGGACTCTTTCTCTAAATTATTAACACTAACTTTTACTTTGGGATAACCAAATTATTCAGATTTCAAATTTCATAAACATCTTTTCTTCATACCAACACAGTTAATAGTAAAGTGTTGGCACATTTTGCTATGTTGATGATACTTATCCTTACATGCTTTTTCCCAGTTAGGTTAAATCTACACCATATGCTTTCAAGCAATAGCTCTTCTCAAAGTAACTGCTACAGAAGTATTGTATCCAGTACTTGTTCAATAATTGATTTTCCTTCAAAAGGGATTTACTTTATAGTCATAGATATACTTATTTTTATTAAATGTTTATTCAAATACTAATTTCATGACATACAGAAATGAATAAATCCAATTAAGCTTCCAATATCTTTATTATCATGCAATTTAATTGGGGAAAAAAATGACAGTTCCCTTAACCATCATGTTATATTGAACTAATCAGTAGATAAAACATATTTCTATCTGCATTAGACCTAAGCATATGTGATTTTACTCTTTTACTATCTTATGATATAACAACAAAACACATTTTTAAAATGAAAATTATACTGTTTGTTCCCATATATGCCTAAACTATGTAATATTTCATAAAAAATTACTTGAATTAGGGGTGCCTGGGTGGCTCAGTAGGTTAAGTGTCCAACTTTGACTCAGGTCATTATCTCACAGTTCATGAGTTTGAGCCCTGCATCACGCTCTGTGCTGACAGCTCAGAGCCTGGAGCCTGCTTCAAATTCTGTGTCTCCCTCTCTCTCTTCCCCTCCCCCATTCATGCTCTGTCTCTCTCTCTCTCAAAAATAAACATTAAAAAATTTTTTCAAAATTAATTGAATTGACTAGATCAGTGAAGACTAGAGACCAGTGATACCCAAAAGATCATTCTAAAATGATGGAAATGTTCTATAACCATGCTACACAGTATAGTCTGGCTATTGAGTACTTGAAATGTGGCCAGTCTGACTGAAAACTTGAGTTTTATATTTCTTTAATTTTAATTAGCTTATATACATATTTAAATAGACATATGTAGCTAGTGGCTGCCACGGTATATAGTTCAGCATAGACAATGAAGACTAATAGATGAAAGAAATGGTCTCCACTGAAATAATCTATTTTTTTTAAATACTTATGAATATTTCATAATTTCTAGGTAAGAATGGCATATATCTTAGATCAATATTAATAATGATAGCAAACACTAAAACCATAAGATACCTGGGGAAAAACCTAAACAAAGAGGTAAAAGATCTATACTCTGAAAACTATACAACACTTATGAAAGAAACTGAAGAAGACACAAAGAAATGGAAAAACATTCCATGCTCATGGATTGGAAAAACAGATATTGTTAAAATGTCAATACTATCCAAAGCAATCTACATTTTTAATGCAATCCCTATGAAAATATCACCAGCATTTTCACAGAGTTAGAACAAACAAAATGTGTATGGAATCACAAAAGACTTCAAATAGCCAAAGCAATCTTGGAAAAGAAAAGTAAACCTGAGGCATCACAGTTTGGGACTTGAAGCTCTATTACAAAGCTGTAGTCATTAAGACAGTATGGTCCTGGCATAAAAACAAACTTATAGATAATGGAACAGAAGAGAAAATCCAGAAAGGTCCCACAACAATATGGTCAATTAATCTTCGACAAAGCAGGAACAAAGCAGGAAAGAATATCCAATGGGAAAAAGATAGTCTCTTCAACAAATGGTGCTGGGAAAACTGTACAGCAACATGCAGAAGAATGAAACTGGACCACTTTCTGATACTGTACACAAAAATAAATTCAAAATAGATGGAAGACCTAAATATGAGACAAGAAACCATCAAAATTCTAGAGGAGAACATTGGCAGAACCTCTTTGACCTCAGCCAGAGCAACTGCTTACTAGACATGTCTCTGGAGGCAAGAGACACAAAAGCAAACATGAAACATTGGGACCACATCAAGATAAAAAGTTTCTGCACAGCAAAGGAAACAATCAACAAAACTAAAAGATGGCCTACAGAATGGGAAACGACATATGCAAATGGCATATCAGATAAAGGATTAGTATCAAAAATCTATAAAGAACTTATCAAACTCGAAACCCAAAAGACAAACTCAAAACCCCAAAAAAATGGGCAGAATATATGAATAAAAAATTTTCCAAAGAAGACAAAAGGATGGCTAACAGACACATGAAAAGATGCTCAGCATCATTCATCATCAGGGAAATACATATCAAAACCATGATGACACACCACCTCACATCTATCAGAATGGCTAAAACAGGTGTTGGCAAGGATGCAGAAAAAGGAGAACACTCTTCTACCATTGGTGAGAATGCACACTGGTGCAGCCACTCTAGAAAACAGTACGTAGGTTCTTCAAAAAATTAAACATAGAATTACCCTATGATCCAGCAATCACACTACTAGCTATTTACCTGAAAGATACACAAATACTGATTCAAAGGGATATATATTCCCGGATGTTTATAACAGCGTTGTCAACTATAGCCAAATATGGGAAGAGCCCAAATATCCATTGACTGATGAATGGATAAGGAAGGGGTGGCATGTACATGTGTGTGTGTGTATGCATATATATATATATATATATATACACATATATGTATGTATGTACATATATATATACATACACACAATGGAATATTAGTCAGCCTCCAAAAGAATAAAATCTTGTCATTTGCAATGACATGGATGGAGCTAGAGTGTATTATGCTAAGCAAAACAAGTCAGTCAAACAAATAACATGATTTCACTCATATGTGGATTTAAGAAACAAAACAGATGAACATAGGGGAAGAGAGAAAAAAAGAGGGAGAGGCAAAACATGAGAGACTCATAACTACAGAGGACAAACTCAGATTTGATGGAGGGGAGGTGAACAGGGGATGAGCTATATGGGTATTAAAGAGGGCACTTGTGATTAGCATTGGATATTAAGGTAAGTGCTGAATTGCTAAATTCTTCTCCTGGAACCAATATTACACTATATATTAACTAACTTCAACTTAAATAAAAACCTGAAATGGGTGCCTGGGTGTCACAGTCAGTTAAGTGTCTGACTTCTGCTCAGTTCATGATCTCATGTTTCATGAGTTTGGGCTCCACATCGGGCTCTCTACTGTCAGCACAGAGCCCACCTCCGATCCTCTGTCCCGTCTCTCTTTGCCCCTCCCCCACTTGTGCTCCCTCTCTCTCTCAAAAATAAATATTAAAAAAAACTGTTTAACCTGAAACAAAAACAAAAACAAAAAAACCCAAACAGAAAACAAAATAGCAAATACTTATATTTACTTACTTCATGCCATGCACTAATATGCCAATTCATTTAATCTTTATAATAACCTCTGATATTGGTAGTAGGATTATCCTTATTTTAAAACTGGGTAGATTGAGACACTCTGTACCTATGATTGGTCACACAATAAGTAAATAGCAGAGACATGATTTGAACCAAGATGATCTGGCTCCAGAATTTTTTAATTGTGTTTAATTGTCTTACATTCTTTGAGATGAGTTGAAAGCAATTTGGGAAGCTTTATTCTTCTAAGTGAAAGAGTATTATATTTCCCATCTCTCCTGAGGTTTCATTGAAATGGCAAATATACAGATAGATACAATGCATATATATATATATATATATATACACGTATATATATATATGCACACACATATCTGTGTGTATACTTTCATATATAATAAAACCATAATAGTTTTTGAAAATAGGGAATCCTGAGATCAGCAAATCCAAAACCTTAAGGAATACTTAGATTAATGTAATGTAATAACATAGAGGCAACCACAGTCTGATATAACTTCTTTCCAGCAAGCCCTAGAAGATGCTTCGAGGTCAGAGTCGACACACTGACGAGCAGTTGTGCATCAACTATCGAATAGGAATATAAATTCCTGAAGAACGAAGCACAAAAAACTTGAGTCGCTCAGGCCATTCCCTTTTCAAGTGCTCACACCACAGCTCAGAGAAGTCTAGAGGATATGAAAAATCTATTAGATATTCCTATGGTGGGTATTTGGGAAAGGAAAGAAATGGAGAGAATGAATGGGGGAAGTGCAGCTCTGTCCAAGAGTGAAAACTTCAAATATCTCTCGCACCAAAGTAAAACCATTCCTTGCTACGGCCACAGTGAAAGGAAAAATCCTGTCTGTGTGTATCCTACCCAAATGCCAGAAAGGAAATACAACCACTTTAAATTATCAGTTCAATTCTGCCAATCTGCAGTAAGCCATGTAATTCAAGGAGGCGGCCTGTTGAGAAATCAATCCTAATCTTTTATGGGCAAAACAGTACCAGCCACTTGTATAATAATCAATATAGTTATTTGATTATTTTTTTTAAAAAGAGAGAAATTAATATGAATAAACAGAAACTCTAAAGATAGGAAAGGTAAGTGAACTTTTAATTCATTCAGATTACTCATGTCAGGGACATGGGAGAGGATAATATATCCATATAATAAGCAAAGATTACTAGGAAAAATGGCAGTCAGACTACAAAACATTACATAAAATTAATATATACATATAATAGGTGAACTAAAATAACAAAATGGTCACATATGACAAACAAGTTGGTAATACAAGAGTTAATATCCGGGTGCCTGGGTGGCTCAGTTGGTGCTAAAGCTCAGAGCCAGGAGCCTGCTTAGGGATTCTGCATATCCTTCTCTCTGCTCCTCCTCCACTCACACCCTGTCTCTTTCTCTCAAAAGTAAATAAACATTTAAAAAAAATAAAATGTGGATTTCTATTAAAAAAAGTTAATATCAAAAATCTCTATCAAAACATATAGCATAAATATATAAATAGAAAAATATAAGAGAAAAACTAATATTCATGTAGTCCAACATCGAGTCATTGAATCCAACATTTGCCTCAGGGTGGTTTCAGCAAACTCAGGGGAAGATTTAATGTGAAAGTTCTCAAAGCTGGAAAAAAGATTAAATTGGAAGGGCCCATGCAGACCAAGCAGGATAAGTAATCACAGCACCACATTTAGATACAATGTTATGAAATTTTAATTCTAACTATTAGAAACCTGAACACTTTTAATTAAAAAAACAAATTTTCCTAAAACAACAAATTCAAATTAACACAGACTTCTATTCAACAGAGCTGAATGCTAGTTCTGACAAAAAAAAAATTGTATTAAAACCAGAATTTCTTGCCTGGTCAATCTTTCTATAAAGTTTGAAAGCAAAACAAAAATATGTATACATATGTATGAATTTTAAATTACCCAAAATCATTTTAAAAACTGGAAAAAGTCCAAGAATTTGTGAATGTGGGATTAAAAAAAAATAGATTAAAAAAATACACAAGAATACAGGAGTTACTGAGTATGTTTCAGAATTGGTATTGATAGCTATATCCTGAGGTTGGCAAGATTTCTTCAATAAAAAAATGTTTATGTAATTATAATATTTCATTCTATTTTATTGATTCTCAATTTTATCCCCAAGCTAAAAGCAAAAATTTGTATTTGCTAGCAAATAATCAATACTTTTAGGTATAAGCTAGATATAAGCAGTGGAAGTATAGCCCTGAGGCACAGTCCCAAGTTCTTGAGTGGGGAATGATAGAGACATAAGCTGAAGGCAAGGAAAGTGATAAATAGGTTATACATTGGAAGCCAAGTGGCACATCCAGACCTTGTTGCTTCCAACAAGGGGCGAACAGACCAAGAGCCACAGGTGAAGGGCAAGCATTCTCCTCTTTTGCCTCTGCCCCAGGGTAACCCCTAGACTCATTATAATGTATTTTCATTGCAGGTACAGCCCCTTAACCCCCCACACCTCCCTACACTCTGCCCCCAGGGAGAAAGGCTGCCCTTATGGTTGTGGTAGGAAACTTGTAGGGTCAAAAACTCCCCCTCCCAACCTGTGAGAGGAGTCACCCAAATGACTGGAAGCAGCTCCCATTACAGAACACCCCACTAAACATCACAGCCCAGAAAGACCCAACAAATACCAATTCCAAAACAATCTCCAAGAACCAAGACCTCCCTTCCCACAACATAGACCCTCCCACCAGTAACAATGCTATATGTCAATTATAGCTCAATAAATCTATTTAAAAATATTGCAAGTAACTGTAAATATGTAAAACAAATAGAGCTAACATACAATAAAAGAGAGAGTGGAGCAGGACATGAAAATGTTAGCATTTTAGAGTGGTGGTGGGGGTCCAGAGCCTATGCCCAAGAAAGAATTCTTGAGATGTCTTTGGTGCAAAAAGGTGATATTTATTAAAGCATGGGGCAGGACCCATGGGCAGAAAGAGCTGCACTGGGGTTGTGAGAGGTGACTGATTATACCTGGGAGCTGGGGGAGTGAAGGGCAGGGGAAGTTCCCAAAAGGACTTTCATATGTTAAAGAAGACTCACAAGATACTGTGGGCTATTGTTGAGCTTCTTATTTCTTCTTCTATCAAGGCATTAACATTAAGATGGTAGGGAGTTCCTGGAGGAATGCTTTACTCTGCCTGCCTCAAGTATTTGTCAATGGGCCATAGGTTATAAACAAATTTAATTTGGGGGCCCCTAGGTGGCTCAGTCTGTTAAGTGTCTGACTCTTGATCACGGGTCAAGTCATGATCTTACGGTTTGCAGGATCAAGCCCCAAGTCAGGCTCTGAGCTGACAGTACAGAGCCTGCTTGGGATTCTCTCTCTCTCTCTCTCTCTCTCTCCCTCTCCCTCTCCCTCTCTCTCTCTCTCTGCCCCTCTCCTATTCATACTCTCTCAAACTAAATAAATAAACTTAAAAAAAAGAAAAATTTAATTTTATCTACATTTTCTTCTTGCCTTTGTTCTCACTTCACTATGGAGGGGAAGGTGATATTAGGGCTTCAGATAACCTGAGTCTATAGGTTTCTGGAGATTGCATTTTTGCTTATAAACCATTAAAACAGTTGCAAACTGATGGAGACTCATGTCCTGGAGAAATGTGATGTCTATCAGTTAACTATTTGTTTTTTCTTTTCCTTCATCTTGGGCAGCCAGGAGTGCATAAGGAATATCACACAGATCCCACCTTGGGAGTGTGGGGGGAGGGAGTGGTTTTAGCTTGTGCCCTCAGCTTGCCTTTGGCTTCCTCATCTCAAGAGGAAGAGTAAGTCTATTAAAAAAACCCTTTTCAAAAAGGGAGAAAAGAAACTGTTTATATTGATAGTAAAGAAATTTAGAAATAAGTATACTTAAAGTTATAACAATATCTAGATATAGAAATAACAGAAATTAACAACAGTTATTCTAGGAAGTGGAACTCTGAATGTGGGGGCTTGATATTTGAATATTTTAACATGCACATGTGTTACCTTTATAATTATAATATCAATTATGTATTGACTTACTCTAAAATATATTGTGTGAGTCCCATTTTAAAATCGCTTTGGCATGTTGTATTTTCCTATTCATAGAATTAAATTTTAGTATTTTCAGACCTACATCAGTACACATGTTTAGCACCCATGAAAGTTTTGTGCTCTATTCAAGAGTTCCTCAATATATGGATATCATACCTAATTAATGAAACATTCATTAAGAACTTAACTATTACTTATTATCTTTATCTGCATGTATTAAAATATCCTCTGCAGCAAAAGTTAAGAAACTTTTTCTATAAGAGGCCAGACAATAAATACTTCAGATTTTGTGGGACCTCAGGTCTTTGCTCCAACCGCTCAACTCTGCTACCATAGCTTAACAACAGCCAGGCATAATATGTAAAGAATGAGCATGGTTGAATTCCATGAATTTTGTAAGACTTTACTTACAAAAACAAGTGGCAAACTGTATTTGGCACATAGACTTTATTTTGTCAACACCTGTTCTAAAGTAATCCAGACAAGTCTGCTTTTCTTCATACTTATTTCCTTGTTACCTACTTGCACAAATTTGTGCTGTTATAATACATATGTCAATATTAAATTGTGGTCATGTTGTAGCAAAATTATGTAGTAGGTCTATATCATTTACAGTTGTCTCTGCTTCATGCTGGGCACGTACTGCTTTCCCAGTTTTTTTCTCCTCAGTTAATTTAATAGATTTATAACTGGTTCATGATTCAGGTCATTTACACTGATTGGAAACAAGAAGGTTTTCCCACACTGACCCTGGAAAGAATGCAATCCGCACTTTCATTCTGTCTGTCTGAAAAATATACTTATGTTCAATTCTAATTTCCTGCTGCTTGTAACTAAAGGAGGCAACTAAACATATTGTGAAGTATAAAAAAAAAAAGTTTGCAGTACCAAGACTAAAATGATGTGCATTGCAATTCAATTGGGTCGCTGACAGAATGACCTTAATTTCTATTCAAAATGCTCTGGTACACTCTTATTCAGATGTAGATGAGAGATAATGGGCTTACAATGAATATTGCCTGCCAGCTTGATAAAACTGACAAGACAGAGATAAGGAAGGAAGTTCCACATCCTCTTATATTCATGTTTAGCCCTTGGGGTATTTTGTATCAGAGTATTGTTGCTGCTTTGTCTGGTTAAGCCAGGTTAAGATATTTATGAAAAGATTGCGATATACTCAGAAGGAGACAACTGACAGCAATTTGAGACACACACAATGGAGCTAGAAATCTCTAAACAGAAATTTATGCTGGCGTCAGGATAAAAACCAAAAAGTTATTTGAAATCCATTGATGTTTAGTTTCAATGATACCACCACAGAAGTCACATTATACAGTGGGCCCTTCCTATATTTCTCAGAACTAAAAAGGGTATGTGCATAGAGTTTTATGCTGTAATGTTATATAGTTCTGAGACAAAGAAAGTGAAGGGACCCCATGAAAAAAGAAGCAGTTTTTTTCCTTCTCTTTTTTTCAGCTTCTATTTTTGCTAGGACTTGCTCCCCCACTCCACTCCACCTGTGTCTTGTGATGCAAATGTCCTCCTCCTAGGGGTCAAAGAGATAATGATATCTCTGCAGTCTTCCAGCACCATAAAATAACATCTAAGGATTGACTGGGGTTGGAAGGAGTTGTCATAAAGGTTCTCTAAGACCAAGGACTCCAAACACCTTGACCCATGACCACTGACTTCAAGGAATGAATGAATGATGAAGGTCACCTGGACCCTGTCCTTGTTCTGATCAGTTACTGGATGCCTAAGAGGCCATGTGCACAAGACCACGATTGCTGATAAAAACCCCAGACCTCAAGCAAAGACAAGACATGCTCTTTTCCTTTCCAAGTTCCCAGACACCCTCACTCTCCTCCCTCTCTCTCTCTTTCCCTCCCCCACCCCCGTGTGTGTGTGTGTGTGTGTGTGTGTGTGTGTGTGTATGTATATATATATGTATATATACATATATATATATATATATATACACACATAAAATAAAAATCTTCAATAAACTGCTTTCATCTCTCTGGGCTAACAATGGATTTCCATACCATGTGAAGTCAAGGACCCTCTTGGCTAGTCCTATAGAACACCCTCTCTGGGTTTTCAGATGGCTGCCAGCATCAGTTCTACCCTCTGAATTTTAGAAAAAGCATCTTCAGGTGTTGGAAACTTCAGCCTTCACAGAAAAGAGGCTGAATTAGTAGGCAGAATTAGGGTGGAAAGGTCTAGTATTACCCTATGCTCATTCCTGTTTCCCCACCTAAAACTAGCCTGCACACTGCAATGTCACTCTTTATATCCTGAATCCTAACAATTTTTCTTCTTCTCCCTCTAGTTGTATGATTTGCTCCCAGTTCTGGAAGCTGTTCAGTTGCACATACCTCCAAAGTGTAAAACGTGTTTTTCTTTCTCACTGCTCTTCTAGAAAGATCTCTCCATATTCGGCTAAACAGAGGTGAAGACTGGTGGGTCCTAAAAATATATTAAATATTTATGTGTGTACTTTTACCCCAAGTATCCCCTTCCATTCTCAGCCCAATGTCTCCTGTTTTTAATTTTACTAAGAAGGTAAAAAAAATCTCTTGAAGATTTTGTAGGTACTGAAGCTCACAGTTTGGCTGACTGGAACACAATCCTTTCTCATAAATCTTTATTTTTTTTTATTAAAAAAATTATTTTTTCATGAGAGGGGCTGAGAGAGGGAGAGAGAGAGAGAATCCCAAGCAAGCTCCATGCAGTCAGCACAGAGCCCCATGCAGGGTTCAAACTAACAAACTGCACGATCATGACCCACGCTGAAGTCAAGGATCAGATGCTTAACCTAATCAGCCACCTGGGCTCCCCCTCATAAACCTTTAAAATGGAGAATGGGTCAAAACCCTAGAGGAGAAAGCAGGAAACAACCTCT
>CM053560.1:54661421-54748984 GCA_028646485.1 Cryptoprocta ferox
GAGAGACTCTTGAATAGTGAAAACAAACTGAAGGGGGAAGGGGAAGGGGGAAAGGTAATGGGGAGTGATGGTCTTGGTGAAGGTCACTTGTGGGGAAGAGCACTGGGTGCTGTATGGAAACCAACCTGACAATAAACTATAAAGTTAAAAAAATAAAATAAAATAAAATGGAGAATGGGTGACTTCCCAAAGTGCAAACTCAGACTATTACTGTTTAATTTCCTCTAGCACAAAGACTTCTATCTTTACTTTAGGGAGGAAAAAGTTGCCTAGAACCAATAGCCACAGGTTATCCTTCTTTTTCACCTCTCAAGCAAGCACTGGACTATCTCATCCTCTAAAATTTCATGTTATTTTCTACACATAGGAATTTATGGAACATCATTCCGCTAGGCTAATTTGGGGCTCTTAGCCACTCTGAAATCAAACCAGGTGCTACAGTCCATTTTCCAGATATTAAACTGGCTCTGGAAGGAGCTGATTAGACTTTGTTAACCATCCTATCGCTACCTGCTAAAGACTGATAGGGAATTGTTGGGAAAATATAATTAAAAACAAAATTTCCTTCCTACCAGCCCAGAAAACCTCTCCAAAATAGAAGAGAAAGAGAACAATTTTATTATTGGATAAGCATTAAATCAGACTGTGATGTACATCATAGGCAACCACTAAAGATTTTGCAAACACAAAACAAAAGCTCACCCTTTTAACCAGATACAAACCATTGCATACATGTTCACAAAATAAGCAACAATCAGCCCTCAAGAAAACTTGACAGTATCATTTTTCACACATAGTTCATCTTAAATTCACCTGGCAATTGGGTTGGCCATTTTTGTTTATGAATTGCCTTTATCCAAAGGAATAATAAACTTCTTATTCACATCTCTGTGAAGGTAGGTAGAATTTGAAGCCAGATGACTTAAACTCTCATGGGGATGAGTATCCTGGGCGAGGGACTATTTTCTTTGATAACTACATTTCTAACACATGGATCCCAGGTCTTTGAGAAAGACTTATAAAAATAAAAAGTTTTTATTTAGCTTTTTAAAAGTTTTATGTAACAGAGGTGCCTAGGTGGCACAGTCAATTAAGCACCTGACTCTTGATTTCGGTTCAGGTAATGATCTCATGATTTGTGAGATCAAGTCCTGTATCAGGCTCTGTGCTGACAGTATGAAACCTCCTTTGGATTGTCTCTCTTCCTCTCTCTCTGTCCTTTCTGCACCTACATGCACGTACTCTCTCTCTCAAAATAAATAACCTTAAAAAAATTATATGTCTCAACAGGGCAGAGAAAGAATTCACAAGTATCCTAAAGTAAATGCTCAAAGAAAAGAGAATTAGGAAGTCTCCCTTTTACACAAGGGGAAATTCATATTTTTTTTGTATTTAGATTTATATTTACACTTAAAGAGTCTATCTTGAAAAGGTGCCCTAACATGCATGCCCATTTTCTTGTGTCTGCCCTAGGTCCTCCTCACTGTGGCATTCTAAGATATGCTTTGTTCTCTTCAATTCCTTAAATTCACATATGTTGAGAATTCAGGCCGCCCTTCTAAACAGCGTTTGGGTTCAATATTAAGCATTACTTACTAACTACAATGTTTCTTCTCCTCAAAGTTCCCTATAACCTTGAAAAATCAGTTTAAGAGCTTTTGAGTCTCTTAACCTCATTTTTCTATGATTCCCCAGTATAGAAAATTGCACTAAGTTGCTGATGTACCACTTTAAATAGTATATAAATCTCAGTCCCTAATTTAAGGGCAATAGTTTAAAGAACAACTAAGAAATTTCCTAAAGTGTAAAAAAAAGAGAAAAACAAGAATTGCAGTATTACTTCCTGCAAGTGAAAAATTCTATTAAGTAGTTAGTCCACAATAAATTATTACTTTTGGGAACAATTGGACAAAAATAGCAAATAATCAATCGATCGATCAACCAATGCATATATACTTCCCTATAGACATACATAAGTAACAAACAAATACAGAAAGGATAGCTGTACTGTAATATTGAAGATGATGACATATTTGCTTTGTCCTTTATATATTAAGCAGCAAAAAATGACTAAATTTTAGGTATTATGAGTAAGAAAATTTACATTTTATTAAACAAAAATTCATGAAACTATCTCTAAGGACAGTTAACTTCCCTATATATGTAGAATATTTATATAAAATTAACTGACTTCAAAAATAAAAACTATGCAAGCAACAAAAATTAATAACAATACTGTGAACAAAGAAAAGAAAAATATCATTTAGGGAATGATCCATCTAATGTCTGGATCAATAAGTAAATCCAAACATTAATTACAGAATGTTTTATGATAAACAAAATTGAGAACAAACCATCAAAATGTACAGTTTTTTCAAAATTGTATTCTGAGAGAAAAATATATAATGTTTAATTATTTTTGTTATTAAACAAGAAACGATGGTAACACATTAAGACTCAAATTAAAAGTATAAATCCTAATGTAAATTGCAGTTTCTGAGGACATAATAATAACAAAACCTGCCACAGCTTACAGACTTTCCCCAAAAGTATAGTCAGAGGAAAATTCAATCTGTAATCATTTTTATTATTTAACAAAAATAATAATAACCATAACTAAACTTGAACTAAGTTTTATAATAAAAACCATAATTAAAATTAAAATTAATATTTATAATTAAACAAATGTAAATGAAACAGAATTGATGAAGGATAAATGACATATAAATACAGATATAATTTTTAATAAAAAACAAAGATAGCATCACTGAATATAAGCATTTATGATTTTATATATTTTTTAACAAACCTAATTCAAAAAGCAAAGATAAAGCAAAAATATACATATTTAGAAGGAATATTTTACCTATGAATAATAAACAATTTAAAAGCAGTATCTGTTATCTTGAGTTTAAATTTTTAAAATATAAAAAATATAATTATATTTATATACACATACTCATACTTTTCCCCAAAAATGTTAAAAAAGAAACGGAAAAATATAGAAAAAAATTAAGACATTTAAAGACAAGTATCTTTCCATATGCTAACTCTCTCACTGATACCTCCAAGAGGCAAGATTTCCAACTGCATTTATCAGTCCATAGAGTTTGCTAAAAAATAAATTCTCTCAGAGGTTGAATATCTCTGTATTTCTAAACAACTACTGCATAATTTCAATGACAATACTTAGGCCCCCATAATTACAAGGAAAGGAAGTATATTGATAAAGGGTGTGAACCCAGAAATAAAGAGACTGCTAGTGGACAGGACTAGACACAACTAGATTTTTTGATCAGTAAATCATGCCACTGACAGAAAAATGATTACTAGTGTTTTCTGATCATCATATGCAGCAAATGATATGAAACACTCATGCGTTTCTGCTTATTTTATAAACAGGAAATTTTATATGTGCTCTATATTTAACCATATATTTTACTAGAAATTTGGGGGTATTATGTTTATCAGTTGATTTATAAAAGAAATGTATTAGAACATCACCATAGGTTAATGTGAAGCCCAACCACAGATTAATGCCTAGTATGAAAGAGAGGCCAAGATGAAATGATAAAGAAAGAAGAAGGAAGTAAGGAAGTAATGAAGGAAGGAAGGAAGGAAGCAAGGAAGGAAGGAAGGAAGACAACAAGGAGCCCAAGAGATATCTCTGAGATCAAGAAACAGTTGCAGAGAGAATAAAAGTGGAGTTGGTGAGAAGTTGTTGTTGGAATAGAATAATAAAATTTAATATTTTTCGTCTTAAAAACTTTAGGGGCACCTGGGTGGCCCAGTTGGTTAAGCATCCAACTCTTGATTTTGGCTCAGGTCATGATCTCACAGTTCGTGGATTTAAGCCCCAGATCTGGCTCAGCACTGATTGCATGAAGCCTGCTTGGGATTCTCTCTCTCTCTCTCTCTCTCTCTCTCTCTCTCTCCCTATCTCTCAAAAATAAATAAACTTTAAAAAAATAAAAAATAAATAAAATTGTTGATAATAACAAAATCCAAAGTATGACTATGACTGAAGCAGAGTGGAGATGAGTACAAGGTGAAGCAATCTAGAAATTGTGATTGTAGAGTGTTCCAGGATCTGTTCAGAAGATACATTTAAAGACATTGGAAATAAAGAGCAACTTTATTAAAAGTTGAAGGAAAAAAAAGTATGTAGTCAGTATATAGGTATAGACAAAGATTCAATTAGCAAGTTAGGAAACAGAGTCATTTGTCCAGTTCAAAGCAGAAATGCCTAGAGGAATAGAAAAATAAAATAAAACTGGGAAAATAAAGAATGAATGCTAAAGTCTAATATTTTATTAATATAAGGTTCAGAAAGAGAAAAGATAGTAAGAAATTATTTGAAGAATTGATAGCAAAGGACTCTCAGAACTAAAGTATACTGTTTTCATAGAGCATATTTAAAAGTTCAAGTTTAGATAAGAAAAAGAAAAAATTAAAAGCAATCTTTTCTAGACACACAGGAGTGAAATATTATGAAATCAAGAATAAAATAAAGCTTATAAAAGATACTAAAGATTATCTGATTTTTTTTTTTTTTTAGTAGGCTTCACTCCCAGCACAGAGCCCAATGTGGGGCTTGAACTCACCACCCTGACATCAAGACCTGAGCTGAGATTAAGAGTTGGAAGTTTAATTGACTGAGCCACTCAGGTGCCCCAATATCTGATATTTCTTCAACAATATTCTAGGTAATCAAAAAGAAAAGTTGAAATAAAAACTTTGGAAAAAAAAGTCTACTTCCAGCTAGAGTAATATTTAAATAGGAGTAGTTATTTTAAGGCATACATATGATTCAAAAAGTTTATGATTCAGAGACACTTTCCAAAATGATAATTAAATGATGCTAAGAAGGGGGGGGAAATCTGGAAGGACAATTAAGGCATATAGAAATAAAAGTAAATTACTAAATTTGCTTAATGCCTATCCAGTGATAATAGCATTTTTCCATAAAAGTTCAGAACCAAAATGCCAGAGGTTAAAAATACTGGATCTAGTTAGAGAAGAAAATAGAAAAGCATAAGAGGTGGAAGAGAGCAAAGTGAAGGGAAATAACATTTAAAATAAGCATGATTAGGGGCACGTGGGTATGTCAGTAGGTTAAAACATCCAAATCTTGATTTCGGCTTAGGTTATGATCTCATGGTTGGTGAGACTAAGCCCTACATTGGGCTCTGAGTTGACAGCGTGGAGCTTGCTTGGGATTTCTCTCTCTCTTTATCTCTCTATGCCTCCCCCTCCTCAATTCATGCTTATTCTCTCTCCCTCTCTTTCTCTCTCTCTCTCTCTCTCTCTCAAAATAAACATTTTAAAAAAATTTTCTAAAATAAGCATGAATAAAATAAATAATTAGATAAATAGCATGAATACAAAAATATGCTAAGGGATAAAATATAGTTAATATTTGTCTTTATGATTTGAAGATAAAATAATAGAAATAATATATATCAAGCAAATATTAACCAAAAAGAGAGAAGAAGAAAGAAGAGGATGAGGAGGACCAATAGCAGCCACTGAAGGGACATAAAGGGGACAATGGTTAGTTTCATAATTAACTTATTTCTCCCATAAGCCAATATATCAAGCAGACAAACACTCAGAAATAATATAATAACATGACTTTTGATCCTGTTATTTTGTAGAATCTATACCCAAGGAATAGAAATAAAAATTTTTATCACATTATAAAAATACAAAGAAATACTGGCCTGATATTAGAGAATAGTGGCTGTCTCAAGAAACTATAATAATTTTCATTTTATAGGATAAATTCTTAGTTTACATTGCAATGTCATCAGAATTCATCAGTAGAAAGATAGTTTTTTAAATTGCATAGGGAAAAGAGAAAACTCCTATTTCACACACTCACCCTTGAGTAATCTAATGATACAGAGGAAATCTGTGGAAGGTTTAGAAGAGAACTCCAGTAAAGTCACTACACTACACCAAAATCTGTTGGGACAAATTAAAATGTACCTAACAGAAAATTTCAGAGGGTTAAAGGAAAATAAAAGAGCTAATGTGATTAACTATGGAAAGGTAGAAAAAGTATCATAGGTGAAGAGATCATTTTGTGTTTGAAAACATGTAAGATTGCGTAGTGAGAAAGAATAAATTAAAATGAACATACAAATTCACATAAATAGAAAGTGGTAACCACAGAAAATATGGGCAAAGACTATGAGGGGGCAATTCCTAGGTGAAACATCAAGATGCTGCTCAATCTCACAAAAGAAATGCAAACTAGAACAAGGAGAAAACATTTCTCAGCCACTAGCTGGCAAATTTTAAAAGTGTGATTACATCAAAATTTGAGGTTATGGGGAAAAGGGAAACTAATGTATGCTGATGGTAAAACTCTAACACAGTAATATTAGAGAACCATTTGATAGTAGAAGTAAAGTGGAAATATATTTCCCTTTAGGTCCTAGAAATACTCTTTGACACATACATCCTAAAGAAATTTGTACATAGTACATAAGGAGGTCTGTGTGAGGATATTTACTGTGGCATCCTAAGAAACACTTAATATGCTTCAGTGGGGGTCAATGGATAAGTAAAATGTGGTATAACACAATGTAATTAATTAAATATATAACAAAATTTTTTTTTATCAGCTTGGACTGTCTCAAATACAAAATGCTGAGTAAAATGGCAAGTTGCAGTAGAATATGTACACTAAACCTATATAATTTTTAAAAGCATATATGACACAGTTTTTTTCAAGTTATTTAAATTCTACTTAGTTAACATAGAAGGTAGTACTCATTTCAGGACTAGAATTTAGTGATTCATCACTTACAGACAACACCCAGTGCTCATCACAACAAATACCCTCAATACCCATCACCCATCTAGCCCATCCCCGACCCACCTCCCTCCATCAACCCTCAGTTTGTTCTCTACAGTTACAAGAGTCTTGGGTTGCCTGGATAGTTCAGTAAGTTAAGTGTCCAACTCTTTGATTTCAGCTCAGATCATGATCTCATGGTTTATGGGTTCAAGCTCCGCATCAGACTCCAGGCTGGAAGTTTGAACCCTGTTTGGGATTCTCTGTCCTCCTCTCTCTCTGCCCTCACTCACACTGTCTCAGTCTCTCTCAAAGTAAATAAACTTAAAAAAAAAAAAAAAAGTACCTTATGGTTTGCTGTCCTCTCTTTTTTTCCATTTCCTATGCTCATCTGTTTTGTGTCTTAAATTCCACATATGAGTGAAATTATACGGTATTTGTCTTTCTCTGACTTATTTTTTAGCATGATACTCTCTAGCTCCATTTATGTCATTGGAAATACTTCTATATTACTGAAAGAGGATGTTAGTTGAAAGATACTTTCTACACAGTTAATTTTCAAAGAGTTAAGTATATGGCACTTTCAGTAATGCTTCCACACATATACATTTGTAAACATATATATCTTAATGAAAGAAGATGTTAGTGGAAAGGATCTTTCTACACAGTGTACTTTTGAGGACTTAAACATTCAAGTTGTTCTATAGGTTCTTACACATAAGTTTACAAACACTGCTATCATAACACACATTAAGTAGTATTCACATATGTGTATCTGTAAATAAAGGTAGAAAGGGAGGATTGGCAAGTTAAGCATTTTGTTTGTGACAATGTGTTTTCATGATGAGAAGGAAAGCTACTGAAATGGAAAATTTTTAAAAAATGATGTTTCACCTAAGGAGGAGGATAAGGTAAATCTATCTGAATCTGTGTACCTAAGATCCAGCATGAAATGAATACTTCAAATGAATTAAAAATATGCAACAGGAGCCAGGGTAAAATCTGTTTTGATTGAAAAAATATGATTAGACACCTAACATCTAATTAAGGTACAGGGTTTTGTTTTATATTTCTATCAATTTATGAAATAATTATGAATATGACATTGATAACAATGTATAAGTTTTATATATTTATACACATGTATGTTTATGTGTATACGTGTGTATATATACATGTATACATATGTGTGTGTACATTTTCACACATACATATGATTCAAAAAGTTTATCACCCAGAGACCCTCTCCAAAATAATTATTAAACAATGCTATACAAAAGAAAAAAAAATGAATGTAAGAGGAAAATTAAGTCATATAAAAAGTAAAAGTAAATTTTATATATGTGCAAAACTTTTTGCAATACTTCCAGCCCATATCAAAAAGAAATATAACCAAATTGAGGTGACGTCCACAGAATATGACAGCTGGCTTGCTCAAGGTTGAGTTGGTAATTGTGCATAAAAGACTACTGCCCTTGGATGTCCAAATGCAGGAATTTCACTTTTTCAGATAAGTAATTACCACCAATACAATGGAAATTTAAATAGGCACACTGAAATGCAAAAAGCAAAACTTCATTCAAATAAATAGAATAGAAAAGTTTAGGTCTAGACTTAATGCACTATAGTAATATTTCTAAATGAATGACTAAAACAGTTCAAGTCAGAAACTTTCCATGAGGGAATGGATTATATGCTGCAATGCAGAGGATTTGATTAGATACTTATGATAATGTGCTGTATTAATTACATTCAGACAGGTGCTGAGCAGAGGTAATTAAAAAACAAAACAACTTTGAAGATTCGTCTAGATTAACGTTTAACTAATATTAGTATTATTGAGATAAACATATCACATAATTATCCTGTGTGCTGCAAATGATTGATAAATAAATGAATGAATATTGTTCCCATTTCCATAAGCTTCCCTGGTCCCTTTCTCTGTTATTTCTTCTTTTGTGGCTAAGGACACCCATAGTCACTTCATCTCTTCTCCTGGTCTTAAATGTTGTCTCTATTGCTGCCTCATTAGATAAATCTTCCAGTTACCCTTAACTTTCAGTGTAGACCTGAAAATGTTTGTCAAGATCCTGTCTTCTGATTCAATAATATAATATTCTCCCTATCAAGTTAAGATTCATTTAAAATCAATTAATAAGACAAAAATAGGGCCCTATTAGTTTCTTACAACCTATATATAGCTCTTAGATTATTTTTGACTTTATATAGTCTTCATACCATAATATTTTTATTCAAATGAGCAGACTGCACCAAAAGAAAATGAAAGAGGCATTTCACAGGACGTCCCAAGTCATCTGTTCTCATCAGTAGTTCCCATGTGCTCCTAAACCATTCTGAAGGATTCTTGTTCTTCTTCCCCTAAGTAAGTCTCTTTGACTTCACTAAACTGCTTTGGAGCTTCAGGATTATGCTTCCCAATCCACCCACTCCTATCTCATTCTGATTGGCAGGTATCCATTACCCTGGCATAACTGCACACCAGGTCTAAAAAAATACTGATCACATTATCTTGCCCTCAAATCCCTGAATTCCTGGAATAACACATAAGCAATAAACACTTCCTCTTTACTTCATCATGCTGTTAAAATTTAACCTTTATGTTTAATTAAAAAGTGTAGCCTCTATTGTGGCAGTAAAAGCATTACGTCCTATTGTTAAAAACAAATTTTTATTAAAGAGCATTTAAAACATTATATTATGGAGCTTCTATATATATCCTCTGTCCATTTATTTCCCTAACACATACTCTACAATCCAGACAAACTAAACTATTGCTAATTGAATATGGTAACTTATTATTATTTCTCTCTGTTTTGCATCTGCTATTCTTTATTCTAGTAAACTTTGAAAGTTTTAGATGTTGACTCTCCAAAAGATATATATTTTAAAAATACAAGTACACAAATGTGTGCACATATGTATGTATATATGGGTATAAGAAAAAAAGTTTCAGCGGCCCATCAGAGCAGACACCCAGGACTCCAAGATACCGTCCATCCATACTAGTTAAGGAGAGAGAGGCTCATGGAGTCAAACTAGGAGAGGTGTCAAGGTGGATACTGATGCAGGATTTCACCCTGAAAGGCACTGTTGGAGCATTTCAAAGAGATTACTACTGTAATCACAACAAGTATCTCAACGTGAAGAAAGGGGACGTCACAGGGATTTCTATTGTGCTGGCAGCTTATGTGGTTTTCAACTAATGTCATTTTTCAAGGAGCTCAAACAGAAGCAGCTATGCAAGGACCACTGAAGAAGGCCCGGTGTGGACACACATTCTGCATTCCTGACCATGATCTTTTCCTGGCAACCTTTGAATCCTTTCATATCCTAATTAAGAATTAACATTCAATGAAAGATGGTACATGAAAAAATAAAGTTTCACACAAAAATCCTTAATCTTACTACATGTGTTATATCTCATAATTTCTATTCATCTCTTATTTAAAAAATACTGATCATAACCTATGAAACCGAGTTTATAAATACTGAAAGTGTTATGGCTCTAAACTCAGGAAGAAAAATAAAAATGCAGCAGAATGTTCTCCTCTTTCCACTTAGGTAGATCACTCTTGTTTTCTACCATCACTGTATTTAGTATATACTTAGTACATAGTTAGAATTTATGCTTTCTTAACAATTACTTAACCACTACCATTATATTGCTTTTTAGATTAGGGCCCTTTTCAATTCATCATTTATATCCCCAAGACTTAGCACAGTGTTTGGCATATAAAAGGTATTCAATAAATATATTTTTAAATTTTTTAATGTGTATTTATTTTTGAAAGAGAGACAGAGACAGTGTGAGCAGTGGAAGGGCAGAAAGAGAGGGAGACACAGAATCTGAAATGTTTCCAGGCTCCAAGCTGTCAGCACAGAGCCAAGTTGGGGCAGAACCCATGGACTGTGAGATCATGACCTGAGTCAAAGTCAGATGCTTAACTGGCTGAGCCACCTAGGCTCCCCAATATTTCTTTATTAAATTTGACAATACTTAGATTCTCCAAAACATATTATTTCAAATGCCTGAAGTGGAAAAAGTTATACAACCAATATTTAGTTCAATAAAACTGTAGACTGGTGAAATGATACACTATGGTTTATAATGGACACTAAGATTAAATAACATATGGAAGAATGCTGACCCATTTAAGAGCCACCTAGTATTATGGACTGAATTTTTTGTCCCCCAAAATTCATATGTTGAAACCCTACCACTCTCAATTTAATATCAGGGTATCAGGAGGTAGGGCCTTTGAGAGGTAATTAGGACTACATAATGTCATGGGAATGGGTCTTCATGAATGGCATTAGTACCCATGTAAGAGTTATGAGAGAGCTTGCTTCCCCTCTCTACTCTCTGTCATGTGAGGAGGACACGATGAGAAGTTGGCAGTCTGCAACACAGAAGAGGGTCCTCACTAGAATGTGATGGTGTTTGGACATTGATCTTGGACTTCCAATATCTAGAACTGTGAGATACAATTCCTGTGGTTTATTAAGGCGCCTATTCCATGGCATTTTTGTTATAGCAGCCTCATATATCTAAGACACCTAGAACTGGTCATATCTTCACTAGTTTCAAAGAAAGCAGAAAGGTTTTTGAAATAGTTCATCACTATTTCCACTAAAAATAATAAATTTAACATTTTGATGTTTAGTTAGTCAGGCTTCAGTTATCTGGAATATGTTCCTTTCCACACTGACTTTTTCTTAGAATAGGCTAGAAATAGAAAAATATATTTTGCCTTCTAATTCCTTAAAAAATCTTCACTCAAAAATGCATGGATAAAAATACAATAGAGTCTGATATGTTTTAAAGCAACAAGATGAAATTTTTAAAAATCTGACATAATTTTGTAAGAACATTACAGATATTTATAAAATTTCAACTTTATTCCTAAAGCGTTATGCCAAAAATAAATCAATATAATAAATAAATAAAGCATTAACCCTATGTATAAGGGCAAGTAAGTGTAGTTAGAATTAAATACTGTTTTTTCTCCAACATCTGCAGGATATCACAGTTACAGCTTACCATACTGCTGCGAATTATTATGGGTGAATGATTTGTGAATCTGTCAATTCTATAACCCTTGGAGAATTTTTTGCCTTAAGAAGATGGGAAAACATTTTTTTTTTTAAATGAGTCCACTGAAGTGCAAAGTTTACTTGTCACCAAGTATCAAAAATAAACATAAATAGACTAAGAAGGTGTTCTGGAAATGAAATAAATAATTTTTCCTAATCTTTGAGATGTCAGACTAGCATAGAATATAAAGTAATACTTCTAAATGTTACAGCCCAGGTTAAAACTGTTTTATGGGTATTTGATGCAAAACCACCAAATATTATCTTTCTTGGTTAGAGATAGGCTTACTTGATGAACAAACTAAATCAGAATTACAAAAATCTTAAGTTCAAAGTTAACTTTCAAATTTAAGTTAAATTTTCATGTAGTCAATATGAATGTATTACATATTTTGACACGGAAAATTCCTCAAGCATATGTTGCTTTTATATTGGTGGGAGGAAAGAATAAAATTAATATATTACATTACCTGTATGACCAAAAATGCAGTGCACATTGAGAAACATGGGAGTAAATTGCTTAAAATTACTGTCAGCATCAAGGCTCAGGCTGACAAGAAGCCTCTCACTGTCACAATGTAAACTGGATAATTTGTAGTCACATCATGTACGCTCTAGTCTACTTCTAGTAGCAAAAGGCTTGATTTTAGTACTTAAGGTACAAATAAATGCATTAACAGATAACTTATTTTAATTATTACAATTAATCATAAACATTTAAACAGTATATAAATTTAATCCAAATCAAAAGTTCAGTAATTACCTAAAACCTACCCTACAAAGTTGAAGATTTTTTAAGACAGTGTTTTTGAAATATATCAGATATACTGAGAAATGAACAGACTTAAAAAGTACAGTTCAACACAATTTTCACAACATGCCTATATATGACCAGACTTCTCAATACATAGGCTCTCCTATGCCCCTCCCAGTTTGTTTCCTTCCATCCCAAAAATAATCTCTATCCTGACTTCTATCACAATCAATTTGATGATCCTATTGTTATAATTAATATAATTGAATCATGGACTAATTCATGCTCTTGCATAGGATTTCTTTAGTTCAATATCTATGAGATTCATATTTTTTCTTGAATGTAGCAATAATTCATAAATCTCTCTCTTTACATTCCATTATAGGAATATACCATAGTTTACCACCCATTCTATTGATAAACATTTGTATTGTTTCCAAATTGGGGCAAATGCAAAAGTGCTCCTGTAAATATTCTCTATATCTTTTGATGCATATATAAGAAAAATTTCCTAGAAGTGGTATGCCTGAATAATAAGGTTTGCAATATGACCAGCTTTAGTAAACACAATCATGCTTTTCTCCAAAGTGGTTCTACCAAATTACATTCCTGACAGTAATGTAAGAGATTTTCAATTATACTACATACGATCCAAAACTTGGATTGTCAGGTATGTTTTCTTTTAAATTTTAGCCATTCTGGTGGGTGTTTGGTGGTATAATAATAAGGGTTTAATCTGCATATTACTAATAATTAATTAGGTTAAACAGATTGTCATGTTTATTGGGTACATCAATATTCTCTTTTGTTACACTACCGAAAGTCTACTACACATCTCTTAAATGGAGATATCTATGTTTTCCAACTGATTTGCAGAAATTATTTTTTATTATTAATTAATTAGTTTATTTATTAGAGAAAGAGAGAGAGTGTGTGAGCAGGGAAAGGGGCAGAGGGAAAGGGAGAGAGAGAACCTTAAGCAGGCTAAACGCCCAGCATGGAGCCCTAGGTCTGGGGCTTGATCTCACAACCTTTAGATCATGACTTGATCCAAAATCAAGAGCCAGACATTTAACTGACTGAGTCACACAGAGGTGCACCAGAAATTTTTTACACATTGTGAATAAAGCTTATAAAATATGAAAATACCTTCTTCTAATTTGTACTTTCACTTTTGCTTATACTTTCATTTTCATTGTACTTTTACTTTCTGGCAAGACTCTTGACAAATATAAATTATTAATTTAAAATAGCCAAATTTAAAGTTTTATGATTAATGTCTTTTGTTTCCTCTTCAAAATATCTTACCTTAAGTCAAGGTCCTGAAGGTAATTCCATTTGTTATCTTCTATAAATTTTACTTTGAATTTTCACATTTATTTATTTATTTGAGAGAGAAAGAGCACATGCACAAGTTGGGGAAGGGCAGAAAGAGACAGAGAGAGAGCGCCTTGAGCAGGCTCCACACTCAGCATGAAGCCCAATGCAGGGCTTGATCTCACAACCCCAAGATGATGACCTGAGCCAAAATCTTGAGTTGTTTAACCAACTGAGCAACCCAGGTGCCCTTAATTTTCAAATTTAATCATTCAATCCATTTGGAATTAATGTTTGCATATGATGTAGGGTAGAAGGTAAAGATTTACATATTTTCATTTTTTTCCAAGTTACTGTCCTATTGACACAACACTATTGAAAATATCATCATTTCTTCAAAGCATACTTTAAACCAAATAGTTCTATGTGTGTGGGTCTGCTTCCTATTGCTATTTTTTTTCTAGTACTATATTGGTCTATCATTCAACCAATTATAGACATTATTAATCAGTTTTATAATTAGACTTTATGACTAGTGGTATCAGTCCTCCAGTTTAGTTCTTATTCTTAGGGAAAATTGTGGCATTATTCTAACATAGTCCTCAAGTTTCCCAACCCCTGGTGAATACACCCAGCAGAGTCCCCTGCCATTGATGTGGGCAGGACCTGGGAATATGATAGAATAATGGCTCCCTAGATTTACTTATGTTATAAAGATAGCAGTGGGATTATCACTCCTGTGATTACATTGCATTTATGTAAGCAATTTATGTAGCAAATTGGAGAAAGATTCTCTTGCTGCCTTTGAAAAAATAAGCTGCCATGCAATGTGAGGGCTATGTGGCTAGGCCATGAGGGTATCCTCTGGAAGCTGAGCTTCACTCTTGACTGACTCCCAGCAAGAAAACAGGGGCCTCTGCCTCACAGCTGCAAAGAACTGAATTCTGCCAACAACCTAAATGAGCTGGGAAATGGGATTCTTCCCTGGTCAGTTCTCCAGATGAGCATGCAGCATGGAGAACACCCTCATGGCAGCCTGGTGAGACCCTAAGCAGAGAAACCAGCTGAGTTGTGTTTGTTTTTCTGATCTATAGAAACTGTGAGCTAACAAACGGATTTTATTTTAAACTGCCAAGTTTTTGGTAACTGTTATGAAGCAACAAAAAGCTAATAGAAATAATTTGTCTTGTTTAATTTTATTTCTACATATATTCTAAAATTATCTTGTCAACTCCCAATTTAAAAAATCTGCTGAAAATTTGAATGGAAAGGTACTGATTTTGTTAATAAAACAGAGGAGACTTAATTTAGTTTTTCTTTAGTTCCTCTCAATACATTTTTTTTTTTCAGCTTAGAGGATCTGCACAGTGTATGTTAGGCTTATGCCTGGTTATTTCATTAACTTTAGATGTTATGGAATTAAATATTTTAATTTTATTTTCCAATTATTTGTTGAGAGGATACAGAAATACTCATTGAATTTTGGATACTGACTTTTCTTTTTTTAAAACTGATTAAATTAACTATTAATTTTTTAAAGAATCTGCAGATTCTTTTGGATTTTCTGTATATATTATGTCATATTCATCAGTTTTATTTATTCCCTTATAATGTTCCTACCTTTTGTCTCCTAGTTTATTGCAATGGCTTATAACTCAAATTAGTATTAAATACACTTAGTCCTGGAAGACATCCTTTTAATTTACCCAGTCTTAGGATAAAATTTTTCAGTATATAACCATTAAGAAAGATGGTTACTCTGTTTCAAAATACATAAAATTAAGATAGCTACATTCTATTCAAAATTTTCTATATTTTTGAATGGTTTTTAGTGTGGGATGATTGATTCTATCAGATGCCTCCCCTATATCTACTGAGATGATCATTTGAGTTTTCTCCTTTATTCTTTTAATGAGGTAAGAAGCAATGACTGATTTGAATACTAATCCTACCTTGCATTTCTAGAAAAGGTCCCACTTGGTCATAATATAGTATCTTCTTTATATACTGATGGAATTTATTTGATATATTTTGTTGAGGCTATATGCATGTATGCATGCATGTTCAGATACAGAAAAAGATTGTAATTTTCCTTTCTGCAATATTCTTGTTATGATTTGGTATAAAAATTATGCTGGTCTCTAATGAGTATTAGTGTTCTTTTCCTGTAATCTCAAGAAAAATGCTTGTAAAAATGGTATTCTGTTTTCATGCTTAACTATTAGAAAATTCACTAATAAAATTATTATATGAACTCTACTTTTTAGAGAGAAGATTTTTCTGGCATTTCAATTTCTTTAATAAATACAAAATTTTGAATTTCAACTTGTCTCACTTTGGGGGAAGATATATACATAGTCATAAAATTATGCATAATAAAATATTACCTTTAATATGGATTATTATCCTTTTGTTACCTTTTTAATATTTGTAGGGTCTGTTAAGTCACTGCCTTTTTATCTATTATAATAACATATATGATATATTTAATTTTTACATATATTTTATCCATCTTATCGGTCTTATCAAAATATCAATAAACCAACTTTTACCATTTTTGATTTTCTTGATGCATGTTTATTTTCTATTTCATCGATTTTTGTTCCTAGCTTTATAATTTATTTTCTTCTACTTTCTTTAGGATTAATTTAGTGCTATTTTTCTAGCTTTTTAAGAGAGATGCTTATATCACTAAACTTGTAATTTTAAAATTTCTATATGCCTTTAGGGCTATACCTTTTCCTCTAAAATACAAAGGAAGTAATATAGGCAAATTAAAATTAAGAAAGTTTCAGGGAATGTAGAGTTTTCTATTTATACTTGAGGGTTTTCTTGTCAAGGGCAAGAGTAAGAATCACTTCCAGAAATCCTGGTTGAAATCACCGAAGAAGACTTGAATATTTGATTAAGAAATTGTACTTAATTCTAGTGCGTCCTAATTGGCCCTAGAAAATGTATCATCAGCTATTTTAATAAGGTTATTTTTAGCAGTATTCAGAATACATTGGGGCACGGGGGCAACTAATTGCAATTTCCCATGCAGGAGGTACTGCTGGTTTGTATTATTACAAAAGCCTCTCACAGGCAGAAAAACATTAAAGAGGTCATAGCTGAGAAAGATAATAAAATTTAAACTGTGAAGCCATTAATTAAATTTAAAAACCAAGTACAAGGCAGAATCAACAATGTCTGTAAAGTTTTAATCTGAGTAAAGATGATGGAGTGGGGTTGCCATGTCATCACAGGAAAGAGGGACTTCTAGAGAATAGTAATATTGAATGAGACTAAGAATGGTGGAAGTAAGGATATAAAAGGTTTAAGGATTAAAAAGGCTTCTGCTACCCCCTCAATTTGTTTTGGAATTGATTTCCTAAATGTTAATTAAGTAGCAAGGAAAATTCCTACTGGTAATTGCTCTGAAATAAACCAAGGTACCAAAGATAAGAAATTGGGTACTATAAAGATGTCAGATTGCAATTCAAGCACACCTTAGATAGATGAAGATAAGAGATGATAGAGAAATAACAGTGAAGATTTAGATTGGTAATGTTTATCAAGGAATCAAGAAAGCTAAAGATGAAGTTAGAAGTAAGCAAACGGAATTTGCTACAAAACAGTTTGGTAAATGGTGGGCTTCCTCTAGATCTTTTTAAAAACTAATCTCTCAATGTGAATAAAGTCAAATCTCTTCTTTCATAATCTTTGTTTTGAAAATATATTATTTAAAGTTAGTACATTTTCAAGAGTTATGGAATAGTAATTCTGAAGCTACTTTGGACATATACTTGGATTGGCTAAACAAGTAAATTAGAGAAAAAGAAAGCCAACTTTCTGACAGAAAAAAAAGTTACAAATAGGATAGGTGGAAGATTGAAACAAGTCTAGTGGAGTTAGATTGAAATTTGAGGTTGAGGCACTTAGGTGGCTTAGCTGGTTGAGTATCTGACTCTTGATTTTGGGCTCAGGTCATGAACCCAGGGTCATGGGATCGATCCCTGCATTGGGCTCCACATTGAGCATGGAACCTGCTTAAGATTCTCTCTCTCCTCTTTCTCTCTCTTTCTCTCTCTCTCTCCTCTCTCTCTCTCTCTCTCTCTCTCTCTCTCTCTCTCCTATCTCTCTCTCCTCTCTCTCTCTCTCTCTCTTTCTCTCCCTTTGCCCCTCTCCCCCGCTCATTTGTTCTGTTTCTCACTCTCTAAAAAAAATAAAATTAAATTAAAGGTATCAATATGAATTTGCTTTTTTAAAGCTATATGCATTCAGATACACACAGAAATAAATATACATATCTATGGGTTCATGAATTAGAGTACACACATATTTTCCCAGTTCTGTGTAATGAGAGGACCTAGGAGCTAAGACAGCTTAGCAGCAATAAACACACAAAGTGCCTAGACCTTGATACCTTGATTTTATATGTGTATATACACATATATATAATCATTTGTATATACATAGAATACATAGATGTAATCATTCATACATAAAAATTACCATATATATCTGTATGTGTGTGTATATATATATATCACTCTAAGTATCTAGAAATACATATCCAATGTAAGATAAATATAACTTCAATTATTTTTTCTTTTATAGTCTCTATGGTCACCTATACATAGTTAATCATTCAATCTATCTATATCTATAACAGGCATGTGTTATATTCCTGTTTTATCACCATACACAATAAAGTTTTCTTTCCTCCTGCCTCTTACATTCATGTGGGGGAGACAGACATTAAGTAATAGAAATAAAATATATTTTCAGTTTGTGATAGTTACTGAGAACAACATGGAAATGTATTATGAGATAGTAACCTAACTGGGTTGATAGGGAGAAAGACTGGTCTCTTAAAATGATTAGGAATTACAAACCTCTCTGCCTTAGCTACCTAAAGGAGGTGTGTAAGTAACTTATTCTCTAGCTGGGAAAATGGATTTAAGATGTTTGTGAACAAAGGCCTAGAAAAGACTTTTGGAATATGAGACAAATAAGTAAAACAAAAACAAAAACAAAAACACTATACCCTGGAGAGAGGAGAAATAACAACCAATACCCCAAGAAAACAATTTTAAGGGAACATTATGAAAAACTACTATAAGCCAACAAATTTGACAATCTGGAAGATTAGGATAAATTCCAAGAAACATATAAACTACCAAAACTGAAACAGGAAGAAATAGAAAATTTGAGCAAACCAGGGCGCCTGGGTGGCTCAGACGGTTAAGCATCTGACTTTGGCTCAGGTCATGATCTCACAGTCTGTGAGTTCAAGCCCCACATCAGGCTATGTGCTGAGAGCTCAGAGCCTGGAGCCTGCTTCAGATTCTGTGTCTCCCTCTCTCTCTACCCCTCCCCTGTTCACACACTGTCTCTCTGTCTCTCAAAAATGAATAAATGAAAAAAAAAAGAAAGAAAATTTGAGCAAACCAATAATCAGCAAAGTAATTGAATCAGTAATCAAAAAACTCCCAAAAAACAAACCAGGACCAAATGACTTCACAGGCAAATTCTACCAAATATTTAAAGAAGAGTTAATGCCTATTTTTCTCAAACTATTCCAAAAAATAGAAAAGGAAGAAAAACTTCCAAATCTTCTATGAGGCTAGCATTACTCTGATACCAAAACCAGATAAAGATCACTAAAAAAGAGAAGTACAAGCCCATATCCCTGATGAACGTAGATACAAAAATTCTCCTTAAAATTTTAGCAAGCTGAATCCAAAAATACATGTAAAAAATCATTCACCACGATCAAGTGGGATTTACTTCTGGGTTGCAAGGATGGTTCAATATTCACAAATCAATGTGATATACCACATGAACAAAAGGAAAGAACCATAGGATCCTCTCAGTAGATGCAAAAAAAAGCATTTGACAAAGTACAACATCCATTCATGACAAAAACTCTCAGCAAAGCAGGTATAGAAGGAAAACACTTCAACATAATAAAGGCCACAGATGAAAAACTCTCAGCCTATATAATTCTCAATGGAGAAAAACAAAGAGCTTTTCCTCTACAGTCAGGAACAAGCCCAAGATGTACACTCTGACCACTTGTGTTCAACACAGTACTGGAAGACTTAGCCACAGCAATCAGACAACGAAAAGAAATAAAAGGCATGCAACTTGGCAAGAAAGAAGTCAAACTTTCACTGTTTGCAGATGACATGATACTATATACAGAAAATCTGAAAGACTCCACCCAAAAACTGTTAGAACTGACACACAAATTTAGTAAAGTCACAGAGTACAAAATCAACGTACAGGAATCTGTTGCACTTCTATACACCAAGAATAAAGCAGCAGAAAGAGAAATTAAGGAATCAATCCCATTTACAAGTGCACCAAAAACAATAAGATACCTAGGTATAGACCTAACCAAGAGGTGAAAGACCTGTACTACACTGATGAAAGAAATTAAAGATGACACAAAGAAATGGAAAAACATTCTATGCTCAGGGATGTGTGTGTGTGTGTGTGTGCGTGTGTGTAAAGAACTTATAAAAATCCAACACTCAACAAAGGACCAATTAAAAATGGACAGAGGACACAAATACACATTTTTCCAAAGAATATACACAGATGGCCAACAGACAAATAAAAAGATGCTCAACATCACTTACCATCAGAGAAATGCAAATCAAAACTACAATATTACCTCACACTAGTCAGAATGGCTAAAATCTACAACACAAGAAACAAGTTATTGGCAAGGATATGAACAAAAGGGAACCTTCTTATGCTACTGATGGGAATGCAATGGGGTACAGTCACTCTGGAAAACAGCATGGTATGAAGCATCCTCAAAAAGTTAAAAATAGACTATCCTATGACCCAGCAATTGCACTACTAGGTATTTACCCAAAAAATACAAAAA
Organism: Cryptoprocta ferox; assembly: GCA_028646485.1. NCBI lineage: Eukaryota > Metazoa > Chordata > Mammalia > Carnivora > Eupleridae > Cryptoprocta > Cryptoprocta ferox. The sequence continues at coordinate 54,682,296 of CM053560.1, forward strand.
TACTCATTCAAAGGGGGATATATGCACCCCAATGTTTATAGCAACATTATCTATAATAGCCAAATTATAATAGCCCAAGTGTCTGTTGACTGATGAATGGATAAAGAAGAGGTGATGTGTATATATATATATATATATATATATATATATATATATACACAATGTGATATTACTCAGCCATAAAAGAGAATGAAATCTTGTCACTTGCAGCAATATGAATGGGGCTAGAGAATATGATGCTAAGCAAAATAAGTCAATCAGAGAAAGACAAAAAGCATATGATTTAACTGATATGTGGAACTTAAGAAACAAAGCAAATGAACAAAAAGGGAGAAAAAAAACAAGAATGAGAGAGGCAAACCAAGAAACAGACTCTTAACTATTGAGAATAAACTGATGGTTACCAAATGTGAGCTAGGGGAATGGGTTAAATAGGTAATGAGGATTAAGGCGGGCTCTTATCATGATGAGCATGCTCTGGAATTTACAGGGTGGGGTGGGTGGTGGATTATGACTTTAGAAGTAGGTAGAAATAATTTTGTGAACATCCAAAATCTGACTTAAACTTCTAGCAAAGAGGCTCAAAATAATCAGAAATTAAATATTTACAACTTACTTACATGCAGTAGAGGGTGAAAATTTTACTCCCATCTTTCTAAAGCTAGAATCACCTTATCATACATGCAGGAATATTTTACTTTGGGGAATTAAATTTCAAGTATCAAAACTGAGCAGAATGTTGGCATATACATATATATACACACTTTTATTATTATTATTATTATTATTATTATTATTACTTTGGCAATTAATCCCCCACCCCATCCCCACCCTGAGCCTAGAGCTGTTTCTTTCCACAAAACTTTGGTTTTTTTCCACATAACATTTTAAACACAAGTATCTCTAGGAAAGTGGAAGTACCTAGGGAGTATAAGTATCATCTCGCTGCAGAAAATAGATACTACTGCCAACAATGTAATTTATTGATGATGTGTTAAACACGGATTTTTCTTTAAGAGAATAGAAATTAATATAATGGATATTTCAAAAAGTCTCTTAATTGTACTCTACTTTTTATAAGAACTATTGGCATGACCTTTAACTCTGTAAAGGAGTATTCCAGGTCATTGCTTCTTAGTAACACCTTCATTGTTCATGGCTCTCTAAGAATAGCAGGTATTGGTTAACAAATGAATATATTCTGTAACTTTGTTGCCATTTGTACCTTTCTTCATGAACTGATTTTAGAAAGGCTATGATAAATGGTTATCTGTTTCTATTCCTCATTAGGTTATCTTTGAATTTACTATCTCCTGGTCTCAAGGATGATCGCAGAAATATGACCATAAAACAGTAGCTTCTCATTACACCTGGAAGCAGTAGGAGTATAGTATTTATAATCTCATTATCTCAATGGATAGTTGTAGCTGTGCATATGCTCTCATTATCTCTACTGGGGATTGTAATGATATATATAGTCTCATTTTCTGTGCTGTGGACTTGGAGAGAGAGTTACATTTAAAATTGAGTGTTCTGCACTGTAAGTAATATGAGGTGGGTGGATAACTGGTTGAAAGTGACTAGCTTTTTTTTTTTCTTATTACAGCTTCCATTTTTCACTTTCATTTGGTATTTACCCCTCAATTTTTTACAAATAGAAAATTCAGGTAATAGTAGACAAATAAGAATGAAATGGATAAAAATACTGAAGAAAATATAAGAAAAGGTAAGACAAACTAGCAATAATATGGAAGATACTCTGCTCTCCTCCCCTCCCGGAACCCATGAGATTGTCGTTTAAGTAAAACCCAAATGAGAGATAACATGGTAACGAGTTCACATGACAAAGAAATATTTTAGTTTTGAACTTTCCTGTTCTCATTTTAATCTCATAGCTATCAGCTTTCTTATGTAAGGCATATGGAAAATACCCTTTGCTTAAAATAATTCAAAATAAAAATTTGGGGGGCACCTGGGTGGCTCAGTCAGTTGGGCGTCTGACTTCGGCTCAGGTAATATTCTCACGGTTCATGAGTTCGAGCCCCACGTCAGGTTCTGTGCGGAAAGCTCGGAGCCTGGAGCTTGCTTTGGATTGTGTGTCTCCCTCTCTCTCTGTCTGCCCCTCTTCCACTTGTGCTCTCTTTCTCTCTCTCAAAAATAAATAAATAAACATTAAAAAATAAAAATAAAAATTTGGTTTTAAGCAGTTTCATAAACATGTTACAGTTTCACAGCAGTTCAACAGTTTAGCAGGGTGATGATTGAAGCTCATAGAAAAGAACAAAATTTAAAAAAATACAGTTCACATAGCTTATAAATTATGTTGTCAAATAAACTCCTCCAAAATAAAGCCAAAGACAAGGATAAAATTTTGGACCTAAAAGCTCTGAATGGTAATATATATTTCCAAGTAGCTTGCTAATGTATTTCACAAACAAATCACCTAAACTTGATCTTTCTTACTTTTTACTGAGGAAGTTAATATTTAAACTCATGGCTTTAAAAAGAAAAAACTACATAGACGAATGTAGACAATTCCAGTACTACTGGTAGCTTGGGAATAAGTAAAGCACCTCTCTTTTTAATATGTCTATTAAATTCTGGGGCTCTCACTTGCTCATATTAATAGGATGTCCTATTTCTTCCTCTTGGAAACTCCTACCTTGTTTTTGTCCTTATATAAACACAAAAGAACCAATCCTCTTTCCAAATTCATGACAAAGAGAGAACTAGAGAATGAGACATTTTTGGCTGCTATTTTCTCACACAAGTTTTAGTGTGGAAAAATATCTTTTGAACAATTAGTGCATCCTTCTCGACTAAGTAGTTGGTCTTGCCAGCCAATTCTCTGTGCAAGTTGTCGAGTTCCTTGTCTGGCATTCAACCCACAATGGCTATCTGATTGGTCCCCTAAGTTAGTAGAACTTTAGTTTCCTTTCAAATGGAAGTATGACTGTTTCCTACTCAGACACAGGCAGCACCAGACTCAAACCTATTCCATCAGCTTTCATCCACTGATACCACTTACACACATCTACTTGGGTCTTTGTAAAGTTGGGGCCAGATTCAATTCAATTATCCCCAAGATAAGTTTCTATTTTGAGGCCCTAGTTCTTCATTCCTGATAACCCCATCCATCAGAGACTTTCTAATTATACTCAACTCCAGGGGTTCCTACTCTCTGACACTCTCCTCCCAGTGGGCACCTAGGCAAATATCTTTAACCCTTTTTCATGAGACCCAGTAGTGTTAAGAATGGAAACATTTTTATTATTACAAAAGATTTTATCATACCTCTTTCCCAGTCCAATGACTGTTTTCAGATAATAATACAGCTAATTCATGTTAACTGTTGCATAATATATAATATTTCCACACATGAAGAAAACAGAGGGGTTTGTTTTGTTTTTAGATCCTTTCATCATGCTAAAATATAGAGGTGTTTTTCATCATTAAAAAGAATTTCTTTGCATTGCCTTGAGAAACAGTGTTTCAATGTACATTTTGTACATACCTCTAGGTTTGAAGATTTCTCTAAGATAAACATGTCTTTATGTGTGAGAGTTTTTCTAAAAGGTGCCTGTAAGATTAGAATTTCTGAACTTAATGTTTATACATTTACAATGTTACTGGGTATTTTGCCAAATTTCTCCACAAAGTGGTGCCAATTTACCTTCCCACCATTCATAAGAGTCCCTGTTTTCTTATATCCTCATCAACGCCTGGCAGTGTTGCTGCTTTGATCGGTGTGACTAAGACTGGTATATCACTGTTGAACTTGCATTCTGGTCATCAGCACTAAAGGTGAGTATGGCAGTAATTATCAGCCCTTTGAGTTTTTTTATGTTACTTGCTTTTTATTGGTTGTTTCTTTTTTACTTATTTGTAAGAACTTTCTTGCACTGTGTGTATTAATCCTTTGTACACTTTGAAGTTATCTTATGCCTTGCATAAATTTTAATGATAAGTTCACTGTCATTCTTATTTTTGTTCCCAGGTATATGTTTTTTGCCCTGGCTAGTTTTAAAGTTTTTTTTTTATTACTGCATCAACTGTAGGTTTTTGTAGCTGTCCATTAAATTAAATACATTCTCTTCTCTCCATCATTTACTTTGTTTATTTGTCATGACTAGGTAGTTTTGGTCATGACTTATGGTTTTTCAGCATATATTGAAAGATCAAATGAGGCTTCTGCTTTACTCTGTTAATTCTGTTAATAACATTTTCTTATATTAAAACATTTGCATTCCTGCAATATAGTAAAGTAGGGCAACTAGAGTACATATATTATGTTTTATATATTGCTCAATTCAATTTTATAACATATATTTTATGATTTTTGTATTTATATTTACAAGTGAGACTTTTATTTTTCCTCCACTTTATCTTCCTTATTTTCTTCATTATGATTATATAAAGCACATCAAATAATATAAGACAATTCTTTCTTTTCCTTTCTCTAATGCTATATAACAGTACTTTATTAGAATAAGAGAAAAAAACATTTGTACCTGATGTAATTTTAGTATATATTTCAAGTACTTTAATGGTTATCTTATTATAATTTTTATTTATCCTTTAAAAATCATATTTTCCCCCTAAAATTACCTATTTAATATAATTTTTCCAAATATATTCCAATGAAAATTTTAATAATATTTTTAATCGCTTTTATAGATACCTTTTATTTCTAGCATATTTTTTCTGGTTTGACTCAACAAAAAAAATTACTATTTAACTAAACTTTTCAATGGAACAGCTTCAAAGATCCTAGTAAAATATTTCTTTGTCTTCTACATCATTAAGTACATTCCTATATTTGCTATCATTTTCTTCCACATTCTTTTCTTTTAATTAACTTACATGGGGCTGCTTAGATAATTAAATTGTAATTTTTACTCTGTTTAATGTATGTAAAGATACAAATTTTAGTTTTAAATATTGCTTAATTACATCATACATTTTATGTAATGTTTTCTTTATCCTTTATCATAAAATATATTGCTAATTTCTTTTTTTTTTTTTTTTTTTAGTTCCACTCCCCCTCCCCACCCTTTACTGTTTTGGATGCTATACATTCTTTTTCTTTGCCTTTATGGATGGCATTAAATTTTGAACTGGCATGTTTTATATAAAAGTTTCAAGTAAAACAATACAAAATATCTTAGAAAGTTTTAACTATAATTATCACCCACTGTCTTCTTTGTTACGTTTCTGATTACTTTTACTTGACCTGGTTTTCACATTCCAAAATGAGTCACTATTTTCATTTTTCCTTTTGTGGTTTTAGGTTTACTAATTTATTTGCTTACTTTTCCAACTTGTATCTCATTTCTTCCTTTGAAATTCACTTTTCTTCTTCCAAAATAATTTTAAGGGATGGCTTGTGAGTTATAGCCTCACTCAGTCTTTACTTAATGGAAATATATTTATTTCCCTCACACTCAATCTTAAATGATTACTTAACTGGATACAGAGTTTCAGGCTGACAATATTTTATCCTATCAGTTTTAGTATTTTGAAATTACTCCTTCCTTTTTGGACTCTATTTTTGCTGTTGATATATCTGTTTTCAGGTTAATTTGTAAGTAGTAGATCTTTTCTGTCTTTGGTAAGACATTTTCATTTTTCTGTTCTGCAATTTCACTAAAATTTCATAGGATGGCTTTATGGTTCTGCTAAGGATTTTCTGCGTTTGCTGATTGTGAAAATGCTCACTTTTTATTAATTCCAGAAAATTCTCAGCATCTATGCCAGCATACATTTGGTTTCACTAATTCTAATACATTCCTCTGAGATGATGATGTTTGGACCCTGCCAATCTATTCCCCCCCCCCCCCGACTCTGTTAGTGTTTGTTTATTTTTGAGAGAGAGAGAGAGAGAGAGAGAGAGAGAGAGAAAGCAGGAGAGGGGCAGAGAAATAGGGAGACACAGAATCCAAAGCAGGCTCAAGGCTCTGAGCTATCAGCAGAGAGCCCAACATGGGGCTCGAACTCAGGAACTGTGAGATTATGACCTGAGCCAAAGTCGGACACTTAACTGACTGAGCCACCCAGGTGCCCCTATCTTTCCTGTCTCTTAATTTCTTACTTTCCATCTCTGTATTTTTCCAAACTACATTCTAGTTCATTATCTCAAATTAGCTTCCAGCTAACATATTCCGTTTCCAGCTTTGTCCAACGTGTTGTTTAATTAATCCAGGAAGCTTTTGTTGACAATAGCGCTTTTTTTTCTTTTTTTCACTAATTAAAAAAAATTAATTCTGGTATATTAACATGCAATGTTTAGTTTCAGGTGCACAACATAGTGACTCAACAGTTCCATACATCACATCAAGTGCACTCCTTAATTCCCATCACCTATTTTGCCCACCCCTCACCAACCTCTTCCCTGGTAACCAGAGTCTGTTTTTTTGTCTCTCCCACCCACTTTTGTTTATCTATTTTGTTTATTAAATTCAACATATGAGTGAAATTATATGTTATTTGTCTTTCTCTGACTAACTTATTTCGCTTTGCATTATACACTCTAGTTCCATCCATGTCATTGTAAATGGCAAATTTTCATTCTTTTTATGGCTGAATAATATTCCTGTGTGTGTGTGTGTGTGTGTGTGTGTACCAACCACATCTTCATGCATTCATCTATTAAGCATCTACTGAGCTGCTTCAACAGTAGTGTTTTTTTTTTAATTATTTCTAGAAGTTATATTTGGTTGATTTCCAGGTCTGAATCTTTCTGTATTTGCTTTCCTCATGGTTTTAATATATAAAACATTTGGTGAAGATATTTTTAAAGAATATTTCTCAATAAGCAGGAAAAAAAGTTAATAATATTAATAATGTGATAATGACAATCATAGCATAATAGTTGATTTCTTTGATACTTGCCCCTCTATAGACTCTGTTAAAGAAACCAATCAAAATAATATCTTTAAAATATGTATTAGATCATGATACATCTCAAGTTGTAGCTACTCATCTCCTTCATCCCATTTAATAAAATTCAAGTCCTTCCTATGATTTACAAAGCCCTACATAATCTGGTCTCTACCTGTCTCTCTGATTTCAACTTCTACCACTCTCTCTCTCCTTCCAGCCATACTTGGTTTCTTACTGTTCCTCAGCTGTGCCAAGCATAACCCCTTGCTTGAAAATTTGCACATGCTAGTCCCTCTCCTGGAGTGTTCTCCCAGATATCCTCAGTGCATTCAAATATTTGCTGAAATGTCATTTCATCCAAGAGGTGAGGGACAATCAATCACCTTAGATTAAGTGGCACCTACTTGTCACTCTATCACTTTTTCATGCTATACTTATTTCCATAACAATTATGTATTACCACCAATTATCTATTCAGTGGCTACTATGTGTCAGATGATGTTCTAATGAATGAACAAATCACACAAAATCTCTGCTCTCATAAAACTTACATGTTAATATAATATGTTTATTTTCTATTGCTCATGTTCTGCCACAGCTACTCCCACCTTAGAGAGTAAATTCCATGAAATAATAAAATTGTTTCATCACTGTTTTATCTCTAGAACCTAGAACAATGCCTGGCAAACAGCACCTGTTCAGCAAACTTTTATTGAATAAATGAATGAATACAAAGTAAATATAGTAAATAATAGGTAATGTCATATATAACACTTTCAATATAAAAACAGTTATACTCATTCTTTCAAGTATCATAAATGCATGTGATATAAATCACCTCATATTGCAAATGATCACAAAGAGATTCAGAGAACTTACCTGACTTGTGAAATGTCACATGACTTGTCTGTTAAAGAGAAAGAAACAGATCCACTGACTTCTGACTAAAACTAGTTCTTTTTCAAAATAAAATATTGCCGGGGTGGTTCAGTCGGTTAAGCATCCAACTTCAGCTTAGGTCACAATCTCACAGTCTGTGGGTTCGAGCCCCACATCAGGCTCTGTGCTGACAGTTCAGAGCCTACAGCCTGTTTCAGATACTGTGTCTCCCACTCTCTCTTCTCCTCCCCCATTTGTGGTCTATCACAAAATAAACATTAAAAATTTTTTAAATAAAAAATAAATAAAAAATAAAATATTACTTCCCACAGGCTTACTACCAACTACTGGTCACCTGATTTGATGGAAGAAATATACCAGCATGGATTTAATGACAACATGAAAAGAACACATACATTTCTATAGTAGCAGAGATTCCTTCCATTATGGAGGATAAAAATTCTACAAGTTCCTAAAACAACAGTAAAATTTGTATGGAACAACAAAAGACCTTGAATAGACAAAGCCACCTTAAAAAAGAAAAATAAAGCTGAAGGCATCATAATTCCAACTTCAAGTTATATTACAAAGCTGTAGTAATCAAAATGATATGGTACTAGCACAAAAATAGGTGTATATCACTGGAACAGAACAGAAAACCCTGAAATGAGCCCACAATTATATGGTCAATAATCTCTGACAGAGCAGGAAAAAAATACCCAATGGGAAAAACAGTCTCTTCAACAAAGGACATTGGAAAAACTGGACAGCAACATGCAAAAAAACACAACTGGACCACTTTCTTACACCAAACACAAAAATAAGTTCAAAAGGGATTAAAGACCTAAATAGGAGACTTGAATCCACAAAAATCCTAGAAGGGAATACAAGCAGTAACTTGTCTGACATTGACCATAGCAACCTCTTTCTAGATATGTCTGCTGAGGCAAGGGAAACACAAGCAAAAATAAATTATTGGGACTTTATCACAATAAAAAGCTTCTGCACAGGGAAGGAAATAATCAACAAAACTCAAACATGGCCTATGGAATAGGAGAAGTATTTGTAAATTACATATCTGATAAAGGGTTGGTATCCAAAATATATAAAGAACTCATAAAACTTAATACCCAAAAATCAAATAATCCAATTAAATGGGCAGAGGACATGAATAGGCATGTTTCCAAAGAAGACATACAGATGGCTGACACATGAAAAGATGCTCAACATCACTTACCATCAGAGAAAAACAAATCAAAATCAACAACACAAGAAACAACAGGTATTGGTGAGGATGTGGAGAAAGGGGAACCCTTTTCCACTGTTGGTAGGGATGCAAATGGGTACAGTCACTCTGGAAAACAGTACAGAGCTTCCTCAAAAAGTTAAAAATAGAAGTACCCTATGATCCAGTAATTACACTGCTAGGTATTTACCAAAGAATACAAAAATACTCATTCAAAGGGATATGCATACCCGAGTTTATAGCAGCATTATCTACAATAGCCAAATCATTAAAACAGCCCAAATGTCCACTGACTGATGAAGGGATAAAGAAGAGGTGATGTATATACAATGGAATATTACTCAGCCATAAAAGAGAATAAAAACATGCCATTTGCAGCAACATGGATGGAACTAGAGAGTATTATGCTAAGCAAAATAAGTTAGTCAGAGAAAGACAAATAACATATGATTTCACTTGTATGTGGAATTTAAGAAACAAAGCAAATGAGCAAAAAGAAAGAGAGAGAGAGAAACCAAGAACTGTAGAGTCTGAACTATAAAAAACAAACTGATGATTATCAGAAGGCAGTGGGGGGAGGAGTAGGTTAAATAGGAGATGAGGATTAAGGACTGTACATGATGCATACACTTTCCATACACCTTTCCCAGTGTATTTACGACTTGGAGCAGAAAATGTGACATAAGAGGAAGTCTATTTGAGGACTATTTTTAAAAACGGACTTTGTTTTTAGGTTCATGAAAAAATTGAATGAAAGGTAGAGAATTCTCATAAACCCCTTGACCCTCCTAGCTCCTCACAGCTTCCCCATTATCAATATCCCTCACTAGAGTGCAACATTTGTTAAAACCAGTGAACCTGCACTGACACATAATTATCATTCAAAGTCCATAGTTTACATTAGGTTCACTCTGGTGTTGCAGATTCCATGGTTTGGACAAATGTATAATGACAAATGTATAAGGACAGATATCCACCATTATATCATTCAAGTTTCATTGCTCTAAAAATTCTATTCATCCCTCCTTCCCCCAACCTCTGGCAACCACTGATCATTTTACTGTTTACATAATTTTTCCCTTTCCAGAATGTCATATAGTAAAATTCACACAGCATATAGCCTATCAGACTGGCTTCTTCACATGGCAATATACATTTAAGTTTCCTCCATGCTTTTTCATGACTTCATAGCTCATTTGTTTTTAGTGCTGAATAATATTCCATTGTCTGGGTATACCACAGTTTACTTATCTATTCACCTACTGAAGGACATCTTGCCTGGTTGCTTCCAAGTTTTGGCAAAAGTGAACAAAACTGCTATAAACATTCCTGTGCAGGTTTTTGTGTAGATATAAGTTTTCAAATTCTTTGGATAAATACCAAGGGCCACTATTGATGGATTGTATGGTAAGAGTATCTTTAATTTTTTTTTTTAATTTTTATTTTTTGAGAGACAGAGAGAGACAGCGCGAGCAGGGGGAGGGTCAGAGAGAGAGGGAGATACAGAATCTGAAGCAGGCTCCAGGCTCTGAGCTGGCTGTCAGCACAGAGCCCGACGCGGGGCTCAAACCCACGAACCGGAGATCATGACCTGAGCCGAAGCCGGACGCTTAACCGACAAGCCACCCAGGCGCCCCAAGAGTATCTTTAATTTTTTAAGGAACTGCAAAACTATCTTCCTAAATGGCTGTACCATTGTGCATTCCCACCAGCAATGAATGAGTTCCTTTAACCCCACATCCTTGCTAGCATTTGGTGTTATCAGTGTTCTGGATTTTGGCCATTCTAATAAATTTCCTATTGCTTTAATTTGTTATTTCTCTTATGACATATGATGTGGAATATCTTTTCATATGCTTATTTGGCAATGTATATTTTCTTTGGCACAATGTCTGTTAGGGTCTTTGATTCATTTTTTAAATCAGGTTATTTGTTTTATTATTGAGTTTCAAAGATTCTTGTATATTTTAGATAATTCTTTTTTCTGTATTTTATGTGTCTTTTACAAATATTTTCCCTCAGTCTGTCGCTTGTCTCAGTTCTTGACATTGTCTTTCACAGGACAGAAGTTTTTTTTTTTTTAATGTTTATTTATTTTTGAGACAGAGACAGACCGTGAACAAGGGAGGGGCATAGAGAGAGGGAGACACAGAATCTGAAACAGGCTCCAGGCTCTGTGCTGACAGCTCAGCACAGATGTGGGGCTCGAACCCACAAACCATGAGATCATGACCTGAGCCGAAGTCAGACGCTTAACCAACTGAGCCACCCAGGTGCCCCAGGACAGAAGTTTTTAATTTTAGTAAAACCAGCTTATCAATTCTTCCTTTCATGGATCATGACTTTGGTGCTGTTTCTAAGAAATAATCACCATGCCCAAACTCATCTAGGTTTTCTTTTATGTTTTCTTCTAGGAGTTTTATATTTTTGCATTTTACATTTAAGTCTATGATCCATTTCAAGTTAATTTTTAAGAAGGGTGTAAGGTCTGTATCTAGATTCTTTTTTTTTTTTTTTTTTTGGCACATGGATGTCCAGTTGTTCTTGCACCATTTGTTGAAAGATTATCTCTGCTTCATTGTATTCCCTTTGCTCCTTTTCCAAAGATCGACAGACTATAGTTATACAGGTCTATTTCTGGACTCTTTATTCTGTCACACTGATCTATTTGTATATATATTTTTTGTATATTCTTTTATTAAAACCATACTATCTTGACTCCTGTAGCATTGTAGTAAGTTCTGACAACAGGTACTATCAGTTCTCTTTCTTCTTCTCCTTTAATAGTGTGTTTGCTATTCTGGGTCTTTGGCCTCTCCATTTAATCTTCAGAATCAGTTTTTTAATACCTGAAAATAACTCGCTGGATAGTTAAATGAAATTATGCCAATTCCATTATGCATATATCTTTTGTAGTTGTCCCACCATTCTTGGATATTCTGTTCTGTTTTTCAAAGTCTTTTTTTTTTCTGTTTGCATCTCAGTTTTGCAGATTTCTATTGAGATAATCTCAAGCTCAGAGATTTCTTCCTCAGCCATATCCATCAAAGGTGTTTGATGATAATCAAATAATCAAAGGCATTCTTCATTTCTGTGAAAAAAATTCAATGTTTTTGGTTCTTTATTAGAATTTCCAGTTTCCTGGTTATATTGCTCATCCATCCTTGCCTGTTGTCTCCTTTGTCACTAAGAGCCCTTAGCATCTTAATCATAGTTGCTTTAAATTCCTGGACTGATAATGCCAACATCCCTGTCATGTCAGGTTCTAATGACTTCTATGTTCCTTGAAACTGGGTTTTCCCCCCAATTTTAGTATATCTTGTGATATTTTTTCTTGATAGCTAGACATGCTATACTGGATAAAAATTACTGGGTACTACTGTAAGTAGGCTTTTAGTAATGTGGTGGTAAGGTACGGAGTAGGGGAAGTCTTTTATAATACTATGATTATAGTTCTATAATCATATGATATGAGCCTATGCCTCTGGACTATAAACTTCACATGCTTTCTAGTCATCCCCCTCCTTAGGTGTGACAAGATGGCTAGAGTGGGTCTTGAAGGCCACAGTTAGCTAGAGTTGAGTATTTCCTTTCCCCTAGATTAGTTAGGCTCTGATAGGACCCCAGCAGGTTCAGCTCTAGTCAGTGTCTCCCAAGGCAGACCTCGTCAAGAAAAACAGAATGATCTGGTGTATTTCCAAATGGTCCCTTTCCTTTCTCCCTCCCAAAAGTATAAGGGACCCTTCTCTGATATTCACTGTGAGAATTTTGCAGAGTCTGAGAGGCAAAAATTACAAAATAGTGCAGTCTCCCTGATTATAGGGTCACCTTGCTTGAAGTTTTTATCTCCCACTCTTCCACACTGAATCAGAAGAAATTCTTTAATTCTAGTTCAGGTTTCCATACTCTGGCACTAGTTTCTGTGGAAGTTTTAGCAAGTGGGTTTCTACTTCAGAAAGTTGTGATTCTCTGTATTAGTTTGTCAATCTCTCCAATTTGGAAAGCAGCAGATTGCTCTGTGACCTCATTTCCCTTATAGATCTAAGAAGAATTGTTGATATTTTACTCTGTTCAGCTTTTTATCGTTGTTAGGATTGAGTGGTGATTTCCAAATATTTTACATAACAGACCAGAAACTAGAAGTCTACTTGAGGTTTTTCAGAAATATATTTCTCCTAATAAGGAGGAAAAGGCACTTAAGAAAGCTTGCCTTTGTCACTTGCCCATCAACATCCTTCTTCCTGTTTTTAACTTTTTTTTAATGTTTATTTATTTCTGAGAGAGAGAGTGAGACAGACAGACAGACAGACACAGAGGGAGACAAACAATCCTAAGCAGTCTCCATGCTGTCAGTGCAGAGCCTGATGCGGGGCCTAACTCATGAACTGTGTGATCATGACCAAAGACAAAATCAGGAGTTGGACTCTTAACCAGCTGAGCCACCTACCTGCCTTGCTTCTTCCTTTTTTTGAATGTGTTTAGAATGTGATGGTTGGGGCTGCTACAGCCAACTTCAAACCAAGAGGGAAGACTTTGCTAGCATACTAAGTATAGCAGATCATAACAATGAAAGGAATTTGGACCAAAATTACAATCTTGATCTCTGTGGTATCTGGGACTGTCCACTTCTGAAATTTTTGTTATCTAAAGTTAAAAATAAGCCTCTGTTGTCTAAGTTACTTTGGTCAGTTATTCTGTTGCTTTTTAACTATTATAACTGACAGATTTAAAAAGAAGAGAAACCGGGCACCTGGATGGCTCAGTCTGTTGAGCGTCTGACTTCAGCTCAGGTTATGAGCTCACAGTTTATCAGTTCAAGCCCCTCATCAGCCTCACTCTGTCAGGATAGAGCCTGCTTCAGATGCTCTGTCCCCCTCTCTCTCTGCTCCTCCTCTGCTTGTGCTCTCTCTCTCAAAAATAAATAAAACATTTAAAAATAAATAAATTAAAAATTAAATAAGAGACACCAATGTTAAAATAGCCAATTTATGGTGTTAAAGTCTCTTTTATTTCATATTGTTAAAGCATTCATCTTACCATGTTCTGCTCCCTCTCTTTCATCCAACCTAAGATGATATGTGGGGCTACAGGATATATTACTATGCTCCTGAGGTCTCTGAAAAGGATAGAATCCCATCTCTCCACTGTCTTCTGGCTCCTCTTAGGTTCCTGCTCTTAACTGCTTAGCAAAGATCAGTTTCTGTTGAATACAACTTCTCCTTCGGATGCTGGCAACATTAGCACTTACTTTCTACCTAGTAACTATTCACTTTTTGCTGTTTGAGAATACTTTGCTCTCCACTAGATCAGCTCCACAGGTCCCTATCTGTTGACTTTGTACCTTTTCCACCATTGCTGATGCTTCAGATCTCCTGAATTTGTGACTTATTCAAACTCCACCAACTGATTCTCCTATTGATTACAGAATCACATCTTTCCCACACTGCACATGAGGGAACTACTTCATACTTTTTGTGTCTGGCTAGAACAACAAAGTTCAAAGAAGCTAAAAAAAAAAAAGACATTCATGGTGGCTAAATACTCTACAACACAGGTAATATTCAGACATACTTATACCATCTTGCCATAGTTCAGTCAGATTTCAAAATCCAAAACAGATAGCCGGGGAATAAAAAGCCTCTTATTTCTTTGACTTTTACCACCAGTACTTTTAAGTACTCCCTCCTTCAATAAGTTCAGTCCTGATAAGGGAGAGGAAGGAACATTAATCTCAACACCTACAACTTTCTCTCCATCCTTGTTCTTAAAAATTTATCAGGTACCAAAAGAGTAGATTTTCCACTTAACCTTTTTCACGCAGACTTCCTTAACACCTTATCGTCCATACTCCTACCCCTTCTCCAGTGTTATGATGATAGAATAGCACCAAGGAGCATAATTTATGGTGAGAAAAGTGAAAAGGCTTAGCAGTTTAACGTTGCAAGACATTATTCCCTTCACCCAAGCAACTTAAACTGATAAAGGCTAAGTTAATTAGAGAAGGGATTTATTGGAAAGGTAGTGGGTAGCTCAAAAATCTAAGGGTAATGCTTTATAACTGGTCAGAAGGAAACCAAGTGTAATTCAGTAGGTAATGAGAACCAATGTGAGTCTCTCCAATGTACCAAAAATTAGTGTTGATGAATAAGTTCCAATCTTGCTCAGTCTTTTTACATTTGTTTTGCTCAAAGTTCAAATACCCAGAGAAGAAAGTTAGCTTGGCCCAGCCTGGGTTTCATTCCCTTAGCTGAAAAAAGGTTTGGACAAACTCTCTCACTAGATCAAATGGAAGGATAATTTCCCACACAAAAAGTCAGAGTGCTGTTTTCAGAAAGCTAAACAGATGCTGGGCAGCAAAACAACAGATGTGCTTTATATGAGAAGAGATTTGGACAAGGGGGATTTCTTAATCTTTTTCTTCCTTTGAAAAATTTCCATACTTACTAATCCTTAACATAATGTTGTCATTACCTCTAGGGCAGAAGATACAGTTCCACAGCAATGAGCAAATAGAAATAAGGATTGTTTTACCATTAAAACATTTTATTTTCTTAATCATTTTAGTGTATGCTAAGGGGACTCAGAAACATTAGGGTCCAACAAAATAGCACAATTACCAAACATACACAGGATGTGGGTTTAGCTTTGGGAGCAGCTCACCATCATTTAAAAATAAACACATATTACTTATTTATCCTGTGGGTAAAAATTAAAGAGTTTCCAGTCCCAGTTACACAACTAATAGAGAATTACAGCAATAGAGTTTAATGAGCTTGGGTCTATTACTTGACAGTCCTTGGCTCAGTTTTCCAATTTGTAAAATTGGGACAATAATATAGTTTATTTGAACTACCTTGTAGGAATCAGAGAAAAGCAAATTAGATAACAGAAATAAAATATTTTAGAGTACAACTATGTTCCTTACCATCAAGACAAAAAGGTTGCATTAAGTTAATGATAGATAAATGAATATTTTCATAAAAACAATACTCTGCATATGGCTTATATAAAATACAATTATAAAATGAATCTTTCACAGACAATTTTAAAAATCAATATTTTATTCATAACTCCCTCCAGGCTAACTTCAAAATATGCAATTGAATCACTAAACTCTACCTCTTCCTCAGAGGAGTCCACATTTAGTAAACTTCAACAAAATATTTTTTTCTTCTGAAAGGAAGATAATCAACTGCCAGAGATACAAAAATATAAAACTTGTCAATGATATGTATCAGCATGCCAAAATTAAAAAAAAATTGTAGCCATCTTCTGCAAAACAGTTTTAAATTTTATAATTATACGGGAGTAATATAAATTTTTATATTTTGCTGCCAATCAATTTTTATAAAAATGTATTTTACATCACGTTTCTTTGTTGTTATTTAAAGGCTAACTATATCATTTGTTTCTCAAATTTAGCTTCAATCTTCCCATGTGAATGTCATAAAGAATATAAAAGGATTTTCTCCTTTCTCATACAAGTGTTTGGCAGAAGAAATTCTTACAATATTATGAACAGAGTCCTTAAATTACATTCCAAGGCAAAACATATCTCTCCAGGGTGTGGGATGTTCTAAGGATCTCAGAAATTTACAGTTTTAAGAAGTTCCACCTTAGAGTATCCATTTTTCAGTCTGTTCCTAATGCCAATATATACGACACAGGCAATTTATAATGTAGTAAACAGACACTCAGATTGGCCTTTTTTGCTGAGCAGTTTAAACAAGGCCACTAAAACAATGACACCCTGAAAATAACCTCTTTCATCTTGTGTATAAGCAATCGATATTAAGACACTAGAATGACTATAACACCAAGATAAGTAGTTTGAAATATCTTGCTCTAGAAATAACAGCATAGAAAACAATCTAGAGTATGGGAAATATAATATAGAAATATGAAACATGAAATATGAATATGTATACATTTTTCTATGAGATAAATGCAAATTAATGCATAAAATGATAATTGTGCTTAAGTCATGTGCCAAAAGTCATTTGAACAAATATTAAATAGATCGTCTAATTACTTTGGCCAAAATCAACCTCTTTTTCCATTGATATATCACTAAAAAAATGATTTTGGAATACATTTATTGCTTACATTTGTGTGTAATATAGAAACCATAAAGTTTACAATACCTTATGCTTATTTTCCTAAAATAAATATGAGACCTACTTCATTAAAAATATGATAAAAATATCACTTCAATTAAGATACATGGATATATTGCTGACTTTTTAAATTCTAAGAATAGCATGCGTTATATTTAGGTCTGCAATGCAACAAACATAGTAACTAAAAAGAAAGAGGTCAGAACTTAAAAAATAATTATTTCTCAAAATAACAATGTTCAGGGTATTTTTCCACATGAATATAATAACGGTATTTATTATATATTTATGAGTAGGATGTGAAAAGGTAGATAGTGATATAGAATAATGTTCCCAAACAATACAAAAGAAAGATATATTTTAAATTAAGACTTGATCTTGAATTTGCAAAAGCTGGTACAATTTGCAAACATATTTTATTCTCAGAGGATGAAGAAATTGCTATCCAAGGGAAAAAAGTATCATGAATCTATCTCCTAGCAGAGGTGTTTTTAAGTTTTTGGAAATAGCTGTTTTTATTAAAGTAAATATAACTACTAGCAATTTCCAACTTATGGTCAATAAAATATAATAAAAATAATATCAGCAGCTCTAATTTATTGAATATCTAATTATTACCAAACATTGTGTTAGTCACTAGTAACATGAATTCATTATCTCATTTAAAAGCTAAAATACAGTAATTTAGATAATTTCCACATCACTGTTAGGAACTTAAGATTTAGAGAAACTAAAAGTTTTTCCACTATAGTAATCCACATTGTCCTAATATATTAATTAGCATATTGAAGTAAATAATAGACTCTTTTAATCCTTTGATAATAGAATTACCAGCTAGTTCTTGTACAATTTATTTATCTAACTCAATCTCAAATGCAGTCAGTGGGCTTAACATTTCCCAAGACAGGTAAAGATATGCAAATTTAAGGGAACCTCTGCAGGTGACAAATTATTTTTCTCGTATATATATATATATTAATCTCTGTAGTACAGTGAAGGACAAAAAATTTAGGCCATTATTTGAAAAAAAAGAAAGGAGAAATGGAACATTAGCCAATTTTATTTTCCTCTGTGGTTATTCAAATTCTGAACTAGTCATTTTTATTTAATTTATTATAGATTTATATAAGAAGTTTTAGATAGCATTTTTGTGTAAGGACTAGAAAAATCTCTCTGTGACAGATTTAAGAGATTCAGGAATTATCTAATGAACTCTTGTTTCACAGCTATTAGAAATTTGGAGTATACACAGTATACTGTGTACTTATAGAGTTCTTAAAAATGCTTCCCCTCTTGGAGTATGTGAAAGCATAACTCCATTTTTTAAAGGAAGGTTAGCAATAAAGTTATTGTAAGTAAATTCAAGGATGTAATGAAAACTCATATGCCTTGATTTCATTCTTTCTTCTTCAGCAATTACATACAAAATTCAAGGTTTCTATTTGTCATTTAATTTGTTTATTGCATGTACTGAAAAGATACTCATGAAACATCTTTGAATTTTAAATGTCATAAAATTTGAGGATATGTTTAGTTTGGTTAATACAAGTATTCTATTTTACTTAGTTAAGTATCTCCAAATAAACCATTTAATGGCATGTTATTAATGACCACTCAAAAACAAATCCTAAAAGCTTTTTTTCTTGAAGTTTCCTTCAGCCTTCAAATGCTTTGAACACATTTTCCCACTGAAACGCTAATCCATTGCATCTCTTGGATTGCATCTTTGTCTTGACAGCCAGCTCTTCTTGTTTATTCTGTTTTCCTACATATAAATTCACAGGTCCATTCAGAAAATATTCCCCTTTTCTTCACAGTTTCATATATTGTCTCAGATGAGCCTAGCACCTTCATTTAAATGGCTCCAAACTTTTCTTAGCAATAGTGATTTTTGTTTTGTTTTGTAAATATTTCATTGTTTTGTTATCAACTACATAGTTATTTTCCTCTACAGTTTCCACTTTGAATTTTGTACAAGAAAAAGGCATTTCAAATATATGGTATGATATATATTGGCAGGTACATTCTTCTACTAACCTAATCTTTTAAAATATGTTTTTAACCTAGAATATATTTTTATAGCAGATGTGAGGTAAAAACCTTTGGTTAGTTCACTCCTTAAACAAAGTATGTCTATTTCTAAGTTATTATCCTACTGAACTTTAATTTGGGATAATAATGTTTCAGTTCATTTGCTGGATTTATCCAGAAGATAGTCATGATTAAAGGGTTATAGAAATAGGAGGATTTTATTGTCACTTTTCTGATACTATTTTAATTTTTAAAATATTTCTCTTATTGGGTGCCTGGGTGGCTCAGTCGTTAAGTATCTGACTTTGGCTCAGGTCATGATCTCACAGTCTGTGAGCTCGAGTCCCACATCAGTGAACACAAGCCCTGCTTTGGGGAAAAACACAAGCCCCACTTCAAGTGAGCCCCACTTCTCCCTCTCTCTCTTCACCCCTTTATGGGATTCTCTCTCTTTCTCTCTGCCCCTTGCTCACTTGTGTCCCCTCTGTCTCTCTCTCTCTCAAAAAAAATGTATATATACATTTATATATATATATGTATATATGTAAATTAAAATTTTTTTTTAAATTCTCTTATTTTTGTATTAGATAGGATACTATGAATAATAGTAAATAAATATAATGATAGCAAGCACCCTTAAATTATTCCAGAACAACTTGGCTATCAAGTTTTATTATTAATTGTGATGGTGGCTACTAGAGATTATTTGTTGTGACATGGAAATATGACTAATTTTTCTAATCCAAGGACACTAAAAGTTTCGTTTGCCTAATTATGTAAATCAAAAACAGACTGCGCTAGAATTATAAAGTTTCCACAATCCCCTATATTGTGGAAGAGTTGAATTTTAGGAATTACTTATATTTTAAAGATTGATAAAAATTGTCTTTAAAGCTATGTGGGCTGGCAACTTTGGGGTAACTTTTATAAAATGTATATGATTTTACTATTTTACTCACAGTTTCTTATGTATTTTGTTGTTGTTAATTAATATTTTCTTGAGGGAGGGAGAGAGTAAATTTTGCATTGTGAATAAAAAGTTTCAATGGGAACAAATCTAAGGATACGCATAATGTTAGAATTATCAGAAATAGGCTTCAAACATAAAATTACAAATATGTTCAAGGACTCTAAGAAGACTGTACTAAGTTAACAATGCACATTATAATCTTGCTTAGAGTAATAGAGCAACTACTCAAACAAATGCAAAGAAATGTAGCTCAAATACCAGTAGAGACATTAAAATGGAATACTGAAAAACAATCAGTCCAAACAAGAAATGAAAAATATACAGGAACAAAAAATAAACACTCCAAAATGATGTGACAAATAGAAAGTAACTAGTAAATTTGCAGATATAAATGAAAACATAACAAAAAAGTATTAAAATCTAATGTGCTAAAGTCTCCAAACTGAAGGCCTTGATTTTCAGACAGCAAGATCTAACTATACATTGTCTGTAAAAGATGGAATTTAAATACAAAGATACCTATTTCTTGAAAGTAAAATAAATAAAAATTTTAAATATACACAAAAGAAAGCATAGAAAACTGGAGAGGCTACAGTAGTATCAACTAACATAAACTTTAAAAAAAGAATTATTACTAAAGTAAGACAATTCCAAATGGAAAAAGGGTCAATTCATCAGGAAGACATAAAAATCATAAATATATACGTGCCTAATATCTGAATTTTGGAATATATGAAGCAAAAACTGAGAATAAAATGAAGGGACAAGTAGAGAAATCCAAAGTGATATTTAGAGATTTTAAACCTATCTATCTTGATGATTAATAGAATATTTAGGAAACAAAATACATGAGCAATATTATTAAACAACATGAGTTCATTGATATTTATGGAAGAGATATAAATGTAATTAAGCATTTTATAAAAAAAAAATAACTTCTGGGGTGCCTGGGTGGCTCAGTGGGTTAAGTGTCCAGCTTTGGCTCAGGTCATGATCTGTGGTTCGTGGGTTCTAGCCCCACATCAGGCTCTGTGCTGACAGCTCAGAGCCTGGAGCCTGTCTTCGGATTCTGTGTCTCCCTCTCTCTCTGACCCTCCCCTGCTCACAATGTCTATCTGTCTGTCTCTCTCTCTCTCTCTCAAAAAAAAAAAAAACATGTTAAAAAAATAACTTCTATAGTTTCTATTCCTTTCATAAACAAAGGAGTCATGGGTAGCATTTAATCAAATTGCAGAAAATATTAGCATACAAATAATATTTTGTAACAAATACATTATTGTTCATCTATTTTTTAAGGAGTTATTTCATTAGACTTAATATCATTCAATGATATTCACTAAGATGAAGTCTAGCCATATGGTTGTAGTTGTTTTAAATTTCTCAGTGTAGCAAATGGGCTATATGTGGTAGTTATTTGGTAAATATTATTGGTAATTTTCAGTTTATCTCTCCAAATCAGACTCATTATCTACACTTGTTTTCCCTACTCTGTGTCTGAAGATAAGAAAATAATAGGTTCTACCATCCCTGGACCTTTTAAGTCTTTGATGGTAATATTTACAATTCTTCCAGGAATGCAGTGCTGCTTCTGATTCACTATTGGCAGGGGAGGGACTGTAGTTTTGAGGTCTTCCACCTGGTCATTCTTGCTATAATATGACTTATCTCAATGATCAGTTGTCACTGTGAGACTTCTTCCAGATGCTAGGTAGAGATATCTCATTAAAAAAAAATTAGAAATAGGCAAATAATGATAAAGTGGGTCTGAAGTCCTATTGAACCCACTATAAAATAAACTAGTGAGAAAACTCCATTTATCATTTGGTGTCCACACAGCATTTTTGGTAATCTGGATTTAGTGTCAGACTCCATATCTAACAGACATATAAACAATAACAAAAGTTTTCCCATTTTCCTCAGTATGGACCTACCCTGGTGAAGGCCCTCAGACACCTTAGGAGAAAGTTCAGGGTAGTATTTACTGCATATAAGTTGATAGAGTTATAAAGTCTCACAAGAAGGTCTGACTTACCCTTCAATTAATAAACAATGGGTCTGTAAACTAGCCTAGATATTGAAACCCATTATGAAGATGATATTCTCCACTGTAGCAGCTGATAAAGACTTCTGTTCCCCAGCTCTGAATTTCTGATTACATAAATTGAATAAAATCTCCTCTCTTGGCTCCAGCCATCCTGGCTGCCCTTTAATTACTCCTATTTACAATACTTCTAACCACTACTAGGACAATGAATTTCATGTAGTTAGCTCCCATCTTGCCAAATGAATGCCATGCTGTAGTGGCTATTTCACAAACCTCTAACATCTAATCATCCTGATTGCTACTCTGGCCCTGAAGACAATTTCAAGTAATCACAGTTCACCTTGCCTCTGCCAGTAGCAATCCTACCAGGATTTGTCATTCTAAGATCATTTTATGAATAATATTATTCGTTCATAATATTATCCAGATTAGTATTTTCCCAGATCAACGGCAATACAGCCACTCCTAAACTTTAACAATTCTACTGTTTTGAACTAGTACGTCCTTTACTGCCTTAGTAAGGAAGTATCCACTAAATGAGGCTGGTGGATTCTCAGGCCATTAAATAATAAATCAATTCTAACACTGCAAACTTCTTGAATTTTCCAATCACTCTTTAATATTATACCAAGAAAGTTCTGGCATCTCTGAGAAATTCAGGTACATGGCTGGTTGGTTGGCTAGCTATCGTCAGCAGCCATTTAGAAGGATCAGTATATCTCAGACCAAGTTCACTTTGTGTCAGCAGTCCAGTCCTGGAAGGAGTCAGGGTTGGGAAGGAGTTTGAGAAGGTACCTAAATTTTGTGTTCAATACAGTGACTAAACATATTCAACCCATACACAAATCTCTTTACCTATCTCTGCCATAAACACTGTAGTCCAAGCAATCTCTATTATTAATACCACCTTGACTTCTCTCTGCTCATTGATTCAGCACCTTTCCTTCCATTCTCCACAATGGAAACAAAGAGATTATTCTGAAACTTAAATCTAATTTTGCTTAATATCTTCTAATGGCATCCCATTATTCTCAGCAAAAGACAAGACCACTTAACTGTGGTCAAGACCCTGTCTGATCTACCATCATTCCCACCTCTCCACGTCTATTTCTTGCCATACCATCTCCTTCCCTCCTGGCTCCAGCCATCCTGGCAGCTTTTCAATTAATCCCATTCACAATACTTCTACCACTATTAGGACAATGAACTTCATGTAGTTAGCTACCACTCTATTGCTTTGCATTCTTATTCCCAAGACATTTTTATTAGTACTATATTAGTGGCACAATTCCTAAACTTTTTATGACACATATGTCTCACAAGATTAATGTATTTTCTGTGTATAAAGTTCCCAGATAACTATAATTTACATTAAAATATGCAAGCATTGCCTGAGTAAACGTATTTATGAAATTTTAAAAGTTACAGAAAAAATCTGTTATCAATCTATTTCATTTTAAAAACATTATTTGGGTTTTATTGGCCTAGATGCTTGAAGGATACATTATTTTTTTCATATTCTCATAAACTAGCCACATTTCATTGTAAGAAGTTTAGAGTGGTACTTAAAGCTATAGATGCACTTCTTCCTTCATCTCATAGAAATTTTCTTTTGTACTTTCTTTGCTCATTTCCTCTATTGTATTTGTTTTTCTCCTCTCCCTGAATTTCTTAAACTGGCAGTGCTAACACTATAAAAAATTGTATCTATAATTAGATAGGTTTTTTAGTATGACTAAGAATGTAAGAACTACATTCATTTTAAATGTTTTGATACTTATCCCAACATATTCTAGTGATGGTGATTTTAAGCAGTAACTCAAGCTCCCTGTCTTACTTTTCTCAGTTGTAAAGCACTAAAGGTAAAAACAAAAATAAAAACTAAAAACAAACAAACCAAAAAAAAAAAAAACCTCCATTACAGGGTTACTGTGAAGATTATTTATCAAATATTAGATGCTTAAAATGATCAAATTCAATAAATGTTAGTTATTATTATTACAGTACTTAGAAAAGTAAAAAATAAAAAATATATATGTCCAAGGTTTAGAGCAAAATGATGCATTTGATGATGTAAACATATCTAACAGAAAATTTTTGATTAACTTAAAATTAATTTAGGGGCCCCTGGTGGTTCAGTTGGTTAAGGGTTCAACTCCTGGTTTTGGCTCAGATCATGATCTCACGGCTTCGTGGGTTTGAGCCCCATGTCAGGCTCTCTGCTGGCAGTGCAAAGCCTGCTTCGGATTCTCACTCCCTCTCTCTGCACCTTCCTCTAGTGCTCTCTCAGTCTCAAAATAAATAAATAAAAACTTTTTAAAAAATTAAATTAAATTAAAGTTAATTTTGGAAAGCATTTGTTTTGAATTTACTCTGATCAAAGTAATAGAGAATATTTATAAATCTAAGAACATGAGAACTATGGCCAAAAATAACGAGTAGCAATTAACTACTAGAATGCTGTGGGCAAGTACTGTGAAATCTAAGAATATTCTGCTGTCTATGTGCATTCAACTCTTACACAGTCATACTAAGAAAATGCAGGTCCCTAGATACACTAGGCCTTGCTACTGATTCTTAGTTTTTGGCTTAAGTCAGAGATTGCAAGTATCTGGCCTAACTCAGCTTACCCGAATTGATCATATAGCTGAAAGAAATGGACCAACTGTTCAACCACCAGAATAATTTTCATTTCTTTGAAGTGTGCCATGCTTTCTCCTCCACATGGGCTTAACTGGGTATTATATATAGTATTTTCTCTGGATAACTGCCTTCTTTACCTATTACTTATATTTTAGATCTCATTTTAAATATCATTTCCTCTAAAAAGACTTCTGATCCTATTTAGAGTACTTTCATATAACCATTATACACTCTCTTAGCAACCCCCCAATCAGATAATTCATCGTGCTTAACCATAATTATTTAATTTTCTGTTTCATTTCCTTGACATTAGTCTTTTTCAGAAAACAACAGCATCTGCTTTGCTAAGTGTTATGTTCCAAGCAATTAGAACAGAGCTTGATATAAAACAATAATAGATGCTCACTAAATATGTGAAAAGATTAATTTGATGAGAATATATTGAGTATCTGAGATCTATTCTGTATCTTATATTTTACTTTTATTATTCAGTTTCCTTACTTTGTTCTCTATTTCACAAAAAAGAATTTTCCTACTAACCTACCTTATATTTACTCCCTCCAAGTATGCTTTTTTAAGCAAAAATAGTCATTCGCATTTTCCTCTACTTTTCTTATAGTTTTTTCCATAACTATGCATTTAACTTGTTAAATTCGATCAAATGTCCTTTTGAATTTTATTAAAGCTATGAATTGAAGATTTATAAAGTTCACCTATTTCTCACAGACAGTATTTTAAAGCACCATGATTTTGTCCCAATACAGAGGTCAGTTCCTTTTCTTTGTGCCTTATACTAAATTTTTTAGAAGTAATGTGA
This sequence comes from Cryptoprocta ferox, assembly GCA_028646485.1. Taxonomy (NCBI): domain Eukaryota; kingdom Metazoa; phylum Chordata; class Mammalia; order Carnivora; family Eupleridae; genus Cryptoprocta; species Cryptoprocta ferox. Next base: position 54,707,925 of record CM053560.1, read on the forward strand.
ATTATATTCATAAGATATTCATGTTGCAAGGCCTTTGACCAGGAAACACACATTAACCTGGTCCTGGGTTGGTCCTGGCTGCCACATATTTCCCAAAAGGATTCAAACAAAGGGATACAAACCAAGAAGTAAAAAAATAAATAAATAAAAATAAAATAATATATTAATTATAACTTGATGTTTGGTCCCCAAACACTATACAGCACATTAATGATATGGGTGTACTGACATGGAACATGTAGAATACTTCTGTCTCATTTGCAGTAGACTAGTACCCAAAGTCAAAGCAAATAAAATGATGTAATTCACAAAGGCCATGTAACTAACAAAATCTTTAATTCCACTGAGATGAGATGTGCCAGCACTTGAGAAAATTATCTACAGAGACAGAGTAGGAAACAGAGTTTATCCCCAATGTCTGCAGTCTACCAGCCATTCCTAAACTGTAGCAACAACTTTTGCAAGGCTGCTATGTGAAAACAAGAGGAAACAGGGGAACCTGGGTGGTTTAATCAGTTGAGTATCCAGCTATTGATTTTGGCTCAGGTCATGATCCCAGGGTCATGGGATTGAGCCCCACACCAGGCTCCATGCTAAACGTGGAGCCAGCTTAAGATTCTCTCTCTCTTTCTCTCTTTCTCTCTCTCTCTGTCTCCCTCTGCTCTTCTCCTCCACTTGCACTCTTTCTCTCTTAAAAAAAAAAAAAAAAAGAGGAGTCACCTGGGTGGCTTAGTTGAATAAGCTTCTGACTTTGGCTCAGGTCATGATTTCACAGCATCGGGTTCTGTGCTAACAGCTCAGAGCCTGGAGCCTGCTTCAGATTCTGTGCCTCCCTCTCTCTCTGCCCCACCCCCACTCATGCTCTGTCTCTCTCTCTCTTTCTTAAAATAAATAAACGTTAAAAAAAAAGAGGAAGCAACAAAGGAGGTGAACACAAGGAAGAAAGGTAAGAAGGAAAAGAAGAAGTCAGAGTAATAAAGAGAAGGACTTACTTTAACAAAAACCCCTGGCCTGTTTACCATACATGGAGACTGTATTACCTAAAAAGAGCTGCAACATAATCTTTCAAGGTCTATGATCTTCTTCAATGTGACCTGTCCAAATAAAATGTGAAGTCTATTTCTCTACCACTTTGATTTTGGGTAGGTCCTGTAACTGCTTTGACAGACAGACTATGGCAGAAATGACACTGCACCAGTTCTTAACATAGACTTTAACATTCCTGGCAGCTCCTGCTTCCGGACACTTCTTGCACATTTTTGGGATGCTCTCTCTCAGAACCCAGTTTCCATACTGCAAAAAGCAGGTCATATGGAGAGGTCATGCTTCAGTCAACAGGCCCAGCTTAGCTTTCAGACAACATCAACTGCCAGCCATGGAAGTGAATCATCTGGGATGAGCAGCACAATCACGATTTCAGATGACTTCAACCCTAGCCAACATCTGACTACAACTATGTTCAAGACCCCAAGGGAGACCACCGAGTGGAGTCAGGCCAAACCACGGAGTTGTGAGAGACAATAATAAATTGTTGTTAAAAGGAACCATGTTTTGTGGTAGTTTATTACCCACCAATATAGAGCCAGAACAGAATTCGGTACCTAGAAGCAGAGGACTACTACAACAAAACATAAAATACAATTGACTCTTGAACAACATGGGTTTGAATTGCACGGGTCCATGTATAGATGGATTTTTTTCAATAAATATATTGGAAATATTTTTGGATATTTGTGACAATTTGAAAAAACTCACAGATGAGCCAGGTAGCCTAGAAATATTAAAAAGACTAAGAGAAAGTTAGGTATGTCATGAATACATAAAATATATGCAGATGCTAGTCTATTTTATAATTTGCTACCATAAAATAAACAAATCTGTTATAAAATGTTAATGTGTCTCAAAACTTATGCACGCAAACACTAATAGACCATACATGGTGCCATGTGCAGTGGACAGAAATACAAAACAATTATAAAGATACAGTATTGAGTCACAACTGCATAAAATTAACTATATTTTATACTGTACTACTGTAATAATTTCATAGCTACCTCTTGTTGCTATTGCAATGAGCTCAAGTGTTGCAAGTATACACTTAAAATACGGTGTGACATTGTTCCACATAGCCAGATCGTCTCTCCAGTATTGTGTAAAAATACGGGAGAAAGTAAAAGGTAAACTTGCACAGTTCCCACGTATTTTCATTTTAGTTGGTGCAATACAGGAAACCTGGAATAACACTGTGGGACCCATACAAAGTGCCACTAATGATGCTGGAAGTTCTCCCAAGAAGGAGAAAAAAGTCATGATATTACAAGCAAAAGTTGAATTTCTTGACATGTATCATAAATTAAGGTCTGCAGCTGCGGTTGCCCACCATTTAAAGATAGCATTAGTACCACTGTAAAAACAGAAAAGGAAATTCGTGAAGCCATTACTGCAGTTATGCCAACAGGTGTGAAAAACTTGCACTTTTTGCAAAATATCATTTTATTTCACACTGAAAATGCAGCTCTTCTGTGAGTTTTGGCTTGCTATAGGAAAGACACACCTATGCACTGTAATATGACTCGAGAAAAAAAAATGAAGTCCTTATATAACAACTTAAAGCAAAAGGAAGGTGAAGGATCTAAAGCTGGAGAATTTAATACCAGGGAAGGGTGGTTTGATAATTTTAGAAAGAGGTTTAGTTTAAAAGAAGCAGCTTCTGCCAACCCAATAGGCAGTAGACAAATCTCCAGATGCCATTAAGAAAATCATTGAGGAGAAAGGATATCTGCCTGAACAGGTTTTTATCCAGACAAAAGTGTCCTATTCTGGAAAAAAATTTGCCACAAAGGACATTTATTAGTAAGGAAGAGACAAGCAGCAGGATTTAAGGCAGGAAGGAATAAGCTAACTCTACTGTTTAATGCAAATACAGTTGAGTTTATGATCAGTTGGGTTTATAATTACCTTTATTTATAAAGCTGCTAACTGCAAGACATGAAGGGAAAAGATAAATACCAGCTGCCAGTCTTTCGGTTGTACAAGAAGGCCCAGACAATGAGAACACTTTTTCTGAATTGGTTCCATTGATGCTTTGTCCCCAAAGTCAGGAAGTACCTTACTAGTAAGGAGCTGTCTTTCAAAGTTGTAATAAGATTGCACAATTCACCTAAAACCCCATGATTTCAACACTGAAGGTGCTGAAGTGGTCTGCTTGCCTCCAAACATGATGTCTCAATTCAGCCTCTAAATCAGGCGTCAGAAGGACCTTTAAAGCTTATTACACATGGTACTCTATGTAAAGAATTATCACCACTCTCAAAGAAAATCTTAATAAAGAGAATATCCTGAAAGTCTGTAAGGATTCCACAACTGAAGATGCCATCATTGTTATGGTCCTGAAAGCCATCAAGCCTGAAACAGTAATTTCCTGCTAAAGAAAACTATTCAGTTTTACATTGACTTACAACAAAAGCCAATGAAGAAAATCATGAAAGAGATTGCGAATATGGAGAGGAAAAAAAAAAAGGTGAGGATGGGGGGGCAGTTAAAGGTTTTAAGATATGGATCTTGGAGAAATTCAAGATCTAATAGATACCACACCAGAGGGATTAACAGAAGACAACTTGATAGAGATGAGTGCTTTGAAACCAGTGCCAGACAATGAGGAAGAAGACCTAGAAGCAGTTGCAGAAAACAGCCTGACATTAGACAATATTGGCCGAAGGGTGCTTTTGATTTCTTTTATGATATGGACCCTTCTATGATACACACAGAAACTAAAGCAAATGGTCTAAGAAGGATTGATACCATACGGAAACACTTTTATAAGAAATGAAAAAGGAGTCAGATATAAATTACGATGTATTTCCATAAAGCATATTCCACTGAATATGCCTGCCTCTCCTTATACATCAAGGGTATGGATATTAACCCCTTTGTTGAAATGTCAGAAATTTAAGGTCATGCCTCATAGACTCTTTGAACTAGACAAAAAAGTTTCTAAGCATCTTAAGGATATTATCCCATGCAGCTCCATTGTCAGGTCAAGGCCGAGAGGAGATGGACTTGGAAAAAACGTAGGTGTAGATTTTGTCTAAAGTAACTGCTCATGGGGCGCCTGGGTGTCTCAGTCAGTTAAGCAGCCGACTTCAGCTCAGGTCATGATCTCATACCTCGTGGGTTCGAGCCCCACGTCAGGCTCTGTGCTGACAGCTCAGAGCCTGGAGCCTGCTTCTGATTCTGTGTCTCCCTCTCTCTCTGACCCTCCTCCCACTCATACTCTGTGTGTCTCTCTCTCTCAAAAATAAATAAATGTTAAAAAAAATTAAAGTAATTGCTTATACTTTGATATAGAGGAAATCCGCAGAGATTTAAAGGAATTATTTCAGCTTGGACTGAAAAGGACAGATTGTTCATTATGAAAAGAGGTCTCTGGGACCTCATATTCAACTGCAAACATGGGCCAAGTCATATGGAGAATGAAGGATAATTCAAAGGCCAAAACCAAGTTCCCCTGAGCACTACTTTCAGGGTAGACATGTTCTGTGTAAGGTCCCAGAATTGCTATCGGTCATTGAGTGTTCATAAATCTCCTCCAAATCCATGCTCATTTTTAACAAGAGGGTCTATTGTAGACATCTTAATGTAAATAAGCATTGTATGTTGGGTCTATAGGGAAAATAATATTTTTATAGGCTTTAGACCAAGAGGAACTACTTGAGAAATAATTCCAAAGGAATTGGCCCATGGACCTGTGTTTATATGTGAGATCCTGCACTCATGGATATGATGCCATAACTATGAGACTTTAGTGAGTAAGGGTGGAGGTGAGTGTATTTTGCTTATAGGACAAATGCAAATGGTTTTGGTAAGAAAGCATACTGTAACTTACTGCATTTGCCAAAAGTGGCTATAACGGTATTTCCCATTCCACATGTTCTTTTGGAATGTGAACTTCTCACCCCACCAAGAAGGTGGAATATATCTCTCCAAACCCTTGAATAAAAATAGGACTTATAGCATGACTCTCAACTTACTTGAAAGTTTCTACTTCTTATTTTCCTTGAAATACTCTTGGGACATCCTCTTTTGGAACTCAACTGTCATTCTCTAAGAAATCCTAGCTATTAGGAGAAGCCATGTGTAAGCCACATGGAAAGTTTGATTCCCCCACAACAGCCAGAATCAACTATCAGCCATGTCAGAGAGTCACCAGGACATCCAGCCCAGTCAAGCCTTCAGCAGACTCAGCCACAGTTAATATTTGACTACAACCATTTGAGAGACTCCAAAAGAGAGCCACCTACAGGACTGCAATCAATATACCCATGAGAGATAATAATTTTTAAAATGTTGTTTTAAGCTATTAAGTTTTGAGACAGTTTGTCACACAGAAATAAATAACTGGAAGACTATACCACAAGAAGAAAAGAGAGAGATTGAGAACTGTGCTGAATTGTTAAGCCCTTTGATATCTCTTCCCATAGGGAATAAAATTCAATTTTTCATGGGCAATAATCTTGATATATGAATTAATATTCAGTAACTGTTTATTACGTGCCAGGCTATATATCAACAGCTTACATGAATATCTTATTTATTCTACAGAGCAACCCACAAGGTTATTTTTATATTATTTTTATTATTTCTATTTTACAGATAAATTGAGGCTTAATGAATTTAAATATTTTACTGAAAGCCAAACACTTATTAGTTAGTGGCAGAGCAGAGATCCACACCCAGGTTTGCCTGACACAAAAGGCAATGTTTATTACTATTGTATAATGTAAGACTCGAAAGATCATCACTAATCTCTTATAAGCACAGGTATTTCTCATCCTGGAAAAAGTAAGGCAAGGAAGATTACTGAGTAACCCCTAGAAACAAACACTAAATCTGGTGAGTTTAGTTCCTCTTTTATCCCTAAAATAAAATATTTCCTTGCATACTGGGAGTGATGTCAGTTTATACCACCAGTTAAATAACCCAGCCTTTTGAAAAGAAGAGGAAAGTAGCTAACCCATGGGCTGTCCCAGTAGAAAATTATTTCCTTTTGTTTTGTTTTCTTAGTTTTATTACAGTCAGGAAGTATAAAGTCATTTTCCAAGGAATTTCAAACCTGGAAAATCAGATAATGGCTTGATAAGATTTATATTTAATCTGGATCATGCCTCTGTTTAAAATATGTGTTATGTCAGCAGTGTGTAAAATGTCTGACACTTCCTGCAATAACATGCACCATGTTTGTACCTTGTTTTTAGCCTACTGCATAAAGTAATGTCATCAGCAAAGGCATCCCAAGGTATGTGCCGGGTAGTCACTGTTTCCTGTCTGTGCTCATGCTTTCTTGTAAACGTTGGCTAATTTCATGTAGCATTGGTAATGAACTTGCATTCCTCTCTTCAGAAGGCACAAGGCTTTAAACACTTCTTAATTCGAGCTTGGCAATGTACATGTCTTAACTAGACTGTTTTAATAATAAAAAGTAATGTACAATTAAAAAAAAGTTACTTACTGCTTAAAAATGCCATTGTTTATTTTCCTACTTAAGGAAAAATGTATTTGATTTACCCATTAGGTACCTCATTAAGAAAATAAAATCTCCAGACATTCCTGCAATGTGAAGAAAAAATAAATAAATAAAATAAAATATGTTTGACATGAAACATTGTAGGCTTAAGGTACACAATGTGTTGATCCATCTAGATATTGTAATATGATTGCCAGTGTAGCTATATTTATCACATTATATAATTATAGTATAATAGTATTGTCTATATTCATTATACTGTATATTAGCTATTTCTGTCTTATTTACTGCTCTTTACAAATTCATGTTCTTAAAATACTACGATTCTCATTGCCCCCCATCCCTATCCCCTAGTAACCACCATTTTACTCAATTTTGTAGGTCTAACTTTTTTAAATCCCACATATAATTGATAACATATAGTACTGACAGAAAGCCAGGTCTTTCTCTGACTTACCTCGCTTAACATAATGTGCTGAAGGTTCATCCCACTGTGTATATATAACACATCCTTCTTATCCATTCATCTGTTGATTGGCATTTGGGATGGACTTCTAATCTCTTTGTTGGGGTCAGAGACCTGTGGATAACTTTTCTCTATGTAGACTCTCCCCTATTCCTAGAGAGTTCTATGTACCAGGGCCAAGCTTCCAGGACACAAATATAGTAGGACCCTAGGGGTTCAAACTCTTTCCTGGAGTTGCTGAAAGATTTATTAGCCCTGATGTATCAAGAAAGATTCACATTATGGGGAAGTCACAATTTCTATCTTTATTGTCACATGCATCTTTGATCTATATACTCTAAACATATGGTGTGATTATCCATAGCTTTTTAAGTATTTGACTGCCATACCAGTAGAAAGGAGTTCATTCTAAAAACTGCTGATACAGTAAATTGCAAAAAGGCCAACAATAGATTTCCAAAACTGTACTATAGTTTCACACTCTTTTTATCTCTGTTTCCTCCAAATAGATGTAATAGGATCATATTTTATTTTCACACAAGGAAGCTGAGTTGTGAGTCAATGGTTGATGTCATCCTTTAATGTCATATGCACTCAGCCTAGCAAAAAAAAATCTGTGCTATTTATAGGACCCATTTATTTTCCAATCTTATATAAATTTCTATTTTTATACTACTTTAATTATTATGACATTATTGCATACAATCCTTTCAACAAGCTTATGGGTGTTATTATTTATGTTTTTACATGTAATTAACTTGCAACTGACTGTGGCTGAGTAAGATGTTCTAGGTAACAGAAGTGAGGAGTAGCAGAATGAGAGGGTGCACCGTGGCCGGTCTGCCCCCTTTTTAGCACATTCTCTAGCCCTTAAAGTACTACTACCTGCCATACTTATATTTATAAAAAGAGAAGTATGCATCAAAAAACTCCTGTTGTAGACAAAATCCTTGAGTTTAAATAATTTAGGATTCTGTTTACTAACTCAGATTATGTGACCTTTGTCTTTTAGATTTAATTTACCATCTATAATATAGGAAAGTTATGATGATGAATCCAATAATTCTCTGAGATACCAACACCTGATAATCAGGATATCCAAAACAAACAAAATTTTCTTCTTTAAAATCTGCTCTTTGTTTTCCCCAAATTTTGATAAGGTATAACAGCTGTTAGTGATCTAAGTTTGAAACTAGTTATCTTCAATTCTGTCCTCACCTGAATTGTTAATCAGTTACCTAAAAATGTTAATTCAGTATCTAAACTATCTATATAATTTTCTAGCTTTTTATTTGTATTACCAGAAAATATTTTCCTAATGTTTGGAGAACTATAATTACCTCCTTACTACTGTCAGGTCAGAAATGCTTCCAGAATAATATTTTTAAACTCCGAAGCCATATCATCAGCAAATTGGACATACCTAAGTTTCATTTCTAAATTCTAGTGACCATATATCTTCCACTGAAACAAAGTGAGGTATTCTCCGTTATAGAGATGATTTTCCACATTCTCATGCTATTGCTATTTCACACTGCCCCCTTGGCCTCTAATGTTTTCCTTTATCACTGCTTACATGTGAAACTTTGAAGTCAAGGCTCAGCTGCATTACTGTTCCCTCAAGTCCTTACACATCACGAGTTCAAATTTGCTGAAGATTATTTTCCTCTATAATTTTTATCATTGTCATATAATTTCATTTTAAGCCTTTTTTAAAAGTCCTCTCCAGTCTTCTTATTCTGGAAAGATTCACTTCGAAGACTGTGAACATGAATGCAAGGATGCATCAAGCAATTTTCAGTGAAGCCCAGGAAACAAATTAAGATGTGACTTTGAGAAATAGCACCAGTCAAATATAATTCTAGAACTGGGCAAATAAGACACTTCTTGTTTCTTTGGGGAGACTCTCATTGCCAAGCCTGAAAATGATAAAGTATCAGTCTCTGTGTAAAGAGGCTCATGCATCTTGAATTTTTAGGTAGAAAGTGGCCATATATATGCATCAACTTAGTCATAATTTTCCAGTTACTACACATATAAAACTTACTGTGCCTTTTCCCTTTGATGTTTTTTTTTACTTGTAGTGAAAAATATTTTCTTAAATATCATCTACAATCTATGTCATAAATCAAAACACATGGGTCTCTCCATAAATTTCAGTCACATTACTAAAACTGAGATAAGCCAAGAAATTCTAAATTTCTGTCAATGTAATGACTAATGGTTTCACTTTGATTAATATTTCATTAATCTAATAATTGCTTATTATTTAATAGTAATCAGGTTTCCACTAGGAGTTTTTTTTAATGTATTTGAATGTGATTTAACTTTACAAACAAATTTGAAATTTAATTTAGAACTAGAAATCAGTCGTTAGAAATGGCTAAAGAAACCTAGCCATTGTGGAAACACGTCAGACACAGAGCATAATATACTGTCAAAAGGAAACAGAATTTTAAAGTAAGGTCATTTTTAAAATCATATTTGATTTACCATATCTCTAAACTAAAGTGATGGGGAAACAAAACTGGTAATATATAAAAGAAAATATCACTTGATAATACAATTATTACACATACTTTAAGATATTTTTATATATGTACATCAGATTACTTATAGTACCTGTATGCATAATCTCTCAAGTCATTAATATAGTTTAAAATCTACTTGTTAAAATATCAAAAAAAAATCAACACCATGGGATGCTGTCATAATTCTCTACTGGTTTGTGATTGATTCTATTTTTGGCTTCCATTTACTTTTGAAACCTATAGAATCAGCACCTCGAATTCATCCTAGTGGCTCTCTAACTTGCATAGTAGCAGAATGAATAGAATTTGCTGCAGATTCAGTGATAGTGTCACATTGATTTATTTTCCCCTTTAATGTGAAATTTATATTTTTAATGTAAGCAAAACCTTTAAAATTAAAAGACAATAAGCTGTCTTTCCCTGCGGTCAGTACCTAGAATATTGATGGGGCATATAGAAGTCCTATCCAAAGTAGCAGAGCCAGAAAACTTCAAATACCTCTGCTGCCTCTGCAGCATTTCAAATAAAATTCATTCACTTAGCCCTTTTTGGAAAAGGAGTAATAACACTTCAGCAGCAAAGTCAGTGAAAGAGAAGTCCTCAAGTATTTGATAAACCTGCATTCAAATGAATCACTGCTAATTGCTATACTGCACACCAAAAAATGTGTTTAATGCACTATGCTGAAAATGGTTTTGTATATATATTTATTATAATCATGGAAGATTTAAAAACATTCAACAGATATCCTTGAACATTTTGGCATGCATTTCTATTTAAGATTCCATTCAAATGTTAGCAGAAGCATGCCTCAAAATATTTAATACAAATTTTATTATCATAGTATACTTGGTATGGTCCAGGTCTTCTGAACTAAAATTAGTTGAGATGGCAAAGCTTAGACATTTAAACTACTTAAAATCAATTTTAAAAATTTTAGGTATAGTGGGATTTCCACTTTAAATTCCAAAATATGAAGAGTTTAGAAGTGGTCACTCTTGTCCTTCCAATAAGGAAAAACCTGGACAAACTAATCAGTGATGTTTCTTAGATTCATTAGAGAACTGAGGTCTCAAGGCAAATTACCACTCTTAAATCTGGAGACAAAGATGAATCCAGAGAATCAGAGCTAGGATCTGCTTACCTGTAGCAGAACCTGTAGAGCCATAAGCTGGTAGGAACACTGAAATGGTAATTTTGATGAATTGCTGCACACTGAGTGTGGAGTAATATCAAAATGAAAAATTCTTGGTGGCCCTAGGATTACCGGGCCCGAATTTTCATGAACTTTCCTTCCAGATTTCCCATCCCATTCTTGGACTCCACTTATTAGGAGCATCTGGACTGCTCAGTCAGTTTAGAGCTGACTTCGGCTTAGGCCATGATCCCATGGTTTGTGAATTCGAGCCTCCCCATCAGGATTTCTGCTGTCAGCATGGAGCCCACTCGGATTCTCTGTTCCCCTCTTGGGATTCTCTGTTCCCCTCTTTCTCTGACCCTCTCCCGCTCTCCCTCTCCCTCTCAAAAATAAATAAACATTACAAGAAAAGGAAAGAAAGATACACTTATAGCCATGGTAGTGGGGAAGGAAAAGTAACATTGTAAAGCATGTTTAGAACATTCTTGGTAACAAAGGTCTACTCTCCATGAGATAGTACTCTGTTAGAGAACAATTCTGAATCCTTACCCAACTGGGGAGAGGAATTCTTCCCAACTCACAGTCCTCTCTAGACTTGCTAAATAATTAGCAAGTTTCAAGATACCAAGGAAATAAATTGGGAACATTATAATCAAGGAAGATTTCCCTAAAATCAGGGAAATGCTTGGAATGGGCTGAGACACAGATCCATTGAAAATACTTAATTATAGAATGTTCCTTCCCCAAGTGTGTACACACATATACACACTAGAATATTACTTAGCCACAATAAAGAAGAAGATCTTGTCATTTGTGACAACATGGATAGACCTAGAGGGTACTACACTAAGTGAAGTAAGTCAGACAGAAAAACAAATACCACATGATTTCACTTATATGTGGAATCTAAAAAACAAATGAATAAATAAATAATCAAAAAGCAGAAACAAGGATGCCTGGGTGGCTCAGTCAGTTAAGCATCCAGCTCTTGATCTGGGCTCAGGTCATGATCTCATGGATAGAGCCCTGCAATGAGTTCTATGCTGACAGTGCAAAGCCTGCTTGGGATTCCCTCTCTCCCTCTCTCTTCTCCTCCTCTGCTTCTCGTTCTCTCTCTCTCTCAAATAAATAAATAAACTTTGAAAAAACTGCAGAAACAGACCCATACAGAGAAAAAAACTAATGGTTGCCAAAAGAGAGAAAGATGGGGGAATGGGCAAAATAGGTGAAGGGGAGTGGAAGATACAGGCTTCTAGTTACGGAATGAATAAGTCAGGAAGATAAAAGATACAACATACGGAATATAGTCTATGTACTGTGATAGCATTGTATGGTGACAGATGGCCACTATACTTGTGGTGAGCATAACATATAGCTTGTGGACTCACTATACTGTTCACCTGAAACTAATGTAACATTGTATGTCAATTTTACTTCAATTAAATAAATAAGGAAAGACTCTACCACAGGCTAAGGCTGCTCCAGTGGACTATAGCTGAAAGAGCTGCAAGACAAATGTACTCTCTGAGAAGACCTGAAGTCAAAGAAGAGAAAAAATGAGGAATTAGAAGCCTCTAGCACCTATCACTACAACAAACATTACACACAACCCAACTCCTAGCCAGATTAACATAAATTCTCACACTGAAACCTATTTATTTCAGTTCCTACTTCCTGATATAACTTGTGTGATCTACAACAAAAAACTTAAAAGGTATGCTGAAAAGAAGAAAGAAAAAAAAATGAGGAGACACAGCGATCATCAGAACCAGAATCGAATATAACAGATGCTGGACTTCAGGTAGTAAAATAATGATTAATATGTTAAAGGCTCTAAAGAAAAAAGTAGACAATATGCAATAACAGATGGGTGATATTAGCAGAAAGACAGAAAATACAAGAAAGAATCAAAAGTAAACTCTAGAAATCAAAATACAGTAACAGAAATGAAGGCCTTTGATGGGCTCATCAGTAGATGATACAACTGAGGAATCAGTGAGCAGAATGGTATACTAATAAAATTTCCTGAACTGCCAAGAGTGAACCATAATGTAAACTATAGATTTTGGATGATGATATGGCAATGTGAGTACCCTGACTGTAATAAATATACCACTCTCGCGTGAGATGTTGATTGTAGTGATGGCTGTATGTGTGTGAGGGTAAGGAGTATTTAGGAACTCTATGTATCTTCCATTAAATTTCTCTGTGAACATAAGACTGTTCTAAAAAATAAGGTTTACAAGCAAACAAACACTTCCCAGATTGAAGGGCAAAGAAAAAAAAAAACCTGTAGGACAATTTCAAAAGTTGTAACATACCTATAATCGGAATAATAGAAAAGGACAAATGAAAGAATGGAAAAGATATTCAGAAATAACGGCTGAGCAACTTTTAAAATTAATGGCAGTCATCAGAACACATATTATGGAATCTTAGAGAACACCAAGCAGGATAAAAACAAAACAAAAAAAAACCCACCCAGGCATATCATCCTTCAACTGTAGAACACCAAACATAAAAAGGAAACAGTGAAAGAAGTAAGAGATAAACAAGGAAAAAAGGTTACGGTAGACTTCTCACTGGAAACTCTTCAAGAAGAGAGTCAGGCAAAATATTTAAAGAGTTCAAAGAAAAAAAATCCTATTTCCAGTGAAATCACTCTTCAAATGTGAAGGAGAAATGAAGACTTCCTCAGACTAACAAGGACCATCACCAGCTATCTCGCCCTTCAGAAATGTTAAAAGAAGAGCTTCAGACCGAAGAAAAATTATATAGACCAAACTTTAATCTACATAAATTAAAGAAGATTATCAGAGAAGGAATACACAAAAATAAAATAATTTATTTAAATTTTCAATTGATCTAAAAGATGTTTACTTAAAGTAATACTAGTAAAATGTATTGGGTGATTACAGTATATGGATAAATGAAATGAATGACACAGATTGCTATGGACAGTGTATAACGATAAATATGTCAATTCTCCAAAAGATACAAATATCCTAAATGTGTATGCACCTAACAATAGGGCATCAAAATACAGGAGGGAAAAACTGATAGAAGTGAGAAGAAAAATAGGTATATTTATTTTTATAGTCAAAGATCTCAACATCCCTCTGTCAGTAGTTGATAGATCAATTCAGTATGGATTTGCATGACCTAAACAGCAATAAACTTGATATAATTGACACATACAGAATACTCCTCTCAAAAGCAGGATCCATATTTTTCTCAAGCTCACACTGATATAGATCACATTCCAGGCCATAAAACATACCTTAATTTTAAAAAATAGAATTATACAAAGTACATTTTCAATCTAAAATGAAATTAATTTGGAAATTAATAACAGAAAGGTGAAAATCCCCAATGAGGAAATTAAACAGCACACTTCTAAATGAGGCAGAGGTCAAAGAAAAAGCCCCAGGAGACTTAAAATATTTTAACAATAAAACTTAAAATACAGCGTACTAAAATTTTCAAATTCAGCTAAAGCAGGGCTTAGAAGAAAATATATAGGGATTTAGGAAAATCCTAGATCCTTCGAGCTCTCCCAGACCCAGGAAGTCTTGAAAACCACGTGGCATCTCCAGAATCAATGTCTGTGAGCCCAGCCTTGGAGGAAAATGTTAGTTCTTATTCCTCAGAGAAAAGCATTATATCCACCTGTGGATTCCTAGGATACCCTCCTAGAGGGGATGGCATCCCAAGACAGATGAGAGGACCCTTACAGAGCCCAGGAGAAAGCTCGCATACTTCCCTGCTTCTCAGCCTAGTGCACCCCGTCCTGCTCCTCACCCTGGAGGCACAGGTGGAGAAGGGGCCCTGGCCGACCTGCCTGGCGAGGCCCCAGCCTGCCCTGAGGATGCTTCTGGTCCTGAGAACATCGCCCCTGCCTGCTTCTGAAGGCTGGAGGGGCCACCCCCCTACGTCCTCAGAAGGAAGAAGCCAATGGCCAAATGGCTGACTCTTTGGGCAGTGGGCCCACAGGGCTAGATTTTTACTTCTCTGAAGATGCGGGAAGCAAAAGGCCGCCGGCACTCAGAAAACCGGAAGAGTCCCAGCCTCCACCCTCCTTGAGGAGCCTGGAGGCAAGGCAGGAAAGGCTCCCCAACGAGGCAGGTAAGAATCGGCCCCCCTCTCCCCGGCGGCCTTACAACCTGGACTGGGCTACACTGGCTGACCCAAGCCTAAACCCGTTAGAAGCCGGCGCCAAGACTGGCCCCAAGAAACTCCCAGGGCGGGCGGCCGGGCCCGTGGCCACCGGCGGCCAGCTGGGCGTGCAACACCGGGAACTCACCTCCCAGCCGGCAAGCGCTTTCGGCCTCAGGGGAGGACTCTCCAGTGGTGTGGCCCACACCAGGGAGGTAAGTGCTCCGCTGCAGGGGCGCCCACCAGCCACTCAGCAGGAGCCTCTTCGCGTCAGCGGGGGTCTGAGCCTGCCTAAGCCCTGAACGACCTGAGGGCTGAGGTGGACGGTCTGGGGCAGTTTAAACTTCGTTTAAGGAGTCCGCCTAGAGCATACGGTCCCTTGCGCGGGACGCAGGCGCCTCCCTCAGGAGATATACGGTCCCGTGCGCGGGACGCAGGCGCCTCCCTCAGGAGGTGGGCCTGAGGCGAGGCTGCTGGAGCTTGGCTCTCTTGGAGCTGCAGGTGTTGCTGAGCTGGGTGGTCTTCCTGTGTTCTGTGGCGGCGGCTGCTGCCCACAGGGCCCATCGCGGAATATGCTGCGGTGCAGCCAAAGGACCCGGATGCTGCCGCGGAAGCGGTGCAAAAGGATAACCTGCTGGTGAAGAGCAGGTGTGAGAAGTTCCACACGAAGAACCAGGAGATAGTGTTAAATCGCGGACGGGTTTGAGGGGATTCTGTACCAGATGGTGGAGGAGGCTCAGAAACACAAGGAACATGCCGAAGACAAAATCCAGAATGTTCTGAAAGAAACAGGCCGATTTATTGCAGACCTGAACTCCATGTAAAAATCTTTCTTTGACCTCTGCAAAAAGTTTGAGAAACAAAAGAAAGTGCTTGTTAGGGTGGCTGGTGACGCAGGCCGCAAAGAATTGCACAAAGAGTAGAGCAACAAGCAGCAGAGTTTATTTACTCTCCAAGGGAGGAGAGGGGCCAGACAGAGAGATGTCGGCCATAGTCTCTATTAGGATGGACCTTTTAAGGGGTTTCAAGGATGTGAGAGGATTGCAGCTATGCCCATGAGGGAGGGTGGATGGGGAAGGACTCAGCTCTTGGCCAAGTAGACCAGGTGACAATTCGGGGGGGTGGTGGGGAGGGAGGGGAGGTGGCAGGCTGTGTCCAGGACTTGTCCGGGATGTGGGTTGTGATCGGCTAGAGAAGAAAATGTTTTGTAGTTGTGTTCTATTTTCTGAGAATGAGGGCCACCATGACCTAGACAAACAAAGAGTTAGGGCCAAGTACAGATACCTGTGAGTTTTGTCTATAAGCTTGGCTGGGGAGAGGGCTTTGAATAGAACCCTTTCAGTGCTCCAACACTACTGCACCATATGAAGAAATCTGGAAGTATGTTGACGATGATTTAGTAAAAATTGAAAAGGAAGGCCAGAGATACCAAGCGCTGAAGGTCCACGAAGAAGAGAAACTCAAACTGGCAAACAAGGAAATCTTCCAGTTCTGGGGCCAGGCCCAAGCGGACATCTTGGTTTCCAGGTGAGTCCGAGGAAGGAGCAGATGCACATCCACTCTCTAGAGAGGACCATATAGCAGAAGACTAAAGAATATGATGAACTGACCAGAATCTGTGATGACCGCATTTCCAAAATAGAGAAGATCTAATGTCAAAAGACAGGAAACTAGGAAAGAAGAGCAAAAAATCAACTGCATACTATAATCTGTACACATATAAAGACATAAAAATATGACTATATTTATGTTTTTTAATGCACAATTATACAGTTCTTGACTATTTTTTACCTATTATGGTTATTTCAAATATTAGAGAAATGTATGAGATCTAGATCTCATGAACTTTGAGTTATATTACTGTGAAAATTAGAGTATGTGGTAGAATTTTAATAACTACTAAAGCTTAAAATAATAAACAAGCTTACCCTTTGGCAATGATAGACCAAGATTCTAATATTTTCACAGTTCTCTTTATACTAAATTTAAAATGAAAGAGTAAGTGAAGGGATGGTGCAAATATATATACACACACACATAAATACATATCATAAAAAGCTTAAAATTCTCTACATGATAAAAAGAAAAATTCAAAACTGAGAAAACAAGTATAGAACTTATATTGGTAAGAAGTGGACAATATAACATCTTTTAATGACTTTAGAGGTCTAGGGGAATATAAACTCATAGACTCATCCTGCCAATCTGAACTAACAATTTAAAACAATCCCAGATAAGATTGGGCATCCTCAGGATAGTATTGCTATAGATGCAGTCTGATGTGAGGGGTTTACTCATTTGTCCCATAAGCATTTAGGAGACATTTTTCATAAAATGAACCTTGACAAAATTAAGCTATTTAAGATCCCAGTACAATTCAAAAGCAGATGGAGTAGATGTACACCTAAGTGAGGAGCTGCTCTTTGACCTACATAATGTGCCAGTGAGTAAAAAACGTATATATCGTGGCAGTAAAATTTATACTTAAAACTTTTAGTAAAGACAAATTTAACGTACTAAAGTAGACATCATAATGAAATTAACTCCTATGTGTTTATCATACAGTTTTAATAATTATTGTTTCATGGGACTTATGAACTCTTCCATTTCCTGACTCCACATCATTATGAAGCAAATCTCAAGACATCATGCCATTTCATCCATAAATATTTCACTATATCCCTCAATGATAAAGTTTTTAAAACCATAGTCATAATACCATTATTACAAGAAAAAGTTGATTCTTAGTATCTCTAAATACCTAATCAGTGAGTCAAATTTCCAATTGTCTCATGAATGTCATATTTCTTTTTGACAGTTTAAATCGGAATCCAAATAAAGTCCACATTTTGTGATTGGTTGACATATCTCATATTTCTTTTTTTGTTTGTTTGTTTCCTTTGCTATTCATTCGTTGAGGAAACCAGTTCATTTGTCCTGTGGAATCTTCCACCATCTGGATTTTGCTTTGTATTCCCTTAGTATACCTGTCTTCCTCTACCTTCTAGATGTCCCATGAAATATACATTCAATTTAGATCAAATTCCAGTACAATTTTGGGAATGGGGAAGTGGACTTCATAGGTGATATTGCTTTATACTTTGACCCAATATATTAATTATAGGTTGCAAAATGTTGACATTCTAACCCTACCACTCCTTCTTATATTATTACCTATGAATTTTCCATAAAGAGAGTATACCCATATCTATTTTTCTGGCCTAATTTTTTCCATTTATTTACCAATTTTCAAAATATTGAATTGGTTTACTAGTATTCAGCAACATTGAAAAATTGGTACTTTATAAACTATAATTATGACATATAGTTGACATACATTAGGATTTTTAAATATTTGTTATTTTCAATAAAGGGCAGCTATTTTCATTTTAGTTGTTGGTCAAACAGTTGATCAAACTGTCCCATATTTGAGCAATGGGAGTCCCTTTATGGAGGCTCTCGAATTATTTTGACACAATCATGATATTTTTATAGTTTTTCAAATTTCCTGCATGACATATGCTATAGGATCATCTTATGCATATTTTGTTTCAGATCTGAACTCCACTATTTCTCAAAGTAATACTACTTCCTTTTTTTTTTTTTAATCACATTTCAAGATTACAGTCCGGGTTTAAATGGTACTTATTGCTTCTGGGTTGATCACTTTCACTTAGGCCTTTTCACTGATATACCTACAGAACATGCTTTATTTTTTTTAATACTATATCATGAGTTTATAGAAAGTTTTATATCTGTTAATACACATTGTAAACAATTAAAAAGTAAAAATTGATGCTAATAGTCTCAGAGTGGACTCAGTGTTGATTTTCTATCATAATGAGAAATTAATGAGAAATTAAGAACCTTGAAAATTGACCCTTGATGATCTATAGGAAATGCTGACTTTATTTTTGTAATCCCCTCCACTCCACCTTGATTAAAGACAAGGAAGCCTGAAGCCTGAAAAAAATTGAATCTTTATTATACATACACCAAGAGTATAGCTTCACTTAAATTTTATAAATTTTAAACTCAGCATTTTTTTAATTACAGAAAACTCTTCCAGAGGGAAATAAATTTGTTGAATTCAATGACTCAAAGATAAAATTATTTTCATCCTAAAAGCGATCATTCATTTTAGTATGTACATTTTATAAAGAAGCTTATGCACAAATGGATTGTGTGATTTTTCTCAATGGTGACAGTTATAAGTTTTTAAAAATTGTCCTTACTCCTATGTTCCTTCTGTTTTACTATACCACAAAGACTCATACTATTTCTTTTTCTTCACTTTAAATCTTGAATCTTATTAATACCTGTATGCTATAAACTTAGAGACATAAATAAGGAAACAGATTATTTTTACAGGAGCTTTATGTTATTAATAATGGAGGGAAATTATAATTGATAATTATTGATGGGTTCTATTTCATGTATTTGAAATAGGTGTCTTTCAGCCAATGTTTTTCAAAACGCTTAGCCTTAAAATTTGTTCGAATAAAACTTTAAATGATCCCTTAGTCTTTAGACTCTAAAGAGAACTCTGAAAGACATTTTCTAGATATCAACCCTCAGAGATTATCTGGACAGGATTTTCTTCTCCAATTATGAGGCTCTTGAATACTGAGAACAAACTGAGGGCCGATGGGGGTGGGGGAGAGAGGAAGAGGGGTGATGGGCATGGAGGAGGGCACTTTTTGGGATGAGCATTGGGTGTTATATGGAAACCAACTTGACAATAAACTATAAAAGAAAAAAAATAAATTAAATTATAAAAGAAAAAAAACACTTTAAAGCTTTACAGTATTATAACAGCTCTCAAATAGAGAAACTGAACAGAGTTTCATTCTTTGTTTCTGAAACTTGTATTAATTGCATTGAGCCTCCAATCAGGACAGAAGGAATGAATACATTTTGTTCATCAGCTTCAACTTTTCAATAGCAGAAAATTGCTTCTAGCCATATCATTACATATTGGTGTGCCTACTCATTTTCTCCTGTCACCAGAAGATACCACTTGATCCCCCGTCAGCACTTTAGCCTGCTTTCCATTCAACATATGATTAGCCAGGAGATGGGTCAGAGAGATACAGCTGCATGAAATTATACAATACATGCATCTGCACTGATTTTTGAAAGAATAGATTTTTGCTGCCCAATAAATCAAACCTGTGAAGCAATCCCTATTCCATAATTAATGTAATATTCTGATGCCTGTGTGTATGGAAAAATAACGAGCAAATACTTTCTGTCAATAATTAGACCTCTTTCAAGTTTTTATATCTTTACAACTGTACCCATATAAGGTCAAGGTGTTCAGCCTCTGGGGAGAGTACCATTACAGATAATGCCAAGTACTGAAAAGAACACATTAAATTAGACATAGAGATAAGCTTATTATATTTTGAATCCAGGCCATTTTCTACATTTATAATTTTAAAAAGAAAGTCTTACATTTTGAATTTATAATGCATACATTGTCTCTAACTTCCATGTGAAGGATATAATTACAGAAGAATTACATTCATAAGGAATGCTATCAATGTTTGAAATGAATTAATTAGATGTCACTGCTACATACTCATTTTAAAAATATTTTTATATATAGTGATTGAAATTATGAATGTTTGATTTATTCTCCACTTCTGTTGATCATATTTTTAAAAGCATTGGTGTATGTGTCAGAATCATTAGATTCATAGAAATCTTTTCTATATTAAAACATAGTTCTATTTTTCTGCTTTCATTGCAGATTAACTTTATAATACCCATCATTAGGATAAAGCAATTCAAGATGGTTAAAATTACAAAACATTTGGTTTTTTGTACCTCCTGGTAAATTTATTTATACAGTTTTTTTGATAGATTTTCATTGAAATATGTTTTGTTTTTTCAAAATATATATAAAATTATAATAATTTTATATATATAAATAATATATATAAATATATATTTATTTATATATAAATATATATTTATATATAAATATTTATATATAAATAATAAAGTTATATAATATATATATAACTATATAATTAATAGTTAAGTTACAAAACACTGAAATGATTAACTCAGAAGAACTACACAGCTTTAAATAAATACATATGGGGGGCCTGGGTGGCTTAGTTGGTTAAACATCTGACTTCAACTCAGGTCATGATCTAACAGCTTGTGGGTTCAAGCCCCACATCGGGCTCTGTGCTAACAGCTCAGAGCCTGGAGCCTGCTTCCAATTCTGTGTCTCCCTCTCCCTCTGCCCCTTTCCTGCTCATGCTCTATCTCTCTCAAAAATAAACAAACATTGAAAAGATAAATAAATAAATACATACATAATGGGTCAGAAAACATATATGAAAAAATGATATAATTTGACTTATGATTCACAAAAATAATCAGTCAGCTTGCCCAATACGAAACAAAACGTGAGGTGGATATGTACCAACACATAAAAGTATAAAAAAAACGATTTTGATGGTCAGTTTTCAAAGTTATCCCTTATAATCAATAAAACTAATCTAGGGAAAATATCTTTTTTCAACTATTGTTACACTAGAAATCTTGGACAAAACACTTTCAGCAAAGGCACTTGTAGGCTTTTTCTCTGGAGAATTAATAATTGTTCTATTTGTTTTATTCATAGTTCATACAATAATTTAAAGACCAGTTTTACTATGCCAAACATCTTATTAAGATGTTCACAGTAGCAATGACAGTCTATTTATTTTCTTCTACTACTCTGTAAGACATGTACTCTATTTCTGATCTTTTAGTAATTTTCATAGAAAGTTTAATGTGCCTACTAAATATTAAATTCTAAAATTATTTAAAAATTACATATGTACCAGCAACACCTGGGTGGCTTAGTCATTTAAGTGACCTACTTCAGCTCAGGTCATGATCTCACAGTTTGTGAGTGTGAGCCCCTTCTTGGGCTCTGCGCTGACAACTTAGAGCCTGGAGCCTGCTTGGGATTCTGTATCCCTCTCTCTGTGCCCCTCCCCTGTTCATGCTCATAGACTCCCTCTCTCTCTTTCTCTCTCTCTAAAAAATAAATAAACATTAAAAATACATTTTTAAAAAGTTACATAGGTACCCTTTTCTTGAGCATTTTACTTACTATTACCCCCTTCAAGATTTACCTTGTTGCTACTTTTATGTATTTGAGTTGTTCTAGCTTGTGTTAACCCATAGGGAAAAAAAATGATGGCTTCTTAGAATCAATATTTGTGTAGATACATAACTATATTCAATACTCTTTTATCACCTTATCTTCATGTATCTTAGCCCTTGTAGTTGGAATCACTTTTACTCTGCCTACCCTGTGGAATTTTATTTAGTGAGGTTCTCTTGGTAGCAAACTCAGTTCTATTGTTGGTATTCTTGTCTGGAAAAATGGAACTGGCTATTCAGTTCTATGTTGGCAATTATTTTTCTTAAATCATTTTAGTTGATTATTGTTTGCTATCCATTTACACTGTTGAGAAATCAGCTATTTTTTATTGGCATTCTTTGGAGGTTGAACAGTCTTTACTCTCAGGATGCTTCTGTTATTCCTCTTTGCCTTTGGTATTCTGTGGTTTCATTTTAATATATGTCTGGGTGAGAATTTCTTTAAATTCTTCCAGTTTGGAATTCAATGGACTTTCTGGGTGGCAATAATTTTATTGGAAGGCAGTTCTCCATAAGTCTCTATTACATTTATGTACATTTTGTGAAGCGATATTGGCAACTTTGTTTTAGATTATCTTTTTAAGGATATCTTCATAGAACACAGCCCTGGAATACAGATACTGTCTTACTTCAGGTCTAAAGACAAATTTATTCCTGACCAGGATAATAAAAACAATGTGTCCATCCAGGCAAACACTGGGCAGTTTTGCTAACATCACTTTTTAAAATTCTATGTTCCCTAAACTCAGAGTTCCTCAGGTATCACAAAATTCACTGTGCATCTTGTGCGCTTGGACCTCCCTCTGCATCAACCTTGTCAGATTTGGAGGTTAAGAAGAATTTAGCAAACATGTATTCAAGATTCTGCTGTCTCATGGGTAATAGTTATCTTTCTCTGACCCAGGAAACTTGTATCTTCTATAACTTCTGTAAAACTGTGGCAAACTGGGGTGCCTGGGTGGCTCAGTGGATTAAGCGTCAGACTTCCACTCAGGTCATGATCTCACAGTTCTTGAATTCAAGCCCCACATCAGGCTTTCTGCTGTCAGCACAGAGCCCACTACAGATCCTCTGCCCCCCTCTTTTTCTGCCCCTCTCCTCCTCTCAAAAATAAATAAACATTTTTTAAAACACCGTGGCAAACTAACTCATTAGTTTGCAAGTAATGTAAAACATCAAACCCTTCAAAGCTCTTGACAGACTTTCATTAGTTCTGCAGAGTTCTTAGCCATTATTTATTTGTGCATTCCTCTTGTCACACTCTTTCTTTTCACTTTCTAGTACTCCAATTAAATATTCTTAGTACTTTTTACTCTATTCTCCTTCTTTCGTGACATTTCTTTCATGTGTTTCATCTTTTTCCCAACCATATTCCAATTAATGTCTTTAAATATATCTTCTAGTTAAAACTATTTATCTATATATATCTTCTAGTTAAAACTATATATCTTCTCATTAAAACTATAATCTACTGCATTATACTGCTAAGGCAGCCATAACAGAATACCACACACACACACACACACACACACACACACACACACATACACATGCACACAATGGCAGGCTTAACAGAAATTTATTTTCTCAAAGTTCTGTGAGCTAGAACTCCAAGATCAAGGTGGCATCAGGGTTAGTTTCTGAGGAGACTTCTCCTTGGCTTACAGACTGTTGCTTTCTCACTGTGTCTTCTCATGGTCTTTTGTCTGTGCACAAGCATCCTTGGTATCTCTACTTTTCTCAGATGGACACCAGTCTTATTGAATTAGGGCTCTTCCATATGACTTCATTTGATTTTAATTACCTCTTTAAAGGCCCTATCACCCCTAAGCATTTTCTAATATTGATTTTCATATCTCGAATTTGTATTTTATTTTGTTTTAAAATATGTTTAATCATTCTATAATGTTTATATTTGCTCGTATTTTAATTACTCCTTTCATCTCTTTAAGAAATAATTGTTCTGAAGCACCTAGGAGGCTCAGTCAATTAAGTGACTGACTCTTGATTTTGGCTCAGGTCGTGATCTCACAGGTCATGAGATTGATCCCTGCATTGGGCTCTACAAAGACAGTGTGGAGTCTGCTTGGGATGCTCTCTCTCCTTCTCTCTCTCCCTGCCTCCTCTCTCTCAAATTAAATAAATAAAACATTTTTTAAAAAGTACTTGTGTCTGATAAGTCCAAGATCTCACATTACTGTGTTTCTGAAACTTCTTTGCCTTGCTTCTGCTGAATCTTGCTCATGACACTTTGTTTTCTTATGAGTTTTCTGATTTCCTATAAGGCTCACATCTTCTAAAATGTTAAGTCTGTGAATCATTTGAGGTATGTGTGGGAATGGATTTCTGCAGGAAGGCTCAACTTTTGTTTTTCCAGGTAACTGGGGCCACTATTGGCTCAAGTCATGTCAAACTAAATTCAAAGCTTAAGGTTGGTTTTTTTTTTTTTTAACATTTTTTCATTTTTGAGAGAGAGATAGACTGTGAGTGGAGGAGGGGCAGAGAGAGAGGGAGACCCAGAATCCAAAGCAGACTCCAGGCTCTGAGCTACCAGCACAGTGCCTGACATGGGGTTCAAACCCACCAGTGGGGAGATCATGACCTGAGCTTAAATCAGACACTCAACCGACTGAGCCACCCAGGTCCCCCAAAGCCTAAGGTTTTTAAGACAATCAGGTGATGAAATTTCATGTTATATCTGGGTTGTGATTATTGTTCCCCTTTCATTTTTTTATCAAGTTTTGAAGCCAGCCTGACCACCTAAATTTTTGAAGTTTTCTAAAACATTTTCTCTGCTTCAACTCACCTTTATTCCCTAAGTTATTGCAGTCTTTTCCCCCCCAAATTCTTCTGAAACTACATTCAAGGAATACTAATAAATTCCATACTCAAAGCCACTAGCTTCTTTTTAACATCATTATTTTATTGCATTTAACACTGTAAATCACTTTTTCATGCCTTCTGTATTGTAATTTTTCTTGCTTTTCCTACCAATCCTCTTCTTATCTCCATTCCATATCCTTCATATTCATCATTCCTTTCCTGACTGTCAAAATTCTTTCAATGCCCAATGTTTGTACTTACTCTCCCCTTAACTGTTCATGTTTCTCTCAAATTCCCCCTTTATTTTTTGGCTTCAAAAACTAACTACAATTTGATGTTACCCAAAACTGTTAACTCCAATAATCCTGATACACCCACAACTACAGATCCATAATCATCATAGCCCTGTGTATCCTAACTATTCATTGGATTTCTAGTTAGCAATCAAAGTGACTGAACACAATCACTGTTTTTCAAAATCTGTCTCTTCTCCTTATTTTCAATAATAATAATAACAACAATAACTGATATTTATGTCAAGCATATGGATCTGCCAAATACTGCTCTTGGTGCTTTATAGATATTAAGCTAATTAATCCTAAAAAGAATCCTGTTACATAGGACTTATCATTATTTTCTCTTTACAGATGATGGAACTGAGACACAGATAAGTTAAAAACATTTGCCTAAGGTCACACAGCCATTTGGTGGTTGATCTAGCACCCAGTATGGTGCAAGGATTCATTCTTGATTGATATTCCCACAAACATCTAGTTAATATAGTAGGTCACCATTTCCTTCTTTCCAGACATATATATACATGCATGAATTCTATGTCTAAACACTCTCATTATCCAAACTGTCACATATCATAATAATCAATAGAAATAAATTAAATTTTGTTATAAATCCTAAGTCCTTAATTCTTACTGCTAGACTAATTAATGTGCTAGAGGTAATTAAATAAGCATAAATATCATAGCTGAATTTCATGAAAAAGATCAGAAAATGTTATGCCCATTAATAACTTCTGTAGCTATTCAAGCAAATATAATGCAATAAGGATAATTAAATCTTGTGCTTCAGGGAGCAAGTAGGTTTGCTTAAGGAACAGACAGGAAAAATGCCTTTATTCTCTACCCTAGGGAAAATAGTGGAAAAACTGATGAGGTATATTAATGGATAGTAGGAAGGGTAACATCTGCTGTTCTCTGAAATACCAGAGCTTTGGCTGAGATAGAATTAACTGATTCATATCTGGTATTGAATTATAGCAACTTTCATTTACAGCATGATGAAAATAGGTTCTATTTTAGTTTCTTTTTAGTTTTAATTTACTAACTACAGTACAAAAATGCATGTTGTCTCATAAGTACACCACATATTACATTTTGGAGTACCTGGCAGGAAATACTTCTAATTTTTAGTTTCTGTTTTCAAAATTGATTACAGTGGTGTTGAGTTCTCAGAAAAAAGTTTACTTTTTCTTTCCACAGTTCCTATACTGGCCTGTATCCGAATTGTCAATGGACTACTTGCAGATGGTAGAAACATGTAGTAATAGCATGATGAGTCTAAAATACCAAACCAGGTATAGATCAAGTTATAGAAAGCTGTACTATTTTTAATCCTTTAATATTAAAGATGCTCTGGTATTGGCAGCAATCACCAGAGAGACTGTAGAGAAGATTCAAATTTAATGCCTGAAAAAAATGATAATTTCTAATTTTAAATATATACCTGCTTGCAAATTTGTCAATCTTTCTACCTTAGTGGCTCCATATTCTAATAGCAGTGAGTTTTATTAGACTGAAGAATTCTAATTTCAGTTCTAAATCTCAGGTTGTGAGCGTATTTTTATTTTAATACTTTCCTAAAATTTAATTTTATTCCTATCTGCTCTTTTTTTTTTTTTCATGCCTGGGCCTCTGGGCTGTGCCAATTTGCATATTTGAATTAATGCACCAAATAATGTTTGAAAGTCTAATCTTATTAAATGCCTTTAAAGCCAACACTTCCTCTGACTAGCTAGACCTTATTAATTAACCCATATGTTATCAAAACCTCATGCTGTCTGCCTCCTTGGTTGTCTCTGGGGGTCAGATGGAACAACTGGTTCCCTTAAGTAAACACAGTATTGACACCAGGAAATTTATGTGAAGTTACACGTCCAAAGTAGCTCCCTTTTCCACTAACACAAAACTGGATGCATTTTTACAGAATTTACTGGTTGACTAATTGCTTAAGAGTTGACAGTTGTTGAGCTAAGGATTTTTCATCTCCTTTCTCACCCCTGAGTCAAACTTTGTCACAAGCAAATTTGAAAAGGAAAGTGAAATGATTTATATGTTCCATATGCTACAGTTGTACTAATGATAGTGGAACTACTTCATTTGGGTGGTAATAGGCCTAAGGAAAGAGAAAGGAAAATAACTGTTAAGTGTAATAACATATCAAAATATTAACATCATTACTTTCAATGAGTAAATATACATGAAATGCCTGTGGCCCTTTATGAGCAACAGGGGAAAATGCCAAAAGTATAGATGCACTATAAACCATATGGAATATATTTTAAAAGTGTATATGTCTGTGACTTGTCCTGTCAATTATATATAGGACATAATTAGTGATGAAGTTAAGTGCTAAACTACTATTATTTACATAGCACAAGTTTCAGAAGAGACTCCAATTCTTAGCATTAAGTAGGAGGAGCTCAAGATGGGAAATAGTTTTCATAGTTACCTCAGGCTGAGAAATAGAAGTGGCCAACTAGTTATTCCAGAGAAGAAGATTTCTTGTTCTAGAAAAAAGGATTATAGAAGAGATCTTCTGAACATAACAGCTAAAACATATGGCCACTCTCCCCAAATGACTTGCCCTTGTTCATTCCTGTACCTTGTGCATCCAAATACACATTTATGGAATATTAGCCTTTACCATCTAATGAAAATTCCCATATTTATGAAGCTGCAAGACAGATTTTGGAACTAGCCCAGTCATACACCCATTATTAATAGACAGAAATTTATGGTGTAGACAGAAATACGTGACACAGTAGGGATTCCCAAGCCATATAATTTCCAAAACTCTGAATATGGACCTTGGAGAGAGGCAGTCCAGTGGAAGATCTTTGTGTCTGTCATAATGGCTTAATGATATTAACACACTATAATTCATTTTTCCTTTTAGTAACAGATGTAAGCAAATTTTATTCATTTACCTGTGAAAGTTAATAAGATAGCTCATTATGTACAATTAAGATTTATGAGGGGTGCCTGGGTGCTCAGTTGGTTAAACATCTGACTTCAGCTCAGGTCATGATCTCACAGTGTGAGTTTAAGCCCCGCATAGGGTTCTGTGCTGACAGCTCAGAGCCTTTAGCCTGCTTTGGGTCCTGTGTCTCCCTCTTTCTCTGCCCTTTCCCTGCTTGTGCTCTCTCTCTTTCAAAAATAAAAGATTAAAAAAAAAAAAAAGATTTAGGACACAGACTTGCCCCGCCCCCCAACCTTGAGTGTGGTGTGGCTACTTGCATGTACCGCAAAAATACTGAACAGGCCCCTTTTAAAACTTGTGATAAGTTTCTGAAAGAAACAGTATGACGTTGGCTAAATTGGGACTATGGTAATAATTACAAAAGAGTGATTAACAGGACATTACAAGTGCTGTTACAGCATTTTGTTGCACAAAAGAATGGTTGAATAGATACTTCCAAAAATTAAAAATATAAAACTAAAATGAATATTGCAAACTGCTGTATCTACATAGCAAATGAAAATTCTTAACAAATGGATATTTGCCAGGAAAATCTGACCTAAAATCATTTTATTAAATACACCTTAGCAATTAATAATGTGCTTTTTTTTAGCAATTAATAATCTGCTCTTCTTATAACTAGTAATACAAAAATTTAATAACCAGAATTTATAGTTAAAATTAGGGGATATCACCAGCATAGTTGTATAAGTAGGTCATTATGTCATTAATAATGGACATTCTGACAGTCTAAATTTTCACCATTAGGTGGAATTTTATATAAGAACAGAATTATAGTTGGAATATTTCATCATCTTTCGAAGTTTGTGCCATCATAACTATTTATTGCATCAATGAAAATGCAATCTTTTAATATGTTAAAAATAGGTATAAATAAAACTGGTAATGTAGTTGAGAACAACATAGACCACAATGTATTGAGTCACTACAGTATGCTAAATCTGTATTGCATTTAGTACATTGTATACTCATTACAAGATTAGGTACAAATTATTACTACCATTTTTAATGTGAAGTATAACCAAGATTTAGCAAGTATTTAAAATCCTGGTTCAATTACTCAATATACTCTTAACCACTAGGCTATGATTTCATTTTTAGCTATATGTTTAGGATTTATGATCATGTCTTTCTGCCAGCATCTGATTCTTCTCCTTTCCTCACCACACTCAGTCATGACATCAGGTACAACGTTCAGGATCTCATGATCTGGATGAGATCCAGATGCAGTGTCTCTTGATCTGAAGACCCATAAACTAAAAAGTCAAATTACCTGTCAGGTAATGGTGGAAAAGAGACATGATGACTGCAACAAATGCCCCTCCCCTAAAAGGGGAATGATGAGAGGTATTTAGCAGTCACTGGTCCACAGACATTCTGAAATCTCATTTGGCATTACCTGGAGTAGAAAATATTCCTTGACCTAAGTTCTGGGAATAGGTCCATAGTCCACTATTCTCCACTCGGCCTTCTGGGAGTTCATTCCTTTTTTCATCATCCTTCTTGACCAATTGCAATGAGAGGATGGGAAAATATGTCTTTTTTGACAACCTATTAACTACCTGTAGAAATTAGAAGACCAAGAAGTATTTAACATCTAAATCTCTCAATCTCTTCTAGTCTAGGGTGGTGGTGCTTTTTGCTAACCTTACTGTATTTTACAAGATTATGGGTTTTCTATACACTTTTCAGGTCCACTGCTTAACTCTATGTCGATAATTCCTTCCACAAGCCTCTCTCTCTTGATTCAATTATGTGTATTTTGGGTGGATCACATTTCAGTGAAAATACTACTTTATTCATTCTAGTTTCACTTTTCCACTGCTGAATGGCATGTTAGTTATTTTAGAGACATAATCTACCAGGCATGTTAATTCTTTTAGAAGTTTAAACAAAACATTTGATGACAAAACCTTCCACTGGATCTTTACCCTGAGGTGATTTTTAATGGCCTTTTCTTTGAGGCTATGTCTCAATGGCCACATTTTTAATTAGGTGAAAAATAATTTTACTTAACAACTCTGTAATTCTGTACTATCTCTACTACTTCTAAATATTGCTTGAAAACTGGCTGTTTCTTTCACCATTTTCTTTTAGTACTTCAATATGTTTATCAGTTACATTATCTTTCTTTCAGTTGTAAGCAATAATTTTAGTAAGTATTTCAATACTATAGACCATAGGTCATAATTTTTTTAGTGTCCCAAAATAGTTTCCTTCCTGTTTTTCTGGCCATTTATAGAAGCTTCCTTGAAGTCTACAGCCTTGATCAAAATCATAGTTTAGGTTGCTGTTGCAGTGGCACCTCATTTCCCGGCACCATCTTCCATAATGGTTAGCTATTGCCATAGGAAAGCCACCCCAAAACTCAGTGGCTTAAAATAAAAAGCATTTATTCTTATTCATATGTCTGTAAGTCATCTGAGGTTATCTTTGCTGATACTAACTCAGCTTGGTTCCCAGCTACATGTTTGGTTTAGTCTGTTCTACAAATCTCGCATTCCTCTGAGACCAGTGGGCTTCCCGAGGCCATTTGTTCTCATGGTGGCCAGCGTGTAAAATAACAAGTCCAACCACACAAGCACATTTCAATCTTCTGCTTAAGTCATGTGTGCTAACATCCCATTACCAAAACAAATTACATGGATAAACTCAAAATCAAGAGGCAGAGAAGTACATCTTGAATTAGGATTTGCAAAGCCACGTGACAAAGATACAGACACAAAGAGAGACAGAGAGTTGTGGCTCAAAGTTTGGTCTGCCACAGCAGGTCTATACCCTCCTTGCTCTGGCCATGATATTTCTAATAAAGAAGAGTAAGGCTTGCATTGTTTATTTGGTCAGTAATTTTATAATTTTTACTATGGTGACACTTATGGTAGAGTCTTAATTCTTTTGACATACTTGGGTTGTTGCTAAATCAGTCTAGGAAAATGTATTTCAAGAAGTCACAACATAGACTTTCAGACCCTTCTACTCCATTCTAAAAATAACTGGGAAAATTACATGTGTGATTTACACATGGCCTAGAGTTATTAAAAACTGAGTTATCTTCCTTGGAAAATCTAAGAATCCCTTCTAGTTATGTAGACACTTTGAGCAGACACTTTGAAGAAGCATCAAGTTCCCCAAAGGATTGTACTGTATGCCAAATTGGTGACCTGATCCACCCATGTTATGAATAAAAATTATTCACAGACTAGTTAAATGCATCCTTCAGTCATGCAGAAACTGAATTTAGAGACTTCGACCCATTTCAAATAAGAAATGTCTTGATTTTGTTTTAATTTCCATGTTCTCTTAGGGGAAAAAATTTCCCAATAAAACCTCAAACAGTGATCAAGGTTCTCAGGCAGTGGTATGAACTAAAGAGCTGTGGGGGGAAAAAAATCATTGCCTTGTGTCTCTCACAGTACTACCCTCTGCCACTAATGGGCCTTAGGTAATAAGGAGAGGCATGAGAAAATAGTTTATGTGTTACTAGGGTACACTGAGACAGGCACCAAGGATTGATCCCCTTTTCTGTTCAGACTGCTTGTTGGAATGTAGGCAAATCTCATAAATCACTAAATTTTGATTTTTCTCATTTTAAGATGGTTATCATAATAGTATCTGATGCATAGGGTGGTTGAGAAAATTAAATGACTTTATACATACAATAGCATTACACCAGTACCTGGTAAAAAGCAAATACCATATATATATACATATATATACACACATATATGTATACATGTGTATACATTTTCTCTTTTTCTTCTTCATATTTTCTTCTTCTCTTTTCCTTCTAGCCACTACAGTCCTCATCCTCTCTTCTGTATTTCCCCTACCCTCTGGATGCTTTCATAGACATTAGATAAAATAATTATGTGATGACTGCACAAAATTGAGAAAGAGGAAACACGTAAAAACGAAACCCATCTGAGACTTAGATACAAATACATAGAAATTTAAATATAAGGCTGGTCAAGCCAAGTCTTACTATCTGTACAATGGTCTGTTTATTGTTGTATATAAACCATATTAGAGCCAAACGTTAACAGTTACCGTTGTAGAACATCTTGCTGTTAATTGCTCAGCACTAAATGGATATTCATTTATACATTCATCTAATTAAAACACAGACTGCAAAACAATATATAACTTTGAATAATCTCTTGTCTTTGATCTATTGCCCACCATTACTCTAATTGCTCGATCATTTAAGCAGCTGGAGACAAATCTTAGAAAATAATACTGTTTTAGATTATGTATTCAATTCCAGAAGTACAAACGATAGCCAGTCTATTTCAAGTCTTTTTTAAAATGTTTATTTATTTATGGAGTGGGGGTGGGGGGAGAGAGCACAAGCAGGGGAGGGGCAGAAAGAGAGAGAGAGAGAGAAGGAGACACAGAATCTGGAGCAGGTCCAGGCTCTGAGCTGTCAGCCTAGAGCCCAACACAGAGCTCGAACTCACAAACTGTGAGATCATGACCTGAGCCAAAGTGGGTCACTTAACCGACTGAGCCATCCAGGCACCCCTCAAGTCTTTTTCTTAATAGCTAAAGTATGAGTGAAATAAATATATATATATATTGTTGACATTCAATTCCATACAATGTAGATTTGAGGGTCCACTGAGGAAAAGAGAATATTGTATGTTGATTTCTATTCATAATTATGCAGATTTGAACTTGTAGAGTTTACCTATAAGGAAGAGAGATCATGTTATAGGGCTTTAAAAAACTCAGAGCTTTATTTTCTCATGTTACAAAAAGTCAGAAGGCTGACAGTTACTGACATTTATATCAGCTGGTCATGGCTTTCAGAGCCCAGGACTGAGATTCTCTTGGCTGTATTATCTTAATGTGAATGAAGATAATAAAGACAGCTCCAGCTCCAGTTCTTGCATCAGTATTTAAAGCAAGAGGAATGAGGAGGGGCAAAAGAACAACAACAACAAAAGATCCTGTACTAACTGATTCTTCCTTTCTTTTAGAATTCTTTCCTAAAAACTCTATTCAATGACTTTTGCTTATATGTCATTTGGTAGAATTGAATCAGGAGTATTCCTGTGTACAAGAAAAATTAGAAACTGTGAGTTTTGAGTTCTTGATGTTGACAAGTTAGAGTTTGTTCAGTAAAGAACATAGTAAGTCTACTTATTATTTAGACAATAAATCTCCCCTGCAGATTATACTTTGGCTCCCCAACATTCATACACAATATTCATACATACATCTCCCCAGGCATAAGGCATACTTCCCTACTTCTCAAACAGCCAGAAGCCCTATCTTTCTGGCAACTAGGCTAAAATATGATATCTGGGTGATTTATAATCCTTCTCATCAGATCTAGATATGACTCCTTGTGGTTTGGATGATGTATAAACGAAATTACAAGCTACCTGCTCATGATATATTTGAACAATGATGCAGGAGAACAAGAAAAAGAAAATTAAACTTCCCCTAAGAATGAAGAATAATGGGAAATGCATAGATCTGACTGGTCTCTAAAAACTGTAAAATCCTACTAGGGAGAATATCAAGGATTTCTGCCTCATCCGTGGAGAAATGTTCTGGATTAACAATCTGTCAATCTCTTGCTCTATGTACTAAGAATATCTGCTTTAAATATTGTGCTCTTGTTTGTGGTGTAAGAAAGTGGTCTAGTTTCATTCCTCTGCATGTCGCTATCCAGTTTTCCCAACCCCATTTGCTGAAGAGACTGTCTTTTGTCCATTTGATATTCTTTCCTGCTTTGTAGATTAGTTGGCCATCCAACTGTGAGTCCGTTTCTTAGTTCTCTATTCTGTTCCATTGATCTATGTGTCTGTTTTTGTGCCAGTGCCATGCTGTCTTGATGATTACAGCTTTGGCAATACAGCTTGAAGTCCAGAATTCTGATGCCTACAGCTTTGCTTTCGTTTTTCAACATTACTTTGGCTATTTGAAGTCTTTTCTGGTTCCATACAAATTTTAGAATTGTTTCTTCTACCTCTGTGAAGAATGCTAGTGTTATTTTGATAGGTATTGCATTGAATGTGCAGATTGTTTTGGGTAGTATTGACGTTTTAACCATATTTGTTCTTCCAATCCATGAGCATGGAATGTTTTTCCATTTCTTTGTGTCTTTTTCAATTTCTTTCATAAGATTCTATAGTTTTGAGTGTACATATCCTTTACCTCTTTGGTTAGGTTTATTCCTAGGTATCTTTTTGTTTTTGGTGCAATTGTAAATGGGATCAATTCCTTGATTTCACTTTCTCCTGCTTCATTATTGGTATATAGAAATGCAACTGATTTCTGTACATTGATTTTATATCCTGCAACTTAGCTGAATTCATGGATCAGTTCTAGCAGTGTTTTGGTAGAGTCTTTGGGTTTTCTGTATACAGTATCATGTCATCTGCAAAGAGTGAAAGTTTGACTTCTTCCTTGTCAATTTTGTTTGCCTTTTATGTCTTTTTGTTGTCTGATTGCTGAGGCTAGGACTTCCAGAATTATGTTGAACAACAATGGTGAGAGTGGATATCCCTGTCGTGTTCCTGACCATAGGGGGAAAGCTCTCAGTTTTTCCCCATTGAGGATGATATTAGTGGTAGGTCTTTCACATATGGCCTTTATGATGTGGAGGTATGTCCCATCTATCCCTACTTTCATGAGGGCTTTTATCAAGAAAGGATGCTGTATTTTGTCAAATCCTTTTTCTGCTTATGTTGAGAGAATCATGTGGTTCTTATCATTTCTTTTATTACTGTGATGTATCACATTGATCAATTTGCAGATATTGAACCATGCCTGCAGCCCAGGATAAATCCCACTTGATCATAGTGAATAATTCTTTTAATATACTGCTGAATTTGATTTATTAGTGTCTGGTTGAGAATTTCTGCATCCATGTTCATCAGGGATATTGGCCTGTAATTCTCCTTTTTAATGGGGATTTTGTCTGGTTTTGGAATAAGGTAATGCTGGCCTCATAGAATGAGTTTGGAATTTTTCCTTTCATATCTATTTTTTTGGAACAGCTTCAAAAGAATAGGTAGTAACTCTTCTTTAAACGTTTAATAGAATTCCCTCAGAAGCCATCCAGCCCTAGGGTGTTTGTTGGGAGATTTTTTTTTATTACTGATTCAATTTCTTTACTGTTTATGGGTCAGTTCAAATTTTCTATTTCTTCCTGTTTCAGTTTTTGTGGTTTATATATGTCTAGCTAATTCAAAATGGATCAAAGACCTATATGTAAGACAGAAAACCATCAAAATCCTAGAGGAGAAAACGGGCTGCAACCTCTTTGACCTCGGCCATAGCAGCTTCTTACTAGACTCCTGAGGCAAGGGAAACAAAAGCAAAAATGGACTTTTGGGACCTCATCAAGATAAAAAGCTTCTGCACCATGAAGGAAACAGTAAAGAAAATTAAAAGGCAGCCTATGGAATGGGAGAAGATAGTTGCAAATGACATATCGGATAAAAGGTTATTATCCAAAATCTATAAAGAACTAATCAAACGTAACAGTCAAAAAATAAATAATCCAGTGAAAAAATGGGCAGAAGATATGAACAGACACTTTTCCAAGGAAGCCATCCATATGGCTAACAGACACATGAAAAGGTGCTCAACCTCACTCATCATCAGGGAAATACAAATCAAAACCACAATGAGATACCACCTCATACCCATTAGAATGGCTAAAATGAGCAACTTAGTAAACAACAGATGTTGGTGAGGATGCAGAGAAAGAGAAAGGAGAACACTTTTGAACTGTTGGTATAAATGCAAACTGGTGCAGCCACTCTGGAAAATAATATGGAGGTTTCTCAAAAAAATTAAAAATAGAACTACCTTACGACCCAGCAATTGCTCTACTAGGTATTTATCCAAAGGATACAAAAATGCTGATTTGAAGGAGCAACGCACCAATGTTTAATAGCAGTGCTATCAGCAATAGCCAAATTATGGAAAGAGCCCAAATGTCCATCAACTAATGAATGAATAAAGATGTGGTGTATACACACACACACACACACACACACTGGAATACTACTCAACAACCAAAAGAATGAAATCTTGCCATTTGCAACAATGTGGATGGAACTAGAGTGTTTTTGCTAAGCAAAGGAAGTCAGGCAGAGAAAGACAAATATCATATGATTTCACTCATATGTGGAATTTTAGAAACACAGCAGATGAACATAGGAGAAGGGAAGGAAAAATAAGATAAAAACAGAGAGGGAGGCAAACCATAAGAGACTCTTAAATACAGAGAACAAACTAAGATTGCTGGAGGGGAGCTTGTGCAGGTGTAGACTATATGGGTGATGCGCATTAAGGAGGGCACTTGTTGGGATGAGCACTGG
Organism: Cryptoprocta ferox; assembly: GCA_028646485.1. NCBI lineage: Eukaryota > Metazoa > Chordata > Mammalia > Carnivora > Eupleridae > Cryptoprocta > Cryptoprocta ferox. The sequence continues at coordinate 54,744,352 of CM053560.1, forward strand.
GTGTTATATATAAGTGATGAATCACTAAATTCTATTCCTGAAAGCATTACTACACTATGTTAACTAACATGGATTTAAATAAAAATAAAAATCAACAAACAAAAAATAAAATTGTACTCAAGGTACAAAACAAAACAAAACAAACAGCAGCCCTTGGAACCTAAAAATTTGAGCAGAGATTTTGACAATCTCATGGTGCTGGGGTGACAGAAGTCAGAAGTCACAGCTCAAAAGAAAGAAGGACTTTGTTAAAAACTCCAGTGTTTCTATTGAGACCGAGAAGACCCATACCCTGGATATAAATGTTATTCCCAGAAGCAAGCACAAAGGAGAAACAGACCAGCCCTAAAGACACTTGAAATCCATTTTCAACTTTATCAAGGTAATCTGCATGCCATCTCTCCCTTGTCCAGGAGAAAATCCAATCATTTCAAAATGATGAAAAAGTAAATATCATTCAAGGCCTCATTAATTTCCACATGCAAGATCAGGCATGCCAATAAAACTTTGCATGAACTTTACGTGAATCTGATATTAGTGTATTAAATCTTTATTTTCAGCTACCTTATTCTGAAGTTACAGATTTACATGAGATTTATGGAGTTCCTTGAACCTTCTCAACTTATGTTTCATCAGTTTTACAAATGTCCTAACCAATATACTACTTTGGTCCCAATTTCATGTGTGCTAGCCCTTTCTAATCATGTCTATTATATCACACAACTTTCTGCATTTCCCATTCTTCTTTTCTTCTTGTTTTAAATATTATTCAATTATACTCTTTTCTCTTGTAACACACCCCTATAAACTAGGTACTATTATTATTCCTACCTTATACATGCAGAATCTGAGAATCAGAGATTAAATACCCAGTAATTAGCCCAATATTATAAAACCTGGGCAGTCTGGTTCCAAAACTTATGAACCCAATAATTAGTCTATGCTGCCTCATATAAAAGAAAGTAATGGGACTCTCATTACATAAAACAGAAACAGGGGTGCCTGCGTGGCTCAGTCAGTTAACCATCCGACTTCGCCTCAGGTCATTATCTCACCATTCGTGGGTTCAAGCCCTGTGTTGGGCTCTGTACTGTGTTGGGCTCTGTACTCAGAGCCTGGAGACTGTCTTCAGATTCTGTGTCTCCCTCTCTTTCTGTCCCTCCCCTGTTCATGCTCTCACTCTCTCTCTCTCTCTCTCTCTCTCTCAAAAATAATACATAAAAATTAAAAAAAAAAACAGAAACAAAAGGGAAATCTTCCAAATGTTAACACTGATTACATGGGGGATTGTGTGTGTGTGTGTGTGTGTGTGTGTAAAATTATGAATGCTTTATGTTCACTCTCATTTGCATTTTAATATTTTCCAAAATTTGTATGAGGATTGCTTTTTAGTTCAGTATATTTCTAAGACAAAAAAACTGAGGATCAAGAGTGATATAAAATTATTGTACCCTACTAGCAATAACCATAAGTAACTGTTTTCTAGTTTCAATAGCTATAAATATCAATGGTTACTTTAGGACCAAGAGACTACTATTTTGTTTCACTCCATCAATTGCAAATGTAAAATTTTAAATATCCTACAATTTTGATTAAATATGAATTGATTTTTTAAAAGTTTATAAATGTATAGTATAGCTGTCTATCCAGCAAGAAATAGTTCTTTTTGAGGTTATCAGCCATTTCAAGATACCACATTGTCATAAATTGTACTGGAATTAGCAATTTTCTTATGGCACTTTAATGGCCTGAGTGAATAGTTCTAGTGCACAAACAATGTATTCCTATCACACTGTTAGAATTGAATTAACTATCAGAGGTAGAATACTTCCTTCGAAATGCAATTTTAACAGGCTTTAACTGCAACATGTTTAGTAAATCATTTTAATATACAATGGCAATAGTACCAAACATTTGGTAAGACAAACAATGCTTAGTAATTTAAACTACAGCAAAACTGAAAGTAGATTTTTTAAATTGCAGTTAAAAAAAGCAAAATCTCTCAGCTTGTACAGAAAAAGAAAGAAATTGTCTGAGCATAAAGTCGCACAATGGTGTGAGCAGTAACTGGTGCCACGGGAGAAAGTCATTGGTGATAAAAAGACTATACATAGATCAGTTAGGCAGTTCCTCCTATGTCTGCAGCTGCATCGCTTTTCTGAATGGTTCCCGCTGTAACTCAGTCACACTGAGGAGGCACATACTTTCTCCTTGAGCCTACAGTATGCAGAAACTCATAAGTCATTCTGATCATGATAGAAAATCTTTTGTCCAAAGAACTCCTGATTAATATCCCTAGCAACCAGTTTTGTTTTGTTTTATTTTTTAAACAGGCTCTACACCCAATATGGGGCTTGAACTCAGGACCCCAGATCAATCAAGACTAACATGTTCTACAGACTGAGCCAGGCAGGCACCGCCAAAACCACTGGCTTTTAGATAGACTATTTCATAAAATTATAAATACTAGCCCAGTTAATCTGTACATATGTAGAAATTTATAATTATCGAACCAACCAAAACAAACCAAAATAATAGAAATAAGTTGCTGTGTGGAGTATATAACTGGCACAATTTTTATTTATTTTTAACATAATTTTCCAATTTTCACAGATCTCTTTATAGAATCAGGGATAAAGAGGTATAGGTGGCTCATGGATACTGAACAAGGTTCTCTACTCACTGCTTGGAAAGCACTCCACTTATTACATTTCTTTATGTATTTTTATTTTTTTAATGCTTATTTATTTTTGATAGCAAGAGATAACACAGCCGGGGAGGGGCAGAGAGATAGAGGGACAGAGGATCCAAAGCAGGCTCTGTGCTGACAGCAGAGAGCCCGATGTGAGGCTCGAACTCATGAACCATGTGATTATGACCTGGGCAAAGTTGGTGGCTTAACCGGCTGAGCCACCCAGGCGCCCCTATATGAAGTATTTCTAATAAATCTCTCTTTCAAAGAGAAAAACTAAGGTTACAGACATAGAGTAAAACATACATTATTTCTTTGACTTACTAGTACATTCTATATATGTGGCTTTTAAGTATCCAGTGATATGTATATATTGAATGTGTGTATATATTGCATTTTTATAGTGAGGCTGGTGCTCAAGAGTCATTATCTTTTGAGTTAGCAGTCATTATCTCTGGGCTAATTTATGCATGATTTTTATATTCTTTATTGAGTTTAAATATTTTCCACAATGGGCATCTATAATTAGAAAAAACATTGGAAATAATAGTGCAACAAAAATATTCATTTGCCTAGCAATGAAAGGTTTTTAAATTTAGATTTTGTAAATATAGATTTACATGTACTTTTTATTTTCCAATTTTACTGAGATATAATTGACATATAATATTGTGTTAAGTTTAAGGTGTACCACTTGATGATTTGATACATGTATATGTTGCAAAATCATTACCAAAATAAAAATAGTTAACACAACTGTCACCTCACATAATTATCCTCTTTTTAAAAAAAAATGTTTATTTATTTTGAGAGAGAGACAGACAGACAAAGAATCTCAAGCAGGCTCTGCGCTGCCATGGGGTTCAATCTCACAAGCTGTGAGATCATGACCCGAGCCAAAATCAAGAGTTGGACGCTCAACCGACAGAACCATTATCCTCTTTTTTGTTATTGCTGTAGGGAGAACATTTAAGATTTACTCTTTAAGCAACTTTCAAGTATATAGTTTAGTATTGACTATACCTGCTATATTGTACATTAGATCTCCAGAACTTATTCCTATTTTAACTGGAATTTTATACTTTTTGACCAAAATCTCACTATCCCCACTCTCCAGCCCCTGGAAACCACCACTGTGCTATCCTTTTCCATTAGTTCAGCTATGTGTGTGGGCACATAAGTGAGATCTTACAGTATTTATCTATCTCTGTCTGATTTATTTCACTTAGCATAATGCCCTCAAGGCCCATTCACACTGTTTTAAATGGCAGGATTTCCTTCTTTTTATGGCTGAATTATATTCCATTGTAAATGGATACACACACACATATAACATTTTCATTATCCACTCATCCATCAATGACGCTATGTTAGCCATTGTGAATAATTTGCAGTAAACACAGGAGAAAAAATATCTCTTTGAGAGAATGATTTCATTTCCTTTGGATATATACACAGAAGCAGAATTGCTGGATCCATTTTTTAAATTTTTTTGAGGAAACTCCCTACTATTTCCCATACTAACTGTACCAATTTACATTCCCAGTAACGAGGATGTACAAGGGTTCACTTTTCTCCACATTCTTGCCAATATTTGTCTCTTGTCTTTTTGACAAAAGATTTTTTTCCTTAAATTTTATTTTCACATAATAAAAAAGGGAAGTCCATTTCCCCTTTGTTCTTAAATTAAGTTAAATAGCATTGGTGTCCATATTTATAGACTTGACGTGCATAAATCCTGATCAGTTCTGATATACATCTGAGATGAGCTGCTGGATATCTTGGTCTCTGTTTTAAAAAGGGAGGTCCCAACCGCAGCAATTTCCTACGTGACACATCCCCAAAGGCAAGGGAATCAAGAACCAAAATAAACTATTGGGACCTCATCAAGATAAAAAGCTTCTGCACTGCAAAGGAAACAGTCGAAAAAACTAATAGGCA
>CM053560.1:54749484-54779274 GCA_028646485.1 Cryptoprocta ferox
GGAAAGAGCCTAAATGTCCATCAACTGATGAATGGATCAAGAAGATGTGGTTCATCTATACAATGGAATACTACATGGCAATGAGTAAGAATGAAATCTGGCTATTTGTAGCAACGTGGATGGACCTCGAGGGTGTCATGCTAAGTGAAATAAGTCAGGCAGAGAAGGACAGATACCATATGTTTGCACTCATAGGTCTAACAGGAGAAACTTAACAGAGGACCATGGGAAGGGGAAGGGGGGAAAAGAGTCAGGGAGAGGGAGGGAGGCAAATCATGAGACTCTTGAATACTGAAAACAAACTGAGGGGGGAAGGGGAAGGGGGAAAGTTAATGGGGGGTGATGGTCTTGGTGGAGGTCACTTGTGGGGAAGAGCACTGGGTGTTATAGGGAAACCAACCTTACAATAAACTATAAAAAAATATAAATAAAACTATATTTAAAAAAAATAAAAAATAAAAATAAAAATAAAAAGGGAGGTCCAAATGCCAGCAGGCTGGTTGCTATGAACCTGAGTTGTTTTCATTCTTTCCACCAGGAACTAATAGGAGTCAGGGGATATTTCACTGTGGTTTTGACTTGCAACTCCTTTATGATTAGTGATGTTGAGTGTCTTTTCATGTACCTGTTGGCCATTTCTGTTTTCTTTGGGAAAATGTTTATTCACAGTCTTTGCCCATTTTTTTTTTATTTTATCAGATTGTTTTCTTGCTACTGGAGTGTATGAGTTCTCTATACAGATATTAATTCCTTATCAGATGTGTAGTTTAGGTTGCCTTTCATTTTGTTGATTCCTTTGCTGTTCAGAAGCTTTTTAGTTTAATGTACTCCCACTTGTGTTTTTTTGCTTTTATTGCTTATGCTTTTGTTATCCTACCTCAAAGTCATTGTCAAGGCCAGTGTCAAGGAGATTTGTATGTATTTCTTCTAGAAGTTTTATGGTTTCAGGCCTTATATTTAAGTCCTTAATCCAATCAGAGTTAATTCTTAAGAGTGCTGTAAAATAGAGATCCAGTTTCATTTTTTTGTGTATAATATTTAGTTTAGCCAAAATCATTTATAGAAGAGACTATCCTTTTCCCAGTGAATATTCGTGGCTCCGTTTTCAAAATTAGTTGATTATATATGTGGGACTTTATTTCTGAGCTCTTGATTCTGTTCCACTGGGGTATATGTGCCTGTTTTTATGTCAGTACAATACTGTTTTTATTAATATAGCTTTGTAATATAGTTTGAAATCAGACACTATGATTCTGCAAGGTTTGTTCTTTCTTAGAATTGCTTTGGCTATTCAGGGTCTTTAGTGTTTCGATGTGAATTTTAGGAATGTTCTTCTTTTTCTGTGAAAACTACCATTGGAATTTTGATGGGGATCACATTGAATTTGTAGGGCATCTGCATTTTGACAGCAGGGCTAGCCATGTGTGTGGTTCTCAATGGTGTGCACCAGTGATGGGAGTCAGAGCCAGATATGAGCAAGTGTGATGCTACAGGAGCCAGCCTCTGGCTCATACAGTGGTGCAGACCCTTGACAGGAGTCAGGACATTTTCAGAAACCCAAGTAGCTGTAGGGGTCAGTGCACTAATGTGGTCTCAGGGGAGAGCTATGGATATATGTATAGTAGTGAGGTGGGCGATGGGAGTCGGGGCGGTGGTGTGTAGGTACACAGCTGCAGGAGGGAGTTGCTGGCCCTCGCAGGACGGTAGGCTAGTGATGGGAGTTAGAGCCAGATCCAGACCCACAAGCACCTTTGGTCTTTGCTGTTGGTGTCCATTTGTGCAGCGGCAGGGGCTAGCTATGAGCACATACATGGCAGAAGAGGCCAATGACAAGAGCTGGGGCTCAGGACATGCTGCTGCATAGCTGCAGGGGCTGGCTGTGGGCTTACATAGTGTGCATGCCAATGACATGTGTCAGGGCTGATTCCAGGCCTACAGAGCAGCTGTGGGAGCCCTGGCTGGAAGCATGCACACATGTGGCTGCAGGGGCTCACTGCGGGCACACGCTGCATGGAGGGCTGGTGGCAGGAGTTGGAAGTGGCAGCATGCAGGTACAGCCGTAGGAACTATGTGTAGGTGTATGTAGTGGTAAAGGCCAGTGGCAGCAGCCAGGGTCGCATAGGGCCCACAAACATGTGGCTGCTTCTTAAATGTGGACACATGTTTCTTCCTTATATAAAGCCAAATTGGTTTGGAAAGTTGCTAAAATAATATTTTACAAACATTTAAGGAGGAAGAAAAATAGAATATTCGCAGTAGTCAATACTAACTACAGAACGGCACCTCAAAAGGATGATGCAGTTATATGGAAGTGAAAAACCATGTAAAACTAGAAGAAATGGAATTTTAAAGAATAAATAGACCATAGTTTCTAAATTTTACTCTGCCTAATGGCATTACATTACTTTTGGCTTTCTCTTCAGGACAGAAGGTACTATGCTGAAATAGGCTGGATATCCAGAAAAGGTTTTATACAGGTAAAGCCATCTGGTTGTTAATTTGCCTTGAAATTTCTGGGAGGTGCTGAGGGCAAAGCAGCAGATGTCATCAATGAACTGTGTAGAGACAATAATCAAATTATCTCCTCCTGTCTTAACATAGGAAACAAAGAGAGAAAGTGGCATAAACACAGGGAGAGGAATTTAAAAGTCCACACAATTTTAATCCTAAAGCGAAGAATGTTGTTTGGTTGAGCTTCAGATTTGCAATTATTTCCACAAAATTGGGAAATGTCTATTGAATGGGAGCAAATGAATTATGTTGATTTCTATTGGGATATAGAATCTTACATGTATTCAAATCCACAGTGGCCCACCAAATAAGGACATTATTATTAGTAATGTCATATATTAATGATGACAGATAATAGAATATTTTCTTTTAAAGCACTGGTTCTTAACTGAAGATGACTTTCCCCCCTTGGGGACATTTATCAGGAAACACTCATCAAAAATGGAGACATTTTTGGTTGCCACAACCGAACGGTGCTACTGACATCTAGTAGATAGAGGCTAGGGATGCTGCTAAATATACTACAACACACAGGACTTCTTCCTACAATTAAGAATTTTCTAGTCCAAAATGCCAATAGTGTCAAGATTAAGAAATCCTATTTTAACAAAGACATTGCATTTTAATTCTTTTTAAATCTAATGTGACTATAATGCAATCCAAACTTTTTGATTTATAAGAATTAGAAAGACTGAAATTATAAAATAATAATCTTTTTGCAGAATTCCTTTTATAGAAACCAATGGGTTAAAAAATGGGGATCAATCCTATGTTACACACTAATACTTTAGATACTTATATATTTTTGTGCTTTTAATATGTTTGAATGTCTTTTGAAATACTGTACCAACAAATTCATGTATATGCACACATATGTAAGTACACAAATACGATTTAGTAGTGAAAAGAAACCTTTGCCCCTTAAGAGGAACTGGAACCTCAGAGTGCCTAAAAGAAGTAAAGAGTTTTTCAGGCCATATAAAATGCACAAAGATATAAATGTCCAAGAAGTGAGGATAAGGCAAGTGTACTCCTTAGGGAGAGTTAGAGGAAAGTTAACTATCAAAGTTAACAGTATGGAGAGTTCTGGGACAGGGGATTTAGGCTTTGGGTTATCAGATTTCCATCTATTACTTATCACTATATCAGATCATAAATATTCAGTGAAAACTTTTAAATAATGGCAAAAATCTTGTCTCTTTGTCTTTGCATGATGATTAATTTTTGTGACTAATATCTGGGATCATAGGGTCTAAAAGATTGATTTTAGAGCTGGCTGCTTCCATTCTTCTACTACTTTTGCTTCACTGACTTCTACTATACTTGTCTGATTGCTATCAGTCCTCTTAATTATTTGCTAAGAATCAAAGAATGGTCTGAGGAATTACTTATTTTTTTCCTTACAAAGATAACTTCCTTGTGACAGAGAAACTCTGTTCAGAATTACTAAAAGTACATCAGCAGAGAGAATGTATTAAGGATTGGAGGATATCAGGCATTTGAAACATTGCAATGAAATATTTTGCTAATCTATAAATTTTTAGAAGGTTTTCAAAAATGAAATACCACTTTCTTATAAACCTGCTTGAACTAATTATGCAGGTGCTAATAAACACCCTATAGCCATTTGTCTTTTTTTATACATAATACTAAGACAGGAATATTTAGAACTATTCACACTTGATTAAAATAATTTTTCAATTAAAAATGTATTGTCTTAAAACAATAGGAAGCTTTCGTGGCATCAATTTTGAAAAATGTGGTTAAGAATATTTATCACAGGAGAGTAGTTTCTGGACACAGTCTGGATCAAGCAAGAACAAATGCAAGAGCTTGCTTTGGATAACTGGGGAATAAAAGGGAGCTGACTCTCTATATTGTAGTCTTTTACATATCCCTTTTGTTACTTTGCACTTTATGTTTGTCTGTATTTTTATTATTAAATGACTTGGATTTTTTCAAGAAGAACTATTTATGAAGGAGTGAGGTTGGTTGGAATCTAAATATTTCAGCAGGTTATCATTTTGGAAAAGAATATAGAATTTTAATTTAAATGTAGAATATTATGGTAGAAATATTGCTGCATCCTTGCTTGTGATTTAATAAACCACTCAAAGAGTGCTCAGGTTTTGTGTTCCCTTAGTTGTCAAAGAGGCTGCAGTGTTTCTCAAGGGCTTGGAAATCAAGTGGTAGAATGCAGGGCATGTTTCAACCTGAAAACTCAGACGCTTCAGGAGTTAAAAGGAAGCTTCCCTAGGCTTAAGTTTCCCCCAGAGTAAGCAGCCTTCCTTTTCCAATTGCAGGGACTGACAGCCGTTCATCCCACCTGCTCAGTCCCTCTGTGTCCAAAGGTCTCGCTGATATCAGAAGGATCCTAGCTCCTCTCTAATGCTCACATGTTACCAAATATATCAAAGAAATTAATGCGTGTAACAGAAGGAGTGTGGATAACAGATACCCAAGAGAGTGTGTGGATCAGGAAAGACAGACTCAGACACAGAAGCTAAATAAGGTGAGTATTTTGGTAAAGAGATCAGAGTGAGATGATTTGAGTTTAAGCCTTCAGGACACTTGGAGAGGGAAGGCAAGAAAACTTATAGCTCATGCTGTGAGCTATAAATTAACCTTAAGTGGACTTGGGAAGATGAAAGTACGTATTTTACTTCTAGATTGTGTTTCACTGACTTCAATACTGCAATAAGATTGAAACACAGGAATTATAGAATTCAAGTACATTCGTATCTACTTAATTATTTAAATTCTAAACAGTAGAATTTAAATCAGGTCAGGTCTGTGCATTCAAATCACCATTTTAGCCAGACGCCTATTGCTTCTATATTTCTAAAGTGACATAGAAAGGCTGTATCTACCAAATTCATTAGAAAAAAATATTTGGAGTCCTAAATCATCTAAATAGCTGTGTCAATATCCCATTTTCCTGCATATGTAGGAATACTCTATTTTTTTTTGCTGGTAAATAAAGCACATGACTCTTATTTATTGTTAAGATCCAAATAAATATAATGTCATGATATAAAATTCCCAGGAAAGATGGGTGGTTGTAGGAAACATGTGTTACTGATTTCAATGCTTTTCTTTGTGAATTTAGAGTGTAATTCTTCTTTGTTTCTTCTATAGGTTCAACCTGCATTGATGATCAATCTAAGAGGTTCTTATTAGCTATGTTTGGGCCTTGTGAAAAAGAGTTGTCCCCAAGAATCTGTAACATGATGTACAAAACATATGTCTTACAACAAATATGTTCCCAAAGACACTCACATTCCTATGCTAAATCAGAATGCTAATGTCCTTTGAGCAACAACCAGAACTTCTAAGAGTGTGATTTCAGTCTGCTTTTTTTGTCAAGAGCTGCTACTTGCAAAATACAAATAAATGTTGTTAACAAAGAGGAACTGGAAATTGTTAATGGATTGAATTGTGTCCCCCAAAATTAATATGTTGAAGCCTAATATGACTTTTTGTAGATAGAGCCTTTTGGCAATAATTAAGATTAAATGAGGTCATAAGAATAGAACCCTGATCCAATAGGATTAGTACCCTTGTAAGAAGAAGATAGATTCTCTCTTTACACACACACACACACACACACACACACACACACACACACACAGAGACACAATGAGAAAAGACATGTAAGAACACAGAGAGAAGGGAGAAGTCTACAAGTCAGGAAGAGAGCTCTTATCAGAAACCAAACAGGCCAGCAGTTCAGTCTTGGACTTTCTAGCCTTCAGAACTGTAAGCCAATAAATTTCTGTTGTTTAAGCCACCAGTCTATGGTATTTTGTTATGACAGCCTGAGCAGACTAATACAAATTTTGGTATAAAGAAATGGGTGGGTGGGTGGGTGGGGGTGCTCCTATAACAAACACCTGAACATGTAAAATTGGCTTTGGATCTTGGTGATGGGTAGAGAGTAAAAGAGTTTTGAAGTGAATGTTATAAATATGAATGTTAAAGTTGATTTTGATGAGAGTTCAGAAAGAAAAAGGAGAGCTGGAGAGAAAGCTTCCATTTCTTAGAGAATACACAAATAATCATGAACAGAATATTAGTAGAAATATGGACATTAAGGGCCATTCTAATGAGGTCTCAGATCGAAATAACAAACACGTTTTTTGAAATCAAAGGAAAGGTGAGCCTTGTTATAAAGTGGCAAGGAACTTGGCTGAACTATGTTGTAGTGTTTGGTGGAAGGTAGAACTTGTAGGTGATAAAACTATAGCTGACAAGAGTTCTAAGCAAAAGTGTTGAAGGATAAACCTTGTTCCTTCTGGTGGCTAACAGTAAAATGTGAGAAGAGAGAAATGAAATAAAGAAAAAATGTTAAGCATAAAAGGAACCAGAACTTGGAAATTTGAAAAATCACAGCCTATCCATATGGCAGAAAGTGAGAAAGCTTGTTCTGGAGAGAACATTAAGGGTATAGCTGAAAAAATACTTAATAAAGAGATTATGGGTATGACTCAGGTACGTGATCACCCATCTCAGCAGAAGCCAGGAATACAGATGGAATTATATCAGCAAATACACTGACATTTTGAACTAAATCGGGGGAGAAAAGAGTCTAAGAAAGAAGGCTGACTTCTTAGATCCTACAGGAATGGACCATAGAGCTATTCAGCTGAAAATACGTACTATTATTCTTCAAGAAAAGGAAAGAATGCCCCTGAAGGTAATTTGGAGACCCTCAGAGTTTATTAGGTTTTTTTATTATTTTTTTTAACATTTATTCATTTTTTGAGAGAAAGATAGAGTGCAAGTAGGGGAGGGGCAGAGAGAGAGAGGAAGACACAGAATCTGAAGCAGGCTCCAGGCTCTGAGGTGTCAGACCAGAGCCCAATGCAGGGCTCAAACCCACAAGCAGTAAGATCATGACCTGAGCTGAAGTCAGATGCTTAACAGACTGAGCCACCCAGACACCTTTCTTTATTAGTTTTAAAGAGTGGGGCCATTCACCGCTTCTGTTTCAGCAGGTCAAAGGCCTCTGATCAAAGGTCTGGGGACAGCACCATCCTGTGGAGCCTCAGTAGCAGGGTCTCACTTGGCAAAGCTTTTGGGGTACTATATGTTTATGGTTCTGTGACTCTCTCTTCTTCCATTTATCTGTGTGTCTTTTCTTTTGTCAATATCATGCTGTCCTGATTATTGGAGTTTTATAGTAAGTTTTGAAATTGAGTGGTATGGGCCTTCCAGCTTTGTTATTCTTCTTGAATATTTACTTGGATATTCTAGACCTTTCACCTTCCCATATAAATTTAGAATCAGTTTTTTTTTTTCATCTACTGAATACTACATATCTTACAGGATTTTGATTGAAATTGTGTTGAGTCTATAAAGCCTATGGGAAGAACTGACATCATAACAATATTGTAACCTATGAACATGAAATATCTATTTACTTAAATCTTTTATGATTTCTTTCATTATAGTTTTATAATTCTCCACTTACAGATCCTGTACAAATCATATTCTAATTTTACCAGAGTAATGATGAAATCTCATTTACATTTAAAAAGAAAAATTTGATTACATGTGGAAAATGGGCCGGTTGGGTCAATGAGACTTCTAATTGTCTGGTTGGTTGTACATAAGTGGTAAGGAGAAAAGAGAAATTCATTGTTGCAAGTGAGTGGAGGGTAGTGCCACCAGTGAGATAGTGCAGATTAGGAAATGAGAGGATTTTTTTATGAAGAGACAGGAACATTGCTTAAGAAATGTCAAATCTAAGGTAACTATTAATCAGCTTGGGGAAGAACTAAGAAAGGCAATCATTGAGTATATAATATATTCATCCTTCTGGGAAAAATGCATGGCATGGCATAAGCATTTCAGAGCCATCCTACAGAAAAAGGGAACTGTAAACACAATTAAAATCATGTAACTAAATGATCAGAAGCAATCAGAATACAGAAGTAGAAGAGAAGAAGCCAATGACAGAGTCCTGGGAATTTCCATATTTAGAGATCAAGCAGTAGGAAAGAGACATCAGAATAAACTGAAAGTACACTGAATAAGAGAAAATTTAGGAGAAAGAAGTATCATGGAAGCCAAAAAACAAAAAAAAAAAGAAATAAAATTAAAGGAAATTGTCAAGTATAATTAATATTGCTCAGAAGTCAAGTAAAACAGAAAGAGAACCATGGCAATTGCATGTCATAGAGGATCTTGACTTGAGCAGTTTCAGGGGGGTTGTGGGATAGAAGCCCAACTGGAGTTAGTTGAAGAGAGACTTGAAGTGCTGATGTATAAACTGTGACTACAGACTAAACATTTTTTTAAGAAAATAGAAATATACAATGGAATATGAGTTTAGGGGTTTTTTTTATTTACAAATATGAAAAAAAAAAAACCTGGTTAAATTATCATAGTGATGAAATGAACCAGTGGAGGGAGAAATGGGTGACAGTAGGGAAAAAAAAAGAAGAAAAGAACTGCAAAATCTGTGCAAATGAAGTAATTTTGGAAGCCCATGCTAGAATGAGTGGTATTCTTAGAACAACATATTGGTTATATTTCTTTTAAAGCTTCGTTCTGTGATCAAATACGTGGTAGGTAGGAGATGCTAATCCTTTTGAAAAATATATGCAATCATTTGGCTTGAATGGAAAGATTAGAAATAGACACAAGGCTACTATTTCCCAGGCTACTGGCAAGTGCAGAAGGATATATCATGAAGAGGGTTAAGTACCACGGTGTGGTTGTGCATCCTGAAGCAGGAAATGGGATGGGTTTAGCATGGTTTCCATTGGGTGGATTAGAAACTTAGTCACCAAAGGCAGTGATTTTGCAGTGGCTAGTTCCATGGGGCTTGGTACTACAGCAGGTATAAACAGACACATCAGTGAAATGTTTTAGATTCTAAAGGTGTTGTAAGGTTTAAAATATTTTCACAAAGCTCTAGTTATTGTTATTGTTATAAGTGGAAACATAATTTAATAGAAAGGATCCCTACAAAGCTTTGGGGATAACTGACTAGTCATATAGGAAAAATAGCAATAAAATTTTATTTCCAGATGGAGTAAAAATTGAAATGCAAAACTTTAGACATAAAAGTACAAATTAAACAGAAGTATATGTACATAATCTTGCAGTGAGGAAGGAATTTCTAAGCCTGACAAAGATAAAAATCTTCAAGTATATAAAATCTATGACCAAAATTCTCTCACTTTCTATACATTAAATGTAATCTAGATGCTTAAGTATATATAATAATCTGAAGAAAATATATGCATATACTGTGATGGGATTAACAGTTCCTGTGTTAACATTAATAGATCTTTTTAAAGAGTGTAGTAGCAAATGGACAAATGTCACAAATGGGTAAATCAAACATCTATAATTTGGCAGTTAGAAGTGCTTTTAATTTAATGAAAATATTTGGTATTAACTAACATGGAAAAAGCAAATATAGTGAATATATGAAGAAATATCCCTTTTTACTAATTTTCAAAGAAATGTGAGAAAATAAATAGTGGGTTTTCTTTTGATTTTGAAAAAAAATAAAAATATTTTGCTTTCATAGAATTTCTGGGAAATGTGTATTGTCTTAAATTGTTAAAATTATGAATTAATAATGCAAAGTTTAGAGAAAAGGTTGACAGTATGTCCCTTACTCTCTCCCAATGTTCAATCCTGCATGTCACAATAGTGACATCCTTGGTTTCTATCAGAAAATAACATGTACTAATGCATGTGAAAGTTGATGATTAAGCAGGAAACATTCTGAAAGTCAACAATAAGAGAATTCTTAATAAGTTTTAGTACACTCACATAATAGGTGGATAGGACATTATTCAAATATATTTATTTAAAAACGATGCCATCTTAACTATGATTTTAATGCTAAAAGTAAATATACACTGAAAAAAAGACAGAAGCAGAAAAAAACAAAGTTAAAAATGGACGGAAGATTGCATAATAGTAATAAAAGTGGTATCTGTTTAAGTATAATTATAATTCTTTCCTTAATAATATTCCTTATTATTACTTAACAATAATATTTATTACAGTAAATAATATTTACATTCCTCAAATTTACTATAATAATTATGATTAAAATTAAGAAGAATAAAATTAAAATCCAAACATTACATGATATGAAATTTTAGTAGAAGTAGCTGGATTTATACAAAGAGTAGTTAATATCTTTTCACCTCATTTTTTAATTTAATTTTCTTCTATAATCAAGTCACTTATATATGAATGATTAATAAATAAAGAAATGGCTATGTACGAAATAGAAATTATTCCTGTGGAAATTAGTTGTCACCTTTTCCTACAGAACTCTTCAAAACCGAAGCCTGTTTTCCAACAAAATAAATATGTTAATGGTATGCTCAAATGTATCACACATCTATTGAACAAGAATCATAGATTTTAATGAATACAACAAAGTGGAGGTCTTTGGGAATGGAAAATACCTAATAAAAGTGAGAAATAATTGACTCCAAAAAGTAGCTAAAACCAAATGTATTAAAAATAATTTTGAAGATTTAAAAAAATGCATTTCCTTCCATTTAATCACCTAAGAGATGTGTATTTCATTAAAATGCATTTCAAAATGTCATATTTCCAAAGGATTTATTCTACTTTAAACTTTATAAATTCCATTGTAAACATGGCTACTTATTTTATAATTGCTGTTTTTCTCCTTATACTGAATATTCTCTTTTGTAAATAGTTAACAATTATTGGTCTATATATAATACCTTAGCAAAATCAGTATCATAATTTTAAAGAGAAAGGCAGAGATGGGGCACGTGGGCGGCTCAGTCATGATCTCACAGTTCATGGGTTCAAGCCCCACGTCAGGCTCTGTGCTGGCAGCTCAGAGCCTGGAGCCTGCTTCAGATTCTGTGTCTCCCTCTCTCTCTGTCTCTCCCCCACTTGCACTATGTCTCTCTCTTTCAAAAATAAACAAACATTAAAAAAAAAGAAAGAAAGAGAAAGGAAAGAGAGAACTTAAATGGGGACCGGGTTTTGAGGGCAATGGTAAGGCATATTTTGTAGTCCAGGTTTTCTCTGTTACACTGTATATTATATATATTGTTAATGTTCTATACAATAAATGCTATATGTCATTAACTAATATTAATATGAAATTATTGTGACTAAAATTATTTGTAGATGTTTTTCCTAATGGAAATACTGCATCATGTGCTTCCACACTGAGGTGGAGGTGTTATGATTCAGTAAGAAATGTTTTATTCTGAAGTGCTATCTAAAAACTTGATAGCTGTTACCATCTAGATGGGTGCTTATAAAAACTATGGACACTCCATTGAAAGTCTCTCAGGATCCTCCCAAAATGAGAGTGACCAGAACCAAAAGGAGAGAAAGAGGGTAACTATGATACCTTCAAAATGTGGTCGTAGTTACAACACCACTTATGGAGCATTCACTAAGTGGGATAGCTATTTTACATTTGTAACATATATCCACAGCATTCTGTGAGAGGGATTAATGAGAGCAATGATGGTTCAGAAAAAAAACCTATACACACACACACACACACACACACACACATACATACATATATTATAGTAACAGTGACAAAACTCTCTTAATTTCTGCCTCCCATTGACTGTGTGGAGATTCAAGACCACCATTGCCACACTCATGCCTGTTGCCTCAAATGGAACAACTACGATAAATTTCTAGTAACATAAACAATTTTTTCAGGGGTCGTCTACAATTGGCCTATGACACCCAGAGTTAACTTTTTCTTTGACTTGTTTTAATAATGTCTCATACTGTGATAAAAGTGACAGTATGCCTTTGATGCCTAATAAAGGGGCTGTCTTCCTGATGCCCACCAGAAGTATTTTTGTGACTGCCCACATGCTGTCTGCTCATACCTCTGTTGAGCTTCCTGATCTACCCATTTGGGAACACTGATTTCTATTCTGTAGTCTCTTTGTTTCTTGATTTTAAATACCTCTTCTTCTTGGTTTGTGTCCTATTTGGTCTCAAGTATCCGTAATTTAGAAACCCAGTCTGACCCCCATGGGATTGACCTTGACAGCTTCTCACTCCTGCTTCCCTTTCTAATAATAACCTGGACAACTGACTTAGATGTTTGATGTGTAAAATTGGAGGAAATGTGGTGAATTAAAATAGAGAAGTTTATTCTGTGAAAGTTAAATAAATAAAATTTTGTGTTTGAAAAGAGTTTTTATAGAAGAAAAGGTATACTTACATAATTCACTGTGACCAGGGCAATGATGGAGTTATTTTGCTGCACTGTTTCAAGCTGAAAACATTCATTTTCAAAACTGAGCTTTGAATGTTTAAATATTGCAAGACTAAGATCAAGTTGATTCTAATGATGAGTGTCATTGTTTTATCTGGGAGGAAAGACAAAGTTATTCAATATTTGGACACAGTTGGTATGTAGGGCTGAAACAGAGTCCTTATATAAGAAAAACAATGTCAGACAGAGAAAAAAATGTTCAGAGAATAGTTGCACAAATTCTAATGAGTAGAAATGTGTCTTGAAGAAACTAAGCCTACTTAGGAAAGTTAAGCCTTGTACCAGAAGATGGTATACTGGGAATAGGCAAACTTAAAGGAGAGAACAAGTAAGAACAACAAGAACAAAGGTAAGAGTTTATAGTTCAAGGTGCATAATAGGTAATTATCCCTATTCTTTAAAATTTCTTTGGAATGACAGAAGGGATATAAAAATACAAATGTATCCTTAGCCATGGCAGAGAACTAAGATTAGGTCATTAGCAGGTAAAACACTGAATAATTTCTAGAAATATAAGGTAGATATAAGAAAATTAAAAGAAACCCATTCAAAATTAGGAACTTAAAACCACTAAGTGATCAGAAGGCCTTTCTAAAAAGTGAGGTATCAAAGAAATACCTTAGGATAGCCTGAGGAACAGAGTACTCAGGATACAAAAGGAAAAGCAGACTTCAGATTTTGCCATCATTGTACAGAAATCTGTTGCATGTCTATGCATCAATAATGAAACAGAAGAAAGATGAATCAAGGAATCAATCCCATTTACAACTGTACCAAAAACAGTAAGATACCTAGGAATAAACCCAACCAAAGAGGTAAAAGACTTGTACTATGAAAACTATAAAACATTGGTAAAAGAAATTGAAGACCACACAAAGAAATGAAAGACATTGCATGCTCGTGGATTGGAAGAACAAATATTGTTAAAAATGTCTACAGTAGCCATACAGATTTAATGCAGTCCCTACCAAAATACCACCAGCATTTTTCAAGGAGCTAGGAGAAACAATCCTAAAATTTGTATGGAACCACAAAAGACTCTGAAAAGCCAAAGCAATCTTGAAAAAGAAAAGCAAAGCTGGAGGCATCACAAATCCAGAAGTTATATTACAAAGCTGTAGAAATCAAAACAGTATGGTACTGGCACAAAAATAGACATATAGATCAATGAAACAGAACAGAAAACCCAGAAGTGGACCCACAATTATATACCCAATTAACATTTGTAAATGACATATCTGATAAAGGGTTAGTATCCAAAAAATATAAAGAACTTATACTCAACACCTCCAAAAACTGAATAATCCAATTAAATGGGCAGAGGACATGAATAGACATTTTTCAAAAGAAGATATAGATGGCCAACAAACACATGAGAACATTCTCATCATCACTGATTGCCAGGGAAATACAAATAAAAACTACAATCTGGTATCACCTCACATCTGTCAGAATGGCTAAAACCGACAACACAAGAAATAACAGGTGTTGGCTAGGATGTGAAGACAGGGGAACCCTTGTGCACTGTTGGTAGAATGCAAACTGGTACAGCCACTCTGGAAAACAGCACGGAGCTCTCTCAAAAAGCTAAAAATAGAACTACCCAACAATCCAGCAATTGCACTAGTTTAAGGTATTTACCCAAAGGATACAAAAATACTCAAAGGGACACGTACACCCTGATGTTTAGAGCAGCATTATCTTCAATAGCCAAATTGTGGAAACAGCCCAAGTGTCTATTGCCTGATGAATGAATAAAGAAGAGATGGTATGCATGCATGTGCGCGTGCACGTACACGCGCGCGCACACACACACACACACACACACACACACACACAGGAATATTAGCCATAATAAGGAATGAAATCTTGCTATTTGTAACAACGTAGATGGAACAAAACTGTATTATGCTAAGTGAAATAAGCCAGTAAGAGAAAGACATGTATCATATGATTTCACTCATATGTAGAATTTAAGAAACAAATGAGCGATGTGGGGGTGGGGGGGAGAGAGAGGCAAACCAAGATGAAGAGAGAGCTTGCTTGCAGGCGGGTGCAAGCAGGGTAGGGGCAGAGGGACAGGAAGAAAGAGCGAATCTCAAGCAGACTCCACACCCAGCACAGAGCTGATGCAGGAGTCTATCTCGGAACAGTGAGATTATAACCCTTAAATCATGACCTGAGCTGAAATCAAAAGTCAGACACTTAACCAAATAAGCCATCCAGGCTTAACTATAACAGGCTCTTAACTGTAGAGAACAAACTGACAGTTGCC
Source organism: Cryptoprocta ferox (assembly GCA_028646485.1). Taxonomy (NCBI): domain Eukaryota; kingdom Metazoa; phylum Chordata; class Mammalia; order Carnivora; family Eupleridae; genus Cryptoprocta; species Cryptoprocta ferox. Next base: position 54,764,547 of record CM053560.1, read on the forward strand.
TGTGGGGAGGTGGGACAGGATGAGTTGGGTGGGTGATGGCGACTGAGGAGTGCACTTGTCATGATGGGCACATGGTGTTATATAGAGGTGTTAAATTGTTATATTGTGCACCTCAAACTAATATTGCACTGTAGTTAACTAACTGTAATTCAAATAAAAACTACTTAAAAAGAATTTGGATTTTGTCACTAGGATACCAAGGAAAGAACTGAAAACCAGTAACACCAGATCCTAGTATTGTTGCCAAGAGTATCCTGCCTTTGGGTAGTAAAGTGGAAATTTGACCCAGAAGTGTGCCAAACAAGGGAGGGCATAAAATCAGGCAGTGGTCCAGATAAATTCTAGACACAATGGACTATGTGCAGTCCCACACCCAGAAAGCAAACTTTTCTCAACATTCTAAAGAAAACTGACAATCAGAAAATCACATACAACTCTCTTCCCTATCCAATCACCAGAATAAAGATTTCTATGATCATAATCTGAATACATTACTGTAGGGAGAAATTGTAATTATGTTGATGACACCTACTCCCGGTGCCAATGCTTTCCCTTCTAGGTCCTTACTGATAAATATGAGCAGACTACCAAGAATCTAAAATATATAAGGAAACCAGTGGATGCAACACAGATATCCAGTTGAATAAACAAGAATTCACACTTGCAAAAACAGTTAATACAGGGAAGAAATACACAGGGTATTTCTTCCTCAGGGAAGAAAACACAATTTAAAAAAATAATTACACAGTAATTTCAACACACTCTTGAGTCTGATGATGCTACATACATCAAAAGGATATGAAATAATTTGTTACATACACAACTGGACTTTCTAGGGTGAGCAAGGCAGGTGAATGCTGGTCTGAGTGGCTAGCAAGAGCAAACTGGTTGTTCTGTTTGTGTCATGGTTATGAACTGGGGCCAGGATGAGGATTCAGCTTCATGAAAGCATCAAGGGAGGGGGACATGTAGATTTTCTTATTGGCTTGCTCAGATGTGAGGTAAAAAGAGAAAGGGGGTGGCTTGAAAGCTCTTTAGGGTTAAAATATGAAAAATGAAGTCTTTCCCTTATAAAAAAACAAGTTTGAAGAAGATATTTGCATAAACTGACAATGAATTACAATTCAGAGTATCTAATGATTCCTATATATTTTAAAAAGATAAATTACCAACAGAACAGTAGCCAAAATATGGGAACTAGCATTTCACAGAAAAGGTAGCTTGAAAAGTTTATAAACCTTATAAACATATGAAAAGATAAATAATATCAATAATAAGGAAATCTAAAATAAAATCATAACGTGTTATCTTTATAAGCAAGTCTCAGGGAAAAAATTAAGACAAACATGACTAAGAGAGGAAAGGAAAGTCCTTTACACGGATATTCACATCTTACAATCAAATAATTTCACTCCTAGTTATAGGAGGTTATCAGCCTTTCTGGCACAGACCAATCTGAGAATGTTTTTAAATCTGATTCTCTCATGCAAATTCCAGACCAGTTAATTCAGAACCTTTGAGGATGAAACCCAGATACCACTATTTTTTTTTCTGAAGACTCTTTAGGTCATTTCATTATACAGCCAGGGTTGAGAACCACTGCTTTAAAGAAACTCTTGTACATATTCACCATAAGATATGAGCAGGAATTCTCCTTGCAACATTTTTTAAAAATTTTTATTAGGAGAGAACTGGGGGGATAAAACAAACAAGCAACTAAAGTTCATCAACAGAATAGATAGTGTGATAAACTGAACTTATCTCACTTTGAACCCCATTTACTTTGGCTCTCCTAAAGACTTGTATACCCACCCAAAATACCATGTTGTTAATATCTATTTCAATCCATGTCCTAAGGCAAAATCAGAATCATTCATGGTATGTCATTATATTTAAGCTCTCTTTCACGCTTAAATTTAAAAACTATAGGACCACCAGAGATAGCCTCGGGAACATAACCCTTTAATATATGAAGGAATCCAGTTGCCTGTGGGCACAAGCAGCTAGCTACACCAACTGAATACAAGTATATTATTAAGAGTTCAGCCAGTGAAACAGAACCAGTAGGAGATATGTTATGATATATTAAGACATTGAGAGATTTATTACAAGGAATTAGATATGTAATTTTCGGGATGGCTAGGCTAGTGCAAAATCCTTAGAGCAGGCAGTCAGGAAGGGCAGGCTAAAACCCTCAAGTATAGGATGAAACTGCTATCTACAGACAGGAATTTCAGGGGGGAAAAATGCCTCAGTTTCACTGTTAATGCTTTTCAATTGATTGAATCAGGCTCACTCAGTTAGTAAGCCTGAATAAGTAAGTTAGAATAGCTGGGGAGTGTAGTCTAGCTAAATTGACACATAAATCTGGCCATCACAAGTATCTGAAAAGTGGAAGGTAGGTTCAAAAAATCTAATTCATCACTATAAAAAGAGAAAACCACAATTTTCACTGATATGGCCTAAAACAGTCATTTATCTAATATGTGAAAGATGATCACTGAAAATGTTCATATAGTTTTAATTTTGAAATTTCATTTTTAGGGAATTTAAGGACAGTTTCCTGTTTGTTTTTCTTTTACTTTGAACTGTCATTTCATGTGTTTTCTCTAATTACTTACTGAGTTTTTCCCTAATCAATTTAACTCTGCATACAAATGAAATTATCCTTTTGTCATATATTTTAAAAAATAATTACAATTTTGTCATGTACAATTTTCTTCTTTTACATTATTAAACATTTAAGTCTACCAATAATTACTAGGTTCTATATCTTATTCTAGAATTATGAGGGGGAAAAAATCTCTATCATATTTCCTAGAAATGCAGGGTTTGGAATTTATCTGGAAATTCTTCTTTGGATAAAAGGTGAGATAAGCCTCACGTTAGTGTCTCAGATGATATCAACATCATTATTGAATAATCTTTCCTTTTCAGAATAATAAAAATAGCTGCCTTCATAATGTTGTCAATTCCTGTGTCTGTCTATTTATACACTCTACTCTTCTCTTTGGTGAACCTGTCATTTATTTTTGAGCACCACATGGTTTTCATTTGCTTGGATTGATATATGCTAACATTTATGAGTGCTTATTTTGGTTTTCATTCTCCTTTATAGACCATTATTCAGTTTTCCATTCAAATATAAGGGGCCTTTCTCATTTCTTAAAAGTTTAGTTTCTATTTTCAATAGTATTGTATCTTTTATGTGTTAATGTAGAAATAATTTATATCATTATACTATTGAATCTTTCTATCCTTAACAAGTTTGCTTGTCTACTAAGTCCTCTGTGAATAGTAATTCAGATATTCTTTACATACCTCTTATAATTTCTACTTAATTTTATCCCTAGATACTTCATCATTTCCTTTGCTTTTACAAATATTACCATGTGCTTCATTATTTTAAATATTTTATAGAAAAGTAAATATTTATTATAGAGACTGTTGACATTTATTAATTTCATAACTAGGCAACTACCAAATTCTCCTATCCTATAGTTTGTTTCTTTGATTTCCCTTGAGTTTCCTAGCAAACATCTGTAAACAATGTAACTTTACTTCCAATATTGTAGAAAAATTAACACGTTGGTTTCCATTTCTTTCCTTTCATGAAATGGGTTCAAGACTGACCACCACTCCTTTGATCATTCTTTACACATTTTTATCCTCTTTGGCTGAGGAACAGTTTCTTAAAAGAGTCTATGAAAATTACCTTTCTTTCATTCTTGCACATGGAAAAACTACGTAGATAGATAGATAGATAGATGACAGATAGATAGATTTTAAGTCATGCTTTTACTGAATACTTTAGGGGTATTGTTCCACATCCTGTGTGGAATGGATTTTCTAAAAAATGTCAGCTTGCATTGTTATTTTATTTCCTCCACTGATGTCTGGATTGTTTTTCCTGGTTACTAAAAATAATTTTCTTTATATTTGAAAAAAATCATCATCAGATTTTGTCTCACTGTTAATCATATTGTGTGAATTTTTCCCAGGACATAGTATGTCATTTCAAACTATAAATTCAAGTATTTTGTTTGTGAAAATTCCCCTTGAAATATAATATTAAAGGTTTATTCTCTCTGGTAATTGGTTTACTTCTGCAGGAATACTAATTATGGCTAATGTAAGATCCTTTGTTTCATAAATATTGGTTGATTTCTAGCCCTCAAAATTATTTGTTCATTTTCATTCCATTTAGCTTATTAAAAAATGAAACAAAACACACAAAAAGCCTGTCCTTCATGAACTTTATTGTGTTTTCCACAAATATCTTCATATACGCACTGTCAGTGGTGATTTTATTTCTGTGATTATTTTATTTTTAACACCTAAGTATTCTCTGGCTTCTGTTTTTCATGCTACTTCTGCATCTGTGTCCTCACCAAATACCCTTGGGCTTTTATTTCTGAGCCGAGAATTCATACTTGTTTCATTAAGATATGCTCACTCATGCTCCTGTTTTTAATCACAGTTTACCTGATCATTGACAAATTTGGGGGTTGTTTGCTTTAGCCATCATTCATTTTGTATAGGTTTCATTTTTGCCCCTTCCTCCTAGTATATTTGCATCATCTCCTTTTTTGTTATTACTTGTCTTCAAATGAAAATAAATCTTTCTCTAACGGTATTTATAGATTTCTTATTAGATAGATGCTAGAGCAAGATGCCAAACTAGCAAGAGTTCTTCCAGGGTTATGACACAGGTTGTTTTCACATCCAGGTAGTTTTAACTTGATTTCTTCCCATTAAAAGAAGATCTCCAGCTACTGCCCTACATATAATTCAGCATTGTTTTTCATACCACATTTCTGATGCACTTATTTTTGCCTTCCCTGTTACTCCATGGGTTAAAAAAAGTGCAGAATCAAATGAAGCCACCTGCCTGTGAAATCCATGCCCATTTCTCAAGACAAAGATTGTTGCTTTGCTCCTTAGAGGAAGAACTTTGCTCAGTCAGCTTGATCCAAAATCTGTAGTCATAAAATCCCCTTTCAGCATTTTTCCTACCACTGTGACAGATTTTTCTATTATCTGATTGTTGAGGTTAACAGATGCCCTTGGTTTAATTATACGTACAGCCTGTATTCCTATTTCCCATGCTTTTTGTTTCTAACCAAGAGAAGAAGACATAAAACCAGATATTTCTAAGCTCATATTATTCAGGATTGGCCAAAAAACATAGTTTAGTATGATCTATAAAAAAACAAAACCAACTTCTCTTTATATGAGTTTGTATTTGTTTTAATTACCTGTTTCCATACGTAAAAAAACTTTAATATAGTACTTCAACCTTTTACTAACCTTAGTCTATGACTCCACAATAAGCAAATTCTGTAAGATTTCAAGATCAATAAGTCAACAGTGACCCACAGATAATGCTCTTGTTCAGTACATGTGGCTAAGAATATTAATGAGTAGTCGCCATGACTGGAATGGTTACTATACACTAAACAGTAAGCTACATACTTTATGTTTATAGTTGCATTTAAAACTTAAAATTGACATATGAAGTAACTCTTATTATTTTATAAGGGTAGAAAAACAAGGCTTACAGCTATCTTAGTAGAGGCCTAAGTTACTAAGGCCATGAAGAAAGTAAGTGGCCTAGCCTGGATTAGAACCCTGCTATATTCTAAAATCTGTAATCCCCACCACTTAGTCTGCAGAATATCCAAATACTTTTTAACCATTTTCAAAGTGGCTTCTATTATTCCACTCATATGGAATCACAGTACATACACTCAGAAGATGTACTAGATTTCTGGGGGATTTCATCCACAGTATTAGTCCCACTAAATAGTTATTCCATGTAAAATTTATGGCTAGCAACGATGAGCTCAAACATTTCCCAAAGTGGCCCAATACAACTTATATATATTTTTTTCCTTTAAAGTGAACTAAAATCTATCACCCTGTGTTTCCCACATAGTGGTTTAGTTCGCATCATAGGGTCTCTATTGGGAAACAGTTACACACACAAATGCACAGTAGTATATATCATACAAGCAACCATGAATTTTTTTCTCCAATTTGAACATCTCTAATTCCTTCAAATACTCGTCATATATAAGGTAACCATATAACTTACCATGCTAGGAAACTTTTAAAGTTTATTTATTTATTTTTGAAAGAAAACACATGTGCCCACAAACACCAGTGGGGGAGGGGTAGAAAAAGGGAGAAAGAGAATCTTAAGCAGGCTCCACACGCAGCATGGGGCTGAATCCCATGACCGTGAGATCATGACTTGAGCCAATATGAAGAGCTGATTGCCTAACCCACTGAGCCAGGTGCCCCTATACTAGGAAACTTTTGAAAATAAAAGGGGAAATTAACCTGCCAGTATACTGGGAATATAGGAGTAAACTGAGACAGTCTCAGTCACACTCACGTGTCGCAGTTATTTATATATGTGGTTGTTTTGGGTTTTTTTTTTTGTTTGTTTGTTTGTTTACAGGCCACAACTTCAGGTGTACATAAATGTACATTGACATATTTGCAATTTAGATAACAGATTAAGAGCTCTGACCTATAATGTGCAAAGAACTCCTGTAAGTTTACAACAGAAAAAGGATAAAATGCTATGAATTTGGTAATTCAGAGAAGGAAAATACATCAAATGATAACAGATATATTTAAAAATGCTCATATTTTCTAGTAGTCAGTAAAGTAAGCAATAAAGTACTAGACAATATCTAGTAGTGGTCAGGAAAACGCACAACAAAATAAGTTTATACTCACCAAAATGATAAAAATTACAAAAGATTGATAATACCTAGTGTAGGATAATCCACACTATCGGTGAAAATATAAAGTATTACCACTTAAATAAACCTAGCAACATCCATTTCAATCATTTTACACATAACTATCAATCTCACTCCTAGGATTCTATACCATAGAAATAAGTATCAGTATCTAAAATTATACACACAAAAATGTTTATCACAGAATTGTTTGTAGTTGTAAATACATGGAAATAAAATTATTGTATCCCAATTAATAAAATGGTTAAATTATGATAGATTCATACCATGTAATATGAAGCTATTTACAAAATAAATTATATTTGTAGAAGTTGTTCAGAAGTACTTTCTACAGGGTATTATTGAGTGAGATGGGTCCAGAAGAATAGTTTTTCCTTCACATTGAGGAAGGAAAAGACTTCAGAGGACACAGCCGAGAAATCAACATCAGGGTAACCCACACATACATTCTCCAGAGTTCTGTTTCTGGTGTTGGTGTAAAAAGATGAAGAAGAACTTTATCTCTGTGGAAACACCAAGAAAAATCCAAGAGATATGAAAACCATACTTGTCTATGGGGTTAATGAAGAGTGGTGGATGCAAGAAAGACTTGATCAACAGATTTCCTTGGTAGGCAATGAGCTTTCTTCAATAGCTTTGAGGCAAACACAAGTCCTAGGTATGAAGAGACTTACCAAAGACCGAGAGACTGGGTCTGGCAATATATTGGCAATTGTTAAGCAGACAGAAATGACTAGAGTCTGAGAAATCCCAAATGCAACAAAAATTTTGTTTGCGTAACTGTTTTTATAAACTCACTCCTTTCCCATTTTGCTGAAATAAAGGCAGTGAGGTCAAGACTGAAAAATAGATACAACTTAATAGATATAACATTTTAAAAACTCTAATACCCATGAATAGTAGCATGAGTCAGTAAATTCAAGGTCACATCTCTAATACTCTCCTGACTCCTGGTTCAAATTCTCATAAAATAGATAGTACCTCCTTTGTAGCAGTGGCAACAGGCAGCAGCCACAGACCAGATGCTTTTGGTGAGGCTAATCAGAAATGAGTTTAATCTGAAAACTATAAACTCAATTAATCTAAGTCATTCAACAATACAAAATGGTCCTAACACAGAGCTAAACATTAGAATTAAAATCATTATAGAAGAAAAGATCAGTGAATTTAATGACAGTTTGATAGAGATTACCCTAAAGGAATTACAAAGAGGGAGAAACATGTAAAATCAACTGATCAGAATGCTAATTACCTGTGGGAAAAATATCAGGCAATCTAATATATGTATAATTAGATAATATATCATGGCTAAGTAGAGTTTACTCTGAGAATTCAAGATTATATTAACATTCAGACATCAATAAATGTAATCCATCACATTAAAAAGAACAAAGGATGGGGTGCCTCGGTGGATCAGTCTGTTAAGCATCCAACTCGATTTTGGCTCAGGTCATGATCCCAGAGTTGTGGTATGGAGTCCCACACTGGGTTCAGTGTTGGGCATGGAGCCTGCTTGAGATTCTCTCTCTCTCTCTCTCTCTCTCTCTGTTTCTCCCCCCACTCAAAAAAATTTAATTTAAAAAATGAACAGAGGACATAAGTCATATAGTTATCTTAACAGAGGCAAAAAAATGCATCAGACAAAATCTAACACTAATTAAAATAAAAGCAAAAAAAAAACACATCTCAGCATCTAGAAACAGAAGACAACTCCCTCAGCATGAAAAAACCTGTAAAAATCTGTGAAAAAGTTTCAGCTGACATAAAATTTATTGATGAAATTTTAGTCATTCTTCATAACCACTAAGATTTTGGAGAAGGAAAGGCTGTGTTGTTTTCACCACTTGTATATTTTGTCCTAGAGGTCTTAGCCAGTGTGTTTAAGGAAAAAAAGACAGAAGGAAGGGGACAGGGAGGACAGGAACAAAGGAGGGAGGGAGAGAAGGGATAAGAATGAAGAAAGGAAGGAAAAAAGGAAGGAGAAAAGGAATTTTGTCCACAGACAACATATTTAAACTGAACTCCTAAGAAATATATTTTAAAACATAGTAGGTGTAGTAGATGAATTCAGCAAGGTCTTGGGATTCAAGATCAATATAAAAATCAGTTGTATTTCTACAAAGTGGCAACAAACAATTGGAAAATGAAATTTTAGAACACCATTCACAATATCATACACACACACACACACACACACACACACAAAACCCACATAGGGATACATCTAATGAAAGCTGAGCAAGACCTCTACTCTGAAAGCAACAAAAGTTTGAGGGAAATTAGAGGTGGCCTAAATAAATATTGCAAAGATATCAATTCTCTCCAAATTAAAGATAGAATGCAATTTCAATCAATTTCATAACAGGATTTTCTGTTGTTACTGACAAATGAATAATAAAATTTATATGGAAATGTAAAAGACCTAGACAGAACAAGTGTTAATAAAAAAGAGAAATAAAATTTGAGGATTTATACTACCTGACTTCGAAATTTGCTATAAAGTTATCATAACCAAGTTTGTGGTATGGGCATAAGATAGACAAATAGATCAATGGAACAAAAGAGATTCTAGAAATAACTCTACATAATTACAATCAAATGATTTTTGACAAGCAGCAAAGTAATTCAATAGGGAAAGAAAAATCTTTTCAGCAAGTGGTGTATTGAAATAACTGAATAAAGGATAGAAGATAAACAAATTTCTACCCCTTCACACAGAGGCACAAAAATTGACTTGAGATGCATCATAAACCTAAACACAGAAGATAACATTATAAAACATCTACAAGACACTGTAAGAGTGTTATAGTTGAGGAAGAACTTGCATTATGAATAAGAATTTATCAGCCACAGAGAGGAAACAGATCCAAATTAGGGAAAAATAACCCATACAAAGGTACAAAAAATGTAAATTCATTGTATATTTGGGGAATGGGAATAATCTAATGTTCTTTCATTATTAAGCACAGCCTTGACAAGTTGTTTTGTTAGGTGCAAAGAATAAAAAATGAAATACTATGCAGTCCCTCTACACTGGAAACTCCAATTACGGGGGGGGGGGGGATTATCAGAAAAATTATACATAATACAATGAAACAAGTTCTACTCAAGTTAACCATTTTATAAAAACACTGAAAGCATAGCAGTTAATAACTGTATCCATTTCTTGCAAGTTTGTGAAAATTTTGTAAGATAAACAGTTTGAATTTGGTGGCAGAGAAGAACACTCCATTTGGAAGAAATTACATGTGAAAAGTGCATACATGAACAACAGTGTGGGCTATTCATTAAAATATTGATAACTAGGATGGTTGTAGGAAGCATGCCTGGGGACAAGTAGTAGTACTAACTTAAAGTGGAAATAAACGTGGGGACAGATTGTGAATGGAAAGTACACTGTACTAAGGAAAAATAAGATATATTAACCATTGAATGGTCACTTTACATATTTTCTCATATTACAAAATCTTCTAATGGATGTTTTATGTTTCCTGCTTTATGTATGAGGGAACAGGCTTATGGAATTTGGGTGCCTACCCATTAAAAACAAATGTGTCTCATAGGAGAACTCTCTTGTTATGAAATGCCCTTGTTTATGCCTGATAAAATGTCCTGTTTTAAAGTCTGCTTTGTCTGAAACTAATATAGCTATTCCAGCTCCTTTGTGATTAGTGTTAGTATGTTCCCCATCCCTTACTTTCAACCCATCAGAGCCTTTATATTTAAAATAAGTTTCTTATAAATATATTTGTTGGATTTTTTCCACTCTGATAATCTGTGTTTTTTTAATTAATGTGATTACTCCATTTATACTAAGAAATTATTGGTACACTTTTCTGCCTTCTGTTTTTTTTTTTTTTTTTTTTTTTTAATATTTGTTGACTGAGTGCCTGAGAGGTTGGAGGTGACTTTATTTTTTAAATATTTATTTATTTTGTGAGAGAGACAGCTAGTGTGAGCAGAGGAGGGGAAGAGAGAGAGAGGAAGAGAGAGAATCCCAAGCAGGCTCCCAGCTGTCAGCTCAGAGCCTGATGTGGCTTGATCCCACAAACCTGTGAGATCATGACCTGAGTTGCGGTCAGACACTTAAGCAAATGAACCACCCAGGCGCCCCCTGTACAGTTTCTTTAATATTTCTTGCAGAGCCATCCAGTGGCAATGAACTCCCTATTTTTGCTTGACAAAGAAAGATTTATTTTCCTGCAGTTTTGAAGAATAATGTCACTAAATTAGAATCCTAGGTTGGTGGGTTTATTTCCTTTCCACATTTTAAATATTTTACAACACTCTGTTCTTGCTTGCATGGTTTCTGATGAGAGTTTGCTGTGATTCTAATCATTATTTCTCCATAGATAAGATCGTCTTTTTTCCTCTGGCTTTTCTCTCTCTATATATATATATATATGTTTTTTAATCGAGACTGTGCATGAACCTGCATATGAGCTGGGGAGGGGCAGAGGGAGAGAGAGAGAATCTTAAGCAGGCTCCATGCCCAGCATGGAGCCAATGCAGAGTCCAGTCTCATGACTATGAGATCATGACTTGAGCTGAAATCAAGAGTCCAATACTTAACCAAGTCACCCAGGCACCTTAAGATTTCTTTTTAAATTGACCCACAACTTTTTTTAAATGTTTACTTGTTTTTGAGGGAGGGAAAGAGATAGAGAGGGTAAGGGGCAGAGAGAGAGGGAGACACAGACTCTGAAGCAGGCTACATGCTCTGTGCTGTCAGCTGGGCTCGAACTCATGAGACATGAGATCATAACATGAGCCAAAGTCGGACACTCAACTGACTGAGCCAACCCAGGCACCCTAACACACAACCCTTGAATGTTCTGTTCGTTGAGTGTTTTTTGTTTGTTTTCATTGTTTTTTACATTTCAGTTTAGCAACTTCATATGGATCTATCTTCAACCTCACTGATTTTTTCTTCATATGTGTCTAGTCGTCTGAGAAAATTATCAAAGGTATTCTTTATTTCTAGCATTTTTAAAATCCATGCTTGTTTCTGTCTCTCTGTTCATATTGCCCACCTGGTTTGGTTGTTGCTGCTGCTGTTGTTGTTGTTGTTTTGCATGTTGTCTAGTTTTTTCCATTGAAGTCTTTAACATACTAATCATAGTTATTTAAAATTCTCTAGCTATTCCAATATCTGTGTCATATCTGATTCTGGTTCTGATGATTGCTTTGGCTCTTCAGACCATGTGTGTTTTGCCTTTTTGTATGCCTGGTAATTTTTTGATGACTGATAAACATGATATTCTGGATAATAGGAACTAAGGTAATAGTCCTTTAGATTGAGGATTTCTGTTAATCTGGCTACCAGCTGGGCTGTGTTTAATGTTAACCATAGGTGCCATAGGTTTGAAACTACTCAATTTTTCTTGTTTTTGTCTCTCTTGTTTAGGCTCTTGTATGGATCCCTCTTTGGATAAAGTCCATGTTCTCAGTTCTTTCAGCCACTGTTATATTAGAGCATTATTGATGAAGTAGTAAGTTATGGGATATGGGAAGCTTCCTATGGTCCTAAAATTATTAAAATCCATATTTCAGGAGACCTCTGTTCCTGGGCTGTGTCCTTCACAAGTGTTGCTTAACTTCTCCCCATAGGTAAGACAATATGATGAGAAGGGGATGGAATTAGTAAAATACTCTTCCCTCAGGGGTAGTAGGCTCTGGTAGTCTTTTTCCCTTACAGTAAGCCTTTGCTATGGAGACTGTTCTAGGCTTACTTCAGATGATTACTTTTCCTCTCCCCCTGTGAGAGTCATTAAAGGATCTTTCTCAGATCTTCACAGTGAAAACTTGGTGGGGTTCCTGGAGTTAAAATTAATATAAGTATGGAATTCCCAAAAGTTCCTCACTCTCATTCTAGTCCATACTCTGCCTCCAGCAATTCCTCAAAACTACATTTAAACATTACTATCAGTTTATTACTGTAGTGGCTTCTGTTCCATAGCTCAGCTGTGACTCTCTGGGCTCACCAGACTCTCCATATTTCAGGGTGGTGGTTTGCCTTGTGATCTCAGTTCTCTGGTGAGTTCAAGAAAAGTAGTTAAATTTTAGTTAGTTCAGTTTTTTCTTGTTATAATAAACTCTTACAGGTTAGAGTTAAAAACCAGAAATGTCTAGCTTAGAGATTTTATATACCCACAAAATTATGATAAATATATTATATCCCTTCCAAAACCATAACTTTAAACTTTAGAATTCCAAATGTTTACTATGACAGTCACATGATAACCTATTTTTTATTACTCTGGTAAGAAAGCATGGAATAGAACTGAAGTATATGAAAAGGGAGAGATGATAGAAAGTTACTGGAAAAACAATCTCTGCAAGACTATGAGGTATGCTTGAATTAAGACAGAAAAAAAAGACACTAGAATTTAGGAAAAGAAGTTTAAATAAAGAAAAATATGAAGTAAAATTAACTGGATCATTTGCTTACAGCTAATGAGGAAAGAGAAATTGAAGCTAATTAAGAGTATTCTCATTTGCACATAAAGATTCTCCAAAGCAAAGTAACACTTACAATCTTATATATCATTATAATTGTCCCAAAAGTATCGTCTTTGGGCAAATAACTAGTGCTGATGAATAATAAAGTCTTGAACTCATGATGTGGTTTCTCTGCCAATTACTCCTTCCTGAATCACCTTAAATTTGTTTCAAATAGAGATTCTAAAATTAATTCTGTGAGCCCACTCACTTTGGGGATCTCATCAGTGTGTCTTCATACAACCAGCTATCATTGCAGGTGGGGCATTTATTATAGGTCAATCACCTTTGTATTTGGGTATATCATGTGTTTAGAATCAAAGATAGAGATCACATTCAATGGTTTAGTATTAAAATTACCAATAGATTTTGAGAATTGTTCTTCTTTGCTTACTACTATTCTGAGTAAAAAATAAATAAGTTTAGAAAACCTACTCATTATAAGAAATAGGTTGTTTCAGGTAGTGGTAACAAAGCCTATAGAGCCTCAGTAACAAACATAAAGATCATTCTGGTCACCACTTTCAAACTTGTGTTAGACTTGTATGTCCTAGCACAGTAAAGGAAAAAAAGTACAACCATTACGAATGCATACCATATTTCTTTAGTTCTGGCTGGAAATCTTTTAAAAAATATCCTAACTTCTTTCAAAACCTTAAAATAATAGGGAAAAAAAGGCCATCATCAAAAACCTTTTCTTCTTACAGAAATATTTAACCACAACTGTTTTGTTTTAGTTTTGATGTTTTGGTTTTGTCAAAAATTGGATGGATTTTGTCCACTACCCTCTCACATACTCACCATTGGTTCAAAAAGGTAATGCTTTTGCAATTTGCTAATCTTAGGCCTGGACTGATTCAACTGTCATCAAACACAAAATTTCCAAGTTAATTTTGATATGACATGGTTATAGCTCTATAACTATCACCTTCTATGAATAACATATACATATCAAAACTTAGAAAAAGATGTAATGTAAAATTTAAATGTAAAAGCCAATTTTGATCTTATAATGAATAGTATCAGTGGAAATTCTTTAATTGTAAACCAAGAAATATGATGTCTGTCATTTTTCAAATTGCATTGTAATTATAACTCCTTAAAAGAGGCAAAAAACAGCATTATTACCTATGACAGTTAAACTAAAAACCAAACTAAAAAAATAAAAATAAAAAATAGAAAGAAACTAAAAAAAAGTATATAATCTACTGCCTTTCACCAAAGTTCAAAAATTGTAAATTGTAATAAGAGACAGTTTGCTGTATTCAGTGAAGTAGGAGTTTCCAGCTTTTTAAAAGTGTATTAGAGGAGAGGACAAGATGGCGGAAGAGCAGGGAGCTCTGTAATCCGCGCATGCCCGTATGGATTGAACTGAGAAGGACTGAAGGGATAAAACTTGGATTTGCAAGTGGGGGAAAGAAGAAACAGACGCCAGAAAGAAGACAACCTCA
>CM053560.1:54779774-54859372 GCA_028646485.1 Cryptoprocta ferox
GCTCAGAGAGCTTCTAATTGCAATTTCTAACTGAATCTAGACAAGAAATAAAAAAGCCAGAGAAGATGTCAAAGAGACCTCTTCTTATAGAAACTAATTGAACTAATTACCTTTTGGTTAACTTTATGATTTGAAACACATGGGCAATGACCAATGCTGATGTATGCATAAGACTACAGAGCCTAAAATCATTTTTTCAGTAGTCACTTTGTAAGTCATTCAAATCCAATAGAAGACCAAAAGACCATTGCAGAATTTCAGTCAGAAGGTCATTCTATTGATAAAGCTTATAAATCTGATAGTAAAGTAACTTCAATGAAATGTAGGTAGGCGATCTAAAGCACTAAAATATTAATAGCAATCTTTCCTTTAATCTACCAAATACTAGGTAAGTATATTTTAGTTATTATTTAGCTAACTGATCTGATGTAATTTTTTTAAAAAAATGCGAACTCACGGTCATTAATTTCAATTGCAAATTTTCAATATTTTAATTATAAAAATTTATTTTCATCCAAATTATTTTAAAAATTGAAAATATATATGCCTTTAACTACAGAGCTTGTTCATTACCCCTTTTTTTTTTTTTTACTGGAACTCAATTGTAATGAATTGATGACAAATTCTGTCTTATATACTCCAGAGAGGAGAGTTCTAGCCTCCATTAGTTATTTATTCTAAAATATTTCAATATTGATTGATTAGGACCTAGCACTTTTTTGGTTTCATTTAGATCGCATTTATGACCAAAGCTGTTTTTAAATTAATGTTTTTGTCTGTATTTGTATTTATCTTTTTTTCTTTTTTTGTTGTTGTATATTTATCTTTTTCTAAATAGTGACTTCTGTGAAAAAAGTGACATCTTCATTCATTGGTTGATTCCATCATTCATTGATACATTCAAGTATTTAATAAGCACCAAATGTTCCAGAAATGAAGCTAGAAATTGGACTAACATAATGAATAAGAAAAAAAAAAACCGTCTTTGAGATGAGGTTTATTTTATACTTTTTTACCCACTAATATAACATTCGAAGAAATTTTCAATTTTTTTAATGTTTATTTTTGAGAGAGAGAGAAAGCATGTGTGGGGGGGGGTTCAGAGAGAGAGAGAGAGGGAGACAGAGGATCCAAAGTGAGCTCTGCGCTGAAAGCAGTGAGCCCAATGTGGGGCTCGAACTCAGGAACCACGAGATCATGACCTGAGACCAAATCAGACTCTCACTGACTGAGCCCACCCAGGCATAACCCCGCCACATACTTAATTTTAACATATTTTAAAAATATTAAATGAAAAAGAATTCCTTTTCAAATATTAACATGTTAAAGTCATGGGAAAAAATGACCTAAAATAATTAGTATGAATTCTTACAATTGTTTCAAAGACTAAAATTGAGTTTGAATTTTCTGAAAATATTTCTTCTGGTATTCTTTTAAAAATAGAGATTAAATGGGTTCAAATTTTGATATTTAAGTAGAAAAGATTTAGACTGGGTAGGTCACTTTTCTGCCTGAATAAATATTTTATCCACTCCATTGTTATTGTTATCATAATTATTTTATTATTACTCTTTGGAACTACCATCTTCTTCAAATTATAACCTATTTAATTAAAAAGGGGACTTTTAAAAAATGTGAATTTTTAAACACAATTGTGAAAATGGAGTATTTTTTATGCCTAGGAAAGGAACAGAAATGAACTGGGGTAAGGTAATGGGAACTGGTTGAGTAAGGAATTTAGGATTGAGTTATTTTAAAATAGAAAAGCAACACAGAAACACTAGTAGTCAGTTGACTGATAACTATTTAATAAGAAAAAAATTATGCATCCTTAAAAATTTTACTATAACCTAAAACATACTAATAAACATTCATTCATTGATTCTTTGAAATGAGATCAAGACCTTTTCTTTAGGACTTCCCAGAGTGGGATTCTGCATTGCCCTTTCTTGTATAAAAAGCACTTATTCTACTTCCTCCTTGGATTTATTTAAAATTAATTCCAAAGAAATTTAAACGCAGTATTCTTATAAAATAACGATGAATTTTCTCCCCAAATTGTTATAATTCCCTGATCAGACTTAATTTGATGTGTGTGTGTGTGTGTGTGTGTGTGTGTGAGAGAGAGAGAGAGAGAGAGACAGAGAGAGAGAGAGAAAGAGAGAGAGAATGTGTTATCTCTTTGGAATGATTCCAAAGCATTAAATTTAATTTCAATACATGTAACAACTTCTTTGCAAAATCAAATTTCATCAGTTTATGCAATAATGATTATAATAAGCTGACATTTGTTAAGTGTTTTTGCTTAATGCCAATTTTTCATATTAAACACTCTTTACATTAACACATTTAATCCTCACAAGAACCTGATGGCATAATTACTATTATTATTCCCATCTAGCAAATGAGAAAACATTAAAAGACAGAGAAATAACTTTCCCAAGCCATACAAGTAGCACATAGCAGACCAGGATTTAACATGATTGTCAGACTCCAAAGTCAGTGCTTTAGCCAATGCATTATGCAGTCCTGTAACTATCATACATGGGTTTAGAAACAGGTAAAAGTGACTCTTGTCAAGCATGCAGTTCAATAGGAGGTACAGATGGATCTAAATGTTCCAAGGTGTAGCATATCATCATCAAAAATTCAGCATACCATAAACCTTAGTCATCATGCTTACAAAGAAAACAGTATGTCCGTTAATTCAACAAGCCTGTTAAGTGGAGGTTAGTTACACTGTAGAGATGCTATCATCACTTGCAGAGATGCTAGCTGAAGGATATTTTTTCCTATTTAATGTTTAAAAAGGAAAACTCCAAAGAGAGGGTATTTTTTCTACCTATCTCCAAAATTATGTACTATCCTGTTTTAAAGATCAATCCTCAGGAAGTTGCCTTGAAGAAAAAGATGCAGGGTGGTTTTGCAGATAATTAGGATCAGTAAATCCCACAAATGCAGCAACACAGGTAGATACTTTCTCCTTTCTGGGGCATTTCCAAATATACTAGAGGACAACCTAAGCTGCAGTAAAGAGATTTCTCCCTCATGTCCAAAGGTATGTAAGTAGTCCAAAAAGAGTATGGGGGATTACTTCCTGAATTTCTTCCAGGTCCCTTCTATCTTCTACTTTTTCCAGAATGATGCCCCTTCACAAGAATTAAATCTGACAGGCCAGCCCATATCTGCCTTGTAATGGGAAAGAGAAAGTGAAGGGTTTCCAATGTTAGATATTTAATTGCACTATAATTGCACCCAACATTTGCATTCACCTCCCACTGTTCAGAATGTTTTCAAATACCCATATCTATTAAACTAGAGACTGAGAATATTACCTGGGTCTGGATGGCCAAGGGAACATCTTAACACAGGGAAAGCATATGATTACTAGAAGTAAGAAGGAAGTAGATATGGACCATAATAGAACCATATGCCGACTCATTTAAAAAGTATTTCTTGTTAATTACTACATGCTAGCCAAGGAACCAAGCATTGAGAATACAGAGATGGAAGACATAATACCTGTTCTTGTGGAGATCATAGACTAGTGGAAGAGAAAATCAAGTAAGGGTAGTAAATTATAGAGGCTGTTATGGGTAAAGACAATATCTTAAGAAGATGGGTAGGAGATAGACCAAAGGAAACTTTTCCTGAAGGAGAAGATAAAGAAGTGAGAGAGAAGGAAGGGGTAGAAAGGTGGAGAGCCTAGAATATCCTACAAAATAGTTTGGATTTTATCCTGCAGGTTACTATCAGTTATTGAAGAATTTTTAAGTTAGAAAATATGATTATTATTATTTTAATTAAAAAAATTTTTTTAATAGAAAGAGTGGGAGCAGGGGAGGGGCAGAGAGAGAGGGAGACACAGAATCTGAAGCAGGCTGCAGGCTCTGAACTGTCAGCCCAGAGCCCAACGGGCCGAGCTTGAATCCGTTAATCATGAGATCATGACCTGAGCCGAAGTCCGATGCTTAACTGACTGAGCCACCCAGGCGCCCTGAAAATATGATTATTAAATACATGTTTAGATAGATATTGCTTTGGTGATCTCCCCTCTATAGGGAGAACAATTTGGAGGATGTGACATTGGAAACAGGGAAATTTGATTGAGGTAATTTGACTGACATTTAAAAACAAATTATCTGGTGAATGGATAAACATGATGTAGCATATATATACAATGGAGTATCACTTGGCAATCAAAAAGAATGAAATCTTGCTATTTGCAACTGAGAAAGACAAATATCATATGACTTTACTCATATTGGAATTTAAGATACGAAACTGATAAACATATGGGAAAGGAACCAAAAGTAATATAAAAACAAGGAGAACAAAACATAAGAGACTCTTAAATACAGAGAACAAACTGAGGGTTACCAGAGGGCTTACAGGTGAGGGGATGGGCTAAATTGGTAAAGGGCATTAGGGAGGACACTTGTTGGGATGAGCACTGGGTGTTATACACACAGGATGAATCATTTGAATCTACTCCTGAAATCATTATTGCACTATATGCTAACTTGTATGTAAATTAAAAATAAATAAATAAATAAATAAATAAAAATAAAATTTAAAAATTATCTGGGAATTACTTGGTGTCAATACCCTTAATGGTTCATTATATGAGCAACCAAAGCATACATCCCTCCCTTTCCAGAATAGTCATCTTCAAGGATATTTGAGGAGGAGATTTGGGAGAATCTCAATTACATAGCAAATATATCTCTGAGTCAATCCAGTCACCTTGCTCCCCAGATGAAGCATGGCTCCTACCCAAAATGAAATGGCTTGTTCCATACAACCTGGAGCTGTCTTGAGTTTTACTCCTTACTCATATAGTTTTTTAATTCTCCTTGACACCACACATTTTTTAACTCAAAAATATCTAGAATATTTAGAATCAAAACATAGTCAAAAAATATCCTTGCAACTACATTGTAAATATGCTGTTAACAAAGGCCAAAGAAAATCACGAAATAATGTAAAGCCTTAGCAGACAAGCCCTCTCCAGTTCCTCGTCCAACTTCCCTTTGGTGAGATCTGCTTTCCTTTTTTTTTTTTTTTCTCTTTAGAACTCTATACTCCCTTTTTAATCCTCCACTCTCCTCTTCAGTAAATCCTCACTCCTGTAATTAACAAACTTTCTTTTTTTAATGTTTATTTATTTTTGAGACAGAGAGAGACAGAGTGCGAACAAGGGAGGGGCAGAGAGAAAGGGAGACACAGAATCTGAAACAGCCTCCAGGCTCTGAGCTGTCAGCACAGAGCCCTACGCAGGGCTCGAAACCACAAACCGCGAGATTATGAACTGAGCCAAAGTCGGACGCTCAACCGACTGAGCCACTCAGGTGCCCTATTAACAAACTTTTCTTAAACTAACTTCTTCCCAACCTTAATATCCATACCACATGAATACACAGCAGTATGTTTATTGGAGTCCGATTTACTCCCTCTAGAAGAGTATCACCATGAAGGCGCTTCAGAAAACAAGCTCAGTGTGGACCTTTGGTACCCTTCCAGATCTTCATGTAAATATTAGGAAAAAGTAAGACTCCTTCCTATTTCTGTCATATTTTCATCTCTACTATGTAAATTTGAAACATGACATACACACATACAAACACACACAGATATCCTGAAATTAAAAAATATCTAAAACCATAAGAAAAATGTTTTTTTTTTTCTAAAGGTAACATAACTCTAAGACAGTTACTCCTGCTCACAGGGTAGATAGACTTTTATAACATTTTTGTAGAGCAGTTTAGCTTTCCAGACTAGGTCCTAGAATTTACATCCTTCATAACCAGGAGAAATCATTAAAGTTTGTTCTTAAAGGAATCATCTACTCGTAGTACTCTTTCTTTGCAAAATAACATACAAAAGCTTTGACATTTTCTTCTTAAAATAACTTCTTTTAGATATTATTGCCCCCTCTTTTGTTTCCTGTTAAAAGAAGAAAAATAATGGAAAACATATGCCTTCCTGCTGTAGTTCATAGCTAGACTGAGGATCATGTTTGTTTTCAATTAAATACTTACATATTATAAAATATCTTAGTATTATAACACCATACTTTAAGATTAATGTAGAATATTATAAAGAATGTAAAGTGGGGCACCTGGGTGGCTCAGTTAGTTAAGCATCCTACTCTTGATTTCAGCTCAGGTTATGATTTCACAGCTGGTGGAATAGAGTCCTGCACTGGGCTCTGCACTGGCAGCATAAATCCTGCTTGGGATTCTCTCTCTCTGCCTCTCTCCTTGCCCCTCCCCTGCTCTCTCTTTCTCTCTCTCAAAATAAATGAGTAAACATTAAAAAAAACTGTAAAGGATTCTGTTCTCTGGCAAGAGTAAGAATAAAGCCCACATTCATGTAGTAAATATCCCAGGTGTTTCATATACCAAAAGAAGTAGTTTATAAGATGCATTTGTTTGTTTCTTCATAATACCAGTAAGGATCACAAAGGTTTCAAAGCTGAACAATGGTTCAGGAGACTAAAGCTTCAGCAAGCTGTAATGGAGTACTCTTTTGCTAATCATGGTGTTGGGACAACTAGATATACATAACCAAAAGAATAAAGTTGGACCTCTACTTCATACCATATCCAAAGTGTAACTCAAAATGAATCCTAGGCCTAAATATAAGAGCTAACGTTGTAAAACTCTTTGGGGAAAAAAGGAGTAAATTGTCACAACCCCTGTTAGGCAATTATTTCTGAAATAAAACATGAAAAGTCCAGTGATAAAACAAAAATAATTATAAATTAGACTTCACAAAATTAAAATATTTTAAACTTCAAACCTCAAGAAAATGAAAAGATAATTCACAAAGTTGAATTAAAAAAGATAATTCACAAAGAGATACTTGATAATTGTGTATCTGATAAAGTTTTTATATCCAGAATATATAAAGAACTCTTATACTTCAATGATAGACAAACCAATTAAAAATTGGTGAAAGATTCGAATAAGCATTTCTCTGAAAAGATGTACAAAACCCTAAGGACATGAAAACAAGCTTGAATTATTCGATAGTAATAAAATGCATATCAAACCTACAATGAGATCGCAGTTTATACTCACTATGATGGCTATCATGAAAAAATAAAACAAACAATAACAAGTACTGACAAGGATGCAGGGATATTTGGACTTGTGTATATTTCTGATAGGAATGTGAAATGAGGCAGGTGGGAAAACTGGCAGTTTGTCAAAACTGTTAAACATAAACCCAGTAATTCCATTCCTATGTATCCTCCCAAGTGAAATGAAAACATATGTATGCACACAAATTTGTACACAAACATTCACAGCAGCGTTATTAGTAACAGCCATGCAGTGGAAGCAACCCAGATATTTATCAACTGATGATTAAACAAAACCTAGCATACATCCATACAGTGGAAAAACACTCAGCAATGAAAAGTGAAAAAGTGATACACGCTGTAATGTAAATGGTCCTAAAACAAACAAACAAAGAACACTATGTTAAGTAAAAGCAGCCAGTCACAAAAGCTGACATATTATTGCCTGATTCAATTTATATAAACAGGCAAATCTTAGAGAAAGTAGATTGGTGATTATCTACTGCTGGGGGAAAGGGGAATAAGAAGTGACTTCCAATGGGTATGAGGTTTCTTTTGAGGATGATGAAAATGTTTAAACTTAGAGTATTATGATAGTTGTACAACCCTGAAAATACACGAAGAAACTAAACTCTATGCTTGGGGCATCTGGGTGGCTCAGTTGTTAAGTGTCAGACTTCATTCAGTGGAGGTCATGATCTTGCGGTTTGTGAGTTCGAGCCCCACATCAGGCTGTCTGCTCTCAGCACAGAGCCTGCTTTAGATCCTCTGTCCCCCTCTTTCTCTGCCCCTCCCAAAGTCACACACTCTCCCTCTCTCTCTGTCAAAAATAAATATTGTAAAAAATTGTATGTTTAAAATATTGAATATATAGTATGTAAATTTTATCTCAACAATGAGGATTAAAAAATGAAATACTGCTATTCCTATCTTGGTACATTGTAAAATTCCTTGCTCTCCCTCCTCATGTGTCTCTCTCTGACCCATTGCTTTCTGTAGTGCTTATTTGTTGACTCAACAGAAATACTTATTTTAATAGCCAATGCACTGGTACTCTGAAAAAGGGTTATCGGATAGGGTAGTATCATCACAAATAAAAAATATAAACAAAGTGCATGGAACTTGAGGGTGTTATGCTAAGTGAAATAAGTCAGGCAGAGAAGGACAGATACCATATGTTTTCACTCATATGTGGAACAGGAGAAACTTAACAGAGAACCATGGGGGAGGGGGAGGGGAAAAAACAGTTAAGGAGAGGGAGGGAGGCAAACCATGAGAGACTCTTAAATACTAAGAACAAACTGAGGGATGATGGGGGTGGGGGAGAGGGGAAAACGGGTGGTGGGCATGCAGGAGGGCACTTGTTGGGATGAGCACTGGGTGTTATATGGAAACCAACTTGACAATAAACTATAAAAAATAAATAAATAAAGTGCAAAGGTAATGCAAAAAGCAACCACATAAAATAATACTCTTTTTTCCAAAAGATTGTTTTCTTCTACTCCTCTCCACTACCATCCTACCACCACTAGTATTCATGTTTTTCAAGGAAGAATGTTCATTAGTTATTGGACATTTAAAATATTTTATATGCATCTTTTAAAAACACAGAGTAAACTTGAGGTTGTATGAAGCTAATGGACTTAGAAGAGCACATGAAATCAAATTGCACTCCTTTCTCCTGAGGCAATGCAAACTGAAAGGTAGGGGGTAATATGTGCAATATAGAAATTTAGATTTTCTTACTCCAGTTACAATCCAAATTAATACCCTCTCCCCAAGCCTCCAGCAACTATCTCATTTTTCTGCCTTATAATTCTGCTACAGTTCACCTGATTAAATATATTTATAGTTTATAAAAGAAATGAAAGAAACCCCATAGGCTCTCTTTTATTTTTTAGTTTTGTTTTGGCTCATTAATGCTTTCCATCTCAGTTCTTACTTTCCACTGGAAAGTTTTGCCCAAAGCAATTTTTGACAAATAAATAAAGTTGAACAGACCTCATTTGCTTACATCATTTTTAAATGAAATTAAGATAGATTTAATATTTGCAGAGAATCACAAAGTTAGAAAATTCTTATGACATAGTTGTGATCTACTAAATTAACATATTTCATCGACAGCTATATTTAAGAGAATATTCAGTAAATTACAATTGCTTTTATTCCTTTCCATAAGGGGAATGTAATTTATAGAGTTCTAAGTTTAATATATTTTTGCAACTCTTTTAATAGAAAATATCTGCTTAAATAGCAAACAACTTTAAATTCAGATGTCATAATCTTTCAGTCTTTGAATACAGAGAGAAACGAAGTGCATAGGTGGCTTACTTGGTTTAGCAGCTGACTCTTGATTTCAGCTCAGGTAATAATCCCAGGGTCATGGGATTGAGCTCTGTGTTGGGCTCGGCACTGAGCATGGAGCCTTCTTCAGATTCTCTCTCTCTCCCTTCTGCCCCTCTCCCCTACTCTCTCTCTCTCTCTAAAATTAAAATTAGGGATCTCTGGGTGTCTCAGTGGGTTAAGTGTCTGACTCTTGATTTCAGCTCAGGTAACGATCTCACAGTTCATGAGTTCCAGCCCTGCATCTGGCTTTGTGCTGACAGTGAGGAGTCTGCTTGGGATTCTCTCTCTCCCTCTGTCTGCCCCTCCCCCACTTGCACTCTCACAAAATAAATTAAAAAATTTAAAAAGTTTTAATATAGAGAGAATCATAAATATTGTTTTGGTGCTAGAGAAGTAAAATCAAATATTAACACCTGTTTCCTTTTTTATTTTTTTATAGTTTCAACCTGCCCCAGGAATGTGACTTATTTTTTTTTAATTCCAGAATAGTTAATATAGTGTTATATTAGTTTCAGGTGTACAATATGGTGAATCAACAATTCCTTTCTTTTCTGGTTTTTATTTATTTTGAGGGGGGGAGGGAGGGGGAGAGAGAAAGGGGGAGGAGGGATAGGGAGAGAGAGAGAGAATGAGAGGGGGAGAGAGAGAGAGAGAGAGAGAATTCCAAACAGGCTTCAGCTGTCAGCATAAAGCTCAACCAACCCAGGGCTGAATCCCATGAACCGTGAGATCATGACCTGAGCCGAAATCAAGAGTCAGACATTTAACCCACTAAACCACTCAGGTGCCCCATGATTCAACAATTCTATTCATTAATCAATGCTCATCTTGAAAAGTGTACTCTTAATCCCCTTGACCTATTTCACCCATCCTCCCACCCATCTCTCCTCTGGTAACCACCAGTTCATTCTCTAGAGTTAAGAGTCTGTTTTTTGGGTTGTCTTTTTTATTTGTTCTGTTTCTTAAATTCCACAGATGAGTCAAATGGTACGGTATTTGCCTTCTCTGACTTATTTCACTTAGCACTATACTCTCTACCTCCATCCGTGTTGTTGCAGATAGCAAGATTTCATTCTTTTTTATGGCTGAGTAATATTCCATTGTATGTATATACACATACACATGCCACATTTTCTTACTCCATTCATCTATCAGTGGACATTTGGGTTGGTTCCATGATTTGGCTATTAGTAAATAATGCTATAATAAACATAGGGGTGCATATATTTTCTTTTGAATTGGTGTTTTGGTATTCTTTGGGTAAATACCCAGTAGTAGGATTACTGGATCATATGGTAATTCTATTTTTAATTTTTCTAGGGTACTCCATACTGTTTCCCATAGTGTCTGCTCCAGTTTGCATTGCCACCCCTTATTTCCTTTTTAAATCAGAATCTGAATATTGTCTTCACTGCCTAAGAAAAGGAGATATAGGAAAATGTTTTGTTATCCTTCTTTCTCTACTTTATTATCAGAATACATAATCTTTGGTACATTTTTAAAAGTAAGTATGCACTAAGTTTTCTTGAATTAATTTTATGTGGTTTTATACAGTCTTTACAATAAGATTTCAAAAATTTAAAGAATCTCCTAATTCTTTGCCTCTATGCTCTGCCCCCAAAACTAGCAAAGTAATGCCCAGCAGCACATAGATGTTCAACAAGTGTTTAGCAAATCCAGGATATTGTATATTGAACATGTGAGACATGCCATGTTTCAGATTTGGTTCAGCATTTCAATTAATCTTTTAAACAGCATTTAAAAGGATTTGTTTATTATCCCTATTAAATAAGAATTATTTGAAGTCTAGAGAATTTAACTAGCTAAAGGGACATGGCTTCTAAGTCATCTGACTTTTGAGCATGTTATGTCTCATTGCTTCTCCCACATTGATCTCAAAGCTATTTATTAAACACTCTGTTGATTCAATCACATCCCCAGTAACATCTAAACATTTGGTATCCTGTTCAGAACAGCGATATAATTATGGAAATAATAATATCAAATTATTGCAGATTAGTTTATTCATATGGAATATTTATGGAATAAATATGTCACATAAATTAAATTTACTGATAATTATATGCTTTTTGAATTATGCTTTGCATGTAACAATCCTCAATGAAAATGTTCTTGTATGCTTGTTCTCAGAATGGGATTGTAGATCAGATACTTGAAGAACCCTCCTGGTAAAATACAACTGTATCTGTTGAAATACAACAAATGTAATTTATTGGATCGTTGAGTTAACTAGAAAGCAATCTAATTCTCTAGGGCCAAACTCATATGCACACAAATACGCTCACACAAACGAAGAAGGAAATAGCACTGTAAGCAAGAGTAGATAGAAATCTTTAGGATCTCTAAGGGTAAATGTGTCTAAGGGCAAATGTCAATATTAGCACTGCAGTGATTATGTCTCTAAGCATTGGGACTTCCAAGACTGAGATGCTGATGAGAATCTCACATTAAGCCAAGGGCAGTTAAAGCAAGATAACAGGATTCTTAGACCATAGTGACCCTCAATGGAGTCTTATGGAATCTAATATGCAAATCTTCCATGGAAGATGGCACAGGCTTTCCAAGATTTCCAGTGACAGAATTTCAAAAGAACAATATATGCTTACAATAATAAAATTACTAAACACAATAATAAAATCATGAGTGACAGTCAATAGAAAAAACAAATTATACATTTGCAAACCCAGTAATTGTACTCATTAGATAAGAAGTATAATATAACTTAGTATGATATACTTTTTAAAAATAAAAACAAAAAATAAAAAACAAAACTGAATAAATATTGATTTTTAGAGCAAAAGACTATCAAAAATAGACAGAAAAATATGAGCAAGAACTTACAGAGATGATATATAAAAAATGATGAAATTAAAAACTGGATGGTTTGAATACCTGATTAGAGAAAATGAACAAATCTAAAGGTAAAAATTAAGGGATTATCTAGAATGTAGTATACTGAACAAGGGAATGAAAAATATAAAGAGTTGAAACATTCAGAGAATAAAATGATAAAGTATAATACATATTTAATAGGTGTTAAGAATAGCATTCAGTGTATTTAGAATGAAAAAGCAATGGCTGGAAGTTGTCCAAGACTCATGCAATTGTAAATATTCAGATATATATAAAGTACAAAACAGGACAAATCAAAAATAAATTCATCCCTTGTCTATTGCACTGAAGCTACAGAACTTAAAGGCAACAAAAAGATCGTAAAGCACCCCCAGAGAAAAGACTCAGAAAAGAATGGCAATTAGACATCTCAATAATGGAATCCAAATGACACTGAAAATTTTCTTAGGAATACTGAGATGACAACATGAAATAGAGCTCCCAGAAAAATCTCTTTTAAGAATGGTTGCAAAAGGTAGACATTTCAGACAAATAACAACTTCAAAATTCACAAAACAACAAAAATATCAGTAAAGGACATTCTAGTTGATGTATTAGAAAACTAAGGAGTATGATTTGAGATGAAAGAATGGTAACAAAAGGAATAAGTAAAAATACAGATAAATATAAACAAACATTTTCAATATTACAAAGATAATGCTAGAGGGATGCCTGGGTGGCTCAGTCAATTAAGCATCTGACTCTTCATTTCAGCTCAGGTCATGATCTCATGGTTTGTGATATCTGTGCAGTTAGCACAGAGCCTGCTTGGGATTCTCTCTCTCCCTCTCTCTACCCCTGCTTTCCTTCTCAAAACAAATAAACATTAAAAAAAAAAAAAAGATGGTCAGTGTTCTCCATCCTTGTCTGTATCTATACCCTTTGGAATGTGTTGTTCACATTCTTCCTATTAAAAGATGGAAATTACTTCCCATCAGATCTGTCTTTGAGGTTTGTTTTAGCCAATAGAATATAGCGGAAGTGATGTGTCAGGCCAAGCCTAGACCACAAAAGACCTTATGTGCTTTTGTTCTCTCTCGAAACCCTACCAACTCCGTGTGAACAAGTCAAGGCTAGCCTGTTGGAAGATGACCACACAAAGGAGAATCACTGCACCTCTGGCATTAGCCATCTAACTCCAGGTATAGAGACACCTACCTGAGCCACAACTGACTGTGGACACTTGAGGAAGTCCAGCTGAGACCAGAACTACCAGCTAGGTCCAGCATCTATTTCAGAACGACAAATTGTGAGATAAATAAATGTCACTTTTTAGCCACTAGATTTTAAGGCGATTTGTCATTTTGAAATAGCTAACTAATACATTCAAAACAAAAATATGACAGAACTGAAACACTAAATGGTAGCATAGAAATCAAGAGAGGATCCTGTGCATTAAAATTTCTAGTATATTAAATGGACTAAAAATTCAGTAAGTAAAAGGAGATTATGAAAAATGTACAATGAATTTGAAAGTTTAGATGAAATGGTAAAATTCATACAACATAATTTATAATAATTGATACAAAAAGAATAATGAATTATCCCTTTAAAGGAACTTTAATATTTAATAGTAAAGTATATTTCAATAAAGGAAATCCCAGGCTCAGAAATTTTAAAGGCAAATTCTACTAATCATTCAAGAACTAAGTCATTTCAGGGGCGCCTGGGTGCCTCAGTCAGTTGACCCGACTTCAGCTCAATTCATGATCTCACAGCTTGTGAGTTCGAGCCCCACGTCGGGCTCTGTGCTGACAGCTCAGAGCCTGGAGCCTGCTTCAGATTCTGTGTCTTCCTCTCTCTTTCTTCCCCTCCCCTGCTCACACTCTGTCTCTCTCTTCTCAAAAGTAAATAAACATGAAAAAAAAAAAAAAGAAAGAAGTCATTCCAATCTTACAGAGCATACAAAATGAGAAAATATTACCCAAGCCATTCAATACAGTAAAGATGAGATTATGAAACCATAAAAGGACTGTGAAAAGGGAAATATATGCATCAATCACATTTATGCACATAGTTGCTAAAATTTCCCAAAATATTAGCAAACCGATGTAGCAACCTGAAAAAATAATATAATCAAGTTAGATCTCTTGAAGACAAAATGCTTTCACATGAAAAGAACGTACATGCCATTAAACCTTAACATTCTTTCAATAAATGTAATCTTATTTTATATTAAATATTATCTGGGTTCTTTAACAATGGATTTTTTTTACATTTTTCTTATTGCTCCAGGTTTATTATTATTGGTCCATTATTATTATGTTATTACTTCTATAAAAATATAGTGATATTACATACATTTTTGAGGTGTTTCAATGATTGCCTTTATATTAAACGATCAAAACTACTTTGCTTTGTGTGTATGTGTATGTTAATATCTCTCTCTTCTTGCATTTGGAGTTCTATAAATTCAATTTAATATCAATTTTCAAGTCTCTAGTTGGGTTCTTTCTAATTTGTTGGTTGTAATTTGCAGCAAGAAAGCAGGTAACCAAAAATGTTTAGATGTGTGTTTAAAAAGTGAGTAAACTGCCTGTGCATGAAGGACTGGTTTCTCTTGTACATAAAGTTTACATATTTTAACACAAATATGGTGATATAATGTTATTTGACTAGATTTATTTTTACCATATTCCTTTAATTTGCTTTTTTTACAGGGGTGCTTGGGTGGCTCAGTCAGTTAAGTGTCTGTTTGACTCTTGATTTCAGCTCAGGTTATGATTTCCCAGTTTGTGAGATCAAGCCCCATGCCAGGCTCTGCGCTGACAGCATGGAGCCTGCTTGGAATTCTCTATCGTCTCTCTCTCTCTGCCCTTACTCCTGCTCCTGCTCCCTCTATCTCAAAATAAATAAACATTTTTTTTTCTATTGCAATGTCACAATGTATTTTCATTCTAATTAATCCACACACTAGAAAAAATACAATGTAGTGAGTAAAAGCCAGAAACTTTGATGATGTTAAGAGCTGAATGGGGTAACCCCAAAATTTATATGTTGAAGTCCTAACCCCCATTACCTCAGAATGTGACTATACCTGGAGTTAGCATCTTTAATAGGTAATTAAGGTTAAATGAGGTCATTTGAATGGGTGCTAATCCAAAATAACTGTTGTTATTATAAGGGGAGAAGCTTAGAATATGGATATGCTCTGCGGGAAGACCATGTGAAGACATGGAAAGAAGATAACCATCTATAAACCAAGGAGAGAGACTTTCAGAAGAAATCAATGCTGCTGACACTTTTGATCTTGGACTTCCAGCCTCCAGAAATGTAAGGAAATAAATCCCCATTATTTAAGCCACCCCATCTATGGTACTTTCTTATGGTAGACCTGGTAGATAGACACAGACGGCAACTCTCTGTTGCTCTATTTGTTAAATTAATGGCATGTTATTTTACCATAAAAAATGTAGCAAGCATTAAACTTTCAAAGTAATATTACACATTTAATTCCATTTCTTATCAAATGCTTATGAAATTTGTAAGTCAATTAAAAGTCACATTAAAAAGGCCACAAAGTGAGTTAATAGGCAAATCCATTTACTGTGAATTCTCCTTTATTTGGCTTAAGTCCAGAGATAAATCGCCCAGTCTCTTTGGCCTAAAGTTTTCAATGGTGAATTGCAGATAATTATGCCTGCCTGATGAGAAAAACAATGAAAAAGTCTACGGCCATACCACCCTGAACGCGCCCGATCTCGTCTGATCTCGGAAGCTAA
Organism: Cryptoprocta ferox; assembly: GCA_028646485.1. Taxonomy (NCBI): domain Eukaryota; kingdom Metazoa; phylum Chordata; class Mammalia; order Carnivora; family Eupleridae; genus Cryptoprocta; species Cryptoprocta ferox. Next base: position 54,795,843 of record CM053560.1, read on the forward strand.
GCAGGGTCGGGCCTGGTTAGTACTTGGATGGGAGAAAAACAATGAAAAAAAGTTTTTGTCTCATAATATATAGGCAATAACTAGAAATTACAGATAGTATCTCTCAGAAGAAACTCTTCTGGGCTAATGCTACATCAAATGAAGTTACAACTTACCAGGTCAATTAATAAAGTATTTGAATCAGATTGTTTTTATGATTATTGGGTGTGACATATATAAAACAAGGCTATATAACTATAACATTAAGATAACAGCATTTTAATTGCATTTTTAGCTAATATAATCAGGTAAAACACCTAAGGAATTTAAATATTTAGGCATTTAAAATATAATAAACATCAGAATAATATATACCAAATTTGATGATTAAATTAACTTTGACATACTAATAATTCAATAAATATTAATATGGGACGATGAAATAGATTTGATTTATTTGACTCATGCATTTTCTAATGTACTCTCTTAATATCAAGTCCTTTTAACAGCTGAACACAAACATCAGATTTATTGGTAGAATATTTTGCTTGGTGTTCAAGTACACAAAGTGTACTTTTGCTGGAGGCATGATTTTTATTTTTTATAAAGCTCTGGTGTGGAATGTACTTTCACTGATATAAAAATAAAAACAGCAAACAGGAAAGCACAAGGCAACAATAGCAATATTATTTTGCAAACTATTCCCTGAGCTGTAACTAATCTAGTTGGTTCAGGCTAGAAAGATCATTTTATTGTATGCAATATTCATCTCAAAAATATTTAGCTAGTTCAAATTCAAATCATAAAAAAGTGGATAAAAAAAAGAGAATGGGCAGTTTCCTATCACCTGGATAAGGCCCAAAGTTTAAGTCTATTTTTTACAAAATGGAAACATCAAATTCTTTTAAACCAATTTGAATGACTTGTTTAGTGATGGGACTAATAAAATGTATAGTGTGGAAATCTTGTTTATATTATTTTTTCATAAAAATATAATTATTGAAATAATATGCTAGAATAGCAACTCCACCAATGCTATCAGTTTGAACCAAATTTTTCTAAAAAGTAGAATTTTTTACTTAAATATTGCTTTATGCATAATCATTTATTATAATAATTTTTCTAGTTTGCTATGCTAAATTTTTTTCCATTTTGAAAAGTAATAAACCATCACTCTGAAATACTTAAAAAGTAACAAAAATTCTTGAGTATAATTTATATCTAAAAAAGAAATCATGTAATGATTCTTAGTAAGTTACATGATATTTTCTAAACATGAAAGTAATAATTCAAGCAAACTGTTTAGTTTATATTGATAATGCTTCAATCTTTCACTTGCTCAACACTATTCTAGCATTATCAGCTGGATGATAAGCAAAAATGTAGACCTGAGCAAGCATGGATCAGCAAGCTATTCAAAATCATAAAAATAAGGGCACACGGGGGGCTCAGTAAGTAAACCTCAGACTCTTGGTTTAGGCTCAGGTCATGATCTCAGGGTTTCACAATGTGGAGCCTGCTTCAGATTCTGTCTCTCTCTCTCTCTCTCTCTCTCTCTCTCTGCTCCTCCCCCACTCTGGCTGTCTCTGTCTCTCTCAAATAAAAACTTAAAAAAATCATGAAAATAAAGAAAAAAAATACAAAAGGTACATCACTTTATCACAAAATAACTGTGTTGCTCCCTCCCTCATATTTCTGTGTTAGGTTCATGTATTTAGAACCCAATTATACAGATGGTATTGTTTACCTAGAAAATTAGCAGAGATGGCTTTTTATTAATTTCTCTGAAATCAATGAACAATTACAATGAGGCTAAAACCTGCTAAGAATATTTTTCTGGGATTTTAAAATATAGTGAAAAGGGACAAATATAAATGGTTAAATAAGATGAATATGTGATAGAAAACTACTGTAAATATTTAATGTTAACATCCTATATATATTAAATCTTCAGATATCCTAATAACTAAGGAATGTGATATTGTTTCTCTCAAAAAATAATTAATCAAGAGGCACCTGGGTGGCTCAGTCAGTTAAGGGTTGGACTCTGGCTCAGGTCTGATCTCATGGTTTGTGAGTTCGAGCCCCGTGTCAAGCTCTGTTCTCACAGTTCAGAGCCTGGATCCTGCTTCAGATTCTGTGTCTCCCTCTCTCTCTGCCCCTCCACTGCTTGTGCTCTGTTTCTCTCTCTCTCTCTCTCTCTCTCTCTCTCAAAAAAAAAAAAAAACATTAAAATAATGTTTTTAATAAAAAAAAGAAAATAATCAAGATAAAGGAATGAAGATGAGCGCTTTCAGGAAGCGCTTGTATACTGTGTAAGCCATCTAATGAGTCTATTGGTAACACAAATCAGCCTTAGGTCCAGCAACCAAATGTTTTAAATATACCAAGATTTCCTGATGTTAATTTTTAATGCAATACATGCAAAATATAAAAATTTAATTAATATATATCATCAGTTATTAAATACAAATCTTTAACTTCAAATCCCAACAAAAGACTTAAAGATTAGCAATAACAGCTCTATCCAGTACTTTTCTGTGCATCTCAATTACAATTATTTTTGCAATTTTAGAATCTCTCTCTCTCTCTCAAAAATAAAAATAAAAACATTTTAAAAAAAGAAAAAAATCACTTGTATTTTTTAACTGCATCCAAATTATTGCAGGTAATTGTTCATTGAGTTTTCATTGTTGTAAAACATTCCATTGTGTACATTCTGTTGTCAAAATAATTTGAGTCATTTCTGATTTTGGCTAATACAGTCACTATTAGTTGTGAGCATTTTTGCATATATCCCCTAGTACACCTATGCTAGAATATATCTATATTATAATCCTAGGAGTGAGGTTGCTGGAACATACCAATGACTGTATTCAGCCTCACAAGATAATTCCCAATTGCTTTCCAGTATAGCTACATGGTATAGTTAGGTACATACTAACTACATGCCAACATTACTATATGAGTTTTCTCTCATTAATGTGCTTCAGAAGCTCTCATTAATTTTTGCCATCCTAGGTTATATAAAATGCTATGTTACTATGGCTTAATTAGCATTTTCCTAATTACTAATGAATTGAAAATAATTTGTATTTATTAACCATTTCTATATTCTCTTCTAGAATAAGATTATTGTGTTCTGCTCATTTTTCTAATGGCTTATTTTATAATTGATTTGTACTTTTTTATATATTGCAAATAATAATTATCTGATGGTTATATGCATGAAAAAAAATCCTCTTCCAGACTGTGACTTGTCTTTTTAGTTCCTTCATCATGTCTTTTGATGCACTGTATTCTTAACAATACATATTTATCAATCATATTTATTATTTAATGGTTGGCACTTTTATAGCTTTTATAAGAAATCTTTTCCCACCTTGAATTCATGAAAATAATACTTTTATACTTTCTTCTAAAAATTGTTTTTTGCTTTATACATATATTCTTCATTTTTTTTCAATGTGGACCATTTTCTTAATTTAAGATAAAATCCATAGTGGCCATGTTGCAGCATGCAAATACTTATTTTGACATCTGTTCAAGATGCAAGGAGAAACTCACAAAAACACAAACAGTAGTTAACAGATCCACATACAAAGTTCTATTGTCTACCAACAAAGACTATGCTTTCTTTTAGTTTTCAGGAATCATTTGCAAAATCCATCAGAGGAGGGAACTTTGTTGTTGTTTATAATTTGAGGAAACTAATTATTCAAAGCAAGCTACTTAAAATCACTTTGGATAATTAACTGTCACCATCTGATATCATTAGTCAACACTGTTAAATATAATTATATGCCTGACAAGAGGATCTTCGTTATTTCCCCTAAGACCTGTCCTTGGTTTTTTGTATCTGTGGGCTCTTCCATTATATCCTGGGGTGGAAACTAACAAGGTGTCCCGTGTAATCATAGCAGCTTTAGCTCTGTGATCAGACAGAGCTCAGGTGTTCAAGTTTACACTGATCCAATAACTCAAATTCTCAAGCAGACTATCGAAGACAGGGTTTCTGGGCTCTGTTTTATACAAATTATACACTGATGTGTTTCTGGGGTTTTGGTTTGTTTGTTTCACAGCTAGCCTCAATTTTGGGATTATCATGTTGGCACATTTTTTTTTTCTATCACTTCCAAGGAGGATCCTACAGAGGCAAATATGCCCCTAAACATACAAAACTGGGGATAATCTGCAACATGTTCTGAAGGTATAAAGTAATTGTGAAAAGGTGGTTGATGAGACTATTTGTCAAACATTCCACATCAAGTTTCCAAGTCCCTTACTTTTTAAAAGATATATATTATATGCTTCCATTCCTAAACTGAAGACACTGGGTTTGGGAAAATCCATTGGCCCAGGTAACATTTTAGATCTAATGTGAATTAAATTAACACTTTATATTATAGCTCATCCTGTAAGACATGGCACAAGATCTAAATCTACTATCCATTAGAGTAGCCACTAGACACATGAAGCTATTTAAGTTTGAATTTAAATTAACAAAATTCAATACAATGTAAAGTTAAGTTTCTCATTTTAAGTGGCCATAGCCACATTGGCTAGAGGTTCTTCTAACCTTCTTGTGAGTCTTGGGGTTCCAGCGTGTTACTTAGGCATGTATTTTGAAAACAGTAGGCTGCAATATTAATATGAGGAATTATTAAAAAGTCAATTTTTGAAAAAAAAAAACAGATCTAGGTGGCACAGTCACTTGAGCTCCTGACTCTTGATTTCAGCTCAGGTCATGATCCCAGGGTCATGTGATTGAGCTCCATGTGGAGCTCTGCACTCAGCACAGAGCCTGCTTAAGATTCTCTCACTCACCTCTGTCCCTCTCCCCCACTTGCAATCTTACCCTAAAATTAAAAAAAAAAAGTTTAAGATGTTTAAGGAAAGTATTTCGCTTACTTACATTGAGAAAATGTATACAAAATACTTCCAGGCTCAAACCCTGAGATGACAACTCACCAATAACAATAAATAATATTTAATGAAAGATTAAAAATAAAATGTAAAAATTAATGCAAAAAATCTATCAAAATAGATGGCCAAAATATCAAAATTTTAGATTAAAAAAAACATCCAACTCTATATTCAGTGACCCAAGTCATTTAACTCACTGGGCCCTGTTGGGCTAGGTCATTATATTATTTCTATTTTCATGTGTGGAATTATTTTTTTTTATTTTTTAATGTTTATTTATTTTTGAGAGAGAGAGTGCAAGGTGGGGAGACACAGAATCTAAAGCAGGCTCGAGGCTCTGAGCTGTCAGCATAGAGCCCAATGCTGGGCTTGAACTCACAAGCCATGAGATCATGACCTGAGCCAAAGTCGGCTACTTAACTGACTGAGCCACCCAGGTCCCCCCTGGAATTATTTCTAGAGAGTGTATTGTAAGCCCTGGGAAAGTAAATGGGGTAATTGCTGAAACATCAGCAATGTTCTGTTCTCAAGGCTGTCAAACACAACAGCACTGTGAGAACCAGAGCCCCATGGTCTCCCAGGAGCTAGTTAGGGAAGAGACCCACTGTAATTACCTAGCAGTCCTTGAGACTGCACATCTTCCTTGCATGCTTTCACGTAAACACCAGATGTATGTTTGGTCTATGTCTGGAGGCTTTTTGTGTTTTCCTCCCATGCTTTACCATTCTTGGATGTTTATACCTGGCGAACATGAAATAAAGACTATGTCCAGTTTGCTGCTGCTGCTGTTTTGCTGGTAGAGGCAGCCCTTCACGTCCGCTCCGTTTGTTTCTGAGAACATTTTCTTCAGTTTGGCTACATTCATGATTGTCCAAATTTTAAATATTTAACAAACATGAAAATAGAAATGATAAAACAATACAGTATAGTCTGCTAGGTACTTGAAAAGCCCAAAGATTTTCCCATGTTAGACATACATGTCTGGATGGTTATAAAAATTGTAGATGCTAGTATAGGTATGTAAACTTACTCTATATTATCAAATATTAACATTGTAACACCATGAGGAAAAATTGATAAAACAGTCATGCTTACAAAAACTGTAAATTTACTATATAATTAGTATATTGCATTTAGTTTACATATAAATAACTGTTATTTTTTCATATTATTTGATCAGTTAATTATGCTTTGGAAAACCATAATGATGTGGTAGCTCTACATATTTATTAAACATTAAAACTATGCTGAACCGATTTTATCTCAGTACTATGTGTCATAGTAACTATTGAGAAACAGTCTGAATATTCACCAAGAGATAAGCAACTAAGTCACCTATGCAAATTCATTCAGTGTTTCATTTCACAAGTTCTTTAACTTATTCAGTTAAATAATACTATAATATGGAAGGTATGAAATATAAATTATATATAAAATGGTATGATTTTATCTATGTAAAAAGATGCTTAAATAAAAAATGCTAAACAATATAAGAAAACTATCAGTGATTATATTTGGGTATTTCAATAATGGATGAACATTTTCCATCTTTCTTTACTTACTAAATTTTCTTTACCATGTACAGGTTGTTTTTACAATGAAACATGATTTAAGGAAGAAAATGTGCCTTTTTTTGCCACTTTAAGTGATGTGTAATGTGGTTATTTAAAACAATTTCAACACTTACTAGAAATGTTGGCATTAAAGTAACTTTCCCCTGTGCAAGCCAAAGGATTCTCACAGTGTAGGTATTTTTTATCTTATATTGGTCATCAATTCACTTGACAAGTTTCATTAAGGTATTTTACCTCTAGGCAAGAGTGAGTGCAATGAGTATTACTTGAATTAAAATCAATGCTGTTCCACAAAGAAACTTAAACTTTATAACAGGTATTGTCTAATTTGTTTATAAGACATTTTTTTTTTGCAACATGCATGCTCTAGGATAATCCTAGTTTCTTATGACACAGGTAGAAGCTAGTAAATGAACACTCCAAATTACTAAATATCTAAATACATGGCAACAGTAATTGATCTAGTAACTCTTTGTACATTTTTAATAAGTTCCCTACCTAATAATTTTGTAAACTAAAACCTGTTGGCTTGTTCCTAAAGATTCAATCCCATCCCATAATCTATAAACACCCCTAACTCTAGCCATAGGTAATTTAAGGAGATTGAGCAATCTCTTAAAGATCAAGCACACTTGTTTCTATAGTAATCTGATATAATTTCCCACTTTTAATCACAGAGATTTTCCTGTGAAATTAAGTTTACTTTTTTTGTAATGAGTGACTGAGAGAATTTCTATTAAAACTATGTAGTGATTATTTTTCCATTTCTTGGATAAAAAGAAGATGGCATTTTTCAGAATTTCCTCTACTAAAATTAACAGAAAATCCTAACGCTAATGTATTTAAATACTAAGACTATCATCTCATGTAACAATAGACGGTGGTTAGCCAGCTTTATGGTTAGTCTATTCAGGGTAGCTCAATGATATCATCCAGCTTCTTTCCTTATTATTGTTGTTGTTTGTTTGTTTGCTTTAGTTTTACCATTCTCTCTGTGTCAGCTCTTTCTTTGGCCTTAATGACCATCGTGGTTTAGGGTTGTTTGAAACAGTACTGAGGGTCAACTCCATATATATAAATATCCAGAGAAGATATCTTGTAGAAAAACAGAGCTATGCTTTCATTATGTCTACTTAAAAGGTAGGAAACTCATCCACAAATACCTTGGCAAACTCTTCCTCATTTTCAATGATTAGAATTGGGTAACATGCTACTCCTAAAACTAATGAACCAATCCATAGGTCCATGTGGCCCCTGCAAATCTTTCAGGGGGGTTACAAGATCAAACCCATTTTCATTGTACACTAAGACATTATTTGCCTTTTTCCATATTAAATGATAGAGCAAATAATGGTATATAAAACTGACAGCACCTTAGCATAAATCAAGGCAGTGGTGCCAAACTGTACTCGTGATCATCATATTCTTCACGGTCATTCACTTGCAGTTAAAAAAGAAACAAGCCAGTTTCAGTTAAGAATGTCCTTAATGAAAGAGAATTGCAAAAATGAGCATGCACACACCTGGGAATATGAAATCACCTGCTTATTTTCTAATCCTTCAGTCTAGGTAAAGTAATATAATAGACAGATTTTAGTATTAGTTTATGTGAAAGTCCAATAGAACATGAAAAAAAATTCTTACCTTTGAATCTCAAAATTTAATTAATAATGTAAATCAATTCACTCTTTGATAAAAGTCTCAATTCCTAGACAGTTAAAGTGATCGCAATTGCTGTCAGCTTTTGTCTTGGGCTATGAAATTTTGAGAGCCCATCTTAACAAATTATAGAATTCAAAATGAAATTTATTATGTAAATATGATCCTTCAAAGAACTTTCTTCATCATAAAAATTCTAAGCTAAAATTCTGGATAATACAGATCTATGCTTTGTGATCAGATTACAGAGACATAATTTTCTCAACTGACAGGAACATCTCCTTATAAAATTAACCAGGTCTGGGACTTTTTCCTCTTTCTTTCCTTTCTTTCCTTCCTTTCCTTATCCTTTTATTTTTCTCTATCTCCCTCCTACCCTCCTTCCATCCTTTCTTTCAAAAACATAAAGTTTATTTATTTTGAGAGTGTGAGAGAGAGCATGAGTGGGGAAAGGGCAAAGAGAGAGGGAGAGAGAGAATCCCAAGCAGGTTCTGGGCTGTCAGCAAGAGCCCAATGCAGGGCTCAGTCCCACAAACTGTGAGATCATGACATGAGCCGAAATCAAGACTCGGATGCTTAACAAGTTGAGTCATACAGGCACCCCTGTTTCTTTTCTTTTTTTTTTTTTGGTAATACCCAATATAAATGTTTCTTTCTCAGAAAGTATTTTCTATTGCCCTATATTAGATTAGATCTTTTAATATACTCTTAGACCTCCAACCATGTGTCTATTTACTTATTGTAATCATAACTGTAAATTGTAGATTACTTATATAATTAATTATTGTAAATCTGTTTCCTCACTAGATTCCAAGCTTATTAGGGCAGGATTTAGATATGGTTTCTTCACTATTGTAGAACTCAACACTTAACATATTGTCTGGCAGGTAGTAGGTCTTCAATAAATTTGTATTGAGTAAATGTTGAATGAAATTGAGTCTCACTTTACCAGTGTTTTACTGAAGCAAAGTAAATCATGGATATGATGGAAAGAAAAAAAAAAGAATAGCCTAGGAAAATGTATTGAAATAAGAGAATTAAGGTTGATTTTTCAGGTTGTTTAAGGATAATATGAAAGCCTAGAATAACCATTGTAGAAGTATTTAATAATCATATAATTTTGTATTAAAATTATAGTCATAAAGCTAGAAGCAAGAGGAATGATGTATTATCTTGACCCTTACTCACTCTACCCTCTCCAAAATAAACAATAAAATAAAAATGTTCCTTACCTTTTACATCTGCTATTAGTGTAAGTGTGTTTTTAGGAAAAGACAGAATTTAGAAAAAAAAAAAATTAATGAAGTCATGGCATGTCAAAATTCCTATCACAAATGTGACAATTTAGGGATGGTATAAAATCTTTTCCTTCCCTTCCTTCCCTTCCTTTCCTCCCTCCCTTCCTTTTTTTTTTTTTTTTTTTAATATGAAGAAAGAAGCTATATTAGGGAGGACATGCTAACTTCTAGTTTAAAAACTAAACTAGGGGCACCTGGGTGGCTCAGTTGGTTAAGCAGCTGACTTCAGTCAGGTCATGATCTCGTGGTCTGTGAGTTTGAGCCTGGCATTGGGCTCTGTGCTGATAGCCTGGAGCCTGAAGTTTGCTTCAGATTCTATGCCTTCCTCTCTCTCTCTGCCCTCCCCCTGGTCACACTCTCTCTCGGTCTCTCTCAAAAATAAATAAGCATTAAAAAAAATTAAAAACAAGTTTAAAAAAAAAACTAAACTAAAATATCAGCAGATGAAGACAGTGAAAGTATGTATCATTTATGCGAAGTATGGTCTGGATGTTGCTGGCTGGCTGACTTTCATACTAGCAGTAATTCAGTAAACAAGGGTCCTTCAATTGTGTGGTGCTATTGCATCCTAGGGCTGTACAGTCCTATACTAATCTTCTGCATGCAAGTGGGAGACAAAAGTAACAAGAGACAATATGGAAGATCTTCTGAGAGATCTAGGTCTGATGATATACGTCACTTCTGCCAGTATTCTGTTTACCATCACCAGTCACATTCCCCCCACTACAACTGCAAGGAAGCCTGGGAAGAGGAGACCACTATGGTGATCACATGGCCAGTGTTTGTCAGAAAAGGATTTATAAAACCTAGGAATAGTTATTTCACAGTAACAGCTAAAAAAATATGATAAAAAGAAAATACACGGTTTGAAAAGTGCACACATTACAGACTACCCAACACACATGGCTGGTTAGCTAACTATTTTCATCTTAATTTTTTTTATCCAAACATTCATTCAAAGAACAGCATTATTTCAAGATACTTTTATAGTTTTTGATTCAACAAATAAAGCCTCATTGGAAATTTTATATCTGTATTCAAATAAAAAAAGCAGCAGTGTAAGAGTACTATTTTTAAATATGCAGCTTATCAACAGATTTAAATGGATTCATTTTAGGATCAATATACTTTGATCCCAAAAGGTTATACAAACATAATTTTCAAGCACCTCAAGACTCTGAATCTATTACATATTTTGGGTCATCAACTCATACATCAAGGTCACAGCCATCACTTCCAATTTCCGTGGCAATGAAATATTGTAACCATTTTGAGTTATTAGTGCTTCAAGGATTGTTGAACAGGAGATCAATGATGACATGACTTTGCCTCAAAGTTCATTTTAGGAATTCTCTGGCTGTGTAAAAATCACCCCAAAAATGCAGCTCTTTAACAAAGAGAGTACATTTCTAGGAAGTATTCCTCCTAAACTTTGTGAATAAATTGGAAAAAATAACATTTTAAAATCATTAAAAAGTAGTTTTAAAATATATTTTATAATTAAAGTTACAGAACTTATAGTAAAGTATAATCGCATGTTGCCATATAAAAGGAAAGGAGAGACTCACATTCAAAAAATAATAAGGCCTGGCCTTAAAAGTTTATATGATGTATGTAAGCTAAGATGTGATCAAACTGTAGCCTCATCATGTCATAAAAAGAAAATCTGATTTGCAGCCTATCCTTCTGAAAGTCTTTAATTATTTTAAAGATATTTCAAAAGAATGAAATAAATTACTACTTATGAGAAGTTATTTTTTTAACATGTGTATTTTTTAGAGAGAGAGACAGAGCACAAGCAAGGGAGGGGCAGAGAGATAGGGAGACACAGAATCTGAAGCAGGCTCCAGGCTCTGAGCTGTCAGCACAGAGCCTGACATGGGTCTCGAACTCACAAACCACAAGATCATGACCTGAGCTGAAACTGGATGCTCAACCAACTGAGACATGCAGGTACCCTGAGACGTTAGACGTTTTAAAGAAGATAATCTGTGAAAATATTTATCTGTTTTTAATTAAACATTATAAAATGTTACAGTTAAATAATTATAAATTAGTGGTGAAAATGGGTTATAATTCATCTCTTTTCAAGAAAAGAGAATTATTTCAAAATTCCGTAACTACTGTATCAATTACAAAAGTATACTTGAAAGAATTCACAAGACTCTATAGTCTAACCACATATACTATGCCTTTCATAACTGTAAAAAGTGTGGCATAACAACTGAAGGAAAGCACAGGAAAGACTGGGGAGTCCAAGAGACATCCAGGTGCAGTTCCGTAGGAACTATTCTTATTAGGACAGGATGTGTTTCATCTTATCATTGTGAACCACCAAGATACCAGTGAAGATTCTTAGTTTCAGCAGAGTTTGGGCATGTATCCAACAGGATCTTCTGGAAAGCCAGAGATTGTGACCTGTTAAATCTGGTGTAAGGCATTAATCAATATATCCCTAAATAATATAAACAAACTAGCCTGAGTATCTCCAGGAGAGTTTCAAAATTCAAATGTCACCAGCTACTCTGCTTCATCTTTATCATGGCCAAGGGTGAGTATTAGTCATCCAAACATTCCTGGACATGAATATAAACCTATCTGCCCCAGCTGAGATATGAGATCACTTTATCTTGCACAAACTCAAATCAGATGCTCATATAACATACTGGTTTCTTGATACTCCACACTTAGACTGTGATGCAAATAAATTTGAAGAAACATGCAAGGTTTACACCAGGATTATTCACATTTAGAAATGTAGTAAGTCTTTCTAAATAGTAAAGCAATTTAAAAGTAATAATTCTCTGTGCTTTAGATCTCTTTCTTTTGACTCATTTTTATTCATTCATTTATTTAGTAAATATTTATTACAGTTTCTTGGGATATATCAGTGAAAGAGATACAAATATTCCTACTCTTTATGAAGCATATATTCCAGCAGGGGAAACAGAAAATAAATGATAAAAACAATGAACAAGTCAACTCTACAGTATAGTATAATATTTAGGTGCTATTACAAATAAACAGAAAAATGGGGAATCTGAGTGTCTTGGTTGAGTGTCTCATTCTTGATTTGGGCCCAGGTCATTATCCCAGAGTCATAGGATCGAGCCCCACAATGGCCTCCAAGCTAAGTGTGGAGCCTGCTTAAGATTCTCTCTTTCTTTCTCTGTGCCTCTCCTCCACTTGCTCTCTCTCTCTCTCTCTCTCTCTCTCTCTCTCTCTCTCTTTCTCTCTCTCTCTCTCAAATAAAATAAATAAAATAAAATAAAAGGCAGTAAAAGGAGTATCAAGAATATATCAAAATGCACAGTTGTAGAATTAAATAAGTTAAGAGGAAAAGTGGCCTTACTGTGGAGGTAAAATCTGAGCAGTCACTTGAAAATTGCTGTGTGGCTCTTGAGGGAAGAGCACTACAGGAAAACAGACTCTACAGTATAAAAGCCCTACAATGAGTCCTTTCCCATAATGTGACCAAGCAGACCAATGTGACTAGAGTGTACGTAAAGGGAAAAAGGAGGAAAACAACAAGCAATATGACTTGGTAGGTAGAGGGAAGCAAGGAGAAGAGGTAAGAAATCACAGATAATTTTAATGGCTTTGTATAAAATGATGACAGTTTGAGTAGAGAAGTGATATGATCTGACTTAACATTTTGTTGAGAATAGATTGTTAATGGCCTAGGATAGAAGCAGGACTACTAGGTAGGAGATTACTGTGGAAATGCAGGCAAGAGATGATGAGGCATTATACCAAGTCAGTAACATTGGATGGGATTAGAAGCAGTTATGTACTGTATATGTTTTGAAGGCAAAAGAAATGGGATTTGGCATAGGGTATGTGGGAAAAAAAGAGAAGAGTCAAGGAGAAGGCCAAGTTTTATCCCAAGGAACAAGAAGGATAGATAACAACTAAAACAGGGAAGGCTGAGCCTCCCTGGTGAGGGAAGGTCAGGACACTGATGGATAGATATTTTGAATTGGAGATATCAACAGAGTACTCGTATACAAATTGCTCTTTTGAGAGGGGTTTGGGCAAGAAATACACATATGATGGTATTAAAAGTCATGGGAAGATATGAACTCACCAAGAGAGGGAGGACACTAACAGAAAAGGAAAGAACCAGTGACGGAGCCCTCATACTTTCGAATATCAGAAAGTCAGGGAGAAAGGAAATAACTTATAAAAGGGGACAATAAGATGGCAGGAGTGTGTGGAGTACTGGAAGCCAAGCAAAGAAAGAATATCTAGGCATACCTGGGTGACTCAGTCTGTTGGGCATCCGACTTCGGCTCAGTTCATGATCTCATGGTTGGTGAGTTTGAGCCCCGCATCAGGCTCTGTGCTCACAGCTCGGAGCCTGAGGCCAGCTTCAGATTCTGTGTCTACCTCTCTCCCTCTGCTCCTCCCCTGCTCGTGCTCTGTCTCAAAATAAATAAACGTTTAAAAAAATTTTTTTAAATTGAGAAATGGTGTCACTTCCCTTCTACCTTAAAAAAAAAAAGAATATCAAAGAGTGGGGAGAAATTAACTGTGTAACTATATGAAATACTGATAGTTCAAGTACAGTGAAAATAGGATTAGTCATTATATTTAGCAACATGGGGCTGGACAATGATTTGTAACTTTGAGAAGAGCAAAATCAGAGGAGTGATGGGGCAAAAACAAGAGAATGGTAAGAAGTGAAGTTAACCCCTCCAGGAGTCTGGCTGCAAAGGAAATTAAAAAAATAAAAAATGGAGCAGTAGCTAGAAGAGAAAGAGCTGTTAAAAGGTAGTTTATTTTTAAAATGAGAGAAAAAATAAAGAGGAATATTTGTGCATTAATGGAAATGATCTAATAGAATAGAAAATGAGATGTGATGATGCAGAAGAGATGTATTAATTAAAATCATTATCATGCTAACAATTAAGCAAAGCTCTCTTATAAATCACTTAGGAAAAAAATAACTTATTTATTCTTCACAATCTTATAATGTAAGTATTATTATTATCCTTGTTTTTAAAAGGTGTTAAAATTGAGACACAGAGGGGATAACTAAGTTAGGTCACACAATAGAGGCAGAGCTGGGATTTCAATCCAGATAGTCTAGGTGTAGGGTCCATGGTGATACTAGGTGCTCTACGCTATCTCTTAAGGGAGAATTGATAAAAAATAATGCTCTTGAGTAGGCTAGAGTTAATATATGTTCTATGCACAAAAGGGGAATTAGTGTTTACTGTTAGACTGAAATATAGAGACTGTGTTGGAAGGTGTTGATACTGATATTACTACCAGGTTAAATGTAATGTGAAAGTGGGAGTTTTGGAAGTCTGTCTCTCTTCCTCTGTCTCTTCAGAAACAGTCTTGAAACTATCACTACCATTTATTCCTTTCTTCTAGCCAACAAATTAGGTTTACTCTTCATTGCTCTGTGGAATAATGCACACCATGGGCACTATGTGGAATCTCAGTAGGAGAATGTTAGGAAGTACTTATTATTTGGATTTGGGTTAGGTGATTTGGGGAGGGTAAAGACAGTAGAGTTTTAATTTTGGTATAAAAATAGAGATAATCCTATTATTAGATATCTTAATAAATCTTATCTACAGGGAGAGCTAGATGATTTTGAGCTTCTTCTTATGTGCTTGCTATCAGTAGATCTTCTTCTGTTAAATCAAAGTTGAAATTATTGGCTGTTTTGTACTAAATTGTCTTATTGAGTTGTAAGAGTTCTTTATATCGTTTAGACACAAGTCCTTTGTCAGATAAGTGTTTTACAAATATTTATGCCCAGTCTGTAGACTGCCTTCTCATTTTCAACTGTCACTGCCTTTGAAGGTGGAGGAAAGTGCTACAAACCAAAGGGTACGGGCAGACACTGGGAAAAGAAAAGAGACAAGGAAACAACTCCTCTCCTAGAGCTCTGGAGGGAGCAGAACACTAACAACACCTTGATTTGGGCACAGTGACACCCAGTTGGTACTTCTGGCCCCTAGGACTGTCAGGGAATGTACTGTAGTTTTTAAGTCATCAAGTGTGTGATCACTTGTTACTGTATCCATAGAAAACTACTACAGAGCCTTTACTGAAAACAGATTTATTCTATCAGTGAGAGTTTATATCTGGACTCTATTCTTTTCCATTTATCAGTTAGTCTATTTTTATGTTAATATAAAATATGTCTCTTGATCATTGTAGCTTTAAAATAACTCTTGAAATTAAGACACGGCAAACAGAAGTCAAAGGCCAGACTGAAAAAAACAAATAGAGAATAGAGGTCTCATACATAAGTTTAAAACCATCTAGGATTAACATGGAAAGGAATTAAATACATGATGAAAAAATTTACTCTATAAAAGAAATAAAAATAGAAGGTTTTAGGACTGAAAACACAATAGTTAAAATAAGACACTCAATGAATTGGCACACATAGTTGAAGACAAAGTTAATGAACTAAAAAAGTTGTTCAGACTAAAATATATAGACTAAATTTAAAAAAACACAATAAAGGTAGATAATTCAAAAAAGAGTGATTCAGGAGTACTGGAGGTTAAAAGAGTGTAAAAAACACTATGTAAAGTGTAAGTGCTAGGAATTTTCCAATAGTCCAAAACTGACTAAAGACATGAAGCCACATATTACATAAGTTTTTATAAATCCCATGTTAAATAAATAGAAATTAAAACATGTACACATTTAAGAATACGGCTAATGAAAAATCAGTGAAAAAGAAAAAAAGATAGAAAGCTGCAAGGAAAAAGGTCATTATCTCTAAAGAAGTAACAGAAAAACTAACAACAGACACAAGAAATGTCCAAATAAAATGTAATGAAAACTCTAAGGGGATGAGGTAGAATAAGCCTCTAAAATAGAATTCTCTCCTAAAATATTCTTTAAAAATGAAGGTATCATAAAGAAATATTCGAAGAAAAATTGAGAGAAGTCATCACCCATAGATCTGTACTAAAGAGAATGCTAATATTGTTTCTCACGTACAAGAAAGTGAGCCTGGATGGAAGCTAAGAGAGCCACAGATGAATCATGGCTAATGTAAAAATATGCACAATAATAATAAAAATGGTATAGCTAACTTAATATTATTTAAAAAGTTATGGGGCACCTGGGTGCCTCTGTTGGTTGTGTAACTCTTGGTTTCAGTTCAGGTCATGATGCCAGGGTTATGGGATCCAGCCCCATGTCAGACTCTGCACTAAGCATGGAGCTTTCTTCAGATTCCCTATCTCCCTCCGTCCCTCTCCTGCACTTGCACTTTCTCTCTAAATAAATAAATAATAAAATGTGTTTTTTAATGTTTATTTATTTAGTTTTGAGAGGAAGAAAGAACAGGTAAGGGGCAGAGAAGTAGGGAGAGAAAGAGAATACCAAGCAGGCTCTGTGTTGTCAGCTTAGACCCCAACATGGGGCTTGCTCTCACAAACTGAGATCATGACCTGAGCTGAAGTCAAGAGTCAGATGCTTAACCAACTGAGCCACCCCAGAATCCTCCAAAATAAAGTTTTAAAAACAAGAGATCCTGAGAAGAGATAAACAAGGTATACAGGAAATGGCTAATCCAGCAGGGCTAGGTTGTACAAACCTTACACAGTCTAAAGAAATTTCTTTTGAAAAACATTTTTCCAAGGAAAAGTTTGTCTTCAGGAGTAGCCCTTGGAAAGCTCCCAGGAGCTATCCTGAGACCTTGTAATATTGCACCTGATCAGAGTATTATTGTATGCCTTGTTAAGGAGTACACTTATGATGACCACTGGGTGTTGTGCAGAAGTGTTGAATCACTATATGGTGCACCTGAAACTAATATTACACTGTATGTTAACTAACTGGAATTTAAAATTAAAAACTTAGAAAAGATTATTTTTGTATTCCTGGAGACTTGGGGCATGCTATCCAGTGTGACTAGATAAGTTTATCCTTCCAAAGTGAATTATGGTGAATGCTTATTTTTGCTCTGGGGAACTGGGGCCTGAGTAACTGAAGTCAGTTACATGGGTGCTACATGTCCACATGACTGACCCTAATAAAAACTCTGAACACCAGAGCTCTGGTGAACAGCTTCTTTGATTCACAATATTTCACACTTGTTACACATCACTGATGAGAGGTTTAAGCATGTCCTATGTGACCCATTGAAAAGAAACAGTTAGAAGATTGCATCTGATTTTTCTTAGACTTTGCCATCTGTGTCCTTTCCCTTTGCTGATTTTGATCTGTATCCTTTCACCATAGATAAAACCATAACTAAGTACAACATTTTCCAAGTCCCGTGAGTCCTAGTGAATCATCAAGGATGAGGGTGGCTTTGGGTACTCTAATACAGACTCCACCCTAAATTAAGTATCCCATTTCTTCCTAATCAGTAACTTCCTAAACAGTACTTCCTAACAGTAACAAATGGACCCTGTATGTTTGGGAATTAAATTTACGTTGTAAATTAGTCACCCAAAAGATTCGTCTTTATGTGTGTTTTTCACATATCTCTTATGAATTTCTAGTACAAACATCCTTTATTTGTCAGAAGAAAATATATTTGTGTCACTAGTGAATTCTATCACACATTTAGGGATGAAAATATTACCAATTTTAAGCAAACTTGGAGAACATACAAAAGATGATGTTTTTCAACCCATATTATAAAACCTAGATTCCTAAGCAAGATAAATACATTACAAAAAGGGGAAAAAATAAGAATCCAATAAATTTCAT
The DNA here is from genome assembly GCA_028646485.1 of Cryptoprocta ferox. Classification (NCBI taxonomy): domain Eukaryota; kingdom Metazoa; phylum Chordata; class Mammalia; order Carnivora; family Eupleridae; genus Cryptoprocta; species Cryptoprocta ferox. Next base: position 54,813,982 of record CM053560.1, read on the forward strand.
AAATACAAATACTAAACCAGAGATATCTAAATGAGAACATTTGCTATTACTATACTATCTTTATATTACATTATAAACAATGCTTGTTTTCATGTGAATATCAAATAATGGAATTCACCACATTTAGAAAATACAGAAAAACTATGAATGTGTCTCAACAGACATAAAGAAAGGCATGTGATAGAATTCAACATCTAAACATCCATTCATGAATAAGCTAGAAAGCTACGAAGAAGAAAGTAAAGTTACTAAAAATAATTGAATTATGTTTGAAGTGGGTGAATTTTATGATATGTGAAATATACTTTGGCAAGTTATTTATCTAAAAAAAGAAAAATATATAAATCTAGGAATATAAGACTTTCTTAATATAATAAAAAGTACTTTTTACACCTACAACAATCACAGTAGTGATAAAATATTGAGAGTTGGTATTGCCACAATAATGCTTCAAAAAATGCCCCTCCCCAAACTGGCATCTTAAAAAACAATTTATGATATTTGAACAATAAATTAATATTTATTTATTGTGGATCACCTAGGGGTTGACTAATCTAAGGTGAGCTCAAATGAGTTTGGCTCCATTCTGGGATTTTGTCTAGGTCTATTCAACATGACTCTACCCTTCAATACCAGGAAGCTTCCTGAGGTGTATTTTTCTCAGTACAAGAGGGCAAGTTCCACTGAGAAATCTCTTTAAATTTTTTAAAAATCTTTATGTGAAAGAGAGAGAGGGAGTAGGGGAGAGGGGCAGGGGGAGAGAGAAAATCTTGAGCAAGCTCCATCCTTAGCATGGAGCCTGACACAGGGCTTGATCCTATGACCATGAGACCATGACCTGAGATGAAATCAAGAGTCAAATGCTCAACCAACTGAGCCATTCAGGTGCCCCTGAGAAAGCTCTTTTAAAGTTTGTGCTTGTGTCACATCAATTAGCATCACAATTCATAGGAGCAGAAAAGTATAATCAATCCATAGTGGGAAGAGAGTAAATCTATGCTTAAAAAACCCCCAAACTTATACCAGCACCATTATTCATAATAGCCAAAATATGGAAACAACCCAAAGATCTATCAACAGATAAACGGATCAACAAAATGTGGTACATACGTACAATGGAACATTATTCAGCTTTTAAAAGAAGAAAACTCTGACACATACTACAACATGGATGAACCTTGAGGACAATATGTTAAATGAAATAAACTGGTCACAAAAAGACAAATACTATGTGATTCCACTTATATCAGTTACCTAGAGTTTCTTCTCCTATTTAAGTAGGTAGAATTCATAGAGACAGAAGGTAGAATGGTGGTTGTCAAGGGCTGGGGGTGGGAGGCAATGGAGAGTTATCATTTAATGAGTACAGAGTTTTAGTTTTGCAAGATTAAAAGAGTTCTGGAGATGGATAGTTATAATAGTTGCACAAAAATATAAATGTACTTAATACTACTGAACTGGTTAAAATGGTAAGTTTTATGTTATGCATATTTTACAATTAAAAAATCCCAAACGATTAAAATCCATCTTTGCTACTTCTATCCAGTTTTGTACTACAGATTTTTGCAAATGGGGAAGAAAAACAGATTAAAACCAAACAATAAGAAGGAAAGAAATAACTTACTATTAATAGATCATATGATTTGTTTATGTAGAAAGTCCAAAAGAATCTATAAACATTAGAATTAGAATGGATTTTGGAGGATTGTTAAATCAAACAGTCGATATACAAAAATCAAGTGAATTTCTATATACTAACCACAAAGAAGATAAAAGCATAAAATATATCATTAAAATAGCATTAATAAACAACAAATACCTAGGAATATAGCTAATGAGATATGCAAGTCTTCTATACAGAAAATTAAGTGAGAGAAAAGTATAAAAGATATAAACAATTGAATGGATAAATTATTTTTATGAATTGAAAGCCTCATTATTTAAAGATGTCCATTCTCCCAAAAATCATTTATAAATTAAGTGCAATCTCCCCCAAATGCTAACAGTGTTTATGTTTGTGTGTTGGTGTGTGTGTGTATATACTATATTTGTAAGTGGACAATATGATTCTACAACTTACCTAGAAATGCAAAGCACTGAAAAAGAAAAACACTCTCAAATAAGAACAAGGTTAGAAGAACCACCACATTATTCATCAAAACTTGCTATGAAAGTACAATAATTAAGACCTTGGTACAGTCAAGAAAAGAAATGAATAGAACAGAACAGATCATTTAGAAACATGCCCAATCCATATGTACTTTTACTCTTCATCTGTAATAACGGGAGTACTATAGAGAAGTGGGAGAACAACAATTTTTTCAATTAAGTGATGCTGGTTAATTTGAGATCCACATAGAAAAAATGAAACTTTGCTGCTACTTCATGACACAAAATTCAATTCCAGGTGAATTATAAATCTAAATGTAATACAGGCTTTAGAAGTTAACACTGGATAACATTTCTATGACCTTAGTTTAGCAAAATTTTTCTTAAACAGGATACAAGAAGCACTAACCAAAATAAAAAAAGAATATTAATAAATTAGAATTTCTCAAAATTTAGAACTTCTTATAAATAAAGTCTTGAATAAGAGAATGAAAAGGCAAGAAGGTTGGGGTACCTGGGTGACTCAGTTGGTTAAGCATCCAACTCTTGATTTTGGTTCAGGTCATAATTTCACAGTTCATCAGATCAAACCCTGCATTGGACTCTGTGCTGACAGTGCAGAGTCTGCTTAGGATTCTCTCTCTCCCTCTCTGTCTCTCTGCACCTGCCTTGCTCAGGTGCCTGTGTTCTCTCTCTTTATCTATCTATCTCTATCTGTGTCTCCCTCTGTCTCTCTCTCTAATAAACTTTTAAAAAAAAAAAAAAAGGAAAAGCAAGAAGTTTTCAGAATAAATATTACTGGTAAAGGGCTTATATAAAAAATTATAGCAAATTCCTGCCTGAAAAAGGCAGATAACCCAATGGAAAAATAGATAACAACCAGGAATAGAAACCTTCTAAAATAGTATAAACAAGTGGCTACAAATTATATGGAAAGATTCTCAGCCCCTAAGTTACAAAGCCTACTCTGATCAACAACAGCAATGTAGTTATTGATGGACAATCAAATTCATGAGACACAATAGGGTTTCCTCAGCACCAAAACCTCAGGAAGAGATACAGGACAGCAACACAACATGCACAGTAACAGCATACAAAAATTATAACTTCCAGGTGTAACTGTTAAGGTCCCACTCACCATTTGGGTGGTGTGTAGTCAAAGGAGAAGAACAATGTGGCTTGCACCACCTGTAAAGGTATCATTTCTAAATACGGACTATCATTATAGCCCCCTTCAGGACTATATGACTACCTGCCATTTCCCAGTTTACTTGTACTTCATCAATTATGTGTCACTTGCTGGCAATTGATTATTCAATGAACAATCTCAACAATGAGGTATGGGTGACTGGATTGGTACCTAACATTTAAATTAGATACTATACACCACTATAAACTTATTGAGTTCATGTTGGAAGGAAGGTTCAATGGATAGTCAAATCCTTGAGTTAAAGGTTCAATGGATAGTCAAATCCTTGAGTTAAAGGTTCAATGGATAGTCAAATCCTTGAGTTATCATTGAGGCTAGAGGAAAGGCTGTTAACCTCATGTTCCATTAATCATTAGGAAATGTAATTTAAAACTATGAGATACTGTTACATACCTTTTAGAAGACGTGATTAAAAGTGTTGGAGAGGATAGAGAACAGCTAGCACTCTCATAAACAACCAGTGGGAATTTAAATTTGCATAAGCATTTTGGAAAACTTGCAATGTCCACTAAAATTGCCTATGATACTTCATTTCTACTCTTAAAATACATTATCCAAAAAAATGCATACCTAGGTGTATGAAGGAATAAAGAAAATGATACAGATCTGGCATGAGTGGGACAGAGGGAAAATACAAAGACACTGATAGTCATACTACCATCATGTTACTTATTTGTATGTGGTTAAACAACCAAGATATTCTGGATAATTCTTTGGTTATCACTCAGTGTCCAAAGACAGAAAGGCATGACTGATCTCTACTTATTTCAAGATAATCAGCAACCTCCTGGAGGAAAGGAAAATATTTTAATTGTAGTTTTTCCTTCTCCACTCCTCTCCTTTCTTATATATAAAGTCTGTTTTTGCATTTTTGGAAGAAATCAATCTATTGGTTTGTGTGTGTGTGTGTGTGTGTGTGTGTGTGTGTGTGTGTCTGTGTTTTGTTTTTTGTTTTTTGTTTTTTGCCAACAAGCAAATCTCATGCAAATAATCATATGTGCTTGACTTATTTGCTGGCATAAACCAACAGACATATACAGGAGGCAAAACTGAACATTGGTGTTAGTAGTCAGGAGAGTTGCTTCTGTAGAGGAGATCAGAATTTATAATTGGGAAAGAACACGTGGGAGGTCTATGGGTAGTAGTATATTTTATATTTTAATCTAAACAGAGATTATGAGTGTGTCCATGTAGTGATAACTTATGGAACTATACATACTTTTCTATCTATATGCACATCATTATAATTTTTAAAATTATCAAGAAAGCAACCGATTTCTGTACATTGATTTTGTACCCTGTGATTTTGCTGAATTTATGGATCAGTTCTAGTAGGCTTCTGGTAGTGGCAGTCAGGTTTTGCATGTAGAGTATCATGTCACCTGCGAAAAGTGAAAGTTTGACTTCCTCTTTGCCAATTCTGATGCCTTTTATTTCCTTTTGTTGTCTGATTGCTGATGCTAGGACTTCTAGCACTATGTTAAACACTGGTGGTGACAGTGGACATCCCTGACATGTTCCTGTTCTCAGGGGGAAAGCTCTCAGTTTTTCCCCATTGAGGATGATATTAGCTTTGGGCTTTTCATAAATGGCTTTTATGATGTTTAAGTAAGCTCCTTCTATTCCGACTTTCTCAAGGGTTTTTTTAAGAAAGGATGCTGTATTTTGTCAAATGCTTTTCTGCTTCTATTGACAGGTTCATATGGTTTTTATCTTTTCTTTTGCTAATGTGATGTATCACATTGATGGATTTGTGAATATGGATCTAGCCCTGCAACCCAGGAATGAATCCCACTTGATCATGGGGGGCAATTCTTTTTATATGCTATTGAAATCGATTTGCTAGTATCTTGTTGAGGATTTTTACATCTGTATTAATCAAAGATATTGGCCTATAGTTCTCTTTTTTTGTTAGATCTCTGTCTGGTTTGGGAATCAAAGTGATTCTGGCTTCGTAGAATTAGTCCGGAAGTTTTCCTTCCATTTCTATTTTTTGGAATAGCTTGAGAAGAATGGGTATTAACTCTGAAATTGGTTGCATTTTTATACACCAATAATGAAGCAACAGAAAGAGAAATCAAGAAACTGATCCCATTCACAATTGCACGAAAAACCATAAATTGCCTAGAAATAAACCTAACCAAAGATGTAAAAGATCTGTACAATGAAAACTATAGAAAACTTATGAAAGAAACTGAAGAAGACACAAAGAAATGGAAAAACATTCCATGCTCATGGATTGGAAGAAAAATATTGTAAAATATCAATATACCCAAAGCAATCTACACATTCACTGGAATCCCAATCAAAATTGCACCAGCATTCTTCTCAAGCTAGTACAAACTATCTTAAAATTTGTATGGAACCACAAAAAAACCCTGAATAGTCAAGTAATACTGAAGAAGAAAACCAAAACGGGAGGCATCACAATCCTAGACTTTAGCCTCTACTACAAAGCTGTCATCATCAAGACAGGATGGTATTGGCACAAAAACAGACACATAGACCAATGGAATAGAATAGAGAACCCAGAATTGGATTCTCTATTCCAATTGCCCAATTGTATGGGCAATTAATCTTTGACAAAGCAGGAAAGATTATCCAATGGAAAAGAGAGAGCCTGTTTAACAGATGGTGTTGGAAGAACTGGACAGCAACATGCAGAAGAATGAAACTAGACCACTCTCTTACACCATACACAAAAATAGACTCAAAATGGATGAAGGACCTGAATGTGAGACTGGAAACCATCAAAACCCTAGAAGAGAAAGCAGGTCAACCTCCTTGACCTCAAACGCAGCAATTTCCTATGAGACACATCTCCAAAGGCAAGAGAATCAAGAGCAAAAATGAACTATTGGGACTTCATCAAGATAAAAAGCTTCTGCACTGCAAAGGAAACGATCGAAAAAACTAATAGGCAACCTACAGAGTGGGAAAAGATAGTTGCAAATGACATATCGGATAAAGGGCTCGTATTCAAAATCTATAAGGAACTCACCAAACTCCACACCCAAAAAACAAATAATCCAGTGAAGAAATGGGCAGGAGACACGAACAGACACTTCTTCAAAGAGGACATCCAGATGGCCAACAGACACATGAAATGATGCTCAGTGTCACTCATCATCAGGGAAATACAAATCAAAACCACCTCACGCCAGTCAGTGAGTAAAATGAGCAAATCAAGAGACTATAGATGCTGGCGAGGATGTGGAGAAATGGGCACCCTTCTAACACTGTTGGTGGGAATGTAAACTGGTGCAGCTGCTTTGGAAAACAGTGTGGAGGTTCCTCAAAAAATTATCAATAGAACTCCCCTATGACCCAGCAATAGCACTGCTAGGAATTTACCCAAAGGATACAGATGTGCTGATGCATAAGGGCACATGTACCCCAATGTTCATAGCAGTACTTTCCACAATAGCCAAATCATGGAAGGAGCCTAAATGTCCATCAACTGATGAATGGATCAAGAAGATGTGGTTTATCTATACAATGGAATACTACATGGCAGTGAGAAAGAATGAAATCTGGCCATTTGTAGCAATGTGGATGGAACTCCAGCGTGTTATGCTAAGTGAAATAAGTCACGCAGAGGACAGATGCCATATGTTTTCACTCATCTGTGAAACAGGAGAAACTTAACAGAGGACCATGGAGGAGGGGAAGGGGAAAAAATAGTTAAGGAGAGGTAGAGAGGCAAACCATAAGAGACTCTTAAATACTGAGAACAAACTGAGGGTTAATGGGGGTGGGGGAGAGGGGAAAAGGAGGTGATGGGCATGAAAGAGGACACTTGTTGGGATGAGCACTGGGTGTTATATGGAAACCAACTTGACAATAAACTATAAAAGGAAAAAAAAATTACCAAGTAAGAAGAAATACTTTAAAAGACCAAGGAACTCCATGAACGTACCCATCCTGACATACTAGAGTGTTTAAAAATTCAAAATGTGTTTATCTTTTCAAAATGTGTTATTTACATAATTCCTGCTCTTGCTAGAGAAAATTGCCTCATTTACTAAATATGAAGGCAGATTTTGGCATGCCTAATTCTAATATTAAAGGATAACACTGACTATTACAGGGATACTTAAATGTGTTTTTAAAATCAGTGAAAAAAACCAAACACTTTCTTAATTAAAATAATAATGACTTGAGATGAGTGTAAAATAATTGGATTTACAAATATAGAAATAAAGAAATAATTATTTTCCTACACTTAAAGATTATTGAAATGCTAAGAATGAAATTCATATGCAGTGTTAATAATGATCTATTCACTTTCTTCTATATTTCAGACACACATATGTCTGATACAGAGGAAATACCCATGTTCTGCAGGCCTAATTTGATTGCTTCATTATAAGTCTTCCACTGGCATAGAAAATTTTTATTCCACAATACTATTGCTGAGTGATGTAATGAAATCCTGTTATAACTACAGTGGTTATGTCAAAATTTCATAGGTTGTGCTGTAGCTGATAAAATTTATACTTATGCATTTAATGGGCATAAAGCATCATATATATGCACTATATATATATATATACATATTGCCATAATTGTCAGCTAATGCCTTTTTCACTAAAATAACACATATACACCAATGCTCTATACCTAAGGGGATTTTTCTTTCAGATTTCCCATGTTTGACAACTAATAATGCATTCAATACATATCACTGATACAGTTTTATAATACAGAAGAATATATTAAAATAAATATTGGCATCCTTAAAATGCTGAAATAAAATAATAGAAAATCCCAAATGCATGAAAACATACATAGATATATATTTTTCATGCTATGTTTTCCAGGAAACTATGGATAGAAGTTATTCATACATAGAATTTTTTCATATCATATTTTCCAGAAAAGTTTATATAATTTAAGAGTGGCTTTCCTACTTTGGGAAACCCGGGTGGCTTAGTTGGTCAAGTATCAGATTCTTGGTTTTGGCTCAGGTTAAGATTTCACGGTTCATGGAATCAAGTCCCACATCAGGCTGTAGGCTAACAGCACGAAGCCTGCTTGGTATTCTCTTTCTCTCTCTCTGTCTCTCTCTGTCTCTCTCTCTCTGCCCCTCCCCTCATTTGTGCATGTGCTTTCAAATAATAAATAAATAAATAAGTAAATAGTGGTTTTCCCATTTTAATAAGCATAAGAAACATTTGATGGGACTTGTTACAACACATATTTTTATGCCCTGCATGTAAAAATTCTCATTCAGTTAATCGGCAATTGGATCTACAAATCTGCCTTTTAACAAGCAGCTTAGGTGGTCATGAACCATATTTTGAGAAACACTGATCTAAGGATTCAGCCTTATTCACAAGTAATACTGTCAAAATATAATCCTAAGAGTAGCAGAAAACATGAATTCTCAGTAGCATTTAGAACTGCAACATCTTAGAAAGGGGCTCATTTTTCATTGGCCATATTCTCAGTCTGTGAAACCAAATTAGAATTCATTCATAATCATATATCCCTAAGAAAAGAGATTCAAATGTAAGTGAAAATATAGTTTATAAGAATGTAAAGAGTTTTCAAAAGTAAAACGTTAAACAAAACAGGATCATAAATAGAGCATTCCCATTTTTATACTTGTGTTTGGTTAGCTCTTTCTCTCAGTGGAACATATAAATGACGTAAGAATGAAGAGGTTTTTTTTTTTATAGTTCCTTAGTTTTCTCTGTGACTCTTAGAAGAATCCTTACTCTTACTATTGGGTTATTGTTAAAAAGTGAAGACATACACCTGTTTCACTAGGATGCTGAAAAGCTCACCTAATTTTTAAATAGCGAAAGAACCTATAAATAATTTCTCATAAACAATAACCAAGAAAACATATTTGACTAACTGCAATATTATCTATCTACTGCAACTACCAGATTTACTTTTCTTGACCCTCATCCTTTATTCCAAATATTCACATCAATAAAGCTAATACCTTATTCAACCTAAGTCTATAAGCATTGTTAATTCTATGTCACCTTATCCCCACACTTGCAAATCACCACCTACTTCTTTCCATTATAAATCTAGGTTCATCCAGTGCAACTCCTGTAGGTTGTGTAATGCAGACAAGACTGCAAGAGTGCACAATTCAAGCTAATAGAGGAACTGTGATTATAATCCATGACTGAAATAATAGAAAACATATATATATTGGTCTCCTTTCCCTGTTCTTGGCACAGAGCTTCTAAAACCCTTGCAATTTCATAAGTGATAAGAGCAGTAGGAGCATCTTTCATTCTAAAATTGGTTTCGACCTTAGTTTCTGACACAGAGCTCCTCAATCCTTGGGAATTCCCTGTATGATAAGAATGCCTTTTGTTCTAATGAGGTGACTTTGGGTAGGCTCCTGGATGGGAGCTGGTTACCAGAATGACCAAACCATGATTAGAAGCTTGGAATTTTCATCCCCACATTCTACCTCCCTTTCTACCATTCTCCGGGAAGAGAAGAGTAGCTAGAAATTGAGTTAATGATGCATTGTGCCTATGATAAAATCTCCATATAAATTCCAATAGTATGGGGTTTGGAGAGCCTCCAGGTTGGTGAGTACATTCACATGACAGAAGAGCGGTATGCTTCAGCTCCACCAGGATAGAAGAAGCTCCTGTGTTCAGGACCCTCCCAGATGTCCCCCTATATATCTCTTCATCTGGTTATTCACTTCTATCCTTTATCATAGCCTTTATTATATAATTAATTGATAAATACATTTCCCTGAATTTTGTGAGCTCTTCTGACAAATTAGACTGTAAGGAGGTCATGGGAACCTTGGATATATAGCCAAGTTGGACAAAAGTTGTGGGTAACCCAAGGACCTACTGCTTACGATTGGCATCTTGCGAGACTGAGCCCTTTGTCTGTGGAATCTGACACTACCATCATGTGGATAGTGTCAGAATTGAGTTAAATTGTAGGACGCTCAGCTAGTATCACAGAGTGGTTTGAGTGTGGGTTGTAGTGTGAAAATAAAGGAGAGACAAATAGTAGTGGGTATTTCGGGCTTAATAACCTACATGAATATGCTATAAATTTAGCATGACACACAACTGAAGCTTTCTGCCTCTGTAATGATTTATACACTGTAACCCACTTCAGATAAAGCTTTTAATATTACTAATTTGCTACAAAGTCAATTCTGAAATTATGCCATAGTTTTAGTCAGTAGGAGAAAAGAAGTATAGTCATATTAAAAGCAGTAGGAAATTCTTGCAAGAAAATAAAGTTTTTATTTTGTTAAGTCTCCACAAATTTTCTCAGATACCTCTTTTATTCCGAGTATTGATATCTGACTTGGCAATCTCCAAAATGAAAATTAAGAAAAACATAAATAAACAAATTTTAGGATTAATTCAAATATATATGTCAATTTATAAATCATTTACATGATACCATATTAAGTTTTAAGACATTAAAATATATTGTAATGATATATAAATCCAGCATAATATGGATCCACTCAAGCAAGAGTCACAACACTTACTTTGATGACCACTGTTGTCATTAACGTGAAGCGTCCTACTGAGCTCCCCAGGTTTCACTTTCTTGTTACCCTAATCCAGCTGTAAGAGATATCTTCTCAAAACTCAAATCTTTAGGAGCTCAGGAACAGCCAGCGGAGGGCCCAAGACGAAGTTAGTTTAGTGTGTTTGGGGACTGGCGCTCCTGGGCTGCACCTGGGTGGCTCTGGCCAAGGGATCCCTGGGCCTGGAGCTGCCGTCGTCATGCCGGGAGGTCCTGTGGCCACTGCCGGCCTACTTACCGGTATCCGCAGGCTGCTACGCCCTGGGCACCGTGGGCTACCGCATGGCCACTTTCCACGACTGTGAGGACGCCGCCCGAGAGCTGCAGAGCCAGATCCAGGAGGCGCGTGCAGACCTAGCCCGCAGGGGGATGCGTTTCTGAAACCCTAACCCCATTCCCACTGACCAACCTCCGCTCCTCCCATCGCCCATTAAAGAGAAGCTTACTTTCTAAAAAAAACAAAAAAACAAAGAAACAAAACAAAAAGAAACTCAAATCTTTACAAGTTATTCCCATGCTTTAATATTTTCTACACTAGATGGTTCATGATACTACTTTGTATGTCTTTGGAAATATAAAATATTTCATAAACTTTAATATACATTTATAAACCTTCTCCAGTATATTTGGAGCTTATAATTTTTTATGGGTTTTATTTTAAGAAAAGACTTTTTTTTTTTTTTGGTTATGCATCTTACATATTATTGCCTTGTGACTCTTTTAAAGACTGGGTTCTGGAAATTTTAAGTGGATCGAGTAAAGCCATGAGGAACAGAACATATTAATGATGCTGAAAGAATAACAAGAAGTTTTCTTTGGAAAAGTAAAGAGAAATATACCCATTTAATTTGGGGAACTATGTAAATATACAAACGGATCAGGGAAAATGTAGCAGTGTATATATCCCATTCCAAGGGATTCCATCTTACACAGGGTAAATGCTCTAAAATTGGTTTTTAATTCCTAAATTGTATATAAATCAACTTAGTATGAGGAATCCCTTTGACAATCCCATAAAAATTCTGTAATACAGAGATCATCATATCTCAATAATGCTACCAAAGCTAGCTTCTCCTCCAACAACGGATCAGACAGATGTTTTGTCAGCTGGCAACAGATGGAAGTTTTGACCAGCACTTAAAGTCATCAGTATCTCAATTATGAATCCTCAAACACTAAAATTACACTCAGGCTACAAGATACTCACAATATGAAAGGCTCTCTGAAACTGACATTTTCCTTCCACCAATCTAGCCCCCACCAATCCAGCTCCCACCCTCAAGAGCAAAATCCCTACTTTCTTTCTTAGGTTCACCTTGGACCATAAGAGCTTTGAGTACAATAGCAGGCACAATTTCTTGCATTATTTAATTATTCTTCAGCCCTCTCCTTCCCCTTCTCTCTCTCTCTCTCTCTCCTTCCAAGAACACATTGTTCATGGTAAAATTCAAAGCATGCAATTACATGCATGATGAAATTCACACTGTCTCTCAGAGTGAGGCATGCAAAAGTTTTCAAGGGCAAATTTAGAATGAAAACTACAGACATGATGAAATACAAAATGGTGTTCAATCATTAGAAACTGTTGGTCATTCTGCTTATACTTCTTAAGAATGTCTAAATATAGCTACATTTTTGAAGCTCTGAACAGTATTTTATGTTTTACTTTATTTAATGTATAAAGTTAATCATAAAATCTTCACAATAATGACCACATCTGATTTTCTTCAGTGGCTTTCCTCCCTCCAGTATATTTTAGTCCCCATAGCTTTTCATTTGTAAAATATGTATAATTAGGATATCAACTGAATATTCAAAGTGCAAGCATGATGCCCTAGTTTCTAAAAGAACCAAAAGACAACAAATCCACTCTTTTTAGATGTTAACTTATTAAAAGTAAAGAAGACTGCATCTTATTTTATGTAGTTTTAGGAATTTGAGATGAATAATAACTATCATGATTAGTAATTTTGTATACCTAGGTCACTAGAAAAATTCAAGTAGATTTCAAAAAAATAATGTTTTTGTGTCATAGAACGAGGGGGGAACATTTATTGTTCCTTTACTGCTTTATTTAAGGTTCAGATTTCATTTCATTTCAGTGAGAATGTAAACAAATAAAAAGTATTGTTTATGTATGTGATTTCCCTCTGCTCAGAGGAAAACGAGTCTTATATGTATGTGCAGGGAGAGTGCGGGAGTGGGGAGCAAGATAAAAGAGTAGAGATAAAATTTAAAAAGGTCTTAATCTTTTTCTCCTATTTTAATGATAGAAGAAAATGAAAGTTTTTGATTAGCTGCTTAGATTCCTTTCTCTTTGTTAATTAGTACTTTAGGAGTTACTTTTAGAAAACAGATCTCTATTAAATTAAAATTTTCTCTGTATTAGGAATATTAAATATCAATGCAAATATGTTTTTCCCATTTGTCATTATGGAAAGCATTTTTTCCCAGTTTTTTCATAGGTAAACTGGATTTCTCTTAATATTTATTTAAAAGTTCATAAGAACATAGCATATGCTTTATGTTCACTTGATTTTATCTTTTACAGCACTTCAGCATTTAATAAATGCTAATTTCTCAATCTTTCAACACCAAAAATAAATGAAGAACTAAGATTAAAGTGCTTCTGGTTTATTTTACTATACTCCTCATGTAGAAAAACATTTTCATATATAATTTTAAAAGGCAAAGAGTTTCATTTTATGCCAAAGCACTTATAAAAAAATATTTCATTAAAAAAAAATGCCAGAAGCTATCATAAGACTCTTTTAAGTTTCTGTTGAAAATCTTAGGATTTCCTCAAACAGTATTTAATCCTAATGTGAACTAGAATTATGTAGTTTTAAAGCCTATGAAATAAAACAGTTTACATTAGTGATTGTGGCAGAAATCTGAAATTTGTTCATCTAACCTCTTATTTGTGGGTCCACAGCTAGAGTAAATTTCCCAAAGTCCTTTGCAGTTGGCTAGGTTCAGGCTGATCAAATGACAAAGTCCCAGCCAACACAATGTGAGAACAAATAGTGGACACTACTACCTGGACAGTACCATAAAATTGCCTTCATCTGTGCTACCTTACCTTGACCTTCTGGTTAGCTTGATGAAGATAACCAGAAAAATTTTGGAAGCCACACATTGAAGCTGACAAAGCCAAAAGAAGGAAGGAGTCTGGATCTCTGGATTACTGCATGAACTTTTCATGAATTAGAAATAAACTTTTCTCCCCCACGTTTAAGAGGAATAATTGACAAATATAACTGTACATATTTAAAGTGTACAAGGTGATGATATGATATCATATACATTGTGGAATGCTTACCAAGATCAAGATAATGAACACATTTGTCATCTCACATAGTTAACTCTTCATGCATGTGTATGGTGAGAACCCTTAGTATCTACTGTCACCAAATTTCAAGTATGTAATACCACATTATTCACTATTGTTACCATGCTATACATTGGATCCTCAGAATTTATTCATCTTATAACTGACATTTTGTACTCTTTGATATACATCTCTCCATTTCCCCACATCCTAGCCCCTGTAACCCTCATTCTATTTGCTGTTTCCATTAAATCAGTGTATTTTTGTTTGTTTGCTTGTTTAAGCTTCTACAGATAGTTGATACTGTTCAGTATTTCTTTTTCTCTGGCTTATTTCACCTAGCATGATTGCCTCTAGCAAGAGTTATGGCAAGGTTTGCTTCCTTATTTATGGCTTGAGTAACACTCTGTTATACAGTTGACCCTTGAACAATACAAGGTTAGGGGTATTGATCTCCTACAGCCAAAAATCATGTATAACTTTTGACTTTCCAAAAACTTAATACTAATAGCTTACTATTAGCTGGAAGCCTTACTGATAACACAAACAATTAACCCATATTTTATATTATATGTATTATATACTATATTCTTACAATAAAGCTAGAAAGAAATATTAAATATAAAGAAAATACATTTACAGTACTATAAAAATATGGACATAAGTGGACCCCTGCAGTTCAAATCTGTGTTGTTCAAGGATCAACTGTGTGTGCGCATATGGATGTGTATCACATTTTCCTTATTCATTCATGAGGTCTTTGAAATTTTATTTTCATATTTATTCATTCATTCTTCAAAATACATTTTGGTCATTTCTTTATCTTGGTTATTGTGAATAATGTTGCAATGATCATGGCGATACAGATAACTCTTTGAGATACTGATTTCATTTCCTCCAGATACCCAGGATTGCTGGGTCATATGGTAGTTTTATTTTTAATGTTTTGAGGAACCACCATACTGTTTTCCATAATAGCTATACAAAATTACATTCTCACCAATAGTGTATAAGGGTCCCCTTTTCTCCACAACCTCACCAATACCATTTGTTATCTCTTGCCTCTTTGATAATACCCATCCTAATAAACATGAAGTCATATCTCACTGTGGGTTTTTTTAATTTAAATTTTAGTTAACATACAGTGCGGTATTGCGTTGTGTTTTTTTAAATTTTTTAATGTTTATTTATTTTTGAAAGAGAGTGTGAGTGGGACAGGGGCAGAGAGAGAGGGAGAGAGAGAATCCTAAGCAGTTTCTGCACTGTGAGCTCAAAGCCTGACAAAAGGCTCAAACCCACGAACCGTGAGATCATGACCTAAGCTGAAGTCTGACACTCAACTGACTGAGCCACCCAGGTGCCCATCTCGTTGTGGTTTTGATTTGCATTTCTCTGATGATTAGTGATATTGAGCAACTTTTCATAGCTATTGGCTATTTGTATGTCTTTTTTTAAAAAATGTCTATGCAGGTCCTTTGCTCATTTTTTAATTGGATTATTTGCTTTTTGCCATTGAATTGCAGGAGTTATTTATATGGGATTTTAAGCTCTTATGAGATATATGGTACACAAATATTTTGTTCAATTCTGTATTGCCTTTTCAATTTATTGACTGTTTCCTTTCTGTGCAGAAACTCTTTAGTTTGAGGTGCTCCTACTTACTAATTTTAGCTATGGTTGCCTGTGCTTTTGATGTTTTATCCAAGTGATGATGGTCAAGACCAATGTCAAGGGACTTTTTCCCTGTGATTTCTTCTTGGACTTGTATGGTTCTAGGTTTTACATTTAAGTCTTAAATACAGTTAGAGTTAGAGTTATTTTTTGTGAGTCATGTAAGATAGGGGTCCAGTTATAGTCTTTTGCATGAGAATATCCAGTTTTATACCTGGATATAACAGTGTTATACCTCCACAATCATTGTATTTTCCCTGCCTATCAGCCTGAAGAATTCAGTGATAATTATGCTATTAGCCATATACTCTCTAGTTGCTGTGCAACTATTGTTGTTGGATGTGGTAGAAAGACCCTAATACCAATATATCTAGCACAGTTGGCCTTTTTTTTTTTTTTAAAGAATTTAGTGATGGGTATTGTGGGTCATAGGATGACAAAACCTACCAAAAGGTAAATGCAAGTGAAATTCAAGGAGAAAAATCAAAGTTATCTTTTCTCTCTTGTTAACATTCCCTCTATATCCCTGTCACACAATATTGGTGGACTGAGTATATGCCCTACAAAGCTAAATTTTGGCAGGAACATTGTATGATGTGGTATTAGGAGCTATATAAGTCCTGGTCAAACATAGAAATGTTTCATAAAGCCTTAGAATTCATGTTCTTAGCTAATGAGATTAATACAAATTTCCTAATAACTATCTGTCAAATTAATCTTTGCCTTTTTAAAAGTCAGTCCATAATCTCAATATATACATCTACTCAAAACACAAAGGGGAACGAGGTTCATGTTGGACATAAAAATCTAACATATAAGTCATCATCTTCTCACATGAATACATGCCCTACTGGACCCATTAATTTTAGCTTGACTAGAATACAGTACCGTGTATTATGCTATATTAGTCTAACAAACATTTCTTAAGCAGTTCCTATAAGAAAAGCCATACTAGAGTAGTAATAAAACAAAAACAAATAAGAAGAATTGCCTGTATTCTTATAATATTTCCAATTCAGCGGAAAAAGTATGTGATGTATGAACATAATTTATAAATAAGACTTTATGAAAAGCTTAATATGGATAGCAGAGAATATAAATCATGTAGGAGTTCAGAAGATGGAGAGTTAATATAATATCAAAGAGATGAAATTTAAGTTGGATACAAAGAATACTTATGATTTACATCAGATTAGAGGGAAAGGAAGAATTTTCCAAATAAGTAATAGGATATAAGTGAAGTCATGGATAATGGACATATAAAATTAATTGCTTGCAGAAGAGATAATTTCAAATTAGGATAAGGTTATGAAAGATCATAAATGGATAATAAAGGTGTTTGGATTATATCTAATGTACAATTTTTTTTTTAAAAATCACCCAAGGTTTTTGATCAGAAAGTTGTATTAGAAAAGGAACAGTTTAAAAAACACAATTTTGGGAAAGGTTTACAAGTCATATTAGGAGACATTATGATCCCTGTATATCTACTTTAGTCCATTACCTTAGAATAGAATGACGGTCCCCAGATGATAAAGTATTTGCAACAAACAAGAGCAGTGAGCCATGTGCAACTTAACCATGGAAAAATGGGTATAATTACTTCCATTTACGATGTTACTTTCCATAACAATCTAAAAGTAGGAACATCTCAAAGGGACATGAGAACAAAAAAAAAGTGAAAAACAATGTACAAAACAAGAGATGGGGATTTGGCAAATTGACCAGAACCAAAAGAAGCAGGTGTTCTGGAACGGGTAAAATGAAAAAGAATCTAGTTCACATGATAAGGCAAGGCAGTGAAGGAAAGAACAACCGTTTAACAATTAAGCAAAATGTAGTTTCACTTTTTTTTTAAATTCACTAAGTACAAACATGCTTGTTTCTCTGGACATTGATATCTTTTGTTTCTCTCTAGGTAGATAAGGTATTGTAAGTGATTCATTCTTAGACATTTCTGCCAAGAATCCACTCTGACTGATACCAAACAACACCAATGTTGCTAAAATGTTTCTGGTATGTTGCAGCCAGACCTGCTCTGGGATCTCATGTCATCAGAAATATTAGAGTACCAAAGCTATGTAACTGTGGCTCAGAAACAAATTGTCTTATATGGAAGTAGAATCTAGAATAATTCTCATACACTCTTACTATCCATACAATGCGCAGGGAATTCTGGTTTCTTTCTACCTCCAATTTAACTTCTTTATTTTTCCCTTATCAGGAACAAGGCTGCTGTAATTGCATAATTCAGAACAGAAATCACCTTTACAAAGACCTAAGAAAGATGAAGAGGAACGAAGGGATGAAAGGCAGGCCGCTCATTTTGTGTCCACTTGTTTAAATTTTTATGTATGATATATCTTTTATTCTGAGTATTTGCTTCCCATAGTAAGCCAGAGGGAAAGCAGTCTTAAACAGGGACAAGTTGTCTTTCTTGCAAAGCTTTGCAGTCAGACCAGCCCTTTGTAGTCTGGCCTAGCTCAGCTATATATTCTTACCTGTCAGTGTCAAAGGAAACACAGAGAAAGTGAAGTAACAACTGAATTCCAGAGTGATTTTCATCGCCAGCAAATAGGCCACAAACTGCAGACTGTCTAAAAGCTGACTTTCTTGCTGCCCTATTCATCTGCCTCTCAAAGTAACTTTCTTTTCTACCAAATAGATGGTGCAACATGCACTGGCATTAGTCAGACATGATCTAGTTAGATAAGAGTTAGCTAGAGCTAGTTTCAAAGAATTATCAGGCTTCTGAAAGGAAAAAAAAAGAAGAGGGCAAACCACAAATCGTTGGAAAAATATGGTGAGAGACAGAGTAAGGCTCCAAGATCATTGTATATTGGTTAAGACATGTTTCTGGAGAAGAGTTGTAGTAGACAGCACTAAAAGAAAAACAATATTCATGGTGTAGAGAACCTTAGAATTTGAAGAGACAAATACATCTGCTTTATATATAATGCAAACTCTTCAAAATCCAGCGTCACTTGTGCAGATCAGAAAGAAAAACGTACCCATAAAATCTCTTCCCCATTGCCTAATGTACAATGGATTACACTTTACACTGGTAGTAAAAATCTTGATACTCTATTTAGTCCTGATCTACTTTTAATCTTTTTCAGTCTTTAGGAGGTTTCATGTGCATATTATATCATGCATTTGAAAGAAGGAAATAAAATAGCTTTAGTTCCTTGGAAGTAATTATATCTTGTGATATATGAGAAGCAAATTATATAACCACTGTAAAAGCCCCCACATGAGGTCCCCTGATGTCTGTTTTATCTATATTAACTCATATTTGGGGGAGGTGTTCCTTTCTTTTATTTCCTAATTTCATTTGCTTCTAAATTGTTAAATTAAACAAGTTATAATTGGGATAATTTAGTGCCTTGTAGTGATATTGTTCACTTGGGAAAAGTGAAAAACAGTTTAAAGGTCTTTACTTAGTATAGTTAGTAAATAAATCATTTGCAAGTTGTATTACTATGCAATTGTAAGTAAGCATTTTCCATCTTCTGCTTTAACTGATATTTATTATATATATGTTGTATATGTTATTTTAAATATGGCTTTACTGATATGCATTGGTGCATGCTAACATTGTTTTTTATGCTTTCTATTGTTTTAAGTTTATTTTAATTCCAGCTAGTTAACATGTAGTGCTATATTAGTTTCAGGTATACAATATAGTGTTTCAACAATTCCATATAACACCCAGCGCTCATCTCAACAAGTGTAGTCCTTAATCCCCATCAACTATTTCACTCCTCTTCTCTCCCCTCCGCTCTGGTAAAGATCAATTTGTTCTCTAGAGTTAAGAGTCCGCTTCTTGGTTTCTGTCTTTTTTTATTTTTCTTGTTTGTGTTGTTTTTTAAATACCACATATGTGTGAAATTATATGGCATTTGCCTTTCTCTGACAGGCTTATTTTGCTTAGCATAATACTCTCCAGCTTCATTCATGGCATTGAAAATGGTAAGGTTTCATTCCTTTTTTATGGCTGAAAAATATTCCATTGTATGTACATGTGTGCATATATATATCATCTCTTCTTTATTCATTCATCTATCAATAGACACTTTAGTTATTGCAAATTATGCTGCAATAAACATAGGGGTGCATGTATCCCTTTGAATTAGTTTTTTTTAATTCTTTGGATGAACACTCAGGAGTACAATTGCTGGATCATAGGGTAGTTCTATTTTTAACTTTTTGAGGAACTCCATACTGTTTTCCACAATGTTTTCACCAGTTTGCATTCCCACCAACAGTGCAAGAGGGTTCCTTTTTGTCTACATCATCACCAACACCTGTTGTTTCTTATGTTGTTGATTTTAGCTACAGTGACAGGTATGAGGTGATATCTTATTGTAGTTTTGATTTGCATCTCCCTAATACTAAGTGATAATGAGCATTTTTTCATGTGTTGTTGGCCTGTATGTCTTCTTTGGAGAAATGTCTGTTCATGTCTTCTGCCCATTTTCAATTGGATTATTTGTTTCTTGGGGTGTTGAGTTTTAGAAGTTATATTTTAGATACTAACCCTTTACCAGGTATGCCATTTGCAAATATCTTTTCTCATTCTGTAGGTTGCCTTTTAGTTTTGTTGATTGTTTCCTTTGTTGTGCAGAAGCTTTTTATTTTGATATAGTTTATTTTTGTATTCATTGCCCTTGCCTCAGGGGCCCTATCTAGAAAAAAGTTGCTATAACTGATGTGAATGAAGTTACTGCCTGTGTCCTCTTTGAGGATTTTTATGGTTTCAGGATTTTTATGGTTTCATATTTAGGTTTTTAATTTGTTTTGAATTTATTTTTGTGTATGGTATAAGAAAGTGATCCAGTTTCATTCTTTTGCAGATGCATGCTAACATTTTAAAATCTCTTAATGTTATGCATAGCTAGTCAAGCCTGTCAATGTGACATATTGATTTTCCTAAGGTCAAGGACAAGGAAATATATATTTAACATTTAGTGAAAGCCATTCCCTTTAAGTGTCCACTTCTTTAGAATATTACTGAGGGAGAAATCTTTTTAAGTGAATTGCTTAAACATGTTTCATTCAGGTCTGGTGTCCTATGTCTCATATTTCCAAAAATTTCTTTCAACAATCCTTTCTCCAAATTACATCTTAGTCCCACTGAGGTTTGTGTAGCACTTCATAGCATGTAACAGAAAATGTATGATGTCTAGGGATTTTCAACCTAAAACACAAAATTTGAAAATTTTGAATCAACTAAATATACTCTTTGATAAAGGCAAGTGTATGTGTATCTAAGGACTTAAACCTGAGGAATAAAAGTCAGGCAGATTCTTGTACTTAGAAGTTCTGAGGCATAGAACCCTGAAGAGGCTTTGCGTAATGTCTAGTTTCACAATAAAGTAGGCTTGGAAAGTGTCCTGGTACAGTATTATCATATCTGGAAGAGAAATATATAGTCCCTCATTTCCCTGTTCACACAATTCTCTCAGCTATTTATAATTTGTAGCATTTTCTAAAAACAGTCTTGGTAAGTGCTTGACAAATAAATATTTTAGAACCTCAGATGTATATGTTTTTAATTTTTTCCCTACCAGGTGTAATTTACTAAAGAGAGATCAATAAAATATACACATATCCATATTTTTTGCCTGTCCCTCTCCCCAAAAGTCATGTCCAATTAAATTAAAAAAATAAGATTTAAATTCTAATTTGGATTATACTGTTCTTTCCCTTCTTTTTCAAATGAGTCCTTGAATCAACTGTTAGCCATTTCACTTTCCACAAGAGTTTTCCTATTATTTATAATTAAAATATAAAACTATATTTTAAAGATTATCAAATATTATGTCATTTGTTTAAAATTTTTCTAAGACTCTTGAATTGGAAAAGTTATTAGTGTATGAATATTTTATTTTTCCCATTTTTATAAACACAAAAGAAATATCAATCATATCATATAAAGCCACTATGTTTTGCTGTGTTTGGTTTTGAATTAATTTGATCAATTTCTTTTGTCTTGTTGTGGAATGAGGAATGTGTACTACGGAAATAAGGAGTTTGCTGGTTGATCTGCTCTGCTCAGGCTATCGGAATTCTTTATTTCAAGAAGAAAGATATTATCTCTTGCCTTACGTTTGACTTCAGGCTGAAAAAGCACACTTAGTATGGTAATAATACCTAGAATTCCAGCTTTAGCATGTTTCCTTTATTTAAGTTCTATCCTTAGGCTCAAGATATGTGGAAAACTTCTCTCAGATCTATGACATTCTATTGTATAATGTCTTAGGAGTACTTATCTCGCTTCTAAGAATGGGTCTCCTCATGTTAACTTGGAAAAAGAGAAAGACATTGAAAAGATAGGGATATGTCCATTTGAGGAGCCACCAAATAACTACAGCCACCAAATAACACATTGTAGTTGTTTTGGTTTTTAGAAAGGTCCTCTTTCTGATATCAGATATTTATTAAATTATCCTTTGAAAATTACAAGACAAGTTCTTCGAAAATTACAAGACAAGTTTCATGTTGTTGCTTTTTTATTTTTCTCCTAGGTTTGACCCAGATTGCAGGTAGCAATGTAGACTCATATTTCCTTGGGTTTTTAAATTTCTAAAAGGGAAAATAACAAATAAAATGAAATCTGTTTTATTTGTCAAAGAAATCTTTGTTCAAGAGATGCTTTGAAATTGTTCTCCTTAACTTTAATTTGGTATAGTCTAAAGAGTATGAGCTTGGAAAAGGCAGAATTTATTGTCACCAAACCAATAACTTATTCTAGCTTCTTGGGTCAATTGTTTAACTTATTGAGTCTCATTTTCCTCACCTTTAAAAGGAATCACAGTGATAGCTATCATGCAAACTTCTCATGAAATCAAGTAAAATACTGGAAAGCACCTATCTCTGAATCTAGCCTGTGAAGAGATAAAAATGCCCCTATATTTCTCAGTGCTCCTATGAAAAGCCATAATCTCCTAAGACATGGACAGGTTTATAACATAAGGTAGGGAATGTATGCTTTCAATTCCCCTAGAAACATTTTACTTCACACACCATGAGAATTAGATCTATAGTTAATTGCTCTGACCCAAGAGGGCCACTGCTCCAAATTAGGTCCCTAGGTTAAGCCCCAAGGTAAGAGGAACCACTGTCTCTCTGTTTACATTTCAAAAAGTATGAATCTAGAACTTGTAAATAGTTGTAAGTCCTAAAGTAGGAGACACCCATGGTTTATAGGACTCTCAGGAAGATGCATTTGTGTCTCAAAAAGTTAGAGTGAAAACCTAGAATTCTTTCTATTTCATGTCAGGATAAAGGGTTGGCTGTCTCTTTCATATATATAAATGGAGAAAATCTAATATTCTCTGTTCCTCACCCAGGATAGCTTTTGAAATTTGTATGCATAGGACAACTGACTTGGCTTTCATAGACACCCCCCTGGGGTAAGGATCAAAGTGTAGAGAACAATGTGATCATGACTTGCTTTATAAGTAGATAATAATGTGACTGATTTAGAATGCCTTGTGTGCACCTTCAAGACAAAATTATGAATATATTTTATACTTATATTCATAGTTGTATAATTTATCACATTCAACATAAAATAAAAATGAATTAAAAAATCCAACAGTGGTCATATCAATAAGACAAACAAAAACAGTCTTGTAGTCAATCACCAGGTTAAAAGAATTTCTCAAGTGAGGACTGCAGTCACATTTTCTTAGAGGGGAAACTTTCTACTTTTGTAAAACATCCACAATATTGAGCTAGTGGTGAGTGGAGACCACAGGTCTCAACATCATTATCACAGACAGACCATGGAGGTAATATGGAGCCTCTATATTACCATCAGGACAGACACACACACACACACACACACACACACACACACACACACACTAGTTCAATGATATCACCTAAGTGGAGAGAAAACCACTTAATTAGATGCCAGACAAATTAATCAATATTAATTGATTTGACTTGAGAGCATCCAGTAAATGAAAGTCATATCTATCTCTGTGAAGGTTTCTGTCACCTAAATATAGCTTTAAACCTTCAGTGTTATGGAAGGATGCTCAATGTCATTGGTGTTATGTCATTCTTCTAGGCTTCAGGAGTTGGTTTCCCAAGGTCATAAAATTTCATTGCGTTAAAAACATAAGCAATCCAGGAGATGACACAATATAGGATCATATTCCCAGAAGGCTTAATAATGCAAATTATGAGGTATCATAATGACCTTTTAGCTATACCTGTAACTTCCACAATACTGACTGGGAAGTAGACAAGCAGCATGTTTAGCCTGTTGCTGACCTTGAGTTAGTTACTCTTTCACCAAAGCTCTATTTGAATTCAACATTGGCATTCATACCTGAACTTAGACTAGAAACAGAGACATTGTATGCATACAAAAATGATTAATTTCAGAATTCAATTAACTGATAAACTGTTTCATTGTTCTTTAGGTGTTTTTTTTCTGTTTCTGGTTTTAAAATTAAGTTCTTTTTAAATAAATTTAGTAAAAGTTGCTTGAATCAACTTTCTAAGAGTTATTCCTAATGGTATCTGTTTTTCTCAGCTATTTATAGCAATCATCTGTTTGTCTGTACAAAAACAGGTATTGACTACACTCTATGTTTATAACATGCTAGATACTGGTGGAACAAACAGGTATAAAAACTATTGTGAGTTTTATAATCTCGTTGGGAAAGAAAGCTAGTGCTAAAGGTATATGGTGCTGAGTATAAATTATGCAGTTTTAAAAAGGTGAGATGATTGTAAACAGAGAAAGCTACATAGCAAGGGGGAAAATATTCCCTGGATGCGGGACAGGGGCTGGACTGCCAGAGGTGGGGGTAGAATGAAATGGGTGAAGACAGTCCAAAAGTATAAACTTCTACTTATAAAATAATCATGAAGATGTAATGTATGCCATGATGACTATAGTTAATAATACTATATTGCATATTTGAAAGTTGCTAAGAGAGCAGATCCTAAAAGTTCTTATCACAAGAAAAAATATTTTTTATAACTATGGTGACAAATTTTAACTAGATTTATTGTATTAATCATTCCACAGTATATACAAATACTGACTCATGTTGTATATATGAAACTAATTGTTATATGTCAATTATACATCAAAAAAATAAAAGCATTCCTATGTAAAGAAAAAAAAGTGAAAAGACAAGAAAGAAAAAGTTACATATAAGAGTCATTGAGGCAATGGTTCTTGCTGGATCAGATAGTTAACATCAAAATAAAGTGGCAAATAGATTTTAAGAATATAGAAAGACCAGATTATAGAGCTCTATTAAAGGAATCCCGAAGAATATTTCAATAATTTAAGCAACTGAGAGTCTGTTGGTGTGATTAAAACTAAATTCTTACTTTCAGAGCAATTCTTTACCTCAAAATGAGTGATTTTTTGCACAGTTAGCATAGATTCATATATAACCCCTTTCCATACCCTTTAGGAACAAGGAAGGGATCTAGTCCAAGAGAACTACTGTTGCTCATTATTCCCTATGAGTTACAGTTTCTGCTGCTGATAAGGGAGCTTGGAAGGAGGAAGTGATTCAAGTAGTTTACAAGTGCCTGAGGATCCTGGCTGCTTCTGCAGAGAACAGCTGCCAGAGGGTTTCAGCAGGTGTAAATAACAGCAGCAACACAGAAAAAGGACAGATCCTGTTGCCTTACTTGGCCCTAAGACAAGCTCTAAATCCTCTCCATTCACAGGACCACCCTTGTTAAGAGTAGTCCAGCTTCTGGAGCCAGGCTATACAAACACAAGTAATAAAAAATGATCTTATCAAAACTCATTGAAAAACATACTCCAACATTTGAAACACTGAATTGTTTCCTTTGAGCCACTGCATTTTAATGAAAGTGTACCGTCCAACTTTGTATTAAGCCAACAAGTTACAAAATTTCTTGTTCCTAGAAAATGGTTTAGACCTTTTGTTTGTTTCTCAGAGCTTGAGACATTTTTAATTAAATTAATAAACTAATCTTTTAAAATGAGTATTTTATAACACACAATCACATTTGAATATATTTTGCCACCAATATTTGTGAATACCTGCAATATACTAGGTACTATGGCAGGCACTCCAAAATTTTCAATCTCCTGTGGGACAGGCAATACTAATGTCATCTCTTCCAGTTCACAGATAAGGAACTTGAGTCCAAAAAAAAAAAAAAAATCTAAGTAACCTATATATAATCACACAGCAGGAAAATAATTAAATTAGGACTTAGATCTGGACACTACGACATTAAACCTTATATTCTTTAAATTGCACAAGTCTGCTTTCCAAGCAAAAACTCAACAATATGCTAAATAGGAAACTGGCATTTTAAGAACAAATTGAAGGCTCCATATTATTGGCGTAGAAAGACCCTTGGAAGCAGGCCTGAAGAAGTGAAGGCCTGGACAATTGTTATAAAATTGAACCGAAGGTAACTGATGCATCCATTCAATCGCTCAATCATTAAAAAGGACATAAACACCTACATGCACTATGCTGAATAGATAGGGTTACAGTAAGCATGAGGTTTGGGAGAGAAAAATAGTTCCTGTGATGTAAGGTGCATTGACAGAAATAAGGAATAAGGCAAACAAACTGGCTGACAAGTAAAGTTATCAGTTCTATCTTAGGTTTGTTATGCCAAGGTAAGAATGACTTATACAGACCACAAATTTGTTAATTCATTATTGGAATTCAGAGAGGAGTTGGGTCTAGAAATAAATTATTGAGAAATGGCATGGTAATGCTGTTTAAAATCATGACTACAAAGCCAGTCACAAAGAACTATGTATTGTGCGATCCCAATTAAAAGAAATGTCCAGAATAGGCAAATCTATAGAAATAGGAAGTAGATTAGTGGTTGCCTAGAGCTTCGGGAAAGAGGTGAGACATTGTAGGGTGATGGTTGGGGAGTGCATGGTTTATTTTTGGGGTAATGAAAATTTTATAAAAATGATTGTCATAATGAATATGTATCCTGTGAATATGCTAAAAGATACTGAATTGTATATGCTTCAAATGGTAAATTATATGGGTATGTGAATTATATCTTAATAAAGCTGCTAAAAACAAAGCTGTAACTATAGATGAGTTATCAGAAGGATAAAAAATTAAGAAAATTCAAAGGACTACAAAGACTAAACAGTACCTATAGTTAAAGAGAAAACTAAAGGGCATAAATAAATAGAAAACCAAAATATTCAAAAATCTCATTGAGTAAATGTCTAGATTTGAAGTAAACTGAGTAAAAGGCATGAATGCAAGATTTTCCTATAGGGAAAGGAGAATGGCAGCTTTAAGTAGCTACAAAGTTCTGTCCACAATTCTTAATTGTAGTAGATTAGGTGTACTATCTAGTCTACAATTTCTTAGAATAGAGTGGTGAGGACAAATCCAATCAAATCCTTAGAAGGATGCTTAGATTCCAGAATGAGAGAGAACAAGAAGCAAATGCCAGGACCAAAGGGTCAAAAGCAGGATTATAAAAGTGGAATGGAGGCCAGAGTTATAAACTCTCCAGAAAGGAGCCGGAAACTAATATAAGGGGGCATTCATTAAGTCATATGGCAAATTACTTATTGAACATTAATTATATAATAAAGAACAAAATTTTTAATGTCTTTCCTGATGGAACTAATAGTTGCCTAGCAAAGGTAGATATTTAAAAACCACTGATAAAAATGCAAAATTCTAACTGGAGGAACTATTAAAAACAAGAGTTATCAGGATTCTAACAGTCCATCATGGGATGACTGTTATCATGGGGAAAAAAGCTATATATCAAGAAAGTAATGCTTGAATTGAAATTTGAGAATAAAAATAAATAAAATGGTATTTGGGGAAAGTATATTGGATACAAAGGATTGAAGAGTGCATTGTGAATGGGGCAAAGAAACTAAGAGTTTCTTTGGTGATTACAGACCATGTAGGGTTTTACAAGTCATATAAAAGAGATTTTCTTTATCTAAAGAACAATGGGAAGGGCACCTGGGTGACTCGGTTGGTTAAGTGTCCGACTTCAGCTCAGGTCATGGTCTCATGGTTTGAGTTTGAGCCGCATATCAGAGGGCTGTCAGCACAGAGTCTGCTTCAGATCTTCTGCCTCCCTCTCTCTCTCAAAAATAAACATTAAAAAAACAGTAGGAAATTATCAAAAGATTTTACGTGTTGGGGGCATGACAACATAATCAAATAACATTTGCAGTATAAAGAACAGAAGAAAGGCTGAGTGAATGTAGATAGGGCACAATGGCTTTTATCTAGGCAAAAGATCATGGTAGCTGGGATAGGGTGGTAGTGATTATGGTGGAGATGGAGAATAAAGGGGACAGTTCATATAATATTTAAGAGGAAATTTTGGCAGAACTTCTTAAAGCACTGAATAAAGAGTGACAAAGGAAAGAGAAAAGCGTATCAGGCTTGATCTTGTGATTTTGCCTGATGCCAGTGGATGGTGCCATTCTTTAGATAAGTAACAATGGAAGGAGTGGAATTGGAAGAGAAAGATAACAAGTCTAGCTTTCATCTCCATATAGGTGGCAGTCAGAGCACTAGATATGGATAAAATCACCAAGGGAATAGTGAATGAAGAATGAGAATGTTAAAGAAAAAAAAACCAGGATTGGGTGTCTTGGTGGCTCAGTCATTAAGCAATCGACTCTTGATTTCAGCTCAGGTCATGGTTTCAGTTTGTGAGTTAGAGCCCTGCATCTGGTTCTGTGCCTACAGCATGAAGCCTGCTTGGGATTCTCTCCTTCCTTCCCTCCCTGCTTCTCTCTCTCTCTCTCTCTCTCAAAATAAACAAACAAACAAACAAACAAAACAACAACAGAGCTTTGCTGAGATAATATGCAAAGAAGAAAGAGAAGGAATGGACAGAAATTCAGAAGGAAAAGGAAGGGGGGGTGCCTAATATGGAAACTCAGGAAGGGTAGTTTTCAAGGAAAGGGTGACCATCAGTTTCAAGTTATTCTGAAATACTGAGAGATGTTACTATAAACAGCCATCAAGAGAAGCAGCAGAGAGGTCACTGGTGAATCCATTGAGTGCTGTACCAGGGCAGAGAATGGGCAACAAGCTAGACTGCAATGGTATTAGTTAAGTGGGAGTGGGATATACTGAGATAATGAATTCTGAAAAAATAAAAATGATAATTCTTAAAACTTATTTGGTTCTTAAAGAAAAGAGATGAGATGGTAGTGATAGGGGTAGGTGGTAAGCTAAGGGACTTTTATTCATGTGTTGTTTGATTTTTAATGGACACAAACATGAAAATATATTTTTTTAATTAGTGGGAAAATAATTCCACTTGAAAAAGAAAAGTTAAGTACAAAAGATAAAGGATAGTGACAATTTCTGAAAGTAAAGATGGGAAATGAAATGCAAAGCACCAGTGCAGAGTTTGATGTTGGCTATAATGCTTTGAATAGCCAGAGCTGGTTAAGATATTTATGAACCTGTGGGTGTGTGACATGTGAATATAAAAGTCTCATTTAATGACAGAGGTTGTGATAGGAGAGATCAGGTAAAGATTTCCTCATTAAAGAAAAAGGAGGCTTCTGAATGCTTGTAAGCATGGGAAATGAGTCAACCACAGAGAAGAGAGGGAGGAGGAATATAATTTCTGTAATTGCTACTCTGTGGAATCTTACCTGCAATAAAGAAGAGACAAAAGGGAAAAGAACTACTGAGCTGAATAAACTCATTGAAGACTTTTTCTATTATTTTGGTTTTTGTGTATCTCATTTCCCAAGTCCACAGTTTTCCACATCTGTATAGTTTACAATTTGTTAAATAATTCTAGTATACCAATATTCCCAGATTGATTTGCTTATTTTGAAAATTAAATATTAACAAGAATATTCAATTCGTAGTCCTAGTAAAGATGTATTTATTTTTGCCTATAGTGCTTAGAATAAAATCCTGAGAACCTAGACATATAGAGCTAGAAGTGATCTTTTTTTTTCATGGTCTCTTACAACTTTTTCCCTGACAAGAACGTAACAAAATTATATACTTCAAAAATTGGACTATTGATTTAGTATAAACCCATTTTAGTACCCCACATAAAATCATTTAGAAACATTATTTCTACAATGCCCTTATTATGTTATACAGTGCAATAATGAGGCATTTCCCTTTTCTTTATTGGAAATGGTTAACATAGCATGTAATTATGGAAATATATTATTTATTTTCTAGACTTAAATTGATCCTTTTTGATAGACATACCATACTTTGTGGCATTTACATTGGACTGGTAGGTGTAGATGGGAATATTAAAAACATTAAAATTAATAAAATACAAGTTAAAGAAATAGAAATCTACCTTGAACATAATTCACAATTTCTTTTACATGGTCTCTTAGCCCGCTGAGGCTATAAAATACCACAGACTGGGTGACTTATAAAAAGCAGAAATTTGAGGGCAACATGCCTAAGTTTAATTGTAGTACTGTGACCCATACCTCACCCTTGACTTTCCATCTATGAGAAAGACACACTGCAGTGGTAGAAAATACAAAGCGAATGTGAAAGACCACAATCAGAAATGGATGGAAGAGCATGTTCAGAGCCTGATCTACAAAGCAACTCCTGCATTTTTAACAAGGAAAGATTGCTTCTACACCATTCTCTTTTCCTTCTCCTGCAGGGGTAACAAAGCCAGCTCCTTCTAGTCTTCTGGGTCCTCCTTGCCCTAGTATGATGCCAGCACCCCATGTGGGTCCCACCCGTGATGCCAATGATGGGCCCTCCTCCTCCTGGGATGATGCCAATGGGAGCTGTTCTTGGAATGAGGCCACCTCTAGGAAGCCAGGTGCTAATGACACCTGGGCCCCCAGTGATGAGACCCCCTGCCGTCTCATAATTGTGCCTACTTGGCCAGGAAGAACTAAATCACACAGATAAGGCAAAAGGGAAGCCTCTTTAAATCCATTTTATATTGCTTGTTCTACTTCACCAGGAGATCATGGTACTGAGATTCTGGATGTTTGTTAACAGCGTGACAAGATAGACTTGCTCCCTCTGCCTATCAAAGACAGACTTGTTTTGGTAGGGGAGTAGAGGGACCAAAAAAAAAAGAAGTGCTTTTCATTTGTATTGTGAAATGTGAAAATAAAATTGTCTAGTGTTTTAGTTAAAAATAAAACACAGAAACTTATTTCTCATGTTCTAGAGGCTGGCACAGTCTGAAATCAAGATGCCAGCATGGCCAGGTGAGGGCCTTCTCCAGTCACAATTTTGTCATTGTATGTTGGGCAGAAGTGGCAAGCTAGCTCTCTGTGGCTTCCTTTATTAGGACATAATAACATTCATTTAGGCTCTCCCTTCCTGACCTAAACACCTCCCAAAGGCTCTGCATCTCCCAATACCATCACATTGAGCATTACGTTTTCAACACATGAATTGTGTGTGGGGGGGGGTACATACATTCAGATCATAGCACATTGTAACATATATTTTTACCTATTACCAGTTCAAATGTAAAAGGCACCTCCATTTTTTTTATTAAAGTTTGTTTATTTATTTGGGGGAGAGGGGCAGAGAGAAAGAGGGAGATACAGAATCCCAAGCAGACTCCACACTGTCAACATGGAGCCCAATGTGGTGCTCAAACTCACAAACCATGAGATCTTGCCCTGAGGCAAAATCAAGAGTAAGACACTTAACTGACTGAGCCACCCAGGTGCCTGGTACCTCCATTTCTTTATGCCAAATAAACCTGAATATACTGAACCATACTATTTGCAGGCAAGGCTGATGGAATATCTAACGTGCTAATTAGCTGGCAGAACTTCTCCCCTAATGGCACATCTTCTCCCATTTAAAATAACCATGACAAGATAGGAGCAAATCACATCTGTCAACTGTTAAGATTATCATAATATTCTGGCTAAAACTGCCTTTCCAAGTACTATTATATTCCCTGGACAGTTTAGAAAAGCATAGTCATGATATTTTCCTATGTAATAGCTTTAAATTGTTTCATAACTAACCATTACAGAAAAGTGAAAAAAAAATGCACCAGCCAATTTGTACATACCGCATGGCTGTTAGAGTAGATCAAATAGGAAGCAGTTTTAAGTGCAATATATTCCTTCACTCTTTCCTAGAAGGGGTTCACCCAATTATTCTAGAAAGTTAGCTAAACTAGCTTTGATTCTTTCCCTAAGTTGTAAAGTTCTTAATTTCAACCTTTTGGAAATTGTACAATCTAACATAACTTCTAATATCACATAATTTCTATTGTAATTTCTGGATATAAACATTTATATAGCATTTTTTGAAAATTCAACTACATAAAAATATTAGTAAAAATTTATGGTAAGAGTTTCACAGAAGGCAATGGCAAGTTGCCCTTTCCTACTTATACATTCTGGATTGACTCTTAGCATGGAGAATGGGGGTAAAAAATAATGTATGGGAAGAATAAAACCTGAGGGGTCTTTGTTTTTAGTGTTTTATTTATTTTTGAGAGAGAAAGAGAGAGAGAGACAGCGTGAGCAGGGGAGTGTTCGAGAGAGAGGGAGACACAGAATCTGAAGACAGGCTCCAGGCCCTGAGATAGCTGTCAGCACAGAGCCTGATGTGGGGCTCGAACCCAGGAACCGTGAGATCATGACCTGAGCTGAAGCCAGACACTTAACCAACTGAGCCACCCAGGCACCCCGAAACCTGAGTTTTAACCCCTACTCAACCACTGGCCTACCTGAAGAATTAACCTATTGGATAGTGGGCTGCAATGATAAAAGCAATCTTTATATATGTGACAGGTGTCCTATGCAAAAGATATTAGACTTAATCTATGTGCTTCCAAAGGTCTTTTGACTCAAGAAGAGAACGCTTTCTAGATATCAAGCCTAAAAGGCCTACCCCTAAGAGGTAATGACATCTTCAGTGTTCCCAGGATATCACATCAGGGTTGGAGCAACTTAGATACCTCTGTGTTCCACTTTAAATATGAAAGTCACTGATTCTACAATGTTTTCTGAGCCTCAATTTACTCATCTCAGAAAGAAGCCATAATAGCTAAAGAGTAAAGCTATCAAATTTAAAATAGAGATACCCCTAACTCAATAAAGAGATAATGAGACAAAAAATATGAGCTCTATTATATAAGCCCCGCTAGGTACCTCCACTCTTAAAGTTTAACTATTGCTAACTCATCGTTTCCTTATGCTGATTGTGCAAGTGCGGGGCCTCATCTCTGCAGTTAAATTAGAGGGAAAAAAACACAATAATTCATTACTTTTGGTTTAGTATCTCACTGTTGTTTCATGTCCAGAATTTGTTAAATTTTTTGTCATTGAATTTTTTTGCTGTTTTAACTGATTTCACATAAAAATGATACACAATGAAATAAGAAATGGAAGTATTTCAAACTTGCTATTTAATCTGAATTGGTTTTCTTATGCATTGTGACTAAATAATGCATTTCTTTATAACTGATATGAGATTTTCAAATGTGGAAAATTTAGTATGGGTTATGTGTTTAAATAGGGTATGTATAGGGGCACGTGGGTGGCTCGGTGGGTTGAGCATCCAACTTCGGCTCAGGTCATGATCTCGTGGTTTGTGACTTCAAGACAACCCCCCATCCCCCCTGTCGGGATCTGTGCTGACAGCTCAGAGCCTGGAGCCTGCTTTGGATTCAGTGTCTCCTTCTCTCTTTGCCCCTTCCCCACTTGTGCTTGCTCTCTCTCTCTCTCTCTCTCTAAAATAAACAAGTATTTTTAAAAATAGGGTATGTATAGTTAATACTGAAAACATTTTATTTAAAAAAAAAAATTGAAAGTTTATTTATTTATTTATTCTGAGACAGAGAGAGGCAGAGGAAAAGGAGACACAGAATCCAAAGCAGGTTACAGGCTCTGAGCTGTCAGCACAGAGTCTGACATGGGACTAGAACTCACAAACCACGAGATCATGACCTGAGCCAAAGCAGACCACTTAACCGACTGAGCCACCCAGGTGCCCCAAAACTGATATTTTAAATGTAAAGCAGCATCTTGATATCTACCATAAATCTCATGATTATGAAACTATTCAATGGGACAGCATACATATCTATATAGCATGTAGACCTTTAAAATTGGATATGATTATTTCTATGAAGACTATTATACATTAGTAAATGTTTATTACTTCTGGTTCCAGATCTTTTGACCCATCCCCCCTTGACACTTTAGATGATAATAATCAATAAAGTCCTGAAACACAATGGATTTTACTTCTTTCCCACTTTTTTTTCCTGTAGGTATCCACGTTTTGAAAAAATTGTCTTTATTCATAAACTCAAACAAAATATTGAATTCTCTAAAATTAGATTCTTGGCAGTAAACTATACATTAAAATCTTCTTAATGCTCAATCTGTTTCTTTTCCATAATCCCAAGCATCTGACTTTTACTCAGGGGGACAACTCATGCTGTTCATTCTAGAATGTCCTTTCCTCCTTTGTCAGCCAGGCCAGCTGTTACTCATCTTTAAAGGCCTAGTTCAAATGTCAACATGATGCAGCTTGCCTCAAAACCTTCAGGGATAAGTAATTGCTTCATCATCTCTATTTCTAAAGAGTGTTATATTTATCTGCAAGTGCACTTTTGTTCTATGTTAGAAATTTAACACTTAAACAGTTGTTAATTATGTTACAGTGCAATGAATTTTGAAACTTACCATCATTCAACATTCCTAACCACTATCACAGAGAAAACCATAGCAAAACAAAATTTAAACTAAATGTATTATTTTTTTATTGGTGTATAACAAATTAGTATAAATTTAATGGCTTATATGTGCCCGGGGGGCTCAGTTGGTTAAGTGTCCAACTGCGGCTCAGGGCATGATCTCATGATATGTGAGTTCGAGCTCTGCATTGAGCACCTCAGAGCCTGGAACCAGCTTCAGATTCTGTGTCTCCCCACTCATACTCTGTATGTGTCTCTCTCTGCCCCTCCCTACTCATGCTCTGTGTCCCTCTCTACCAAAAATAAACATTAAAATAAATATATAAATAATTACATAAATACATAAATTTAATGGCTTAAAACAAATCCGTTTATTTTCTCACAATACCTGTATGTCTCGCTCGCTGTCAGGGTCTCCCTAAGCTGACCCTCATGGGCACTTCATAACATAAATGTGTTTCTTTAAGGTGAGCAGGACTGCATCTCTCTGACTTCTGTCTCTAACCTCTAAACTCCCTTTTAGGAGCTCATATGATTAGGTCAGGCCCAATTGGGATATAGTTCTGATGAACTCAATTGATTAGAAACTTTAATTACATCTGCAAAACCCCTCTTGCCGTATAATCTAACATAATCATGAAAGTGACATCCCAAGCTGACCACAAGAGAGTGTAGTGGAGTAGTCTGCCCCAGCAAAGAATTTTCTGTGACATTGTTTAGAATTGCTGTTCAATAATAATATAAAGAATGACTTCTGATAGTTTCGGTATATTTTTAATTTCACGGATAATGCACTCCCTTTTGCCTGCATTCTGGATACACTGCTCTCACCATTTTCCCCATGGTGCCATACTATTTGTGGTATCAAAAATTTACTTAATGGTATATTAAATACAGCTCAGGATTTTTTTTTCCTGAAAGAATATGAAAAGTGCAAACTGGTTTATTTTATCTTAGCTGGATGTGAAAAAAATACAGAGAAACTATAGCTACAGAAGAGACGATTAAATTTTTTATCAGAATTTAAAGGGAATATTAAAAACAAGGACTGCTTGCTTAAAATATAGGATTGTTTCTCACACCTAGCCTTTCCAGACAGCACAGCTTTCTCAAAGTAAGAAATGGCATCTGGACAAAGATCAAATCAGGGCTCTTTTTGTAAAATGTGGCCTCAGGATAAATTTCAGATTGAGAGAGCATCTCTAAAACCCTTTGTTAAGGCTTCAGAAAGATTTAAGGCAGTTCCTTGTAGACCTTCTCCACTAGGGAAAAAAAATGACTTCTAAGAATAATAAGGGCATGCCTTCTATACCCTCTTAGCTAGATAAAATGTTTTCCAAAAATCTTCAGCTTATGCTTCTTAGATTTTCTTGCCTAGAAAAAAGGTCTCCTATAAATCTAAGAGACTTGCCTTTTAGATACTCTTTACTAGACAAAAATACTTTGAAATTGTGAGCTAGAGAAGATACCCTGTCAGAAAAAAAGAATGTGGGTGTGGGTCCACAATGTGCAATGGAACAGACTTATAACTTGATACATAAAAATGAACAAAATTTTAAAATAATTAGTACCAACTTGTACCAAAAGAGACAGCTACAAAGAAAAGATGTCTCAGGCCCTTCAAATTTCTATGAGCAGGGAACAAGCTGTAAAATTTACTCAGCTGAGAGCTTGGGCATTTCTTATGGAAAGGAAAGAATGATTAGCCAAAACCAGAAGGAAACAATCCCAGGGGGCAGAACTGGGCCTTAATCAGCATGTGTTTCCTGCAACCAAAGCATGAGGAGTTATCATCTGAACTCAGCTGGATTTCAGATTGCTGCAGAATAATGACTTTTATGTGCCTTCTATTTCTTGTTTTAGATGGATATGCCTATAGTATTAATTGTGTCCCCCAGCCTCTGCTGAGTGTGTGGCAAGCAAGTAAATTGTCTCTTTGAATGTACAGATTCAGATTAAGAAGCACCTAATTTGAGGAGTCTCATTCACACCTAGACCTGATTTAGATAATGAAATTCTAGGCTTTAAAGCCAATTGTGATAATATGAGAGAATACTTTGGGAGTCTTTGGAGGGACTGAGTATATTTTGCACTTGAGAGGGAAGAGAATCATTAGAATCCAAAAGGAGGACTGTGGAAGTTAGTCTCCAAAGACCACCACCCCACTCTCGCAGTGAACCATACCTCCCAGTATTCACTTCCCAAAGTGATGGACACCACCTACATTCAATATCAGCTGATGCTGTATATTCAATAGATTGCAAAAGAATTATACTTCATTATATATTATACTCCACAGCTTCTGTATAGATCTCTTAGAATGTTTACATAGGATGCTTCACTTTAGAATCCAATGCCATGTTGTATGAACCACATAGAAAGACCAAGAATGGATCTCCTATAAACATTCCCAGCTGAGTTCCCCGGCCACAGCAAGCATCATCTGCCAGCCATGTGAAGAAACAGTCAGTCAAGCTCAATGGTTGTAGCCCCAGTCAAGAACTGCCTACCACCACATGAAAGACTCAAAGCAAGAACCATCTATCTGGAATGAGTCAACCCACAGAATCTTTAGGGGTAATAGTAATTTTTGTTTAAACTGGAAAACAGAACGTTTTTTTTTTTTTTCTGTAAAGGGTCATATTTTAGTCTTTGCAAGCTACAAATGGTCTCTGTAATATATTCTTCTTTATTTTTTAAACAATTATTTTATTTTTTTAATGTTTATTTATTTTAAGAGAGGGTGCCAGTGGAGGGGCAGAGTGAGAATACCAATCAAGCTCCACACTGTCAACACAGAGCCTGACATGGGGCTCAAACCCACAAACCATGAGATAATGACCCGAGCCTATATCAAGAGTCAGACGATTAACTGCCTGAGCCACCAGGCATCCCTAAACAATTATTTTAAAATGTAAAACTGGGGCACCTGGGTGGCTCAGTCGACTTCGGCTCAGGTCATGATCTCACAGTCCCGTGGGTTCGAGCCCCAGGTTGGGCTCCGTGCTGACAGCTCAGAGCCTGGAGCCTGCTTCAGATTCTGTGTCTCCTTCTCTCTCTGCCCCTCCCCTGCTCACTCTCTGCCTCTCTCTCTCTCTCAAAATAAAATAAAGACAT
Source organism: Cryptoprocta ferox (assembly GCA_028646485.1). NCBI lineage: Eukaryota > Metazoa > Chordata > Mammalia > Carnivora > Eupleridae > Cryptoprocta > Cryptoprocta ferox. The sequence goes on from CM053560.1 coordinate 54,851,658, forward strand.
AAAAAAAATTTTTTTAATAAAATGTAAAACATTTCACAAAACATGGGTCATACAAACACAGGCAATGGACCAGATTTGGCCCATGGGCTAGTAATTTGTGAACCCTGCTTTAATCTACTAGCACAGTGCTTTGTTACACAAAATGAATTAATATGAAATGGTGTGCACATGTTTTACCATAGAGTCAGTATCAGGGAAGTAGTTATGTCTTAAATATCTGTGTAATCCCATTATTTATAGCAGAGTGGGTATGCCATAAATATGTGTTACCTGCAATTCTCTTTAATTATTAATCATGACTCAGTTATATTTCAAAATCCCCTTAAAATATTTTCTAAGTTATTTTTAAAAGATTATATATTCATAAAAAAGAAATCCTAATGTAATACATATGTAGTATTTTGAAAATAAACTGACAAAAATATCCTGCTAGTGATAATTATTACCTTTACGTTGATTTAGAATGTACCCTAGGAAAAAACATATTGCAGAGTAAGACTTTTTATTTCTAGTTACCTCCCCCTGAATAATATTAAGATTTCAGAGAAATAACAGAAAGTTTTTGATGAGCCTTAGCAATTCCAGTGGGAAATATAATTCCCAGTTATTTTTTGCAGGTCATTATTCCTAGCCATTCTCTAAAATAATAATAGGGATTACAATACTAATGTAAATCTTAAAAAAATGTTATCTTGATCTCTGAAGACTTGAGTAAGATTAATAGGACCTGAAAGCTGCAAATCACCTCTTTGTAATTATAAATTTTAAATATACAGAAGTATAAGAACATCAAGCAGTGAATAAAACAAATGATAAAGTAAAATCAATAATTTCATTAATTTTTTAATGACTCCTTTATATCAAAAATACATGCATAAGTAATAGCTTAGGTTATAATCTAATTTGCAATTAAACTTTTTGTATCACTGGGCCCTATACCATTACAGAGAGGTATAGAACTAATGTACATATGCATATATGCACAAAATGTCCTATCAATTTGCAAGACTTCAAGTAGCCCCCATGTGCAATGGACCATTTCCAGAGTAAGAACCGCTGATAAAATGTGATTTTATGCTTGGTTATTTTAAAAAGTTCAACCCTGTGCATCAGGAGTGGCACATAATAGTAAGCAACACATGAATATTAAAAGCTTTGCTTTTCTTTAAAACACATTTGGGCAGGCAAAATAATATCCTTTGATTTATTGAATGTGCTTAACCTCAGTAAGAACTTATACAGAATTATGGTGTCAGTCCTTGACAGAGTCTCTGATATAATCTAAGTGTTTTCACTTGAGCCATTCATAATTTTTTTTAAATTAATAATCTTTCACCCCTGATACCATGATCTTGTTGAGAGCTGGATATACATTCTAGATCCTAGAAAGCAAAAAGACTTGGCATTAATTAAAAAAAGAACAAACCCTAAGGACTGAACAGACTGTGAACTACAGATCACAGAAAAATTAAAATGGAGAACGATGACACAAGAAGGATTAAAGAAAAGTGAAAGTTAATAGCAGGATTAAAATGGATTTGGATGTTTGCTTCCAGCCAAGTTGAAGGGACAGAAATTAGATTTATACTCCTACCTTAAGACAACTAGAATAAACTGGACAAAATATATAATAATGATTTTCAAATATTAGACAATATGTGGTTAAGGACTGTACTGCCTGTGAGAAAGAAAATTAACAAGATGAGCCCTAAAATTATACCAGTTTATTGCCCAGAAACTCAACAAAGGGAAGATGCCCACATAAAGCCTGGTGGTCTCACTGAGCTGAGGGAACAAAGATCAGTTTCTGAGAGGTTGAACTCTTTAAAATATAGAATGCAGGGCACCAAAGAATAGAGAACCTTGTAGAGGGAGCTCTAGAGATCTTCAGAGACTTCCCTCAGGTCTTTGGCTTAGTACAGATCTGCACATCTGTAAGTGGACACTACATCATCTGGGAAACAACAACCAAAATGTGAAGACATAAAAATTCCCAAAGCCCACACAAAGCGAGGAGTAGGTTGTGTTCTTAGCCAGAGTGGTGAGGTTTTATGAGAGATGAAACATCAAATTAAGTTCACAGAAGGCTATTTCTTTGTAATGGGGCTTAATTACACCAAGGGCCAACAGAAAATTCTTCAAAGCAAACCACCACTGACCCAAGTAACTTAACTGCATACCAGAAGAGTATCCAACATTATATAAAGAAACATAGCAAAACACCTAACACTCAACATAAAAACCACAATGACTTGGATCTGATAATATATTTTGAAACATGCAAGAGACCAGAAAACATGATCCAATACCAGGAGATAAGTCAAAGAATAGAAATAGAGGCACAAATGACTGAGGTAATGATATTAGCAGGCAAGGGTATTAAAACAACTACTAAATATTTTTCACATGCTTAAGAATGCCATATAGAAATGGCCATGATAGGAAAAAAATGGAAGTTATTTTAAAAGACCCAAATATAAGACATAGAGATAAAAAAATTCAGTATCTGACGGAAAGTATGCTGGATAGATTCAACAAAAGATTAAAACTTCAGAAGAAAAATAATCCATAAACGTGAAGCAGTAGAAATAGAAATATATGCAATGAAGCATGGAAAGAAAAAATATTGAAAAAAGAAAAACCAGAGATAGAGTGGGTAATATCAAACAGTTAATATGTGTATACAATAGTGGCCTGGGGGAATGGAAGTCAAAAAAATATTGAAATAAAGACCTCAAACTTCCAATTTATGAAAAGTATAAGCCCACACATTCTAAAAGAAGAATAAACATATAATAAAACACAGAAATCTGACACTAATAAAATTGCTAAAAAAACAAACAAAAAGAAAAAGTAATCTTCCAAGAAAACAAGGGAAAAAATATTACATAAAACAGAAAAAAAAATAATAATCACAGATTTCTCATTAAAAGCAATACAAGCTAAAGACAATGAATGATATACTAAATGTGCATGTGGAATGTTACCAGAAATCCCCTACCTGAAGCTGTACAGTTTAGTTTTAAGTCAAAGCTGTTTATGTCAAAGTAACATAGAGGCTTTTGGCAAGAGTGCAATGGTCCTTTCATATTGATGTAATTTCAAACAGCAACATTCCTAGCAGCTTACGATTTGGGAAAGCAGCATTTCTTAGTGACTAAAAAAGCAGTAGTCATTCAAAGAAGGAAGTAGTTATGACACTTAACAGTTATAGCCTGTTCTTGGGAGAAATATTGCTTCCTATCTACTTTGCAGTGGGCCTTTTCTATGAGTATTACACCAGTCTTATCAACAGTAAAACAGAATTTTACTTTCTCAGTTCCTTCTTTTGGCCAACAGCATACAACTTCAGCTCTTTAGTCTATTATTATGACACAGATAAAATGATTAAAATCCTGCATTCATGAGAAAACTTTAAACCCAAAGCCAAGAATTTTTCTTTTTCTTTTTTAATGTTTTATTGTTTATTCTTGAGAGAGAGAGACAGAGACAGAGACAGCATGAGTGGGGGAAGGCAGAGAGGGAGAAACAGAGTCCCAAGCAGGCTCCAGGCTCTGAGCTGTCAGCACAGAGCCCCATGCGGGGCTCAAGCCCATGAATCGTGAGACCATGACCTGAGCCAAAGTCGGATGGTTAACCAAATGGGCCATCCAGGCGCCCCATCTAAGGATTTTTCTAATGCATGGCCTGCACTCTTGTTATCTAATTAAGACTATAACGATAGGAAACTGGATCCCAAACCTAAAGTCTCCTTTAAACATCTTCAAATGGATTTAATTACCTACACTAACAGAACAGAAATATGTCTGATCATTATATGTCTGTTTCAGGTCTGATCACAACCTGGTGTATGAACATGCGCTCTCTCTTGTGTGCTCTCTCTCTCTCTCTCTCTCTCTCTCTCTATATATATATATATATATATATATATATATATATATGCATATATATGCAATTCACTTTGTTTTATATCTGAGATAGTCCTAATTGTCTATCTAGTGATGGAGAAATTTACTTCTCTAAAATTGTAGGGAGATTTGTAGGGGATTTGTACAATGCTACTCATTATGCAGAATCTCTATTGCCCTTATTATTCTCAGACCTCAGGTAAAATAAAAAGGACAAATAAAACTTTCAAACTGCAGTTACTTAACTTATATACAAAAGGTCCTGGAGTTTTGTTAGTGTCCTCACTGTTCAAACTGTTTTCTTTCTCCCAGGGAGGTATTTTGCACTCTATATTCACCAAAACTGAACACTGCCACTGTTTTTTTTTTTTTTTTTATTCTCTGCCAATAGATAAAAAATGTATTTACCTTCCCTTTTTCTTACCAGGAAGACTGAATATTCATTTAGTTACTGAACATTTGCATTTGCATTTCATCTTTTGTGAATAGTCTATCTGTGACTTTTCCCAATTTTGCTATTGGTGAACTGACTTCTGAAGATTAACATGTTATAGATATCACATCTCCCTTCAAAGGCATTTAAAGAAGTTCAACTATTTCTACCAACATACAATAAAATCTCAAACTGCAAAGGAAATTATTTAAAATGGATACAACAATAACATTTCAGGCATCAAAATATATTCAGTTTTAAGCATTGGAATGTTTCTACCCAATTATTTCCAACCAGAGGTTCCATAAAAATCATTAATAAATATTTATAAAATATGTTGTTGGATATCATTTTGCCTCTCAAATATGTTGAAACAGACAGTTAATCCGAGAAGCATAGAAAGGAAAAGTATTCTCACCTATGCCTTTCTTCTGACTAATCATTCACAGCATTGAGTGCAACTAATACAAATTCCCTAAAATTTTCATTTTCTCTTTACCTCAAATTCCTCAGCATCTGGACCTGCACTTTATTCTTTTCCCTTAAGTCTTAGAAGAAGTGGATGTCCTGTCTCAAATCACTCCCCCATCCCCACCCCGATATATCCTCTATCTAGACTTGTACTCCTCCTTATCTTCTCCTAGATCTGCTCATAAGTTCTTCCCTCTTGATATTTAATCACTCCCTTCTCACTGGGTCCTTGAGTCTCACCTCCTAATATTCTCACATTCCTCCATTGCCCCCAGAATACTGAACCCTCCAAAAATTCCTATCCAATCACTTTCATTTTCCTCAACACAAAACTTACTGAAAGGGAACACTGCATTTCTATCTTCACCTTCTATTCTTCTTCTCTCTCCTACTCATTAAGTTGGGTTCTGATTCCACCTATCTAAAACTGTGATCTTATCTCTACAGAATGAAATAGCTCTCACACTATCCCTCATTTTTCTTCTCTCCAGGCTTCTCCAAAACATGGTTGTATTTCTTCAAATCTGGCTACTATTTTGAAGACTCTTCTTTTTGAAGCTTTTGAAGGTCCTTTTGTTCTTCTCATCCTTTCCTGAATCTTAATGATCATATCTCTCTACTCTTTTATCACTTTATTCCCTGTAAAATCACCATGTTCCATTACTTCAATGAAAGACCTATATGAAGAATTCTTTCATTTTATATTTTTACATCTCTTTTTCCTGAGTTCTTGGTTTCTAGTTACATAGAAACCTACCCAGTCCATTACTGTCAGAACTATGTTCCTTCCACATATAGAATGGAGCCCACACTCCCTGACTATTATTCAAAATTATTTTCAGTAGAGGTATCTACATGCTTCATTAATATTCATCATTTCTTCTCTATACATTTATTCCCCCAATATATCTAGTGATCTTCTAACTTGTGGGCTTTGTTCAAGGTCTTTTATTTTCTATTTTTGAAAATTTATTTTTTTGAGAGAGACACAGACACAAATTGTGCAAGTTGGGCAGGGGCAGAGAGAGAAGGAGAGAGAGAGAATCCCAAGCAGACTCTGTGCTGTCAGTGTGGAGCCTGATGCGGAGCTCAATCCTACAAACTGCAAGATCATGACCAGAGCTGAAATCAGGAGTCGGGTGCTTAAACTGACTGAGGCACCCAGGCTCTCCTGTTCAACGTCAAATTTGAATGTTTGTTTTTGAAAGACAAAGAGAGCACAAGAAAGGGAGGGACAGAGAGAGAGGGGGAAAGAGAGTATCTCAAGTAGGCTCTGTCCACACTGTCAGCACAGACCCCAATGTCGGGGGCTCAAACCTGTAAACTAAGAGATCATGATCTGAGCTCAAGTCGGATGCCCAACTGGCTGAGCCACCCAGGGGCTCCTGTTCAAGGTCTTTTTAAAGTTTTCCATAATACCACCTCTCACCCTCTTATCCATTGTTTCTTCAAAACAGCCATAAGTTTATTTCTCTAAGATGTCTAAAGGAAACCTAGTCAATAAATAAATGTTCTTTTCCCAAATTCTGTTAGTACTCTTTTTTATTTGTGGAACCACCATGTATTTTTTGTACTTGAATTCTACTTTAAGGGGTTTATTTTTTTTTAAGTTTAGCTCTCTGAAAGACTCGATCATGATGAGACTTTTCATTTCTCCTAATTCCTGGAAATGTTATTTTGCAGAGTACAAACACAATCAATTTTTAAATTGAATATTAATGCTGAAAATGTTGCTAAATGATCTTATTTTATGCAATTTGGATGGCCTTGAAAATTATAATTAAATAATCATCTGAAGAAATGAAAAAAAAACTAAACCTTGATCATTATTATAAAATCGGCAAAATCAGTATGGTTCTAGAAATGAGAAAATAAAGATTTCAACAAATGCAAATGACTATATAGTTAGCTAGAAAATGCATTTATATATTGTAAGAGTCAAAGTAACAATCAAATCATGGGAGCAATTTATGAGTCTATGGGTAAAGAAAAATTATGTGATTAATCTGCAACTTAAATGCAAATATGTGACCACCCCCATCTGGAAGCTCTAGAGCAACTTTAATAAGAATTCAGTCTTTATCTTTGAATCTTTGTATTATCTCCAGAAAATTGAAATTATTACTTTAAACTTGTGATTTTAAGTTGAAACTAAACATTCTTAATTATTAGAATATTGAAAGAATTTTACCATATTTACAGTTTCATATATTAGACTTTTAAGATTTAGTGCTTTAGACAGATTGTCCACCAGAAAATTAAAATATTTAAGAGAAATTGCATATACTATATTACACATGGTAAATAATTTACGGTTCTAAAGAAATTAATATTAAATTTTTGAGTTGGACCAAATATTATTCAGCTATGAAAATGTTGCATTTTGGAAGTAGAATAAACATTTCAAGTTTAAAACTTAAGAATTAGTTTTGTTTAGAATTTCAAAATTTTAAGATTTCTTAAATTAATTTCTACCTAGTAATTTTTACATGCAAAGCCAATCTCAAAGACACATACACAGCCTAAAATTAATAATTTATTAAAGATATGGAAACACAGGCCACTAAATACGAAAAAATTTACTCAAGGTCACTAAAGTGGCAGAGTCATAAGTAGAACTTAGACCTCAGTAAGTCAATGTCAGTATTACAGTGAAGTTACTAATTTCCAAAAAGTCTAAGTAATATGCACAGCAATTTTAATGAGCTACATCATTAATCACAACAACTCTAAGGGAGATTATAGAATGAGGATGAAATTATATATTCACAAACCTAAATTTCTAGACAAATATCTGCTCAGCTTCTAAGTATTATACCTTTTTTTTTTCTTTTTATTAGGTTGGTTTCCATATAACACCCAGTGCTCTTCCCCACAAGTGACCTCCACCAAGACCATCACCC
>CM053560.1:54859872-54876927 GCA_028646485.1 Cryptoprocta ferox
CGGGAATTCCTATGATACGGATATTGTTCCGTTTGATTGTATCACTCAGTTCTCGAATTCTCTTTTCGTGTTCCTGTATCAATTTCTCTCTCTTTTTCTCGGCTTCCTCTTTTGCTATAACTGTGTCTTCTAATTCACTTATTCTCCTCTCTGCCTCTTCAATCCGTGCAGTGGCTGCCTCCATTTTGTTATGCACCTCTTTGATAGCCTTTTGTAACTCGTCACAGCTATTTTGACGGTCCCTAGTCTGTTTATCAATAGCTTCTTTGATGTTTTTTTTTCAAGTGTAGCAATTAATTTTATGACAATTGTTCTAAAGTCTTGTTCAGTCATGTTGTTTAAGCCTGTTTTGAGCAGTTCTGTGGCTGTGACTTCTTCCTGGAGTTGCTTTAGTGGAGAGTTCTTTCGCTTCGGCATTTTGGCTAGCTTATTATACCTTTTCTAGGCTTGTTTCAAATAGGGTAACCTATTCTTGAAGAAAAGCAATTACTGTATTAAGAATTTTTTTTTTCAAATTGTTAGAATATATCAAAGGATTTCCTGAATCTGTAGTTTCTGTTTTGAAGATTCCTTCAGTCTCTGTTTCTCGATATAGTTTACTGGGAAAGTCAAGGAGGCGGATGATAGGAATTGAAAAGCTCATCAGTGTAATAGAACAGAGAGCCAAAATCCTTCTCACACACTTGGGGCCAAACTATTACCTCTGAATGAATAACAAATGGATTTCTGGCTAGAGTACTAGATATATTTATGGGTTTTTGTTTTTGTATCAAGCACACAGATCTCCAGTTCTTTAGGAATGGGGCAGTATCCATGAATACATAAAATAAATGAATTTGACTGAGTATATATAATGGGCCTGCACACTATAAACAGACTGAAAAAGCTTTTAAATGCACTGCTCAAAAAATATTTGTTTAGATTTTTCTCTAACATCACGTCATGTGAGTCTCAACATCTGATTACAGAATGATTGTAATTATTCCAGCTAGCATTGTTAAAACACTTGTCATGTCATTTAATAGAACAGTGTATTCTACTGTCAGTAGTCAGAGATACTGACTACTTTAATAAACCCTATTTTATGTCATTTTTACTGGTCTGAACAAATACGAACGGGAATGGTTCTTGACATTCTTCTGCTGCTGATTGTTAAAACAGATCAATCCCAGCACTACCCAGAGGCAACTCTTCATTGAAAAACTGAGGCACATGATCTGCAAATGCATCAGAGCATACTATAATTCTAAATATAAATGGTTTCAAACCATCCTATATATTCTATTGCATGTATAAATAATCAGCCATATCTGTGATTCTGAGCAAGAATATTTTCTGTTTCTTTTTAAAAATTCATTTTGTCAGTATAGAAACCAACCCAATCTGACAATTTATACAGTAGGTAGTTGTGCTCTCTCAATTTGTATCCAATTTATGTCTAGTGTCTTAGAAATTAAACAACTTTAAGATGCAAAGTTATTTATTTGAATTGGTACTTGTAGAGTATCTTTAACAGATGCTCTTTTAAAACTTTGTCATTTTTACGAAGGACATACTATAATTTCTGTATATTTTATTAATAGTGGATTTCTTCAAATTTGTTCTGCATAATTATTTTTAAACTGACTTAATATTGCTCAGATATTGACAATAGGACCATATTTTGACTGTGCCTAAGTATATTTTTGGCTTATTCCAATATGAGAAACATGAACTAAATAAAACCGGACTCTGATCAGTTCTCCTCAGTGTAAGCACATAACTAGAACTAAAACACCAAATGTGCAAAATATTAGGCCTCAAATAATTCTCCCCCAAATCTCTCTGCCAACTTTTTAATTAGCCAGAAGGACATGGGCATATAGCATTCATGTATATACTCTTCATGTCCTTGGATACCCCACACCATCATGTAAAATAGATCCTCATATAGAGGTTTCAAATCTCGAACAAATCATCATTACTCTCTGGCCCCCACACACCCTACCAATTACTTAAACACTGATGTACTGAATTCTTTTCCAGAAAGTTCAAAAATATGATTTAGGAATGTTTACAATACATTCTATCCTCTGTTTTCTTAGTTCTAGAAGTTACTGCTAAAATGTACCCCATTTTCTGTGTTTTGTTCAAGGGTAACTCAACATCACACTAAATTAGAACTATTAAAAACATATGATAAAGATTTGGGTCTTAAAAGAGAAAAAAATTGTTTTTCAGAATGAGAGGCACCACTTTAATAAATTGTTTAGTATACACTGAAAAAACATAGAACTTCTCCACACACAAAAAATGGTCAGCATGACAGAGCAATTCACCTGAAGGGACACAAAACTGTCTGCAAGTACTTGAAGAGTAATTTCAAGGGGCCTCTGCTGCTATTTCCTAGACAGATGAAGCTCAGAGTAAAAGGAAAATGGGTTAACCTATAACATAGATTTTTAAATACTAGATGCAAAGATAAAAACTATACACCTTGAATAAAGGTGATTAAAGATGAAATTGCTATTGAAAAAAATCATAACATTTCCATTCTAGAGCTCTTAAAGAGAAAACAACCAACTGTTTTGGAAATTGAAGGTAAGCTCCCGTTATCTTCATAAAGATGAATTGGATGACAATTTATGTCAGAGTGGTTGGTCTTCTTCATCAGAGAAATGGGATACAGAAAAATTAAAGGACAACAAATCTTACAAAGAATGCTAATTAATGTGTGGGGATATGTGGGTATGGTGTGAGAAACAGAACATTTTTATTTCAATTTAAGTCGATACTGTCGAGTAGGAGAGACCTCAGATCTTACACATGACAAATTCCTTCAACATAGTTTTCACTTACACACATTCTTTATGAAATATGTGACAAGTTTTCTTACTTTAATAATTTAGATTACCTTTAATTCGTTACTCATTCATAATTTTTCACAGCAAATGTATAGTCTCCTGAGATAACCAATGAGTATCTAGATGATTGTATGCATTTACAAATTTCTTGCCAATAAAATGGATTATATGATTCAAGTCCATTGTGGATTTAGCTTTTCATCAACTGAAACTGTTTCTTATATAATTCCATTGAACATCATCATAATTTGAAAGACGGATGTTCCTCTGTGACTGTCCATTTAGAATATCTCCTAGGACCAGCTCAGGGCAAAGCTATTTATTGCGCATGGGATGCTTATGCTCAGCGAACTCCACCAAGTGCTATCGTTCACTTTACATGACATCCGTGAAGACTTTCTTCCACAAAATGAGACACAGCTCACTCTAGCATCTTTCAAGTGAGTAGAATTGTTTGCTTATCTATCTGGCAATTTACATATGTATCTAAAATATATTTGGCATTGGCTAGGTGTTAAATCTAACCTGTGAATGATTACATACTTAAAAATCCAGAAAATGTCTGATAAAATATCAATTTATAACATTTGAAAAATTATAATATTTCTAGGTTATCTACTGGGCTTAAGCACTCTTGACAGTAATCAAAATTCAAACAACTTCCATCAAAAACCTTTTTAATTATCCAGAAAAAGTTAAAGCACTACAAATACCAATGTAAAGATGACTTTTACTCAGAGATGCCAAGAATTTTTAAGTCTCTCCTCTCCTCTTGCCATCATAAAGTTGCCAATTTAACAGTTGGTAACTTTTGAATGTAATGTTGAATCTCAATATGCATCTGCCTGCAATCAGAGTGTACCACAGGATAGCCTGATAAAAAATCCTTTTGTGGCTCATATTCTTTTCTCTCTAACTCTTATTACATCGTTTGCTCTAATAGTCTTGGTTTCTTATTCTATTTTTCTCTGAATTATGCTTGTATCTCATTAAGAGGCAGCTGGGAGCCTATGACTAACAAAATGGACTGTTAAACCAGCAAAACAAAGTCCTGTCTCTCAAAAATGCTTACTTTTGACTCTAGAATATGGCAAATAAATGCTATGACATTTAGACCTTATACAAAGTTTTAATATAGACTGAATAGCTATTGAAATCTGTTTTCTTTCTTTCTTTCTTTCTTTCTTTCTTTCTTTCTTTCTTTCTTTCTTTCTTTCTTTCTTCCTTCCTTCCTTCCTTCCTTCCTTCCTTTCTTTCTTTCTTTCTTTTTTGAGAGAGAGAAAGACAGAGTGTCCGTAGGGAAGGAGTAGAGAGAGGGAGACACAGCATCTGAAACAGGCTCCAGGCTCTGAGCTGTCAGCACAGTGGGGCTTGAACTCATGAACCGTGAGATCATGGCTTGAGCCAAAGTCATACACTTAACCGACTAAGCCACCCAGATGCCCCAAAAATCTGTTTTCTTTAATGAAGATTATCGCTTATAAATTTCAAACCCACTGTAAATTCTGCTTACTATTTTGTTTAGCTCCCCAACAAATATTTTCTTTCTACAAAGCATAAACTTACCTCTAAGCCAAGAGAATAAGCAAAAGCATGCATGTAAAATGAAGATTAGAAATAATATCAGAGGAAACAAAAATACATTCATTTAGATGTTAAACAGGAGAAACTTATATTAACTTATTGATGATAACAACACTCTAAGCTCTTCTCATTCTGTTCGCAGCTAATTAGACCAAAGGAGTATGACAGTCAAGCCATAAACACTGAGAAAAGTTAAAAGCCCTCTTTTCTTTTTTAAGAAATATCAAAAGTCAGTCAAAGGATGGTGAGAATACAGGGGAAAGATGGTCATTATTTCAATCATCAAATTATGAGGAGAGGGGTGCCTGGGTAGCTCAGTCGGTTAAGCATCCGACTTCGGCTCAGGTCATTATCTCATGGTTCAAGGATTCCAGCCCCGCGTCCAGCTCTGTGCTGATAGCTAGTTCAGAGCCTGGAGACTGTCTTCAGATTCTGTATCTCCCTCTCTCTCTGTCCCTCCCCTGCTCTTGCTCTCTCTGTCTCTCAAAAATAAATAAAAAACATTTAAAAAATTAAAAAAAGAAGTTATGAGAAAAAAACCGCCCTGAAAAAATATTAATTACATATAAAAGAACTATATTTCTCATGTATGTGGATTACATAGTCTGCTACTATAGTTTCATGTCTTCTTCTTCGATGTTCTGTTTTATTCATGTGAATATGCCTTATCTGCACAAGTAGATTGTAAATTTGTTGAGGGATGGCAGAACCAAGTATAGATTTGAGCTTACTTTCATTTCTCCCAAGATTTAGTGAAGGAGATATTTAAGTAATATGTTTGAATGAAAAAAAATTCTGCATTTACATGGTGGATCTTTCTAAAATATTGACTGTTTTGTTTACAGACCAGGTAACAACTTCCAGGTATACCAGCTTCCACAATCTCCTGAACAGTAGGATTAGATTATATTAATTTCTACTAGTATGTCCTGTTCTACACTTTTGGGTTCATTTTGTTGTTGTTGTTGTTTTTATTTAAATTCCAGTTAGTTATAACATACAGTGTATTATTAGTTTCAGGTATAGGATTTAGTCATTCAACACTTACATACAACACCCAGTGCTCATCCCAACAAATCCCCTCCTCAATCCTCATCACCTATTTCACCCCCCACCCCCCTCCCCTTTCTGGTAACCATTGGCTTATTCTCTATAGTTAAGAGTCTGTTTCTTGGTCTCTGTCCTATATTTTTATAACTAGTTTCCTAGTTTTTTAATTGTCAAAAATTGTATTTAAAAACTCTTTCAGATTATTTGTAGCAAAAGCAAATAGCTCTGAACAAACCCAGTATTTATAACTGATGTAAATTTGTTCAGGAAAGAATGGCATGTCTTTTCCTATCACTGCCAGGACAGCCCCTTATAACCTCTTGTTCTAAACAAATCAGAGAGAAGTTCAAACAAGTGGCTGGTTTGTGGCAGCACCAGCATTTTTCATAAAAGGTGCTATTTCTAGATCACCAACCTATTACCACAAATAGTAGCCTACATAGCATTAATGATGTTTCTAAATAATAAATGTTTTATATATTGCTTGCTTCATGGATATTCATTCTGCTGAATATTTATAATCTTCCTGACCTAAAAATATCACAATTTATACATCAGATAATAGCATTCACAAAGTTAGCCTCCTCCCTCTCTCTCTCTCTCTCTTCCATTAGAATAAAAATAAAAATATAAGGAAAAAAATCAGGCATCTTAACATTAATCCATAGCAAGATTATTTAAAACAAATGTTTCTTAATTTTTGCGATTTCTCTTGAAATACATTATCAGATCTGAGAGGCATTTCTTTTCTGCCCTTTACTGCCTAAATTCCTCTAAAATAACACATCATATTTTTCTATATTTCCCATCACCAACACATATATGCTCTATCAGAACTGCTTCTGTAGTTCTGTCTCTGGACAGGATCACAACCCCAGTAGCACATGCAATAATGCAAAGTGTTAACTATGGGGGCAGAACCCAAGGCATTATAAATTTGGCATGTCAAAAAAGGTCCAGATGCAGTGTGTGAACATTCTCTATTCACCCATTAGCATTCTATCATCATAGTTCGTGAGTGAATAGCAGTGTTGTTTTCCAAAACTCACTTTATAAAAAAGCCAAATTTTCTCAGACATGGCAATTAAGGGAGACTACATTTGCACATAAACCTAATGTACTAATTGGCATGTTCATTTGGATCTCCAAATAGCATCTACACCTGTTTCTCAGTGTGTGAAACAAATAATTACCTTTGCTTCTAACTCATTTTAATGAATTTTCTGAGAAGGCAACTCATAAAGTAATTCATTTTCTTTGGAAAGTTCTAGATTATCAAAGCACTGGCTTTCTTTAAAAAACATCAGATGTGTTTGATTTTTAAAAAGTCTTCAATGTAACTAAAATTTCACTGCCTTCTAAATGAGGGAGGAGGAAATGGAGATAGAGGAGCAACAAGAAGAAGGAGATAATATTTTACATAAAGAGAGGACTTCCAAAACTATGTCAAAAAGATTTCTGAGAAAATGGATGTGAATTTACTGCCTGAATGAATCTGACCCCATCCATCACCTTCCAATGAATGATAGATCATTCAATACAATGTGTTTGCTTTTTCTATGTCCCTATATTTGACACTTTAAGGAGACAGAAAAACATAGAAACCCTTCAAAGACTAACCTTTTACTACAGCAATTGCTTCTGAAATATGTGTGAGTGATAGAAAGAAGGTTTAGAAGACTATTTCTGAAAAATATGTGGCATTTTATAGGAAAACACGATCATGAGGTATTTCACTTCAGATAAATTCTAAATCATTGCTACCATCTATACAACACACTGAATTAAATAACACAAATTACATTTTAAAATTCATTTACAAGAGGTATCCATTAAAATGGCTTATAAGAAGTTACTCTTTATTTTATAATATCAGTGAGATGGTCAAATAAATATCAATGTAATTATATAAAATCAATGGGGTTGGAATAAATAATTTTTCTGGATACAATGGTGGCTTCATAAATATACTTCATACTATTAGAATTTGGCCTTTAGTATTTTTAACTATGCAGTTTAGTTTCTATAATAATAGATGTTTCCAATGGTACTTTTCTTGGTAGTTTAATTTCCTTCAGATTTTATGCCATATGTTATGCATGTTTTGCTCTTGTTGTTTTTTTTAAATGAAGTACCTGAGGACTCCCATATGGTAGTAAAATATAAGTAGAATGTCATAACATATTCCTCTTTGCTGAAGATCTAACAGATGCCAACAGGAATGCAGTGTAAATTGTTATTAAAAACCCAACATTTAAAACCACTGTCTTAGTTTGAATTCCCCTGATAGAAAAACCTGAGACAAGGACTGAAATGGAGGTGATCTATTTGGGAAATAATCTTAGGAAGTTAGAGTGAAGGAGTGGAGAAAATGAGACAGAAAAGCAAGAAAATTGAAGTATGTCTTACTGAGCTGGTTACCTGTTGTGGGCAGCTGGGTCTCAGTCCCCCAGAGGCTCTCTGAGGAATCAGGTGGAAGGTACCTCAGAAGTGTCCCTCTGAAGGAGACAGGACTGGGGCCTTATGCACTAGGTTACACTCATCCATTAGATAAGGGTTACTCAGAGGATGTCATAACCCCCACAAACTCACCCAAGCTGAGAAACTCCCCATACTTTCAGGCAAATCTCCGAGGCAGGAGAGCATGAATGTTTGAAGTGCACTATTGGATTATCACTGCAGGCTGAAATTAGAGGTGGCTGAGGGATGTGATGTGAAGCTCGAAGGGCATCTGCTCCACAACTTTCAAACAATTTTCACCTCCTTATTTGTGTATTTAAGAGACACTGGCAAAGAAATATGGGATAAAGATGTTATGAGTTTTGAAATCAGACTTATATTTGAAAGCAGTCCCTACTGGATTAGATGATCAACATTAAGAAAATCCATTCCTCTTCCTAGGGAATGATGGCAGCCATCTCCTCAGGCTATGGTTGGGATCAAATAAATTAAGGTATAAGAAACATCTAACATATTACAAGTGTCCATGAATGTTAGTTACTATTGGCTTGTCCCACTGATAGTGATAACCAACACACTCATTTCACATGATTTTTATTCACTGAAGCTATTATGACTTTTTCTGATGTCAGGAAGTTTTATTTGCTCAGTACACTCCATCACAACTTACTTGTTACCAAATTATAAGGCTTGTTAAGTTTCAATGTAACTGTCGATTACTCAGGAAGGATTTCCTTAACTCACCAGACTAGGTTAGCTTTGTAAGGTATTATTACTAATTATGTATTTATGCTAAACTGTAAACCCTATCATGAAGAGAAATGCCCATTATGTTTTACAGAACTATTGAGTAATGTTTTTTGAATTGTAATAATATATCTTAATCATATACTAGGGGAATTACATTTTTACCCCTCACCTTTAACTGAAGGCAGACATCATATACTAAGAACACTTACAATATTATACATGTTGGCAATACAATCTTTATATCTTTATTGCCAAAAATAGATCTAGGTATGATTTTTACTTTGACTAGAGTGTACAGTTGAAATTAAGCCTAGATGACATTATTATTCTTCTACAAGCATCCATCTACCTTATCACAGAGCCACTGCCCTCCTCCAGTAAGAGAGAAAAAGTGGTCAAGCATCCAAATATAGGTGAGGAAAGGAGGCTGAGTGAAATTTCTGACCTCAGTTCTCCAGAATAGTCTTTTACCTCACCCAAAGATAAACTAGAACAGATGGGACAAATCCCTTAGACCCTAGTTCTTTTGTACTTAGATGATGAAATAGTACAGCCATAAAGATTGCTCCCCTCAGGGGCCCATTTTCAGGAAAGAAAAAAAATCATATCTGTTAGTCTTGCATCTAAACTTCCTGAGGAATCTCTAAAGCCAGACTTTTTTTTTTGCATTAATCTCTGCATGGAAGTAAAAGAGCAAACTCTAACAGTATTCTCTCCCTAGTTCCTTCTTCTCCTATCATTCAAAACACATTAACTTTTGCTCATGTTGTTTTCATTAGTTTTTTTTTTCCCCTAGATTTTCTGATTTGGTTTCTAGTCCTAACTTGGGTTCATCTCTTCATTCAATTTTTGATATTTGAAAAATATCAAGTATGGTTTCATACCCTTTTCAATCCTGAACGCTTTCCTGAATTGCATTATCGTATCTGACAGTTCCATGCTTTCTTTATTCACACCCAGACTCATTTGAGCACTCACCTTCATGATATTGGATTTATCTTTTATGTTCCCTCCTATCTCTTGAAAATGAAAACCTTGGCTTAGATAAACCTTTCACTTTCCTTTTGGGTTTAATCACTCAGTTTCTAATTACTTGGAAATTGATCTATAATTGATAAAATTCTTGGAATATTCATGTCAGAATCCACCCCTGTCAAAACCATGTCTGACGTCCCTTCTGTAGATTAATCAAAATGGGACCCAATGTGGAATTACAGTGAGTGGGCTGTCATCATTACTAATCCTTTCCCAATTACACTCATTCAATTATCTCTATTCGCTGCTCATATGGCTTGGATAAATGCTTACTACACAGAATTTCAGTGGTATTGAAGTGGGCATCCAATAAATGCTTTGCTGATTAAACTTTGAGACAGTTATTTTGCTCCAGTGATTAGCATGAAACAAACTATTTTGCGTATAATGGGTACCCAATAAATATTTGTTGAATTAAATCAAGTGTTTTCTATATGTTCAGCTTTAGATGAGTCTAAAATACAATATGTGGTGGCATCATTTGGCATTTCATTTGGAGCTGGCCCTTCTGTAGCCTGTAACCTTTTATGTAGGCTATAATCATACTCATTCTATTTTGGAACTTGGACAATCACAAGGCTGGAGATGACTTTGAAATCAACCAGCTTTTCACACAGCTGCTGTACTGTCTTGTGCAATATTCCAGATACAAAGAATATTCCAGATACAGAGAATATTCCATTGGAAAAAAGCAGCCTCTGCCAAACACTGTAATGGGAATGCAGATAGTCCTAAACATGGTTAGCAGAAAAATGTTTCACATTTGCAAAATATTTTGATCACAGTGGCTGAAAAATATCTACAGTAGTTGGCAAAGTGATTGCAGTAGTTTCAAACCATTAGACTCCACAGGGGAACTACTCTGGTAGAAAGCAGATAGAGAGAATAACTCACCTTATGGCAGCACTTGAAGATCCTGTGAACTACCAGCTGATATGTCTTCCTAAATGGAAAGACATGAAGTACATGACTCAGCAGTAGGTCTGAATGATGGGTAAGGGTTGGTGTGATAAGAAGTTGGTTCTTGTTGTTTTATTGTCACAGCACATGGTGTCAACCCATGAAGAACATTACCTAATGTCAGGGTCTCTGTCACTGACACCTTTCCCCCAGAACCATATGTCTCATCAAGATTTGCTGTTTGTGGAGACACCTCTAAAATATATTTAGAAGTAAAGGTGCCAAATTAAAAATAAAAATAAAAAGGTTCAGTAAACAAAAGCTTTTTAGAGAATGAGGGCTTCTGTATCCATTCCTTGGTGAATCACAACACATATTAAAGGCTGGGCGAAATCCTGCAGTAAAGAAATAACTTTAAGTCACCTAATAGGTCCTTTTTATTTATTTTTACATAACCTTATCAATATCCTATGAACAAAATTTTCTTTATACACTTTGAGAAATGCTTCTCTGGAATACAATCCACAAATGAAAAGGACCTTCAGAATATTTCAAGTTATTCTCGCCTTTTCATTGACATGAAAAATACTAAATGGCCTTTTAGGCCCAAGAGTGCCTTTATTACATGCTTTAGGATTTCTAAACAGCTGGTTTAATTGAGTAATCCATTATGGACTCTTCTCTGATTGCAACTTCAGTAGCTACTAAAGTGCTACTTTCTTGCTGAGCATAGAACTCCAAGGATTCTCTGACTTGGATTTTTCAATTAAAGATTCTGGCTTGTCAACTCTTTTTTTTAAATCTGGAGTTCTCACTTAAAGAGAGAAGAGCCTTTACCTCTATGCCTCAGTATAAAATTTATTATTGACATTTAGCCAATATATTCACTTAGTTTTATGATTATTTTAATGAACATTATTCAAATTCTTACCATGTTACAGTCAATAGACCATATATTCAGAATATGGAATGATCAAAACACAGACCCTGACCTAAGAGAATTCAATACTGTAAAGACTAAAGAAGAATGCTGAACAACTAGGTACAATTCCATCAGGATTATGATGTTTTATAGGTCATTGCAAAATACTATTGTAATACATTAATACTATTAATTCTGCTTTGGAGGACTTGGGAGAAATCCAAGAAGTTGATAAACAAAAGATGACTGTCTAGGGGTCCCTGAGTGGCTCAGTCAGTTAAGCGTCCAACTTTGACTTAGGTCATGATCTCACAGTCTGTGAGTTTGAGCCCTGCGTCAGGCTCCGTGCTGTCAGCTCAGAGCCTGCAGCCTGCTTTGGATTCTGTGTCTCCCTCACTCTCTGCTCCTCCCCCACTCATGCTCTCTCTCTGCCTCAAAAATGAATAAACATTTAAATTGTTTTTAAAAAAAAGATGACTATGGATTCTCAAGATCAAAAATTCATTCCTTTTCAGTGAATATTTATTGAGCACCTACTTTATGTCAGGCACCCTTCTAGGCATGGGGGGAGGGGCACAATAAAACAAAGTAGACAAACATATCTGCTCCATGAAGCTTATATTCTGGTAGCAAAAACAGATTATACAAGAAAAAATATATAAACAAAAAAAGCACATACACATTTAGGAAATGACAGTTACTAAAATTAAGACAAGAAAAGTAATCTGAAGAATCTGTGGCAAAAGACAAGGGTGAGGGGCTCCCAGGTCGCTCAGTCAGTTAAGCATCCTACTCTTGATCTCTGCTCAGGTTATGATTTCACAGTTTGTGAGTTTGAGCCCTGCACTCAGTGGAGAGCCTGCTTGGGATTCTCTCTCCCTTTTCTCTCTGCCCCTTTCCTGCTCTCTCTCTCTCTGTCTCTCTCTCTTTCTCTTTCTCTCTCAATAATAAACTTAAAAAGTAAAAAGACAAGGGTGAAATTATAGTTAAGATGGTAAGAGAAGTCCTTACTAAGGTAACTTTTGAGTAAAGACCTAAAGGAAGTGAGAAAACAAGCCTTGGGAATATCTGGACATAGTCATTCCAGGCAGTAGGAACCATGAGGTCTTAGACCACAAGCTGTAAGAGTTGCTGGAATGTGTGAGCAAGTGAAGAGGCCAGTATGGCTGTGGCAGCACAGGGGAGGGAAAGAGTAATGGGAGATGATGTCAAGAAATAAGGGGGTCAGACCAAGGAAGCCTTATAGGTGACAATAATGACTTTGGCACTTACTTTAGGAAAGAATTCCATGGAAGGGCGCTAAGCACCCTGACTTACATATAACTGAATTTTAAATAAAGCATCTGAATTGCCATGTTGAGAGTAGACTGAAAGGCAGTAAGAGCAAAATAAGAGAGTTGAATTAGTAAGTTATTAAAATAATATAAATGCATGTTGATGGCAGCTCAGGTAACAGTGATAGAGTGGAATGGGAAGAAACGTTTGGAGTCTTGAGTATATTTTGAAGGATTTACTAATAAATATAGAAACCGTATGAAAGACCTAAGTCAAAATTACTTCAAATTCGTCAGACTGAGTTACTTGAAAAATGGAGTCATCAGTTTTCCCAGAAGGGGGAATTTTCCTTGAAGCTTTATGGTCCCTTATTTGCCTTTGCCCCTTCCAAGACCTGGAAAAGGTCCTAAAACTATGTTCACATGTTCATCTTTCTGTATAATTTGTCAAAGTAAAATATTTTAACGAAGATCCGCTGATTATTATTTCTCTTTATATTTCCCTCCATCGTAATTCTGCTCCTACTTGGTGGTGTTGGAATGTGTACAGGTACTTTTGGGATTCAATTTAAGATCATTTGAATTGAGAATATAATTAGGCTGAGTCTAATGGTATATATGTATCGTTTCCATGTATAGTTAAGTTATTGCTAGCCTTTCTCCTAGACTCTAGCTACTGATGTGATGATTCATTCATCTGGCACTGTGACATAAAGGTGCAGAGCTAGGGTAGGGGGTGCAAATGCACATATTCTGTGGCATCCAGAAATGATACTATGAGTAAGAAAGGAGAAAAGGGATTGAAATGTACTGAACCAGATTTTAGTCTGTGGAAAACTTCTTCTACTAATCATATTATATATATATATATATATATATATATATACACACACACATTAGTATGTATATAATCATATATATATATATATATATATATGATTGTTGGTAAAAGATTCCACATTTATTGCCAGCTAGTCAAAACAGAAGTTCTCTTCTACTTGCATTCAGTGATATAGTTTATACAATTATGATCACAACAAATATTTATGAGGATGCAAAATAAAATTTATCAGAATCTCTGCATCTGTAGAAGTACTAAAAAGAGAGAGTATGTCTATGTATGAGGTCACATATTTTATGCATTCCAGTATATGAGGTCATATCTTAGTATATCTGTTGCATCTTGTTTTCATGAAGACAGCCGTTCCTTGAAATGATTTACAAAAATGTTACCTTGAAACTGTAATGACCTAAAAAATATATACTCCAACGATAAAACTCCTATATAAATAAATTCATCATTAAATCAATGGTTGTTATATCAAAAAATCTCTTGTATTTTTTTGATCACGCAATTCATGAAGAGAAGTGAAATAATATTAACATATTGGAAATATATTTAACTTTATTTCTCAGTTGAAACAAAATAGTGACATTAACAATAAACAATCCCCATAATATATACCAGTAATGAATCAATGACAAACTGATTAATGACCATGAACAAGTCAAATGCTATTTAAGATTAGAAAATACAAGGGAAAACTATGTACCCTGAAATCTTACAATTCATATAAGAAAATACTTGAGGGGTGCCTGGGTGGCTCAGTCAGTTAAGCGCCAGACATCGGCTCAGGTCATGATCTCACGGTTCGTGAGTTCGAGTCCCTCAAAGGGCTCTGTGCTGACAACTCAGAACCCGGAGCCTGCTTCAGTTTCTATGACTCTCTCTCTCTCTCTCTCTCTCTGACCCTCCCTGCTAATGCTTGTTCTCACTCTCTCTCACTCTCTCTCTCTCTCTCTCTCAAAAATAAACATTTTAAAAAATTAAAAAATTCTTATAAAGAAAATACTTGAAAAAGTTTTTTTTACCAACTTACAATAGTTTTAAATTTTTACATGACATTTACAATTACAAGCTCTAAAACATGTAAAAACATTTCAAACATATGAAAACAAGAAAAAATCAATCAATTTGGTTAGATAAATAACCAAATTATCTTTTTCTTTTCTCCAATATAATTCGTATACAATTATTGTAATATGAGCTGATAACTGCAGGGTAGCAAGTGGTGGGGAAGGAAAATATTACAGGGGTTTTTAGGCAGTTCATTATCAAAATTAGTATGTTAATTTTCTGGACTTTCAGAAGCTTGTGGTATTTGTTATTTTTTTAATTTATGATTTGTTATTATTTCTTTTCTCATTCATCTGTGATGAGGAGCATGACAGAAAATGTCTAGAGTGATTTGAACAGACTGTTGTAAGAAATGTGAATATTGATAACACTGTTGTTGAAGACTCAGAATGAAGTAAGGAGCATTGTAGGGGAAATCCAAATTGCCTCAGGGGATATATGAATCACCATGAATAAACTGTTAGAAATATCAACCCAGAAGGTAATTCCAGTGCTGGCTCAGAAGGAAATGAGAAGCATGTTTCTCGAAACTAGAGGAAAGGTGATTCTTTTTTATACAGTGGCAGAAAGCTTAGCAGAAATGTGTCCTGTAGTTATGTGGAAAACAAGTTTTGAACTTGGATATTTATCTGAGGTGATTTCTAAGCAAGTGTTAGATGATCTTCTTGAGGCTTATAGTAAAAATGTGAAATTTAGGGGGGTGGAATGTTAAATGAATAGGAACAAGAACTTCAGGATTTGAGAAATTTTCAGACCATCCAGATTGCAAAACATGCTAAAATTAAGAGATTCATTGTTGGGAAGCATGTTCTAGACAAAAAGAAACAAAACAGACCAAAAAAAAAGAAAAAAAGCAAAAACAAAAACAAAACAAAAAACCCGGGAATGTGCCTTTACAACCTTTTGCCTCAGAAAGATCAAGGAGTCAAGAGTATTCAGTTACATGAAAGGCTCTTTGAACAGACTAAAAGTGTGGATCACAGATCTCATTTAAACCTAAGAAAGGATCTAGGAAGCTTAAGGGCATTATCCCTCATCCATCTCAGCAAAAGCCAAAAATAGTGATAGGATTATATAGGAAAGATCTATGGACAATCCTCCTAATGACATAAATCTCAGTGGCATATACAGGACACTCAAAAGGTTCTTAAGTACTTTATACAAGCAGAGACACCACCAGCTTGGACCAAAAGGGACAAGAAGTAGCAAACAAGAGAAGGCCATATCTGTGTACCATGCCACCCTCCCTTCCAAATACTAAGGACAGGAAACAGGCTGATAAAACTCTCAGCTGCCAACACTTGTGTCTTTAATGAAAAAAGAAGAATGATTCAGAGGGTAGAGTCTAGAGCCTAGAGGATAGAGCCACAAACTACCAAAGATTATTCCCAGGGCTTGCAATTTAATAGAGTGTGCCAGACTGAGTTTCAAAATTTCTTGGGACTGTTGACTCCTTTCTCCTTCCATGTTATCCCTTTTTGAACTAGATGTCTATAAATATTATCCTATGCCTGTCCCACCATATATTATGGGAGCAGATAATTTGTTCTTTAGTTTCACATGTCCACAGATGGGAGAAAATATGCCAAAGATAAATTGTCACAGCCTCACATGTATCTAATTTGGATGATATAGATAATGATATTTGAGATTTTTCAGCTTATAAGGTTTAGGTAAGACTTTGGACTTAGAGTTGATGCTACAATGCATTAAGACTTTGGGGGCATATGGGGTTGGATTGTATGTATTTTGTATGTGGGGAAAAATGTGAATCTTTTAAGGCCAAAGAATAGACCCTAGTAGGTAGAATAATGGTCCCTCAAGATGTCCATCATCTAATGGCTGGAGCTTTGTGAATATGTTAACTTATATGGCAAAAGCAACTTTACAGATTTAATTAAGAATATGGCCTTTGACCAATTAATCTTTGACAAAGGAGGAAAGAGTATCCAATGGCAAAAAGATAGCCTCTTTAATAGGTGGTGCTGGGAGAACTGGACGGCAACATGCAGAAGAATGAAACTAGACCACTCTCTTATACCATACACAAAAATAAACTCAAAATAGATGAAGGACCTAAACGTGAGACAGGAAACCATCAAAACCCTAGAGGAGAAAGCAGGAAACAACCTCTATGACCTCAACCACAGCAACTTCCTACGCGACACATCCCCAAAGGCAAGGGAATCAAGAACCAAAATAAACTATTGGGACCTCATCCAGATAAAAAGCTTCTGCACTGCAAAGGAAACAATCAAAAAACTAATAGGCAACGGACGGAATGGGAAAAGATAGTGGCAAATGACATATCGGATAAAG
>CM053560.1:54877427-54934884 GCA_028646485.1 Cryptoprocta ferox
AAAAAAAAAAGAATATGGCCTTTGATATGGGGAGATTATCCTGTATTACATGTACATAGAATCACATAGTTCTAAAAGTGAAGAGTCTTTTCTGGCTGTGGTCAAAGAAAGAGACAATGATGGAAGACAACTCAGAAAGATGACACATGGCAAGGACTTGACCTGCAATTACTGGCTTTGAAGATGGATGGGGGGACCATTATCCAAAGAATTCTGTGACCTTGTAGAAGATGAGAATTAGTTTATAGCCAGCAGGAAAACAGGGACCTCAGTCCTACAACCACTAGAGACTGAATCCTCCCAGGGCAAGGAAACAGATCATTCCTCAGAGCCTCAAGAAAGGAGAACCCTCTTGACATCTTTGTTTTAGATCTTTGTTTTAGTGCAGTAATATCTGGATCAGACCTCTGACTATAGAACTGTAATAAAAAAAAATCATTGGTTAAACCATTAAGTTTATGGTAATTTGTTATGTCAATAACATAAAACTAATACAGAGGCAATTCAAAACTGAACTTACCTCTTATAACAATAACATGAAGTTCAGTGTGGCTGAGGCACAGAGTATGTCAGCCAGAATGGCAGGCAAAATGATGAAGCTACCAAAAAGGTTGGGCCAGATTATGCAAATCTTGTCATCTAATAGGATGCTTTGTTCTATGAAATGGGGACCAATTATAGCTATGTTAATGAAAAAGAAACATTTTGGAAAATGAGCAGAAACTGAAGCAGTTCTAGAAGGTCAAAACCAACAATTATCCAGAACAATGCTTCCACCACCACTTGGCAAACTGCTGCTGAGTCCACAAATGGACAGATTTTAACCAGCAGTTTGATTTTGCCTCAGCTGCTACAAATTGAATCCCAGACATAAATGTTCTGAAAAGCAAGTTTACATCAGTGCACATATTCTTTCTACAAGAGAGTTGATGGAGTTGCTCTGACTTCTACAATGAAAGACAGAATTCCCTATTGTAAATTTTATACTTCAGGGAGAGTAGGAAAATAGAAAGGGGAGGAACTGTCACTGAAAATTACAAATGATCAAGTTTTGCATGTATAACAAGATTACTGACAAACATTAATTATAAAAGACCAAGACTAATCTACCAGACATATAAGGTAACTTAGGAGTGCATATTAGCAGATCATATCCAACTGCCAATATGTTCTGACAAATAAAAGAAACCATAGAAAGTGGAATGCATTTTTTTAAAAAACCTGTCAATCCTGAAGAAAAATCAATAAATTATTTTCTATTTGATAAAATCTGTAAGTTCTCAACTGTGTGATCAGTAGCTTCCACAGTGAATGGGTCAAGTAAATATCCACCTGAACATAACCAGTGACTCAGCACAAGAATTCACAAGTGTGAGAAACAGACCAACCACCATATGAGCCTTTCACTGTACACTGAAATAAGCATCACTGAACAGTCTGAGTAGTCTGGAAATCTGGATACAAAGAAACTTCTGTATCATCCCTCTGTTGGGAAAGAGAGGGGTCCCTTTAGCTAGTGACATCTAAAAGCTATCATTTCCTTGGCATGTATTCCATTCAGGTACTTTATTAATTGCTTGATGTATTGTCTTCACAAGAATTCTATGAGTGGATATTAATGTACCCCTTTTATAAATAGAGATTCTGAAACAGAACTTGAGAATTTGCTGAATTCATGAAGATAGTAAGGGACAAGGGACAGGCCAAGACAAGAATCAGGCCAAGCAGCAAGGGACAGGCCAAGACTCAATATTGGTTATAGTAAGAAAGAAATAGACAATGTCCAAAAGAAGTATTTATACACACACACACTCCTCCATTAAGAAGGAAGAACACTGGAAAAATTATGAAAAGCAACACTTTCACAACTCTAGAAATTAACAAAAGATTGCAATAATTCCAGGATCACTCATTCAAGACAAATGGCTGAATCTCAGCAAAAACAGTGATCTTTGTCATATGGGACTTGTCACAACAAATGGATCCTTCATAAGATTAACACTTGACAATAAGGAAACAGAAAATTTGAACAACACTATAAAGCAACTAGAAATAAGACATACACTCAAGAGCATCATAATACACATTCTTTTCAGATGTACATGGAACATTCTCTAGGACAGACCCTATGCTAGTCCATAAAATAAGACTCAAGAAATTTGAAAGGATTGAAATCATACAAAATATCTTTTCTGACAACAGTATAATTATACATTAATAAGAGAAGGAAATTGTAGAATTCAAAAATATTGGAAATTAACACACTTAAAGATAACCAATAGGTCAAAGAAGAAATCACAAGGGAAATTAGATAATATTTTGCTATGACTAAAAAAAAATACATTAAAACTTATGATATTTGAAATCCCTTTCATGAAGATGATCCCAAAGGCAAAGAAGGTCCCTGCCTCTCCCAAAGCCAAAGCTTTGAAGGCCACGAAAGGGGTGCTAAAAGGAGCCCACAGTCACACACACACATACACACACACACACACAAAGATCCATGCATCACTTACCTTCCCATGGCCCAAGACACTGCGTCCCTGAAGGCAGC
This sequence comes from Cryptoprocta ferox, assembly GCA_028646485.1. NCBI lineage: Eukaryota > Metazoa > Chordata > Mammalia > Carnivora > Eupleridae > Cryptoprocta > Cryptoprocta ferox. Next base: position 54,879,982 of record CM053560.1, read on the forward strand.
CCAAATATCCTCGAAAGAGCATCCCCAGGAAAAACAAGCTTGTCCATTATGCTTTCAGAAAGATCCCCCTGACTACCAAGTCAGCCATGAAGAAAATAGAAGACAATACACTTGTGTTCATTGTGGATGTCATGGCCAACAAGCACCAAATCAAACAGGCTGTGAAGAAGTTCTATGACATTGACAAGGACAAAGTCAACACCCTGATAAGGCCCAATGGAAAGAAGGCATATGTTTCACTGGCTTCTCACCATGATGAGTTGGATCTTGCCAACAACATCAAGATCATCTAAACTGCATCCAGCTTGCTAAATCTAAATACAAAATTTTTTACCATGAAACAAAACAACAACAGTAATAAAACCATTTGTTTTTGTTTTGTTTTTTGTTTTGTTTTTTATCAGCTGAAATATTTCCTGGAGGGAAATTATAGCTATAAATCATTACCTTAAAAGAAAGAAAATATATCAAATTGTTAACCTAAACTTCTACCTTAAGAACTAAAAAAGAAGCAAGCTAAACCTATATCAAGCAAAACAAAGGAGATAATAAATATCAGAATGTAAATACATGAAATAGAGGTAGAAAAACAATAGAGAGATTCAATGAAGACAAAAGGTTTTTTTTAAGATCACCAAAATTAATAAGGTTTCAAATTGATCAAGAAATTTTTTGAGAGAGAGAGGATAAGTGAGAGAGAAGGATGGAGGCAGGGAGGAGACTCAATTCATTAAAATAGAAATGAAAGAGAGGGCATCATCACCAATCTCAAAGATTTTAAAACTATAAAATAACATGAAGAAATGTATGCCAGCAAATTAGATAATGTATATCAAATGTACGAATCTCAGACAAAAATTACCCAGATTCAGACATACATAGAAAATCTGAATAGACCTATAACATTTAAAGAAATTAAATAATTTTTAAATGTGGTAGGCAGAATTATGGTCCCCCTAAAATTCCCATGTCTTAAACCCTGCTCCCTGTAAATATGTTGTGTTACATGGAAAAAAGAGACTTTGCATGTATGGTTAAGTTAAAGAACTTGAGATGGGAAGATTATCCCACCAATCAGTGGTTCTGATATAGTTATGTAGGTCCTTAAATGCAAAACAAACAAACAAACAAACAAACAAAAACAAAACGAAAAAACCCAAACATTTCCAGCTGGAGTTAGAGCAAGATGTGACTATGGAAGAATAATCGGAGAGGTATAATTTTGCTCATTTTGAAGATGGATGAAGAGGGCAAGGAGCCAAGGAATGCAGGTACCCTCTAGAAGCTGGAAAAGACAAGGAAAAGAATTCTGAATTCCCAGAACCTCCAGTGCCGGTAGAGGAGCAGCAGTACCTACACCTTGATTGTAGCTCTGTAAAACCTGTGCTGGATTTCTAATATAAGGACTGTAAGGTAACAAAGTTGTGGTTTTATAGCCACTAAATTTGTGATCATAGCAGCAAAAGAACATTAATACAAAAACTTCCCACAATAAAATCCAACACCCAGATGGCTTCACAGGTGAATTCTATCAAAAAGTTAAAAAACACCACCAGTCCTACCTAAAGTCTTCCAAAAAATTAGAAAAGGTTAACATTTCCTAACTTATTTTGTAGTTAGTGTTACACTGACACCAAAACTAGACAAAATGGTCACAGGAAAACTACAGACCAATATTCCTTATGAATATAAATGCAAAAAGCCTCAACAAAATAATAGAAAACTCAATCCACCAACGCATTAAAAGGATTATTTACCATGACGAAGTGGAATTTTTTTTGCAGGAATGTAAGACTGGTTTAATAGATGAATATCGGTGCAATCACCAAATTAATAGAATAAAGGACAATATGGCAGAAAAAGCATTTGTCAAAATCTAACACCCTTTCATTGTAAAAACACTTAAAAATGTGAGAGTAAAAGAAATTCCTCATCCTTATTGTTATCTATGAAAAATCCATAGCTAACATTATATTTAATGGTGAAAAGGTGAATTATTTCTTTTTACATTTAGGAAGAAGGCAAGATATCCATTCTAACCTGGAGGTTCTAGACACAGCAGTTAGGCAAAAGAGAAATAAAAGGAATTCAAATTGGAGAGGAAGAAGCAAAACTATCTGTATTCACAGATGACATGATGTTATTTATCGAAAGCCTTAAAGAATAGGGACACCAGCGTGGCTCAGTCAGTTGAGCACCAACTCTTGATTTCAGCTCAGGTCATGATCCCAGGGTGGTGGAATCCAGGCCCATGTCAAGCTCTGCATCGGCATGGAGCCTACTTAAGATTCATTCTCATTCTCATTCTAATATTCATTCTCTCTCTCTCCCCCCCCTCCCTCCCCCCTGCTTCTCTCCCCATTCATTCTCTTTCTCTAAAGTAACAAAAAGAAAAAAAAAAGAAAAGAAAAGAAAAGAAAATCTTGAAGATTAAAAATAATCCCAGAACTAATCAATGAATTTAGCAAAGTTGCAGGATATGAGATCCATATACAACAATCTATTTCCATGCTCTAACAATGAATAAGAAATGCAGTTAAGAAAACAATTCCATTCACATGAGCAGCAAAATAATACTTAAAAATTTTAATTAAAGATGTATAAGGCGTATATACCAAAACTCAAAAATATTGTTGAATGTAATTAAATAAGACCTAAATAAGTTGAAAACCACAGTATGTTACGATGGATTGGAAGACTTAATATTGCTAAGATGGACTATATTTTTGTATTTTATACAATTCCATTCAAATAAAGTTGATAACAGAAGAAATTGCTACTTTTATACAAAAATACCTTCCAAAATTGACTCCGATAGAGACAAAAAGTTTGAATGGAACAATGACAACAGAAAACAGAGAAAATAGTTAAAGAGATATCCCAGGTAAAAGCACCAGGCCCAAATGATTTATAGTAATTTATTGTTCAGAAATGCTTTTATATCAGATGCTAATTGTTCTAGATCACAGAAAAAGAAAAAAATATTCAAATTTCCTTTTTGTGATGAATGTAACATGGTTCTCAAACCCTGACAATGAAAGATATAGCAATGCTCCCCTTACAATATTTTACATTCACACATGTGCACACACCCACGCACCTTATTGCGACATCTAGCATCTTAATGAAAAAGTCTGAAGTTAGGAAAAAAGAAAGGTTGCCCAATATCTTCACTAATATTAAACATTGTATTGAAGGTATCTGCAAGTGAAATTAAAGAAAAGAAAGGATGAGAGACTTTACAACTGCAATGCCGAAAGCAAAATAATATTTTGCAACATTAAGACACTTCAACCCTACAGTTGTAGACTTTCATTTTACTACAAGTAGTTGGCTCATTTAACATGGCAAGCTATAAATCAACATGCAAAACTCAAAAAGCTCCATACATATTAAAAACATTAGAAGATATCATAGGGGACTCCATTTTTAAGCGTGAAATAAGTGAATAAATTAGCACTTCATTTTCAGAGATAGCAAGACAACATCATGATACTATTATGGGCTAAAGTGTGTCCCCTAAAAAGTCCTAACACCTGGAACCTGTGAATAAATGTGACCTTATTTGGAATTAGAGTCTTTGGAGATGCAGTGTTTAGGGTGGGTTCCTAATCCAATGACTGGTGTCTGGAGAAGACAGGGACATACAGGAAGACAGCCAGCCATATGATGACAGGCAGAGATTGGAGTGATGAGTCTACAAAATCAAGGAATATGAAGGATTGCAAAGTTTCTGGCAAAAACACCAGAAACTAGGAAGATATAAGGAAGGATCATCCCATAGAGGCTGTAAAAGAAGTATAGACCTACCTACACCTTGATTTTTGGATTTCCACTTCCAGAACTATGAAATAATAAACAAGTTATCCAGTTTATGGACCTTAGTTATGACAACCTTTGAAAGAAAGATACTAATATTTTCTAAGTTAATGTAAAAATTAAAGTTTTTTTGAAAGAAAAGTAAGCTAGGATAGCCTGAAAACCTTTGAAAAAGAAAAGAAAATGATGACAGGGTACGTTTATCAAACATTAAACAGAATATAAAGTCTTGATAATTAAAACTGTGTGGTACTGGTACTTGAATATACGGAAAGAACCATAGAACAGAATACAAAATGGCAAAAATAAACCCAACTGCATATGAAAATTTTACATGTGATAAGGGTGGCTTCTCCAATTATTAAGGAAAATACTTTTTAAAATAAATGGCTTGCAAATAACCAAAAAGAAAAAAAACTGGACCTATTTCTCATCTCATACCCCAGGATAAATTCCAAATGATTCATATATTTAACCTTTAAATAAATAACCATACAAATACTAAAAGAATGTGTAAATGAATTTTTCTACAAACTTGAATGGCAAAATTTTCTTAATTATGCTTTAATATCTAGAAGCAATAAGGGAAATAAAAGTTAAATTTAATTACATAAAAATAACAAAAATTGTTTACTTGGCAAAAAAAACCTACCATGAGCAAAGTAATATATATAATGACATATATATTATATACAAATGTTTTTATATATTGAGCAAAGAAATATATATTTATTATATTATATATATTAAATATATAACAAATTAATGGGAAATATTGCACCTTAAATCATAGAAGAAAAATTAGCACTTCTATTACGTAAAGAACTCCAAAAAATAGGCAAGAGTCAATAACCTTGCCTAAGGTAAAATAAAAATGATCAAGAATATAAAACATATAGCTTTCAAAAAATAAAATGTTAATAGCACTTAATCATATTAAAAGATGATCAACCTTGCTCACTATAAGAGAAATGTATAAAACTACCATGAGATATAAATTCTTATCAGATATTCAAACACCCAAAAATTTGACAGCACGCAGTATGGCTGAGGAGAAAGAGACATTCTCAAAGATCTCCAGGGACAATCTAAAATTATGCAACCTTTATGGAGGGAAACTTTTCAATATCTAGAATTACACATGCATTTACTCCTCTCCAGCATTGTGTTTCTAGGATTATCCCCCAAGTCAAAAGATACAAAATGACAAAAGACATGTATACACATAGGTCTAGTGATCATGTTCCTTAGTAAGTTATTTCTGACACATCTTAGTGATGGAGACACTGCAGTGCTTGAAGACCCTATAGTTTTGAGTACTGGCTTACTGATTCTTCCTGACTCTTGCATTTAATCTCCAAAGTTGTTCAAAATGCTACTCTTCTCTTTCTTTTCTCTATATACCTTCTTTTCCATCCCATTTAAAATTGGCTTGTTCCAAAAGTAAGAAATGTGTTCCAAATGTAAGAAATGTGTACTTTCATTTATTCCCCCCCAAGTTTTATTTATTCTTCAAATTTTTCTTTCTCTTTTTAAGTGTTGCTTTTTGCTATTTTATTCTGACTGCATCATTTTTCTTTGATTCTCATTTTCAAGTATTCTTCCATAATCCTACTAAGATCAATGCTTGCTTCTTCTGAAGATGCAAATGGGTAAATTGCCATTTTTGACCCAGTGTTTCCTAGAAGAGAATCACTAAATCACAAAATGGAGACTTTTCTCTCTCTGAGCACACACAAGACACTTTCCTATTAGAAACCATTTACTGTCAACTTCCAAGCAAACTTTTCCACTCTTACTATCCTATATTGTAATTATTATATACCTCATTTTTCTATATTAAATACAATCAAAGGAAAATTTAGCCTTTGACACATAAAACTCTTTTATCCAGCATGGTTGGGATAAAAATTTATTTCAAATAGATACAGGCACCCCCGTGTTTATTGAAGCACTATTTACAATAGCCAAGACATGGAAGTAATCCAAGTGTGCATCGATAGATAAATGGATGAAGAAAGATGTGGTATATACATATAATGAAATATTACTTGGTTCTAAAAATGAATGAAATCTTGCCATTTTCAACAACATAGATGAATCTAGAGGGTATTAGGCTAAGTGAAATAAGTCAGTCAGAGAAAGACCAATACCATATAATTTCACCCATATGTGAAATGTGAGAAACAAATGAACAAAGAAGAGACAACAAAACCCAGACTTTTAATATACAGAACTGATAGTCACCAGAGGGGAAGTGGGTGGGAGGGGATGGGTGAAATAAGTGACAGGCATTAAGAGTACTTATCATGATGAGCACTGGGTTATGTATAGAACTGTTGAATCATTATAGTGTATACATATATTATATAACACTCATGTTAATTATATTTGAATTAAAAAAATAAAAGAGAATGTTTATATTTAATTTTTAATACTGATAATTTAGAAATGTTTCAGTTCATAGCTTATTAATGATAATATTTCATTGTAATTGTCAAATTTGAAAATCTCATTTCTTTCATATATAAACTATATACTTTCACAGCATTTTGTTTTATTGAGACAAATATTGAATATTTTTTGAATTACAACACCCATTAGAAAATGTGCCAATAATTGTAAATGGTTCCATAAATTAGTTCTGCTGTCATATAGCTAAAAAAGTTTCTCTTCTACTAACCATAGATTTCCATTGCCAAGGGCCACTGTCATACTGCAATGAGATTTCTGGCCCAGTACCTTAGGCTTACAAAATCAGGTAAATCAGCACAGTGAGTGTGGGAGTAATTCTGGACACCATTCCCACACCAGGATAGCAAGCAATAATTGTAAACAAAATGACTATAAAACATAAATATATCCCACTAAACTCATCCTCCCCTTTAGCTGCAACCCTAACATACCATTACAAAAAGCACCAGAAAAGGAAAAGTATAATGAATAGGAAGTGTGATAAAAGATTGTGGGCCTTAACTAACTGCAGTTAAAATTATTTTTTTAATTTATAAAATTATTCAACTACATTAATACATTACTAGGACCTCCACCAGGGGGAAGCAAAGGTATCTGAAGCTTAAGCTTTTATTTATTTCATAATAAATCCACCTGTGAATAGTATTGTTTTAGAAACCGGAATCAGAACTTCTATTTATTAACTTTATGTTTATGAAAATTCTCCAGAGATAATGGAATATTACACAATGAAATAATCAGTGTGATGCCCATTTAAAGATTTGCATAAAGTCATTTCATGGGTTGGGAGCAGGGCCAGGGTGAAGGAGTGGTAGTGATGAAAAGAAATGCAGCTACTAGAGAAGATAAATTCAGCCTGGTGATTCTGTTCATCAAAAAGTTATGATGGTTCAGATCTAGTTCAGAGTTAACCCAAAAGAAGGCCTTTTATCTTCTTACACTTTAACTTGGGGAGAGACAACAATTGCTAAATTTATGTACACTCATGACCCTCAAACCATTTATTAGCTCACTTCACCATGAACTATAACAGTATGCATATGTTCTAGGGCTTAAGACTTTTCAAAAATCTATTCCAACAGCCCTTTCTTGGAACATGATTTTTGATATCATAAAGAACCACTGGTATTATATTCTTTTAATGTGTCTGTGAAATATGTATAATTTATGGTTTTCTCTTTTTCACCAGTCTAATGAAGTGTGAAAGCAGGCTTGGAATAATTTTTATGTTAAATACTGCAACTGTAAATTGTCCTCACCTAAATCACCCAATAAATGAATATCTTAAGCTTACAATGTTACATTTTCCTGAATAAAATTTCTGGGAAGGAAACAATAAAATATCACAAAAGCTAATTAATATGTATGAGCTAAAATATCACTCATCATTCAGGAAATACAAATCAAAACCACAATGAGATTCCACCTCATGCCCATCAGAATGGCTAACATTAACAACTGAGGGAATAACAAATGTTGGCGAGGATGCGGAAAACAAAGATCTCTTGCACTGCTGGTGTGAATGCAAACTGGTGCAGCCACTCTGGAAAACAGTATGGAGGTTCCTCAAAAAAATTAAAAAAAGAACTACCTACAACCCAGCAATTGCACTACTAGGTATTTATCCAAAGGATATAGGAGTGCTGATTTGAAGGGGTACATGCACCTCAATGTTTATAGAAGCACTATCAACAATAGCAAGAGTATGGAAAGAGCCCAAATGTCCATCGACTGACAAATGAATAAAGAAGAGGTGGTATATATATATAATGGAATATTACTTTGTAATCAAAAAGAATGACATCTTGTCATTTGCGATAACATGGATGGAACTAGAGTGTATTATGCAAAGTGAAATAAGTCAGTTAGAGAAAGACAAATATCATATGATTTCACTTATATGTGGAATTTAAGAAACACAACAGATGAACATAGGGGAAGGGAAGCAAAAATAAGATAAAAACAGAGAGGGAGACAAATCATAAGAGACTTTTAAATACAGAGAACAAACTGAGGGTTGCTGGAGGGGAGGTGATTGGGGGTAAGGGGTAAATGGGTGATGGGCATTAAGGAAGGGACTTGTTGGGATGAGCACTGGGTGTTATATGTAAGTGATGAATCACTAAATTCTATTCTTGAAATCATTATTACCCTGTATGTTAACTAAATTTTATTTAAATTTAAAAAAAATAGTTACCTAAAAAAATATGTTCGAGCTAAAAGCATCTTCTATCAAAAGAAGCAGAGGTCTTTTTTTTTTTTTTTTTTTTTTTTTTTTCAGGAATAAAACATTATTGCAGAGCTCACCATCTCACCATTATCTCCAGGTCTAAAGCTTCAACAACATGGCCATTTAAGGCAGATACTGAATTAAGAAACAACCCAGTACACCAGATCCATTATCATAACAACAATTTAGAGTTTTCTATTGAAATACATAGTGAAAATTTCCGACTATACTCACACTGGCTTTTTTTTTTTAATAGGCCTTCTTGTGGACACTAGCATGTCTCAGACTATTTGCTTTGATTTTGGTCAGGAGACAATAACAAGTGGCTCTTTATTCCCAGAAACATCCCCATTTTTAATCCAAATGAAGAGTTCATTTTCCCAAGTATTTAGAGAAAAATTATTGGAGATAATATTGCAGAAGCTTTTGGTTTCAGGTTTTGGCTGTGTAACTTTAGAAAAAAACATTTTTTTTAAATCAAATTGTACTTCAATCACTACAGCTTTTAAAAATGAAAATGTAGAGGTGCCTGGGTAGCTCAATTGGTTAAGTATCCGACTTTGGCTCAGGTCATGATCTTGCGGTTTGTGAGTTTGAGCCCCACATCAGGCTCTATGCTGACAGCTAAGAGCCTGGAGTCTGCTTCAGATTCTGTGTCTCCCTCTCTCTCTATCTGTCCCCTGCTCACACTGTCTCTCTCAAAAATAAATAAATAAATTAATTAATTAATTAATTTAAAAAAAAGAAAATCAGAAAGTGTCCTAAGTACAAATAATCTATATTTATAATATACTTACACATTTCCTTACAGACTATGTTTTTCTCCCTGGGTAGTCTATACCTACTTGATTGCCATGTCTCTTCCTTGCTTCTGACCCTTCCTAGTAATACTAATTTTACTAAAATTTAGTAAATTTCCTCATAATTTTATAATTTCCTATTCATACTTCCAGATTCATTTTCCTTTACTCTCCTTGTTGAACACTGAGGATAATTTAGGAAATAAATGCCTATTACATGCCTCTACTTAAACTCCTTCCAAAGTTTTAATGTACTCATGTCTTGTTAATATGTATATCCACAAGATAGTTCCTGTCTAGGAATGGATTTTATACTCCATTATGTGCTAATATACAGGCAGTTATCTATTTTTTCCCACTATATGAGACCCAGAATCATTATCTTGATACATGTTAGTGGTTACTCTAAAAATCCACATTTAACTTGGCTCACAGATTATTAAAAATGTATAAACCCCTATTCCAACCTCTACCTTCTGCATTAGACATTTGAACAAAGTATAAAAGAATAAAAAGGGAGACTATTATTTGAATTCTCAAATCAATGGTCTAAAATAGCCATTAATATCTGTACAAATGCAACAGAAATTTGTCATGGAATGGTTGAATAGAAATCACAAATGTGTCTTTGCCTTTGTCATATGCCAGTTTTACAGTCTTTTAACATTTTTTTTTATGTCTCTATTTTGAGAGACAGAGACAGAGAGCAAGCAGGGGAGGGGCAGAGAGAGGGGGGACACAGAATCTGAAGCAGGCTCCAGGCTCTGAGCTGTCAGCACAGAGCCCGATGTGGGGCTCGAACCCACAGACTGTGAGGTCATGACCAGAGCCAAAGTCAGACGCTTAACTAACTGGGCCACTCAGGTGCCCTTACAGTCTTTTAACATCTTAACTGGCATCACTTTCCTGCTCTCAATGAAGTGCTGAGATTTTGGTATTTCCCCCAAATTCTTCCTTCATTCCACTAAATCCATGTGAAGCCTCCACTAAATCCTTCTATTTGGTGGGATGGTCTGAGCTAAAATCTTTTATGAGATCCTTAGGGAAAAAAAGAAACAAACATGCTACTCTCCCAAGAAAGTTGACCAATTCGGGAGCCACATTACATTTTTATTTGAGAAAAGTACAGTAAAACTTCTATCACCTTGGGGACAAGAGTAATCTCTTCTTTTCTTTGATGTCCTTACAGAATCTAATACTGTGCCAGCATTCACAAAAATACAAATGTTGGAGTGCCTGGGTGGCTCAGTCAGTTGAACATACAACTTTGGCTCAGGTCATGATCTTGCAATTCATGAGTTTGAGCCCTGCATCGGGCTTGCTGCTGTCAGCACAGAGCCCACTTCGGATCCTGTGTTCCCCTCTCTCTCTGCCCCTCCCTCACTAGCACTCTTTCTCTCACAAAAATAAACATTTAAAAAATACAAATGGCATACAAATTATTCAATGGGATAAATCTGAAGTATGTGGCATTTCAGTATTGTTATGATCTCAAATGCCTTCTGTGTTGTGGTGGCCAGACGTCATCATTGCCACATAGGGGGAAGCATCAGTTTAAAAATGAAGTAATTATTTACATTTTAATGTGTTCCTGACATCACATGTAAGAGAAATCATAAATGGATTCAGAATTTTTCTTTAATGGATTTAAAAAAAATAACATTTCATCCCTTTCCTCATAGGCATACACACACCTACATGATATAGGCTAATAAGTTCATGTACATGGACAACTCTAACAGGAGGTAAAGCAAATCATGTCCCACTGAAGAACATCCCCATTACTTTCTATTTGAAGGGACTTCTGTATAAAAGCTAGATTTCTCGTATGAGTCAATCTTATCTGTAGGGACTCTTATATTTTATTTTTAAAAGTGTTGTTGAATGTCTAGTCAATATATTAATGTATTAAGATCTCAGTCACAAAGGAAAGAAATTAATATAGTAGCATATGGGAAACTTTGGGTCCAAGCATCTTGAAAGTCAAGAATTTGGTTTCTGCAGGGTTTGGCATGAAAAGATATTCTCCCCCACCCCCACACATGGAAAACAATTTTTATTGGCTTTAACAGTTTGGCTGAAATTTGTCACCAACTAGCCTTACTGCACAACAATTTTCTATACACACACTCTTCCACACCATTACCTTTTTATCTGCCCAGCTTATCAATGTAAAGAAATTTCCTAATTCAAATATAACAATTGTAATCACTGTCATAATCATTATTTCCTCATGACACATTGTTCCAGTTTAATTTTCTTATTGAAAAGATGTTGAACACTCACAATTGCATCACTAATAAACACTAGTACATCTGCAGCATCCTACACTGTGTGGTTTTGGCAAGCTCTGGCTTCCTAAGGCCACTCTGGTCATAGGCAGATTTTGCCCTCAGCTCACTCAACACTCTGTCAATGCCCTTGCCTTTGTCTCGTAATTCTAGCACATAAAATGCAATTATAGATAAAATCCCTCATGAGACTAGTTTTTCATTGTCTCTTCAAAGTACATTTTCTTCATGCATTAAATCATATCCCAGGACATCCCACAACACTAGCAGCGGCCTGGATTCTTGCTTGCTCTGTGTCTAAGAGGCCAATTTATATTCTCACTCTTAACACCTCTAAGTTCCAGTCAATTCTCTGGATATATTTGTAGTTCAGATCACATATTTTTAATAGGCTTCCTGATATGTTAATAGGTAATCAATAAAAATAATTTGCTTAAAATAAAAATTTGAATGAACTATATTATTTGGAAACTAAACTATAGATTATTTTTGAATCATAAACTTTCAACATTTAAAAAAACTATTTTCCCCTCTTTAAATGTATTATTGCTGCCATCAATTCTCTGGCTTTTGGATATAATGTTATGCTGATTTTCATCTAGTCTCTATAATAACTATTTTATCTTTCTTGTTATAAGCCATCTGGCCTGTGGATTTTTAGTCATCACTCCATATTATGAGATTTACTCAGTATACCCAGATGATATTTTACTTTGTTTTTAGTGCATTTGTTTTTTATCTCAGGAAAATGATTATTTTAATGGGAATAAGTGGGGGTGCCTGAGTGGCTCAGTCTGTTAAGCATCCAACTCTCAGTTTCAGCTCAGGTCATGATCTCACGGTTTTGTGCGTTCAGGCCCCACGTCAGGCTCTGCACTGGTGGTGCGGAGCCTGCTTGGGATTGTCTCTCTCCATCTCTCTCTACCCTTCCCCTGCTCATGCTGTCTCTGTCTCTCTCAAAATAAATAAATAAACTTAAAACTTAAAACTTAAAAAATTAAATAAAAATTTAAAAAAACAGGAACAAGTGGATCAAATATTTAATCTTTATCTTTTATATTAAAATTGTCTTTAGATCTTCTGTAGGTAAAATAATTATGTTAGAAATTTCAAAAAAAATACAGTTAGCTTTAGTTTCTAAATGGTATCACATTTTTAAAAGCTTTTTAAAAAGATTTCATCCTTTATCTTCCATCCTCCCTTTCTCCCTCCCTCCTTACTTCCTTCTTTATGCCAATAAAGATTCATCAAACACATGTTATGTACAAATATCACAGTAAATGATGGTACAGCTAGAACTAACACAGCACCTTCATTGGTCTTACAAACTATTGTGATGGTTGGGATCTAATTTTGGCATGCCTTTAATTATTTCTTATAAACCCATTACATTTTTAAAGTAAAGCTAACTGTATGATAATAGATCAGATTATGTTGGAATCCTAGTTCTTATATGCACCTGATTTTCAGATCTACATTACCTAGGGGGAAAACCACATATATTGATGGACTTCTTCTTTCTGATATTTAAAGGTGGATGTCTGAGCAATTATGATGAGAGCAAATCTGGGTAAATAAGTTAAGAATGCCCAAAGGTACTATAATTGCTGCATCAATCTTCCTAAAAAAGAAATTCATCTGGACCCTAAAGGCCTAGGAGATTCAGGTTCATCACATACAGTGGTCATAATGGTGAGTGGAGTAGGTGAAGCTCTCCTCTCTGCCTACAGAAGGAGGCATGTTTTCTTTCACACAAAAAATTATGTCTGATGACTCGGCCTTGCTCTTAAGAGCCTGTATCTTCCAAGAGGGAGATTCCTTTTCATTATTTGACCATGATTATATCACTGAAATTTTATCTTCCTTCTTCCAAACTGCAAATCATTGTTAAATGGCATCTTCTGGCTTTCATTACAATAGTGGAAGTGGAATGACTATTTGTTTCCTATCTCTCTGCAAAGCCCAGAAGCCCGAATGAAGGCAGAAGCTCAAAATATTGTGGATTGTTTTGGCAGTGCAAGCACCCAGCTGTTGACTGGAGTTCCACAGGACAAGCCAGGGATGGCTGTGACTGACTCTGGCATCTGTGTTATGAATGATATCTTGGGATAAAATCCCACCCCCTCTAGTTTCTTGGCAGCTTAAGAATCTCAGACTGAGATGAAAACATGGCTTTCAAAGCCTCCATGAGTTGCTGGAATATTATGGACCTGCTTGAGCCAGTATGAGATTTGTGCACATCTCTAATTTTCAATCCAGCTTTGAACTAATATTCAACACCCAAGAAGTAGAAACTTAAAATGAAAAACATCTTTAATTGGTTCAAAGGCCCCAAGTTCCATTACCTTGAAGAAAATAGAGGTTTTTCTGATCTGTCATCTGCCCACAATTGCCTTTCCTAACCAAAAGTAGCAAGGTAAGAATTTTTCTCTTTTACTATTTGAAATATAGTACTAATTTTTGAAGGCAAGCAGAAGGAAATTATCCTTTTATCTAGCAATAGCTGGTTCAATTTCAAAGATTATACAAAAAGATGTGTCCTTAGTCTGTTTACAGCATTTTAATCCTTTCCCGTAGCAGCTTGGATTTTATATTACAGGGTTGTTTTTGTTTTTTTTTTTAAGCAGAGATGCAGACTCCGATGCTCAGTTTAGAAGACGAGGAAAATAATGACTGCTATTAGGACAGGTCTAGAAGTGCGGCAGGAGATGAATAGGTGAATTAAGCCACCATATGCCCGGTGAATTAGGTAAAGTCTTAAAACATTAGAAATGTTTATCTGATTTAAATAGGAAATTTTTTGCCTAAAAATACAAAGAAATAAAAATAGAAATTATATCATACATTGCTGACTTGTTACAGACAGCCGAAATGTTTTATAACTTTGGCATAAAAACATTATATCAAGAAAAGCAGTGAATTTCATAATTATTTTTGAAAATTCCTTCTAACATCAAGGCCTTATAAAAAACCTCATATAGACATTGTATATAAAACATATACATATATGTCTACATACATATTTATGTATATGTACATGATTACTAGTTAAATACAATATACTCTATTGCTAAAGAACAAACTCCTCAGAAGAAATAGACAATATGTTAGGAAAAACCATGGTAAAAGGAAGAATGCCTTCTGAAATATTCTGCATTTGTGGTTGAAACTGTATGTATATCTGAAGGAAAAATAGTTAAAAGGATGATTTTATTTATTTATTTATTTATTTATTTATTTATCTATTTTTGATTTGGAAAACTCTGCCGGTCTTCTCTTAAATGACAATCTTATGAGAAAAACAACATTTAAAGATTTTAAAATATTTGTTATTTCACTCTGTGATATTCTGTGGGAATAATTACATAGCCCATATGGTCATGGCTTAGAAATTACATTCTGTCTATAAAGCCTGAGATTCTATTTTTATTCTTGGTTTGTTTGACTTCAATTATTACATAATATAAATTTTTAAATAAAAATTTATTGAACCTTTACTATACTAGGCATTGTGCTAAGGAATGTATAATGTTGCCTTACTTAATCCTCACAACAATCCTGTCAGATAGTATGATTATCCTTACTTGACAGATGGTAAAAATTATCTTTAAAAAAATTATGTAACAAGCCCAAAGCCATTCAGATAATTGTTTCACATCTTATTAACTCCTAACCCCATGCTATTAAAAATGACCATGCACATCTTCCTCATAATTTCCATTCATTCTCAAATTTTTCTGTTAAAAAGTGAACAAATATCACCGAAGTTTTATTTGCATAAAAGGCAGCCAAATCCACTTCAAGGCTACTTTTTTTTTAATGTTTATTCATTCTTGAAAGAGACAGAGCATGAGCAGGGGAGAGGCAGAGAGAGAGGGAGACACAGGATATGAAGCAGGCTCCAGGCTCTGAGCAGTCAGCACAGAGTCTGAGGCAGGGCTTGAACCCAGGAACTGTGAGATCATGACCTGAGCTGAACTCAGATGCTTAACAGACTGAGCCACCCAGGTGCCCCCTTCAAGGCTTGTTCTTATGACTGATGACCATTCTGTAGAAGAGCATTACAATAAGTTATCATGCCTTGTCCATTTATTTAGGAATAAAATGTATAGGACTTATAGATATCTGCTCTATAAATGGAGAATGACCACAGACATCCTAGTACACATTTGTCTAATGATCCCTACTGTTAAATGGGCAGTAAGGGCTGCGTGGCCACAGTGACCAGATGAGGAAAGGAGGATGGACACAGAGGGCTCCGTTCTGATCACGTCATTTCAATTGGTCTATATAGTCAACTCGACTCAACTCTCCTAGATCATCCTGTATCTAAACTCGATCTGGTGCAATACAAATTCCCTCTGACAAGCCATTCTTTACTTATAATAGAATTGATAGAGGAAAAAATCATAATCCCAGTAAACATTGGCTTAACTGGCAGCCTAATATGGGTAAAATAATTGAAAATACTCACCTAAAAATATCAAATAATAAAGTTTAAAGTTTTACTTTTATATGACACGTATCTCAAATAAGTTTTATATTTATATGTTATATGAGAGTTATAATGATTAATATTGAATAATTAATCATTATTCAATATTGAATACAATTTTAGAACTAGTGTCAAAACAGCCTTAATCAGTCAAGATGGATGCTCAAAAATGTATTATCCTTGAATATAAATAATGTTCATATATAGGGGTGAACTAGAGGTGTTTACAGTTTAGGATAAAGTCCAAACCTTTGGAGGCAGATAGGAAATTATCCTTTCCTTTAGCAATTTTATGTATATTCAATGTTTACATGAGTGAGCTTTTATACATTATTATCTCTCCCAGATTAAAGATTATATCATATTTGATAGTTTTCCTTAATCTCCCTCAAATTTCATTAGGACTGCAGCATTCTAATAAAGATGTATATTCAATTGCCTTTGCTGATAATTTAAGAAAATGTCATTTCATTTTTGCACATAAATTAGGGAAAAGTTACTCTCAGAGTCATACAATATCGTGACCTAGATATTAAACCTTCTCAAGTACTAGGATAAGAAACAAAGCCAAAATTTGTCTCTAGGGTTATTTATATTAGATGATAAGATTTTAGTAGAACAGGAAGTTTCAACAACTTAACATAGTCCAAAAAAGACTTTTCCTATTCTCTTAATACAGAACAGAACTCCAAAGAAATGTATACTATTTAATCAAATAATTAAGTTTGTGTGCATTTTAAAAATGGTTCACCCAGTTTTCCAATTGGATTGTTACTGCCATCCTCACCACAGTTGAATTTAAGCACCCTGAAGTGGAATATTTAAAATTAGAGTTAAATTATTAGCAAAAAAAAATCAAGTAATAGATGATTCCATTGTTTTTCAAATAATGGAAGAGTGACTTTCCTTATATTCACTATTGAAAATGAAGAAAACTCTGCAAAACTACTGCTCAAAATGAAATACTTTAAGTGCTGTGCTCTAATCACCCATTTCTCCAGTCTGTCAGTCTTAAAATATTGCAGAACTGACTTCCCAGCTGCCGGTTGGCAGTACAGTTTAAAGAAGCAGCCGCCTAGAGAACTGTACAAAAGAGCTTATGTTATCTCCATGCTGTATAGCATGAAGTCTGCAACCACCTAACTAGCAAATACAAAGGACACACTGCAATGAAAGGGTTAATTAGAAACCTACACAGAACTCCTTTGGCATTGTGGTACTAACTGCCCTTTTAACCCTATTTGTTGTAATTTTTGTAATATGCTGTTTGTGCTTTCAGATTGCATCATAAATTCATCTGAATTTTTTCTGAATACATTCATATCCTTCAATTAGATGAATGATTGAAAAAGTTATTCCTCTAAGAATGGGTTTGATAGAAAATTCTACTTGCTGGCTTTCATCAAAAACACTATTGCATTTTCAAAGCAATTGTTTGAAGCAATCAGTTAAATATCTTGGTTTTATATAGGTTTCTCATTTTTTGGTTGCTCAGGGAAAGTCTGGCTATAGTATCCTACTGCTTTGAAATGAACAGAAGCAAGGAAAAAAAAAGTAATTTAACTTTAAATAAACCTACTGTTCAGCAATGCTCAGCAGACATAAATGAATACATTTTTTAGAAGCTGTGAATACTTTATCATGGCTATTGTTCTTTTTAATGTATTTCAGAGGCACTGCAGGTACTATAACTCCAAATGATTTCCACTTAAAGTTCTCACCAGATATAGTTTGCACTTAAACTGAAAGCTTAAGAGAAGGTCAAGATGAGCACAATGATAACTACACTAAAACACAAAAGAGTAAAGGCCCTAGATGTGATATGCAGTTTAAAAGCATGCAAACTATGCATGCATGCTAAAAGAAAGTAGAGTTAACTAATTGATCAGAAAAATTTAAGTATTCAGAGCTAATTATCAGATTTACTTGATAACTGTTTCTTTTAAAATTTCTCTTCTTGGGGTGCCTGGGTGGCTCAGTCGATTTAACACCGACTTCAGCTCAGGTCATGATCTAGGGGTCCGCGGGTTTGAGCCCCATGTCAGGCACTGTGCTGACAGCTTGGAGCCTGGAGCCTGCTTTGGATTCTGTGTCTCCCTCTCTTCTGCCCCTCCCCTGCTCAGTCTGTCTCTTTCTCTCTCAAAAATAAACATTAAAATAAAATAAAATAAAAAATAAAATTTCTCTTCTTGAGTGCCTGGGTGGCTCAGTCCATTAAACGCTGGACTCTTGGTTTTGGCTGTGGTTATGGTATCACTCACTGTTCATGAGTTTGAGCCCCACATTGGGGTCCCCACTAACAGCGTGGAGACTGTTTGGGATTCTTTCTCTGTCCTTCTCTCTCTGCCCCCCCCCCCCGCTCATGCTGTCTCTCAAAATAAAAAAAATAAACATATAAACAATATATATATTATATATATATATATATATATAAATTTCTCTTCTTTCTGGATGCCCAGCTTTTAGATCAGATTCCACATCAGCTTGTCCAACAAAGGAAAAAGAGGAGACCTCTCAATATTGCTGCAGCTTTATCTGATAGCATATCCATACTTTCTAAGTATGCTAAGGGTCAAAATTAACTTTTGAGGCATCTTAGGATTCAGGTCAAAATTACCCAGGAAGCACCATTTGTTCACTGAGAAACAGTATAGAACAGTGGTTAAGGGTGAGAGTATTTATTTGTTTTGAATCCTGAGGCTACCACGTAATCATCAAATGACTTTTAATAAGATGCTCAACTCTACTGTCTATGCTTCAAGTTATCATCATAAAAATGGGACGATAATAAAACCTCCCACTTAAGGTGTATAAGAGGATTAAATAAGAATTCCATATTATGTCATGGCAGAGAGAAAAGCCCTTAAAACCCATTACCTTTAATTATAAAACCTTGTTTGGTGTTTACTATATAAAAGTGCTGTGCTCGAAGCTGGGGATATAGTCATATATGATACAGACCACACTCAATAAACAGAAACAAATAATTAAAATCAAATCATTTGTGACAAATATAAGCTGAGTTTATAAAAGTCTTTTATATTATCAGTCTGTGAAAGGAAAGAATTCCAGAAGAAGATGCCATCTGGGCTTATTTCATGCTTATTCATTTATTTTGAGACAGAGAGAGAGAGAATGAGCAGTAGAGGGACAGAGAGAAAGAGAGAGAGAGAGAGAGAGAGAGAGAATCCCAAACAGCTCGGTGCAGAGCGCCACATGGAGCTTGAACCCACCATGAGATCATGACCTCAGCCGAAGTCCATCTTTTAACCTACTGAGTCACCCAGGTGCCTCTAGATTTATTTTTAAAAGATAAATAATTTCTGAAAAGTTTCAAATTATTTTTAATTAATTGGATCTTTTATTGCTACTGGAAGATCTGATCCTATTTTCGAACTTTTTCTGTCCTCTAATTTTTCACTCATCTAAATTAGCAAATGGCTGAAAAGATGTAAGACAGATACAAAGAAGATAATAAGGAAAATAGTCAGAAAATAGGTCTAGGATAACAGCTTGCATCTCCCCTTGTTATACCCTCCATGATGTCTTAGTGATAGGCTTTCCTAGGCTTAAAATAGTTAAATACAGTAAGTTATAGAATTCTATAAAAAGTGACCTAATATTATTTTTTTAATAAAGCTAAAGGGAAAAAACTTCCTTTGGAAAAGACATGAAATTTCTATTCTATGCCAGAAACTTTGAAAGACATAGAAGGCTTCAAAGTAAAGACCCAGGAAAAATAACTGTCTTAAGTACAGGAGAAAAACATGAAATCACAGACTCCCTAATTCCAAGGGTCCCAAGAAATATGACCTTTTTTTTTTAAGACTCCCTCCATTTTATTGAAATATACCAGATAAACCCAGGACTTGTGCCTCAGTGCACCTAAATGTTAAGCTCAGGTAATAAGTTTTTGTTTTTTTATAAACACTCCATATAACCTAATAGGAGTGATATTCAATTAGTGTAATGCCTTTATATATTTTTTCAAGTCTTTCAGTACACTTAAAGCATTTAAATTCCTTAAGCCAAAAAATTGCCAATCACAATAACTAAGGAAGTCTCAATTGTCATGTTTTGTGTTAAGATTGAGCAGGAAAGGACAGATGAGGACAAATGAAAATTATGTAAAACTTGCCCACCATGCTGGAGTAAATACTCTCCCTTGAAAATTTCTTAAGGTTAATGCTTAGAAAGAGATTAATTTAACCACTGTTGTAAAAGAGAGGAGGACATAGTATAGACGGTAACTATGCCTTGCTAGTTCTGGTTCAGCACAAAACTCAGTCTTTGAACAGTCGCAAAGTTTGACCTGTTTTGTTACATTTACATGATCTCTTTTGGATAGAGATTTGCCACAGCTCAGTCAATACCTGAAAATGATAACACTACAGTTTCTAAAGCTAAATCTATTCTCTCGATAGAACATCCATAAAGCCTGGTATGACATTCATTTCCATTTTACAAACAGCTCTTCTGAAATACATTTAAATAGCATTCTGCTTCAAGACAGTGACTGAGCAACTTCTGGGATTCTATGAATTATTATTCCTTACTAGTCAAGTATATAAATTGATGAGGGAAGGAGAGATAAATATCAAAAGGAATTTCATAAGACTTCAAATCCATATGGGAAAGGGGTTAGAGAAATAGATACATATATAAATACACATATACATGTAACACAAAAGACCTAAAAGAAAGAGCTTTGAGGAAAGCTTTTTGAGCATAAATTTTATTATTATTGAGAGTAAAAGAAGAATGAGCAACATCTAGCGTTGTTAGTTCAGTCTTTCTACTAAAGGACTAAAACAAAATCCTACTACAGCACATATACTCTGAAGAAACAGCTTGAAATAACATTACCTATATTTTCAAAAACTTAAAAAATATATATTTTAGACAGAAAATCACAACCTGCCATGTTTCTTGAATGGGGGGTGGAGAAGGATGGACACTTTGGCACACACAGATTGAAGATTAAAATGAAATGGCCACATTTACAGTGGTGATAGGCACCAAGTCTGGGGAAAAAATATATATGTTGGCAGGTGGCTAATGGTGAGGATAAGTTATTTCTGTGTTTGGTGAAGAAAAATGGAGGGAGTGCTACAGTTTGAAAAAGTCATTAAGCGTACAGCACAATAGAAAGACAACAATCAGCGATTCTTCTTCTAATTTTAAATATCAAGGACCATGGTTTAATAAAAAAATGTGTTGCCTGAGGAGGTCAGGGCCTCAAGATGGCTTGCTAGATGAGTTCACCACTGTGTAGGCCTTCAGTCTCAGAAAGTAGATTTTCTTAGCACTAGAAGAAGAGTTTGTACACAAATTAATCAAGTTACAGAAACCGATGTCTGAAAATCAGAATGCCTGAGCAAAGAACAGAAATGGGAAATTCACAAGGAGGGGGTAACAATGGCAAACCAAGAGATACCATTGTTAAGTTGCCCATTTTAAAAAACATAATTAATGGTAAAACCAAATTGCCAGGTATGTCAGGAAATGAGCATTCCTACCCACTGCTTTTGGAAATGTAAAGTGAAACAACTACAAAGGACAATTTAACAAAATGCATCAAAATCTTTATATATTTCTTGGCCTGAGTCTAAGAAATTATAGTTAAAATTAGTTGGAAAGTACATAAAGCTATATATACAAAAGTGCTCTTCAAAACATTGTTGAAAAAAGAAAAAGAGATGGAAACAACCCAAACTTGAGAACACTGGTTTGAGAATAATCTTAGCGAAGTAGGACTAGAAGAACTATAATGTTTTAAAAGGAAGCTCAATTTATTTTAACCACTCTGTTTGGAAAGAAACTTACTTTGTGAACAAAAAGCAGATGGTCTGCCATGGAAACAGACAAGGGAGATCTATTACCCAAGAATCTTGGCTAAAGAAGGCAAAGTTGAACATTATGGCTGTGTCTAAATATCTACTGAGGGGAGACAGAGAAAAACTTATATCAGAAACACTAAATATCGTCTTACACTTTTTGTTCTGATTGCATGACTACCAAATTCCTGATAATATACTTGTCTATTTTTTAGGGATTTTATGACCCTCTCTCCTAAGAATTATAATCTATTTTCTAGTAGGATTTATTCTTGAAATTTAATTAAATGACATTCCCCTTTATTTTTAGTCATCTTTGCTTTGCTTTGGCTTTAAAACTGTAAAGTTTTAATTTTAGAGTAATTTTAAATTAACAAAAAAGTTGCTTAGTATAGAGTTCCCACTTATCCCTCATCCAGTTCCCCTATTAATATCTTACATGATTTTAGAACATTTGTCAAAACTAAGGAATCAACATTGATACATTACCTGTTAACATTTATACACTTACTCATATTCTATTTTATTAAATTTATTTAAAAGGGAAATAATATGTTTAATCTTTTCATATTATTTCTTTGGTCAATATGCCCAGCTATGAAGTTTTAATAAACAGTTATTCAATCTTCCTGTTCAAAAATAAATATCTCAAAACCTTTTCTGTATTCCTTAAAAATGTAAATTTATGTACAAAATAATTCCATTTTGTAATATGTGAAACTAGTTCAAATCTCTGCAATGACAGATAATTCTGCTCTGCAAATCAGGAATTAATTTAAATTATTTTAGGGGTGCCTGGGTGGCTCAGTCAGTTAAGCTTCTAACTTTGGCTCAAGTCATGATCTGACTGTTTGTGAGTTCCAGTCCAGAGCCTGGAGCCTGCTTTGGATTCTGTGTCTCCCCCTCTATGCCCTTCCCCAACTTGTGTGCGCGTGCTCTCTCTCTCGCTCTCGCTCGCTCTCTCTCAAAAATAAACATTAAAAAAGTTTTCTAATAAATAATTTTAATAAAAGAGATTAATTTTTAAGGAATTGGCTTACACAACTGCAGGTCTGATAAGTCTAAAATCCATAGATCAGGCTGCTAGGACTTGGGGAAGCACTGACTCCATCTTGAGGCAGAATTTCTTTTTCTCTGGGGAATTTAAATTTGTTCCTAAGGCCCTTAACTGATTGGATTAGATAAATGCATATCAATCAGGGCAATGTCTTTTACTTAAAAGTTAACTGATTAGATGTTAATCCCTCCCACAAAACATTAGTGTTTTGATTAAGTGTTTGATTCAATCATTGGATGCCAGGGTCTAGCTAAGTTAACACATAAAACTATCATGGCAGGGCACATAACCTCTGACCATAACCAACTGGGGAGAACTCAGTCAAAACTCACTAGAAATAGAGAGAGAGAGACGGAGACAGAGAGAGACAGAGAGAGACAGAGAGAGAAGGAGGAGGAAGGGAAGGAGAAAAGGAAGGAGAGAGGAAGGATCATTAAGCCTCTCACTATTTTAATTTTCAAAAGAATGGTTGTTATCCATTAAAACAGCTTTACTTTTGTCATGCTAAACTTTATATAGGTATTATTAAATTTAATTACATAGAATAAATGTTATATAATGAGCAGCATTCTTTTTTTTTTCTTTTATAGTTTATTGCCAAGTTGGTTTCCATATGCTCATCCCAAATGCTGGTTTCCAGTGCTCATCCCAAAAAGTGCCCTCCTTCATGCCCATCTCCCTTTTTCCCCTCTCCCCCACCCCCATCGACCCTCAGTTTGTTCTCAGTATTTAAGAGTTTCTTATGGTTTGCCTCCCTCCCTCTCCTTAACTATTTTTCCCTCCCCTCCCCCCCATGGCCCTCTGTTAAGTTTCTCCTGTTTCACATATGAGTGAAAACATATGGTACCTGTCCTTCTCTGCCTGACTTATTCACTTACCATAACACCCTCAAGTTCCATCCACGTTACTACAAATGGCCAGATTTCATTCTTTCTCATGGCCATGTAGTATTCCATTGTATAGATAAACCACATCTTCTTGATCCATTCATCACTTGATGGACATTTAGGCTCTTTCCATGATTTGGCTATTGTGGAAAGTGCTGCTATGAACATTGGGGTACATGTGCCCCTATGCATCAGCACTTCTGTATCCCTTGGGTAAATCCCTAGCAGTGCTATTGCTGGGTCATAAGGGACTTCTATTGATAGTTTTTTGAGGAACCTCCACACTGTTTTCTAGAGCAGCTGTACCAGTTTACATTCCCACCAACAGTGTAGGAGGGTGCCCGTTTCTCCATATCCTTGCCAGCAGCTATAGTCTCTTGAGTTGTTCATTTTAGCCACTCTGACCGGTGTGAGGTGGTATCTCAGTGCAGTTTTGATTTGTATTTCCCTGATGATGAGTGATGCTGAGCATCATTTCATGTGTCTGTTGGCCATCTGGATGTCCTCTCTGGAGAAGGGTCTGTTCATGTCTTCAAGCAGCATTCTTTTTAACAATATTCTTTAATTGTTACTAAAGATTTTATGTCTGTATAGACTAGGGATTGGTGGTCATTGAACAACAGTCCTTTGTTAGAGCAAATACACTATGAAATACTTCATCATGAGTCACTGTAACACAGCAAAATGAATATAAAGAATGAAAAATACTAAGTGCATACTAAGACATATATACCTTGGTTTATACTACTTCAGTGCCTTTAGAATAGTGGGCCTATGTGTCATCAAATGCCGTATATACTGGGTGAGTGAATACCTAAATTTTAAAAAGAAAACGTAAAGTAGAGATAATACATTCCCTGATCACTACAGAGGGAATAAGAACAAAATCTCTTTTATATTTACTTCTCATATTCTGGCATTCTCACATCTATGGTAGTTATAAAAATTAAATTTAGTTAATATTTAAAGTTTTTAATACTAATATTACTGTTTAATTAGGTACACATACTTAAAAATTTTTCTTAATTTTATATGGTAGAAATGATGTCATTCACAAAACCTATCAATAAATTAACAAAAAAAGTAAGATAAATGTCCCTGAGCCAGTATTGAGCATTCAGTCTTTTTCATATTTCAAATGATATTATTTATTAGTTTCCCTTTTTTCCCCCACATTCTCCTTGCAAATTCTGTGTACCTCCTAATAGTTATAAAATACTTTAAAGAATTTCATGAAAATTATTTCCTAATATGGCAGATGCATTTATAAGAGGAAGTACTAGAAAAGCAGAAGTGCAAACAATGCTTTTGCATTAGCTGGAAAGCTACCCTTAAGCATTTAAATATAACACAGACACACTACCAAAGCAATTATAGTATACAGAGCTACTCAAATCTGAACATAGATCAGTTCTAAATTGCTTTATAATCAATAATATGTATTACTAGTCATTTGTTCCAATTATGGAACATCAGAGACAATCTACAATTATGATACATCCATGGCACTTTACAATAAAGCCAATATCCCCCCTTTTTTTTTCAAGTTTTTATTTAAATTTTACTTAGTTAATAGGCAGTGTAATATTAGTTTCAGGAATAGAATTTAGTGATTTATCACTTACATATAATATCCAGTGCTTATCAAAAGCACCCTCATTAATACTCATCTACCCATTTAGCCCATCTCCCCATCCACCTCCCTGCCAGCAACCCTCAGTTTGTTCCATGTATTGAAGAGTCCCTTATAGTTTTCCTCTATCTTTTTCCTTTCCCAGACATTCATCTGTTTTGTTTCTTAAATTCCACATATGAGTGAAATCATATGGTAATTGTCTTTCTCTGATTGACTTATTTCACTTAATCTAATGTACTCTAGCCCCAACCATGTTGCAAATGGCAAGGTTTTATTCTTTTTGATGGCTGAGTAATATTTCGTTGTATATATAACCACATCTTTATCCTTTCATCAGTTGAAGGACATTTAGCTTCTTTCCATAATTTGGCTGTTGTTTATAATGCTACTATAAACATTAGGTGCACATGCCCTTTGAATCAATATATTTATATCCTTTGGTTAAATACCTAGCAGTACAATTGGTGAATTATAGGGTAGTTCTATTTTTAACTTTTGGAGGAACCTCCATACTGTTTTCCTCAATGGCTTCACCAGTTTGCATTCCCACCACAAGTATAAAAGCGTTCCCCTTTCTCCACATCCTTACCAACTTCTATTGTTTCCTGTGTTGTTAATTTTAGCCACTCTTAAAGGTGTGAGGTGGTAACTCATTGTAGTTTTGATTTGTAGTTTCCTGATGAAGAATGATGTTGACCATCTTTTCATATGTCTGTTAGGCATTTATATGTCTTCTTCGGATAAATGTTTATTCATGTCTTCTGCCCATTTCTTCACTGAATTATTTGTTTTGGGGTGCTGAGTTTGGTAAGTTCTTTATAGATTTTAGATCTTAACCCTTTCTTTATCAGATATATCACCTGCAAATATCTTCTCCCATTTTTTCAGTTGTCTTACTTTTGTTCATTGTTTCTTTCACTGTGCAGAAGTTGTTTGTCTTGATGAAGTCACAATAGTTCATTTTTTCTTTTGTTTCCTTTGCCACCAGAGATGTATAAAAGTGTTTCTTAAAAATTTACAGTTTTAAAAATACTTCATTGTCAAACTAGCTTATTAAACAAAAACTAGTAAGACCATCCTGTGTAGTCAAAACCAGCAGCAAAATAAATATCTAGAGACATTCTGTTTCAGGGTTGAAATTCAAATAGTTGAACAGATTAGACCATATTCTGCTCTTAAATGTATAAATAACAAGGTATACTTCCATGATCTTGCTAAGTTACTCTGGCACTAAATGGCTCAAATATTCAAAGAGGCATCATTGCCAAACTTTCATTCTTAGCTTTCCTCAGTGGGAAATCTTCACACTGTTTTCAGACTCCTTGGGTGAACCACACAAAGATAATACACTTGTCAAAGAACTGACATATTAAACCAGTGGGGAAGAACAGAGACAAGACTTTTAAAATATAAAACCCAAACCAGGTTTTCTTATTTAAGGGATAATTGTTTGAATTCTTGCATAAGCTTGGTGAATTGCAGAGGTTCTTGACACATATTAGAGTCACTTAGGGAGCTTTAAAAAAAAAAAACATTGATTGTAAATTAATCACTCTGGGGTTAGGGCGGTGCTTGACATTTATATTTTTTAAAGCTTTTCTGACTATTCTCATGAGTAGCCATGGTTGAAAGGTTCTGAGGCGGTAGAAAAAGATATGAACCTCCAGTTACACACTGCATATCAAACACATATGTTTACCCCCACTCATTTTTCCTAAGTCCAAATGACTGAACAATGAGTCCATTGTGCTCCTAACTAGGGCTTCACTCTTGCATACACACTGTCTAAGCTTTATTCCTCTTAATTGTCCTATGTAAAAACATTTTATTTGTTTCACTACTCAGAGTTCTGAAAAAGGTGGGGGAGTAGTCCTGAAATTCTCAGGGCCCAAATGTTTGTCTACCGTTTATTATCGTTATTTCAAAATAGGCAATTTGTAGTAACTCAGTGAATCTGCCATCATTGTTCAGTTTTCCTACATGTACAAATTTCATGGGGCCAAATGGCATCAAATGCTTGAAATTCTGGTAGGATTTTCCCAAATACAATTCAGAGTGTCAGCGGCCACCCCAGAGCACCCGAGATGCATAAATAGGAAAACCCACTGTGTAGTGCTGAAGAATCAAAACACTCAGACTCCAGATATGCTATTGTCAACATTTAACAAATTTATACAAAGAGGTTTTTAAGAGAAAAATTTCATGTGTGATAATATGTATGGACCTAAAGAGTATTATGCTAAGTGAATAAATCAGACAGAGGAAGACAAATACCATATGATTTCACTCATATGTGGAATCTTAAAATGAAACATATAAATAAATAAACAAACAACAGAATCAGATTCATAAATACAAAGAACAAACTGGCAGTTTCCCAGGGGGAGGGAGGTGGGGGAATGGACGGAATTAGTGAAGGGGATTAAGAGGTACAAATCTCCAGTCACTGGTAAGAAAAGCATAGGGGATATAGTCAATGATGTTGTATGGTAACAGATTGTAACTACACTTATTGTAGTGACCATTTCAAAATGTATACAATTGTAGAATCACTATGTTGAATTCCTGAAGCTAATGTGATATTATGTGTCAACTCTACATTCATTTAAAAAACATTTTTAAAGGAAAAAATTAGAAATTTAAAATTTCTTTCTTTAAGACTCCTTAAAGAAGACTAATAAGAACATCAGGATCTAAAATCCAAACTTAAACTCTCTTCTTCTCCTGACCCAACTCAGGGCTGTTCTGCCTCCTGGCATCCTGTTTATTGATTATCTCCTCTGTCCTTTATCTGTTTCTCTTGCTATACCTTCACTGGACCCTCTTCTCTTCCCTCTACTCACCCTTCATAGACATAACCCTATCACTGACCATAACTCCTCACAATATCTTCTAATGTAAGTGGAGAAGAACATCACCCCAACTCCAGTGGAATTATACCTTCCAATATTGGTGAAGTTCAGACCTATACAATCAACTTTCTAACTCACACTGAAAAACAAAATTTTGACGAAGAATGAAAATTTTCCTTGGATCATGTAGTCTGATATTCTCTGACCTTTACCAATTAATATATCTCCCTGTAAGACCCAGGGAAAAAAATCTGGTTTTATTAAAAAAAGAAGACAGATTGATTACAGAATTATGTGAAAAACATGGATCAAAAGTTTAACATAAATAGATTAAAAAGGATATAAAAGAGGATAAGTTCTCTTAGCTGCTACCTCTGAAGTCTTTTCTATCAAAATTGGTAAAAAATTCAGTCCTGTAAACAGGAAAAAAATCAATTTATCCATCTTTAGAAACTATACTAATCTCAGAGAAAACATTGTAACTACTCTATGCATCTTCTTTGTTGATGGTTTTAAAACTGAAGTGGCAGATTTAATAAGGAAACAAAAGATTACAAAATCTTCCTTCCTTTCTAAATTACAAAAGCTGGCAAAAAAAAAAAAACTAGAAAAATAAAAACAAAACAAAAAGCTCTGAAGACACTTGGACTACATAAATAGAAAAATTGCTGACCAAATTAATACCTCTTCAGATTAAGCAACAAGGTCACCTCCATGTCTAATGTAGAAGAAAATGCATTCATAACATAAGAAAAAGGACAATGGAAGAATATTAACGCTGCCTTAACTGAGAAGAATATCAAAAAATGGGGGGGATTTGTCTAACAGAATAATGCCCTCTAAGAATACATCATCTATCTCTGTTCTGCCCAAAATTGTCCTTACCATGAAAAGGAGATCTTTCCATGCAATTTGCACAAACAATATATTCTATATCTAGTTGACTTTATGACTGTTTTGTTATTCCTTCCTTGGAATAAAAAGAAGATTTCAGAGGTAAGAATCTCAAGTACCCCTCAAGTTTCTCAACTCAACTACTTCCTGGGTCATCTACTTCCTGTCTGTTTGGGACATTGCACTATAGTCATCAGGCTTTTCTGCTTAGGGATTTCACTCTAGTGAATCTGCTAGGAGAAAAGCCACTTTAAAAACGGGATTCCTTATTCAATTTCGATCAGCCACTTTCTGGACAAAAATTTGGTCTATAATTCGATGAAACCTTCTCTATTGATATCTCACTCTCTGAATCTGTATCCAAGAGCTTCTGTGCTAAAAACAGTTCAGATGTTAGACGCATAAATGAGACTGAACCGTTAATAACCTCACTTGATCTGGCTGAGCCGTTAGTGAAATTAACCAAATACCCACTAAAAAGAGAGAATACTTGGGGCTCCTGGGTGGCTCAGTCAGTTAAGCGTCTGACTTTTGCTTTCGGCTCTGGTCATGATCTCACATTTTGTGTGTTTGAGCCCCACCTCAGGCTCTGTGCTGACATCATGAAGCCTGCTTGGGATTCTCTATTCCTCTCTCTTTGCCCCTCTCCTGCTCGCACACGTGTGCATGCACTCTCTCAAAATAAATAAACCTTATTAAAAAAAAGAGAGAGAGAATACTCAAGAGCTGTGGTGCATTATATCTGTGTATCCCCTAAAACAACTTATTAGCTCTTGTATTATCTGTTCTATTCATCAAAAAGATAAATAGGTGCAGCTACTACTTTGTTCAAGTTTTAAAAGCATTAAAAGGTTGTGCTTCTTTACTTCTCAGGGATCCCCAGCCCCAATATCATCTTATCCTTGTACACCGACATTGCTATTAGATCTATACCCAGCATTCTTTAGTATATACTTATACCCAAGACTTATGGTATCTATTTGCATTTACTTGAGAAAATCAACAATATGCTTGACTAGTTAGGCTCTAGAGTTTACAGAAGTACCCTCTTACTCCTTACAAATACTTAATCATAAACTTACAGACATTCTATTCCCAGGAATCCACTTATATACAATATGTTGATGATCTTCTGTTATGCTGAGAGTCTTACAGAATTAATTCTCTTCACTTGAGAATAGCGTTACCATAAAAGAAACACAATGTATCTACCTATGAACTCAAATTTTGTCAGACCTACATGTATTAACTAGGCTATAATTTCAGACAAAATGGGTAGTCTCTTTCCCTTCAAAGACTGGAAGCTATTCATGATTTTACCTGGATAATTGCTGAAAAGATTTCTTGGTCCCATAGGATTCTATAGATATTGGATTCCACAGGCTTCTGATGTGATAATCCCTGACACACCTAAGCCCTTTCTTTGAATAGACCCTGGATTATCTAAAAAATTACCTTTAAAAGACCCATCTTTAAACTTCCCAATTACTATAAATCTTTTTTTTTCCTATTTGTATCTGAAAGATCAGGTCAAGTTTTGGATGCTCCAATGGACACAATGGAGATTATAAACCTACTATTCATCGTAGCCTCTCATTGACTCCAGGGCAAAAGCTTGCCCTTCTAGTTCATGTGTAGTGGCGGCAGCAGCATAGTTAACTGGAGCCTGTGTTGAAATCTTTTTAAAATATGTATTTTATCTCATGATTTTTCAAGTTACTCATACCTTACTCTTGACTGAAAACAGTCACCATTTTTCTTCTAGATTGACCTCCTATTTAAGGAGCCTAATGAGGAGGCTACTACGTTGGCTCTAAGTCTAATCTGCTCAGTCCTGCTCACATCTAACCCTCTTCCAGAAGCCAAATTTGCACAAGTTGCTGACACTGTACTCCTTACTTGGACCTTCTAGTTGATGGAAATAAGAACACAAATGTGTGTACAGATTGTACAGATATGTTTTTGAGGTGGTTCATAATTTTTGTACACTTTGAAAGCAATATAATTTCTTAAATCCAGATGGTACTTGGAGTAAATATGACAATCACATGAAACCCTCTTAGTTGTCTTATTTTTTTCAAAAGGATGCCTTATGTTTTCTAAGGGAATTTGCGATAGTGAGCCTATTACTGGATGCCCCATGTATCTATGGATCTCACTCTTTCTTTGACTCTGCCTTTTTACAGACTAATATGGACTGATATCATAAAGGTTTGATGTGTACACTCAAGATTACCATCAATAAGTTCAAGTGATTCACCAGAAGTATAAACCTCAGGAACCCCTAAACAACCCATAGCTTGGAAATGTGGTTTCCTGGAAATTACATCACTGTAAGACTGCTCTTAAAGTTTATTAGAGGGGACTTTTTCAGGTACTATTAACCACAAATACTGCAGTAAAACTCTAGGAATCAACCTCTGAATTCATAGTTCCCAGTTAGAAATATATTTCTAACTGGGAAATATGAATTATCTATATGAATTATTATCTATATGGATTATTATATATATGAATTCTCTCTAACTGGGAAATATGAAATATATATAGAGAGAGAGAAAGAGGGAGAGACAGAGAGACAGACATTTAATGTGCATGCTTCAGTTTGGATACACACATACACACACATATATAAAACTTTGCATATATGTAACTTGGTGTGTGTATAAATTTATCTAAAGTTTGTAAATATCCAAATTTTGGCCATATACTCCTACCACAAAACAAATCTCAATAAATTTCAGAGGGCTGAAATCAATATGGCCTGTTCTCTAGTTTCAATGACTAAAATCAATAACAAACAGGTAACTAGAAACCCACATATTTTTAAGACTAAGAAACCATTAAATAACTCAGGGCTCAAAGAAGAAATCATAACTGAAAAAAATGTTTTAAATAATAACAAAACCCTACAGCCAAAAACTTTTAGATATAGCTAAAACTCTAGTTAGAAGGATTTATAAACATACTTGTAAGCACTAGAAAATAAAAAGACTGAAAATCAGTGATCTTAGTATCTATGTAAAAAATTTAGAGACAGTACATGAAATCCCCCCAAATAGAAGCAAATAATGAAGATCATAACAGATATTAATGAAACAGAAATAAACATATAATAAAAGTTTAAAGTCATTTTGTTGACAGTTCTAAAATAAATGAAAAATCTCTAAATGATCAACAAAAAGAGAAAGCACAGATAATAACCACTGTAAGGAACAAAGGAAGAGAAGCTAATTATAGATATTGTTGATATTAAGGATATGAGAGAATATTATAAATAACTTATGTAAGAAATTATTTGTTTGGATAAAAGAGACATTTTTAGATTGAAGAAAGAATGGGATATTCCTATTATTCCATGGGCAATCTCCCCCAAAACTTTCCAACATTTAAGAAAAAATCATTTTTATCATATAAATCTCCTCCAGAGATTAAAAAATGATGAAACACTGCTCTTTACCCTATGTGAAGTTTATATAATTCTTATTAAAAACCCGTGAAGAACAATGCTAAAAAAGAAATTTTCAGGTTACTCTAATTCAAATATGTATATAAAGTCCTAAACAAAACTTTCTCAAAATACAAAATAAAAAATGAATAATATAGCAGAACCAATTTGATTTATCACAGAAATGCAAGGTTGATTTAGTATAAGAAAATCAACTAATGTTATCTGCCACATTAGCAGGTTAAAAGAAGTTATACCATCATGCAAATGGCGCAGAAAAAGTGACAGATAAAATTCAACATTCATTAATTAGAATTTTTGAGAGAGAGTGAGAGAAAGTGTGTGTGTAGCATGTGGGAGAGGGGCATAGGTAGAGGGAGAGAAAAAAACTCTAAGTAGGCTCCATACGCAGTGCAAGCTGACTCAGGGCTCAATCTCGTGACCTCAATCGACTTTGTAATCGTGACCTAAGCCAAAATCAAGAGTCAGACACTTAATCAATTGAACCATCCAGGTGCCCCATGAAGAAAAAATTTTACCCAGATTAAAACAGGAAAATAAATCCCCTATCACCTCTATCATTATTCACAGATGACATGATGGTTTGTGAAGAAAACTTTTAATTGTTTTGAAAACAAATTGAATATATACAAGTTTTGACAGATCAGTAGATTCCAAATCAACATGTATCAATCAATACTATTTATATTCCAGCAACAAACAGATTTACTACAATTTTTAATATATCACTTAAAAGGACATAAATATAAAATGCCAAGAAAAAAATTGTGTATGACTTCTGTAGGAAAAATTATTACATTTTATTATTTTACTGAAAACTACTGAGTACTTGTATAAGAGGAGAGAGAGAAAGATTATGTGAAGGAGTTAAAAGATTTAATAATACTAAAATGGTAAATATCCTCTAAATAGTCAATAATGTGATGAAAACCCAATCAAAATCCCAACAAGTTTTGGTAACTGCTGTTGTTTTTATACAGAGCTAATGTCACTTTGGAATGCAACTTGAAGATAATTTATCTTAGGACCCAGCAATTCCATTTCTAGAAATATGCTTCAAAAATATACTGTACATAACCTTGTATAAATGAACCCAAGGTACATGTGCAAGCATGAGAATAGCAATATTGTCCACAGGAGAAGAAACTGGTATATAGATTTTCAATTGCTGCTGTAACAAATTGCCACAAATTTAGTGGCTTAAAACAACACAAATTTAATCTTGTAATTCTATAGTTTAAAAGTCTGACAAAGCCATCACTGGGCTAAACTCAAGGGTCAGTAGGACTGCATTCTTTTATGAAGGCTCTAGTAAGAATATGTTTCCTTCTTTTTCCAGTTTCTAGAAGCCACCCATTTTCCT
Source organism: Cryptoprocta ferox (assembly GCA_028646485.1). Lineage (NCBI taxonomy): Eukaryota > Metazoa > Chordata > Mammalia > Carnivora > Eupleridae > Cryptoprocta > Cryptoprocta ferox. The sequence continues at coordinate 54,914,087 of CM053560.1, forward strand.
TGGCTCATGGCCTCCTTCCATTATCTTCAAAACCAGAAACATGGCATATCTTTGATCATTCTTACATAGTCAGACTCAGCCTTTGATTTTAGCCCAGAAAGATTCTTCCATTTAAAGGAATAATGAGTTTGGGTTGGGCCCATCTAGATAATCCATAATAATCTTCCCATCTCACAGTCCTTAACCTTACTCATATCTGGCAAAGTCCTAAACATTTTGCCATGTAAGGGAACATATTCACATGTTGTGGGACATTTTTGAGGGACCATTCTTCTGCTTACCATAATTGAAAATAACCCACAGATTAATGTAATAATTTGTGTTCTGTCAATTTAGTTAAACTGGGAACTACATTTTTCAGAATCCCCTTTCCTGAATTATTCCGTATAAGAGTTGGCTAAAGGAAGGGCTTCTGTGAAATTTGGAAGAAAAAACAAAGGAGCTGCCATTATTCTTAGATTATTATGGTCAGGTAGTAAATAGACAAAGAAATGTAGAGATGCCAATGGCTCCCAGTTCTCTCACTTTTCATTTCATATCCAGCTTGTCTTTCCATTTGCTGGCCTTACTAATCAAATTGGCCCCTCGTCTACCACCAAATGATGGTCTTTACTAATGCACAGACATCTCTACAAGCTCCTTCTTCATGTCCAACTTTGGAGGTTGGATGTGTTTGGCTTTTTTGTTTCCTCTGCAAGTTTTGACTTGCTATTTGTGACACTGTTTAGGAGATATCTGTTTTGTGACACACACACACACACTCTCTCTCTCTGATCCCTGAACCCCTCCCTCTAGAATTTCACTTTCCAAGTTACTCCCATATTTGTGTAAAGTCTATTTCTATAATAGATCTTTTATTTCCAAAACACTCACGGTTGTCCTGCTCCTTTTGTAAAGGAACCATGAAGGACATAATCAATAGAAAGTAAAATGGATTATTAAATTGTGGCATTTCTCTATGTATGGCATATCTCACAAAGGAAGGAAGGGAGTGAGGGAGGAAAGGAGGGGGGAAGGGGGAAGGAAGGAGGGAATGGAAGAAGGAAGGAAAGGAGGAAGGAAGAAAGGGAGGAGGAAAAGGAAGGAAGGGAGGGAGGGAGGGAGGAAAAAGGAAGGAAAATTTCAGTGCATGAAATGAGTACCTACTGTCTCAAGTAAGTCACAAAAATTTAGTTTGAGTCTGGTCCAGAGGGAAGACTTCTTTGCCTCTCATTTTTATAATGATAATTCCCTAACAAACTCCAGCAGGTGATTATTCTTAGTAAGCACTGGCACTAGCATTCGCTGCTCCTGAGGAGCAAAATTCTCCATCTGACATAATTTTCCTTATAAAAAAAATCCCAGGATGAAGAAAAGGAAGCACCCTCTTCAACAATGGACTTCAAACCAACATATTTTTCAAAACACAGAGCAGTGTCACTCTTATTTTTCCCATTTATTGACCTCTTACCAGTGCCTGACATTGTGCTAAGCATCATTTCATTTAATTCTCACAAAAACTCAATGGAAAGCAGACCTAGTTCTTCATTTTATATATGAAGAGACTGAAGGTCTAAGACTTTAAGTACTCTTCCACAGGTCATGATGAGTGATAGATCCGGGGAAGAAACCCATCTCTTGCTAATTGAAGTCTGCATTTAGCCTGCATAGGATCCAAGGTAAAAAAAAAAAAAAACACATAATATTTTAAGTAACTAGAGTTTTCCTGGCTTCATAGTTCACCTACAAGTTATTCTCCATGACATTTGGCATTTGCTGTTTGGAAAGTATTCACTATTCTCATTTGGTTCAAGGAAACCAGTCTCTCACCCTTGGGAATAAATTCATAAAAGGTACAGGAGGAAGAGACAGGTCATGTGGAATAAAGCATAGAGAGAAGTAAGTAGTGAATCACAGAGGTTCAGGGCTCAGATCTTCAAGCCTGATGGATCTGAATCTGCATCCCGGCTCTGTAGAAAGAGAAATGAAAGAAACAGGAAGGGAGAAATCTTTGGCAGCTCTGGTGTTCTATTACATCTGCAAAATGATAAGTGATCTCAAAAATATGAAATTCCCTAATTTTTAAAAATTTCTTACTATTTACTACTGGAGAGAAAAAAATACTGCTTTGTTGAGACAATGGATTTACCTTTTGTTTCCAACTTTTTCTTCCATGTATTTCTATAAACCAACATTTTTATAAACCAAGTCAAACTGCCTTCCTCAAGAAGTCCAGATTGGATATAAAAACACAACATTAAGCTATGGCGTGGGTTACATTGAAAGGTTCAGGTCATGGCAGAACAACCATACGATCAGTGTCCCAAGATCAGGGCCAGGTCTTGGACAGCAGTGGGACATATCAAAGAAGAGAAGGAATAGCTGGGTCCAGGACTTGACTAAAGTAAAAAGCTACATAATGCAATTAAGTCCATGGGTTAATACCAGGCTAAGTACTTTGAGATAACCACATTAAGGAAAGTCTAATGCCAGGAGTTGCATGTATTTGAGTGAAAGGGCCAGTAGCCATAATTTCATGCTGAATCCCAAATCAGAGTGTGTCTTGAAATAGCAACAGAACAGTCAGCTGGCAAGGGTGCATGGGCAGTATGAAGTCTCATTCAGGCAGATGGGCATTGCAGAAGGCTATTACTTCACTGAAGGAATTATGTTAGAGCAAAGGTTAATCAGAAATCCTCTGCAACGTATCTACTTTACATTCAAGGCCTAAAGTTTCACTGTCTATGATATTTCCCATCCTGAATTACATCCAACCACACTGTCCATTAGGGACTACTAGAGGGCTCTGCAGTGACATAAAATGATAATATCAAGAGATTCCAACAACAAAATCTCAGCAGTATAAAAGATGATGAAAATTTGAATACAAAATTTCTTCTGTTATAAAATTTTCTAGGAGAAACAATCTAAAAATTAAATTTTTTGCCAGTTAAAGCCTAAATATAAAGTACCAAGTAATGTCCAAATTCAAAATATCTTGCTTCTGTGAATTAATTAACATTTAATAATTACTCCCCTCCCAAACTCCTAATTCTACCCAGTCTCAGCTGTTCCAGTTAGGATTCTCTTAGCAGCTGAAGCTTTGGTTCTTTCACTGGAATCAGTATAGTCTTTTAGGAATTAAGTTGTTGAATTATTCAATAATAAATTTCTCTTGAGCCTTACTTTAAAGAGTTCAAAGCATTAGTAAGACACAAAATTTTTGCAACTCTGGCCCATAGCCTCTAAATTTAGATAATAAGCCAATTCCCAGCCCAACCCATAGAGCCATTATAATAGGTAATAGTTCACAGAGGCCAATGCTTAGAAACTCAAAAGTAGGTAGAAAGTCAGTCTGGAGTCAGTTTACAACAGTTTTGTTTGTTTTAAGAATGCAGAGCTATGAACACAAACCCAAATGGAAGACCTAGACCATAAAGACTTTGATTATGCTGATTTGTTTATTTTGTCTTCTTAGGGCTAGGAACCTACCAATACAAATTATTTTTTTAGAGTGTACCATAGGAAACATTATTGTCTTTTTTTAATCTATGGGAAATGTATAATGGGGCTAGATGACACTCACTAATTCTAACTCGAAATTTTTTTTTTCTTAAGCCGTACAGTCCCCTCCAGTATGGAATCCAGTGGGGATCCGCTTGGAAACACTGTATCCACCCTCTCATGAGCAGGTATCTTCAGTCTTATGTCTTGGTAGCTGTTTCCCCTGCCTCTTGTAAAATTGTTCAGGACTCTCTTACCTAAGAGATGTCTTTTCATGCAATTTTCCCCTGTAGCATGCTATGATTCATTCCCGTGTTGTGAATGGGTTTCTCATGTACTGAGTACCTGTGTCCTCCAGGCATATCATAGTCTGGTACATTTACTCCAGTGGACAGCAAATACACCAGCATGTTCAGTATGTGCAATGGCATTAAAACTGTTGGGAGGCGCAGAAACCAATCCAAATTGAGACAGCCAAATTGAGAACACCTAATGAGATATTTCTTGAGCCTGTACATGAGCAATATGAACATAAGATTATTCCTTCCTTATCCCTCAATTCCATTCAGTGAAGTGAAATTTGGAAAACCCTATCTCACTGGATCTGGGCAGACCTCTCACTATCAACTCACCTCTGGAATTTCACCAAATCTCTACAGCATTCATAGGACTCAGCTGCCTTGAACTCAAAAGCAGCAAACACTCTTCTGCACTTCACATAAGCAGAATATGTTTTCTTTATAACTGAGTCCTTGTCCCTGGCTCTTCAGACTAATAGGATCGAGGACAGGGTGACCATATGATTTATCATACAATTTTGGTCATAAAATGAAGCACTAAAAAGATTATCTGAGACTTAGCTGAGCAAATGGGGATACATAGTCAGTCACCCTAGTCACTGAGGAGCAAGCCAACAATTAGACAATAGGTTAGAAGGTTAAATAAGACCCCAATAACATGAATTACTGATTGATCTAGAGATAGGACTGCCTGCCTCTTACTGCGCCAGGGCTCCACCAACAGATGGAAGGTGAGTGGTCCACGTTGGGCAGATTATCACATTAGAAAAAGAGGTAGTTCACCAGTGGTTCGAACTCCATCCTCATCTTCTACTTCTTAACAATCTTTGATTTGCTTGATACTTTTCTCTTTATTTAAAATCTTCAAGTACCACTAGGTAATCACGGTTCTCAAATTTTCCTACCGCTTCCCTGCACAACCTTCTTAGTTGCCTTTGTTGCCCCTTCCTTCTCCCTTGTCAGGGAGACATGAGGGATTGACCCTGAGGATTCGTTTTGACCCTTTTCTTGGCACTGTCTTCATAGGCAACTTTTCATCAAATGGCTTTGAATAACATTTATGCTGATGATCTTCCAAGTTCTATCTCTGGAATGGTCAATTCACTTCTGCCCCACATTCATAAACTAAGTGCCTAAGCGTCGTCACCACTGTAACCTAATAAAGCCCAAGTAAAATATAAATTCTAGCCTAGAAAATGTACTTAGCCTCAAACCTTCCCTATTTCAATAAACGGCACACTATTCATGCGTTCTCTCAAATGGAAAAACTTGGACTAACCTTTGGAGTACTTTTTATTTTTGTCTCATACCCATAAACTAATGCATCACTAACTCTTCCTGTCTCTACTTGAAAGGTGCATCCCCACTTGGGTCATTTCTCATCTTTTTTTGTTGCTACAACCTAACGCAAACTATCTTATCTCTCACCTGGAATACCACGTTAACTTCCTAACAGATCTCCTGGTCTCCCACTATTCATCACCAGTGATTCATCCTCCTCAGTGCTTTTTTTTTTTGGAGGGGGGGAGGGCTTCTATCACTACTTCCTCTCTTTCTAAAAACTCACCAATGGCATCCCATAGCAAGTAGAATACAAGTTTATTATGGCTTCCTAAAATCGTAAATAATCTGGCTCTTGCCTACCTCTCTCATCTATTGTCTCTTTGTATTCACTACATTCCGGCCACACTCTCTGTATTTCTGTCCCTTTAATAGGTAAATATAATTCCCATATTCAGGGCCCCTGATCTTGCTATTTCTTCTGTTATGGATGCTATTCTCCAGAAGCTTTGCACAACTGACTCCATATTACTCAAGTAAGCCTTCTCGGAGATATCTTTCTTAGCCATGTTAACTAAAGCTCCTCCCTCCACTTGTATGTCCTTTTTTACTTTATCATTTATCAACTCCAGAAAATGTAGGGCAATGTAGTCTCTTTAAACAGTACCTGGCACCCAGTAAGTAATCATTAAATAGTTCTTGACTGACAAATATGGAAAATCTGTCGCTCTGAAACCACTGAAATCCATTGAAACCACAGCTCAAAATTGTGGCCTTTACATATATTTTCCCCAGATCCTTATTTTCACAACCAACTTTAATTCTGAACTTTTGGTTCACTCTCCTGTGCATGTTTCATCTTCTCTCACAAGTCTTATATAGCTTGTGTTAGTTCAACAATCCCAACATCTACCCTCATGGATTAACATTGTTTATAAGTTGGTGAATTTACAATATGTTGTTTTATGAACTATCATAATTAAAAATACAATTTATGCAATTTTGACTCTTCTTTCTCCTTTATTTGCTTGTCAGCTGAACATATATAGAGCTCCTGCAGAGCTCCTTCTCTAAGTACAATTTCTTTTGTCTTGTTTCAACTGCTGCCACATCCTGTCTTTCCTCCACATCACCCATCCTTCCAATATCTGGAAGTTATAGAAAACAAGAAAAAAGGAAAAAAAATGTCTTTCTTACTGTACACCTCCTCTCATTCATTCCCTGTCTATGCCAAAGAATGTTCAGACTGGGATGCCAACATCCACATTCTCCTCTCAGGTATCACCAAGACTTGGGTTTTTCACTCCCAGTTTCATAAATATATGCAGGCACCATGGAAAGCTAATACCTTACTACATTTAAAATTACATTCCTCAAATGTCTGTTTCACATTGTTAAGAGAGTAGAAGGTGACTGGTTTTTGCATTAACAAAAATAGTGTATATAAAAACAAATTTAATCCCCAGGTCTTCCCCACTGATTAAGGAGAATCCAGAGTATGGAGAAAAAACAAAAACAAAAAACTCAATGAAATATTTCCTATTTTTCTGTAGTTCTTTTCAGTTTTCTTTTGCAGAGGTATAAACCAGACTGCTTGTTAGAAAGCATATTAGAGAAATTAGATTTAGGTTAAATTTTATGAAAATCACTCATTCCAAGTAAACTATAGTAGACTAGCTGTTCTTCAAGCTCAGAGTTAGAGGAGACTATAGCTTCTGACTTTGGCAGACTGCAAGTAGGTTGCAAAAAAATGTTTAGCCTATGTCTCAACACTGTGAGAATGTTTTTTTATTCTCTTCCTTTCCATTTAAGGGTACTCTCTACTTTGGCAGGAGTGTGGCCAAATTATATTTTTCTAGTTATGTAAGGAGTTACTTGTGGAAACTTGGCTTAAACAGCTTTGTTTCATTTTAGTGATATTTCAGCCTCCTTTCTAGATGGTTTTCTGAATAATTGCTGCATGGCTGTCCTTTCCCTAAATCTAGCTCAAGTTGTGCCACCCTGCCCTGTCTTTGCTTCCTCTGACACAAATTCTATCAGTTGTGTCGGCATCCTTGGGCTAGTCATACACAGCCAACCTACCCCATGGCTGGCTGGCTTTTCTCCTGTGTACTAAGCCCAACTAACAGAACACCTTCTATGTCTATTTGATATACTGAGTATAGAGTTAAGAGCACCCAGGAAGCTCATAGGACAGAAGAAACTTAGGAATGCTGCTAAGGGAGGAACACAGTGTCAAATAGGGAGGAAAATCAACCAGGACATGAGAGTGGAAAAACACGAGACCAGAGAGACACATCAAGGAGAGTCAGAGATAGAAAAAGAATATTGAGCAGCAGTACAATGAATCAGACACAATTTTTAAGATAGTATTATTTTTAGATATAAATGATCTAGAAAAAAATAGAATTCTAAATTGATTGAATTGTTTAAAACAAAGGTTTAATAAAGTCAAGGTTTAATAAAGTCATATTCTTAAACCATATACTATTTATGTCTAATTACTTTGCAGGAAAGTATTATATGTTGTTAAACATCAAAAAAACCTAAGAAACCTTGTTTGTGACTGAGAGTGAAGGCCCAGTGGCTGGGAGAAGCTTCAGTGGTAGAGGCATAGCCCTACCTCCTAGTGTCTGTCCCTTGTGACTATTGCTTTAGCTGTGAGTTTTAGCTGATTACAATAGTAAATCCATTCTATCTCTATGCTCAGTCTTCATGGCTTCAATGTTTGCTTCTTTGAAACGGCTCACAAGTATGACTGTGTCTAACTGAGAGAAAATCTGATTATACTATAAAACCACAGGAAGAGTACCAATTCAGACATGAAGTTTTTTTTTTATAATAATCCAGTTCATAAAAGAAGAATGCAAAAAAAGAATAGTTGAGCCAAAAAAAAAAAAAAAAGAAAAAGAAAAGATTGGTCTTAGCTTTAGTTCAAGTTTGCAAGCAGAATTTGTTAGTCATTTCTGTATTTCGTTTTCTACAAATGTCAAATCGTTTTATTTACATTTGCTTCCACAAAGATACCAATAATAAAAGAAAAGATTATGATAATCCATTTTAATACTACCTACAATAATAGGAATCTTTTTATCCCAGGAATCAAAGTTTTTCACCTGGAAAAAATAGTATAAAAAAATCAGAAATACATAGAGCCGAGGAGGAGATAGATGGTGAGTAATAAAAGGAGAAAAACCAGCTGAACATAGTTTTCATGTACACTTTTCATCATTTTAGCTATAAGAAAGCCTGCATTTTCTATCCCCTCTTTTACTAGGCTCCGCTCATTTCTTTTTAATTATTCCTACCTTCCAATTGCCACCATTTCATCTGCTAAGAAAACAAAAAACAAATTGAAACAACACATAAAAAGTTTTTCATAAATGTAGAGTCCCATTAATCCAAAACTATATGAAAATAAATATATTACATTTCAAGGTATAGTAAATGCCTTTAAGATTTCTTTGTCTTTTTTTAATTTTTTTAATATTTATTTATTTTTGAGAGAGAGAGAGAGAGAGAGAGTGTGAACTGGGAAGGGGAAGAGTGAGAGGGAGACACAGAATCCAAAGCACTTTCCAGGCTCCGAGCTGTCAGCACACAGCCCAATGCAGGGCTCGAATTCACAGTGAGATCATGACCTGAGCTGAAGTTGGCACTCAACTGACTGAGCCACCCAGGCCCCCCAAGAAGGCTGTGTCTTCTTAATTCTTGTTAAGTCTTGGTATGCTCTGCATGCATGTGTAGTTACATGTATACATATACACTTTAATTTTATTCTTTAAAGCATAAATTTATGTAAAATAATTTAAATACTTTATTTAAAGAAAACATCTACTATACATGGTTAAAATAATGATAGAGAACATATGCATATGGTGTAGCAAATATAAGTATTATAGCATTACTAATACACTGGATATTTTATAAATACAACCAAGTCAGCAAAATTTAAATGTTGCTGATCACAGAACCCATCCTGGCCCAACATTCTGAATAAAAGTATATTTATAAAATTAGAAGAGATGCCTCCCTTCTCTGTGACCCTAAAGGCATTAGGAACCTTTAGAATACTACAACTAAAGGAACGAATGCTGTTTTTGTACCTATTCTGGAGAAGAAAGCCCCAGAAATATGGGTGAAATTTGGAGGAGCACTTGAACATCACATCCAGAATGGGCATGGGTGAGAATCTTGATCCTAAAAACAAGCACAGCACTCCTCATCCTCAAGCAGAGCTCCTCATTGCTCATTTGGTTGCCTTCCAGAATTCTTCCTGTCCTGATTTTATCAAAAATCCATTCATTTCCAGCATTGCCCAGGTATGATGCTCCAGGTAAAACTGACCAACCCAGCTCCAGAGATAATCCTGATTTATTCCAAAGCAATCCCTTTGGCTCTACTTTCCCAAGACTGGTCCAAGATGGTCATGTGTGATAAGCCATGGCCAGGCTTACAGCACTACATCTTGTGTAGGCCTGATAATGTTGTAAGAAATATAGCTTGGAACAATATACCCAAATTCTCTTAAATGGCAATAGGTAGAAACAAGTGGTACACACTAACCTAAAATGGTATAAAAGACATCAAATTCAACTGGCTTGGCAGATACCTTTCTCTGCACAAGCTTCAGAAACCACCAAACTCTGACATGTAAACTTCAAGAAAACCAAAGGGAGGGAGCCAAGGTGGCTCAGTTGGTTAAGGATCTGACTTTGGCTCAGGTCACGATCTCACAGTTCATGAGTTTGAGTCCTGCTTCGGGGGAGCTCAAGTCCCTCATCAGGTGAGCAAAAGCCTCACTTCTTTCTCCCTCTCTGTCTGCCCCTCATGGGATTCTCTCTCTCTCTTTCTCACTTTCACCCTCTCTCTCAAAAAACAAATAAACAAAAAAACAGGACATATGAAGACAATACTCTTGAAGTATATTTTAAGCATATCTTCTTCACTGAGTATAGGTATAAGAGTAAACCAAACTAAAAGTGACATAAACCAAATCCTAAATATTGTTACTGCCATTTCTCAAACATGAAACTGGTGATGTGATCTGGCCCTAGTCTTGTTAGTCAATAGGAATGATAAACACAGAACAAGAAAGGGCTGATGAGACCACCAGGCTTCCACATATCTGACTACTACTAGGAGGAGCAGGCTCACTTGATCTGTGGAATTCAAAGGAAAGCTTTCGAGGAGACAGGTTATTTAAGAAGTGGCCTATTAAGACAGAAGATTTGCCAGCTCTCCTAAATCCCTCCCTTAAGCCATCACCCATCATTTCAATGCTACTAAGTTGTGATCATCATTTTTATTTTATTTTATTTTTGAGAGAGAGACAGAGAGGCAGAGACAGTGAGAGCAGGGGAGGGACAGAAAGAGAGGGAGACACAGAATCCGAAAAAAGGCTCCAGGCTCTGAGCTAGCTGCCAGCACAGAGCCTGATGTGGGGCTCAAACCCATGAGCTGTGAGATCATGACCTGAGCCGAAGTCAGAAGCTCAACCGACTGAGCCACCCAGGCGCCCCAGTTGTGATCATCTTGAAGGATTTTCAGAAGTGTGCAAATGTGGAACACTCAAGCCTAGGTAAGGTAAGCCTGTTATAAAGGCTTGGGCCAGGGTTTAGATGCAGGGATGATTATGGATATAAGCTGGATCTTTCCCCTAGAAATCTTTAGCTATGGTGGGATGCATACAAATGCCCATGAATCTGAGAGCCCAGAAGGTAAGGTTTACTATCCTTTCCACTTTCTGGCTTCTCTTCTTGGAGGGTTTTGGGTGGGAGTTCTCAGAAGCAGTGCCAATTTCCCTCCCAGGTTCTCTCTTGGACCACAGTTCCAAGTAATGTCTCACTCCACTTGGACCTAATAGGTAACTCAGATTAATGTGTGTTCCATTTCCAGATGGCAGTGTAGGAGGATCTTGAACTGACCTCCTATGAACACACTGAAATTACAGCTACATAAGGAAAACTTTCCTGTGAAAGAAATTCCAAAACTAGCTGAGCAATTCCTATACATCAGGTAAATGAAAAAAAAAAAAAAAAAACCTACAACAAAATGGGTAGCAGAGGCAGAGACACCATCTCACTGTAAACCTCACACCCTGTGTGGCAACCAGCTATTTAAATGGAACTCAAAATTCTAAGCTTCCCCCAGATAAGGGAAAGGTTTAAACCCCATGTCTGAAACCCCAATTTTTGAGATCTGTGCATGAGAATGAGCCCTCAAAGCATCTAGCTTTGAAAGCCATGGGGGCTTGCATCCATGAGACCCACAAGGCTATAGTAATCTTAAGAAACAGTTCTTAAAGGGCCACAGGCTCACCTGGCAACCCCCCAGAGTCCAGCACAGAGGCATCTGACTGAAACACACGCAGTCTTTCAGTGAAAGAGGCCTATATATTTGCTTATCTTAAGCCTCAGGCCTAAGGAACAGGCATCTAACATAACACACATCTAGGGGCCTTCTGAAATACTCTTCAAAGACAGAGAGTGCAGGTACTATCTTTGCTGTCTCTCTCTGCCTCACTCCAGGTCACTGGTATCTCCTGGGAAGGAGCTTGTGCACACTTCTGGTGCCCTGGTTTTTGCAGCTTCCACCCAGGGGAGGTCCCTTGATTGGCTGGCTCTGGTGGCCAGCAGGCTTTACTTTCATAGGTCCCATAGGACTATAACAAATGGAGAAAGAATTCTTAACTAGCCACCTCCCAGAGCAGAGAAGCAGCAGACCAAAACGCCCAGTTTTTCTGTGAAAGGGACCTATTAGCTTATCCTCACAGCTGCTTCCTGAGGGGCAGGCTTCTAATTAAACACACATCTAAGAGCCAACTGTAATCTTTTCCATAGACCTTGGAGGGAGGGTGCTATCTTTGTGCTCCCCCTCTGCCTCACTCCTTGACATCAGTCTTGGTGATGAATTTTTTGGATTTGACACCAAAGCAAAAGCAATAGAAACAAAAATAAACAAGTGAGATTACTTCAAACTAAAAAGCTTCTGCACAGCAAAGAAACCATCAACAAAATAAAAAGACAACCTACTGAATGGGAGAAAATATTCACAAATCATATATCTGATAAAGGGCTTATATCCAAAGTCTATAAATAACTCATACAACTCAATAACCAAAAGCAAACATCTGGTTAAAAATGGGCAGAGGGTCTGAATAGACATTTTTTTAAAGACATAGAAGTGGCCAATGGTTACTTGAAAAGGTATTCAATATCACTAATCATCAGGGAAATGCAAATCAAAACCACAGTGAGAGAACACCTCACACCTGTGAGAATTCCTATTATCAAACACAAACACAAACACAAAAACAAGAAAATAACAAATGTTGGTGAGGATAGAGAGAATAAGTAACAGGAAAACATTGTTGGTGAGAATGTAAATTGTTGCAGCCAATTTGGTAAACAGTATGGAGGTACCTCAAATAATTGCAGAAGAACTACCATATAATCCAGTAATTCCACCTCTGGATATTTATCCAAAAGAAACAAAAACACTAACTCAAAAAGATATCTGCACTCTCATGTTTATTGCAGCATTATATATAATAGCCAAGACATGGCAAAGATCTAAGTGTCCATTAATGGATGAATGAATTAAGAAAATATGATACACACACAAAGGACTATTACTCCATTATAAAAAAAAAAAAAAAAAAGGAAGCCCCGCCATTTGTGACAACACAGATGAACTTTGAGGGCATTAAGCTAAGTGAAATAAGTCAGAGAAAGACAAATACCATATGATTTCCCTTATGTGTGAAATCTAAAACACACATACATACATACACACACACTTCAGATACAAAAATCACATTGTTGGTTGACAGATGTGAGGGGCAGGGGAGTGAAATGGGCAAAGGTGATCAAAAGGTACAAACTTCCAGTTACAAAATAAGTCCTGAGGATGTTATATACACTATGCTAACTATAGATAATAATACTGTATTGTATATTTGAAAATTGCTAAGAGAGCAGGTCTTAGAAGTTCTCATCACAATGAAAAAAATTTGTAACTAGGTACAGTAATAGATGTTAACTAGACTTATTGTGGTAATCATTTTGCAATATATACATACATCAACTTGTTATGTTGTATACCTGAAATTAATCTTATGTGTCAATTAAATGACAATAAAGGAAAAGAAAAAAAAAACTAATGTGGACTAGATAATACAATGCTATGGTCAAGGGTACCCAATCCAGGGGATGGGAGGGAACAGCATGACTTGGTAAGCCCCACCTCATCCTTCTGTGGCAGATACTAGGCCCTATTCCAAACTTGTTGGCTATTCTACTGAGTAACAAGTAGGGGGTCTTCAGAAGGTAACAAGTAGGGGGTCTTCAGAAGGGAGTCCAGGCCCTTTCCCAGCACAGAAGAAACACTTGACTGAAGGATACAAAGAGAGAAAAAATTCAGGTTACCAGTTCTAGAGTAGAGAGAGACTGTGCTAGTTTACTTTCTCTAAAAAGGTAAGTCCCAGGTTTACACGGAGGCTCTGAGGTCTTGTAGTGATTACGGTCCTATTGGTACTTTGTGAGGGCACTGCCAATGCAAACTATGGTTGGCCTTCATAAGGGATGATGGGGAAGGAGTAGCATAGTAACAGACACATCAGATGTGAACTGGGTCCCGCCTGGATTGTGTTTGCAGTAGCTGAGAAAACCTCTCTATTTAGTGGTGATAGAATGCAGCATTTTGAATATCTCATAAAGCCCAGACTGTAGGCACCAATTCTTTTCCCCTTCTGCCTAGAAACTGTTGGCACTGGTGAGATCCTAAGCAATGGAACCACTACCCAGCTGCAGAGATATTAGAAGTGAGTGTTAAGGAGAAAGTAAGGCCGTCTAAAAGGCTTCATAAATCACCTAGGATCCCCAGATGGGAGGACATTTGCATAGCTTCTTAAAAACGAAACTGAGAACTTTGAACCCAACACACATGGTACTTAGTTCTCTGTCCAGGTTTGGCAGAAAACAGTGTATAACAGTGTGCTGAACTGGCAGGAAAGAATATGAAAGGAAATACTCTCCAAATTGGGGGAGAGAATCTCTGTAAACAAAGTGTATCTTTTATGAGTTTACATGAAAATAAATGAGAGAGATAAATCATCTCAGGAGAAATGACCTTTTAAGGTCTCTATAATTTAAGCTGAAAGAAACTGTTCTTAATGGAGATCAGTAAAATGAAGTGTTAACAAAATGAAAGGTGAACATGGAGCAAAATCCACTAAATGCCACTCTTTTAAAATTGTCACAGCCAAGCCCTCATTGTCATTTCTACCAGTCTTTAAATCTGGACCAGCTTTTTGGTCTATCTCCCACTTTAGACAGATGAAACATGAATATATAGATTGTTAAGAGTTTTTTTGTGAAGGTTCTTTATTAACTGGTTTGGCACTTTAAATTTTATTAAAATTACGTATTTATTATTTTGTATTATACAGATATCATCTCACTTGACATTAAGTTTTTTCTAAACTGACATTATTGTAAAATTCATTAAAGAATGAGGTCTAGACAAGAGCTCATAATAAAGATGGACAAAGGTAAAAAACTAGAATCAAAGCTACAAAATTAAGAATCCTATGCAAACACCAGGAGGTCTATCTAGTTTGCTAAAGTCTCTTGTACATGTATATCTTTTCCATGAAATGAGTAAAGAAAGGATAAAATAACTTTACCTTGTTTTTAATCTATCAACAAATTCATAAGAACTCAAGTATAATCTACCTTTGTATAAGCATGAATTGTGATTGTACTTTATTCCAGTAAGAACCCAATTTTAAAAAGCATCAGTAAAAATCTCATTATTTTATAGTTAATCAATGATAGGAGATAAAAATGAATGGGAAATCATTTTATTCCATCAAGTCCATCTAAATGAATGCAAATCCCTTATGAAGAGACCAAGAAAAAGTTCATACTCCAGTGTAAAGTTTCTAAGGTTTTAAAACAAATGCTTTATTCTATCTATGAAGTACATTAAGTTTTCTCTTCCTCATTACTGTATCTAGTGAAGCAATTCTGATTTTTTGTGCATTTTACTATTAATGTGCACAGTGTTCTGATATAAACTGTCAATTTCTACAGAGAAACAGTTGTCAATCCACTAGTTGGTAAGCAGGTAGATATAAAGGCTTTCAAATTTGTGTTTCCAAGGAAACCACTCTCAGTATACACACATTCAACATGCAAACTGTGAAGAAATTGTATCATCTCTGTGCATTTGAGGGGAAAGCAAAAGAGAAATGTACGTTAAAACTCTGGAATGAAACATCAGTTCCATGACAATGAAGGGTATTGAAAGAATTGGCTAGCTATATTGATTTGATTGAACACAAGCATGATGTTGTTTGAAAAAAGAGGAAACTAAAGTAAATATGCCTTAGGGAACCTTGTTAGTGAAGTATTTCAAAAGCGAATGCCATCATAAACAATACTAGAATGACAATACAAACAGGGATGAGACAAGAAAGCAAAATAAAATAACAGCAATGAATAAAGAACTGAGATGACAGAAATTATATTTAGAATATATTTAAAAACTGTATTTAGAAATATGTAAATAAATATAAGTAAGTTCAAATATGCAGATTTGCTTTCTTTCTTAATCTACTGCTTCTATTTTTCTGTCGTCTCAGTTCTTTATTTGTTGCTGTTATATGTATTTACAGCAACACTGATATAAAGAAAATTGGCCGATGTGGTCAATTCCAAAAATCAATGGCATCTGCAAAACTTTTAAGTTAGTCAAAACAGTTGACTGCAATATCCTACACTGAAAGTGTTTGATGTCTAACCTCTGTAGTGTGCTCAGTAAGCACCCACTACTATCATCAATATATGAAAAGTATAAGGGTTTCTGAAATACTAAGATATGCATAAATGTGGGAGTATTTCTAAATATGGTTTTAAAATATATCCTAAATATAATTTATAAGATTTCACTTGTCTAATTTTCAAAAACACATATATGCACACACATACACATTTCTTTCCCACTGGACATCTGAGAATACACACACAGGCACACTACTTAAAAATGCCGTGGCTCTACTAACCTTCTAACCCTTGAAGGAAAATCCTATAGAATGAAGTGATTCACCTTCATACCTCCTTCATCACCACAGCAACATTCTACTACCTGATACACTTCTATTCTTTATGTATTGTCTTCTTTCACGTACTTCCAGAGTATATCCCATTTTAAGGGTATAAATTATGAATAGAAGTCGGATGGAGTGAACTGGTTCCACAAATCTTCCAGCTCCCACTTTCTCCACCTGGTGATTGGTTCACTGTGGTGTGAGATCTTAAGGCGCTATCAAAACTAAAATACAGAGGATCCCGACAAGATGGCGGAAAAGTAGAGAGCTCTATACATTTTGCCCACCCGGGTCTATCAATCTAAGAAGGACTGAAACCACAATACTCAGATCCGCAAGAGTCTGGGAGAAAAAGAAACAGAGTCCATTAAGAAGACAGCCTCATAGGGATACCTCAAGAAGTAAGTCAAAGTACACATGGGGGAGAGACCCAAATATCACTGAGTAGGGAAATAAAATAACCACAGGCACAACAAGAGAAACCAAGAGACTCCATTACAAGAACACTTTCTGATCGGACAGTCCCTGGACAGTCAATGAGTCTCCTTTAATATAGCAATACACACAGGTGCAGAGTGCATAACAAGCTTTTAAAACCGATAAGAGACAGAAAGCTAGGCAAAATGACAAAACAGAAGAACTCTCCTCTAAAGAAATTCTAGGAAGAATTCACAGCTACAGAATTGCTCAAAACAGATATAAGCAACATAAGAGAACAAGAATTGGAACAATTGTCATAAATTAATCGCTGGGCTTGGAAAAAGCATGGAAGTCATCAGAGAAGCTATTGATGCAAAGACTAGTGACCTTAAAAATAGCTGTGATGAGTTAAAAAATGCTATAAATGAGGAGCATAATAAAATGGAGGCTGCCACTGCACGAATTGAAGAGGCAGAGAGAAGAATAGGTGAATTAGAAGACACAATTATAGAAAAAGAGGAAGCCAAGAAAAAGAGAGGTAAATTGATCCAGGAGCATGAAAGGAGAATTTGAGAACTGAGTGATACAATCAAACAGAACAATATCTGTATCATAGGAATTCCTGAAGAAGAAGAAAGAGAAAAAGGTCCTAAAGGGGTGCTGGATCAAATTATAGCCGAGAACTTCCCCAATCTGGGGAAACATTAAAAGGCAAGAGGCACAGAGAATTCCCCTCAGATGTAACTTGAATCGACTTTTGGCATGACATAGCATAGTGAAACTGGAAAAATATAAGGATAAAGAGAGAATTTTGAAAGTACCTAGGGATAAAAGGGCCCCAACATACAAAGGGAAACCTATCAGAGTGGTTACAGACCTTTCTAATGAAACTTGACAGGCCAGAAAGGAATGGCAAGAAATCTTCAATGTGATGAACAGGAGAAATATGCAGCCAAGAATCCTTTATCCAGTGAGCCTATCATTCAAAATAGAAGGAGAGACAAAGGTGTTGCCAAATAAACAAAAATTGAAAGAATTCATCATCACAAACCAGCCCTACAAGAAATCCTAAGAGGGATTCTATGAGGGAAATGTTGCAAGGAATACAAGGTACCAGAGACACCACTACAAGCATGAACGCTACAGAGAACACAATGACTCTAAACCCATATTTTTCAATACTAACACTGAATGTAAATGGACTAAATACTCCAATCAAATGACATAGGGTAGCAGAATGGATTAAAAAAAAAAATCCATCTGTTTGCTCTCTACAAGAGACTCATCTTAGACCTGAAGGCACCTTCGGATTGAAAGTAAGGGGATGGAGAAATATCTATCATGCGACCGGTAGTCAAAAGAAAGCCAGAGTAGCCTTACTCATATCGGACAAACTGGACTTTAAAGTAAAGGCAGTCACAAAAGATGAAGAAGGACATTATATAATAATTACAGGGTCTCTCCATCAGGAAGAGCTAACAATTATAAACATCTATGCGCCGAATTCAGGAGCACCCAAATACATAAAACAATTAATCACAAACAGAAACAATCTTATTGATAAGAATGTTCTAATTGGAGGAGATTTTAATACTCCACTTACAGCAATGGATAGATCAACCAGACAGAAAATCACTAAAAAAACAATGGACCTGAACGACACATTGGAACAGATGGATTTGAAAGATATATTTAGAACTCTACATTCTGAGGCTAGGGAATTCACTTTCTTCTCAAGTGCGCATGGCACTTTCTCCAAGATAGATCACATACTGGGGCATAAAGCAGCCCTCCATAAATACAAACGAATGGAGATCATACCATGCACACTTTCGGATCACAATGCTATAAAACTTGAAATCAATCACAGGAAAAAGTCTGGAAAACCTCCAAAAACATAGAGGTTAAAGACCACCCTACTAAAGAATGATTGGGCCAATCAGGCAATTAGAGAATAAGTTTAAAAATATATGGAAACAAACGAAAATGAAAATACAACAATCCAAACTCTCTGGGATGCAGCAAAGGCAGTCCTAAGAGGAAAGTATATTGCAATCCAGGCCTATTTCAAGAAGCTAGAAAAAGTGAAAATTCAAAATCTAATAGAGCACCTAAAGGAACTAGAAGGGGAGCAGCAAGAGCACCCCAAACCCAGCAACAGAAGAGAAATAATAAAGACCTGGGTAGAAATAAACAATATAGAATCCAAAAAACACAGTTGAACAGATCAATGAAACCAAAAGTTGTTTTTTCGAAAAAATAAACAAAATTGATAAACCTCTAGCCAGATATCTCAAAAAGAAAAGAGAGAACACCCAATAGACAGAATCATGAATGAAAATGGATCTATTACAACCAATCCCTCTGAAATACAAGCAATCATCAGGGAATACTATGGAAAATAATATGCTAAAAAACTGAACAAACTAGAAGAAATGTACAAATTCCTAAACACACAAGCACTACCAAAATTCAAATGGGAAGAGATAGAAAATCTGACAGACCCATAACCAGTGAAGAAATCGAATCAGTGATCAAAAATCTCCCAATGAATAAGAGCCCAGGACCAGATTGGCTTCCCGGAGGAATTCTACCAGACATTTAAAGCTGAGTAAATACCCATTATTCTAAAGCTATTCCAAAAAAATAGAAACAGAAGGAAAACTTCCAGACTCATTCTATGAAGCCAGCATCACTTTCATTCCTAAGCCAGACAGAGACCCAACAAAAAAAGAGAACTACAGGCCAATATCCTTGATGAATACAGATGCAAAAACACTCAACAATATACTAGCAAATCAAATTCAACAGCATATAAAAAGAATTATCCACCATGATCAAGTGGGATTCGTTCCTGGGTTATTGGGCTGGTTCAATATTCGCAAATCCATCAATGTGATACATCACATTAACAAAAGAAAAGATAAAAACCATATGATCCTGTTGATAGATGCAGAAAAAGCACTTGACAAAATACAGCATTCTTTCTTAATAAAAACCTTCGGGAAAGTGAATATAGAAGGAACTTACTTAAACATCATAAAAGCCATTTATGAAAAGCCCACAGCTAATATCATCCTCAATGGAGAAAAACTGAGAGCTTTCCCCCTGAGATCAGGAACACGACAAGGATGTCCACTCTTACCTCTGTTGTTTAACATAGTGCTGGAAGTCCTAGCATCAACAATCAGACAACAAAAGGAAATAAAATGCATCAAAATTGGCAAAGATGAAGTCAAACTTTCACTTTTCACAGATGATATGATACTCTCCATGGGAAACCTGAAAGACTCCGCCAAAAGGCTGCTAGAACTGATCCACGAATTCAGCAAAGTCGCAGGGTACAAAATCAACGTACAGAAATCGGTTGCATTTTTATACACCAATAATGAAGCAACAGAAAGAGAAATCAAGAAACTGATCCCATTCACAATTGCACGAAAAACCATAAAATACTTAGGAATAAACCTAACCAAAAATGTAAAAGATCTGTATGATGAAAACTATAGAAAACTTATGAAGGAAATTGAAGAAGACACAAAGAAATGGGAAAACTTTCCATGCTCATGGAATGGAAGAACAAATATTGTTAAAATGTCAATACTACCCAAAGCAATCGACACATTCAATGCAATCCCAATCAAAATTGCACCAGCATTCTTCTCAAAGCTAGAACAAACTATCCTAAAATTCATATGGAACCACAAAAAACCCCAAATAGCCAAAGTAATACTGAAGAAGAAAACCAAAACGGGAGGCATCACAATCCCAGACTTTAGTCTCTACTACAAAGCTGTCATCATCAAGACAGTGTGGTATTAGCACAAAAACAGACACATAGACCAATGGAATAGAATAGAGAACCCAGAACTGGACCCACAAATGTATGGCCAATTTAATCTTTGACAAAGCAGGAAAGAGTATCCAATGGAAAAAAGACAGCCTCTTTAACAGATGGTGCTGGGAGAACTGGACAGCAACATGCAAAAAAATGAAACTAGATCGCTTTCTTACACCATACACGAAAATAAATTCTAAATGGATGAAGGACCTGAATGTGAGACAGGAAACCATCAAAACCCTAGAGGAGAAAGCAGGAAACAACCTCCTTAACCTCAGCCGCAGCAATTTTCTGCTCGACATATCCCCAAAGGCAAGGAAATCAAGAGCAAAAATGAACTATTGGGACCTCATCAAGATAA
>CM053560.1:54935384-54960150 GCA_028646485.1 Cryptoprocta ferox
GGAATGGGAAAAGATAGTTGAAAATGACATATCGCACAAAGGGTTAGTATCCAAAATCTACAAGGAACACACCAAACTCCACATCCAAAAATCAAATAATCCAGTGAAGAAATGGGCAGAAGACATGAAGAGACACTTCTCCAAAGAGGACATCCAGATGGCCAACAAACACATGAAACGATGCTCAGCATCACTCATCATCAGGGAAATACAAATCAAAACCACACTGAGATACCACCTCACGCCGGTCAGCGTGGCTAAATGAATAAAACAGGAGACTATAGATGCTGGTGAGGATGTGGAGAAACGGGCACCCTCCTACACTGCTGGTGGGAATGTAAACTTGTGCAGCCGCTCTGGAAAACAGTGTGGAGTTTCCTCAAAAAATTAACAATAGAACTCCCCTATGACCCAGCAATAGCACTGCTAGGGATTTACCCAAGGGATACAGAAGTGCTGATGCATAGGGGTATGCATGTACCCCAATGTTCATAGCAACACTTTCCACAATAGCCAAATCATGGAAAGAGCCTAAATGTTCATCAACTGACGAATGGATCAAGAAGATGTGGTTTATATATACAATGGAATACTATATGGCCATGAGAAAGAATGAAATCTGGCCATTCGTGGCAATATGGATGGAACTCTAGGGTGTCATGCTAAGTGAAATAAGTCAGGCAGAGAGGACAGATATCATATGTTTCCACTTATAAGTGAAACAGGAGAAACTTACCAGAGGACCATGGGGGAAGGGAAAAGGGGGGAGTAGTTAGGAATAGGAAGGGAGGCAAATCATGAGAGACTCTTGAATACTGAAAACAAACTGAGGGCGGAAGGGGGAGGGGCAAAGGGGAAGGGGGGTGATGGGCCTGGAGGAGGGCAATTGTGGGGATGAGCACTGGGTGTTTTATGGAAACCAACCTGACAATAAACTATAAAAAAATTATGAATAGAATATTTCTTTTTGGTTACAGATGCATCTTATTCATAAAGTGGCTCTATTGGTGAAGTCCATGTCAAGATTTCCAATGATGTTTGTGCTGACTTTATTTTCAAAGAAAACCAACTTGCTTCTTTTTTTCATAGCTGTGGAACTGTCATATAAATGTTAATTCCTTCTCTTCTTAAACTAACAAAGCTTGAAACACAAACAGATGGAATAAGTGTTATTGTGTCAGTGAGGCTTTAGGCCAAACTGTTATCCTTTCCACAGTCAAGGATCTAAGACTGTAATTTGTATATGTTGGATCTATGAAGTTAAATGATATTTAAATTCAAAATAAGCTGTCCTGTAAAGAGCAAATATATGTTTATCACCTCATTATGCCTTGGCTCATCTATAACATGACTTCATCACTGTACATAAAAAAAAATGTAAATGAGGAGCTAATATACTAGATTTGAAATGACAAGTCATTTCCTAAAATAGAAAAGATCATTTGGCAAAAAATTAACAGTACTAGAAGGCAACCAAGGGAATGGGAGAAAATATTTGCATATGACATTCAGGATAAAGTGTTAGTATCCAAAATCTATAAAGATATCTATTTATATCAAAAAACAAATAATCCAGTGAAGAAATGGGCTAAAGACATGAACAGACACTTTTCCAAAGAAGACATTCAGATGGCTAACAGACACATAAAAAGATGCTCAACATCACTCATCATCAGAGAAATACAAATTA
Organism: Cryptoprocta ferox; assembly: GCA_028646485.1. Lineage (NCBI taxonomy): Eukaryota > Metazoa > Chordata > Mammalia > Carnivora > Eupleridae > Cryptoprocta > Cryptoprocta ferox. The sequence continues at coordinate 54,937,075 of CM053560.1, forward strand.
AAATCATGATGAGATACCACCTCACATGTGTCAGAATGGCTAAAATTAACAACTCAGGAAACAGCAGATGTTGGCAAGGATGCAGAGAAAGGGGAACCCTTTTACATTGTTGGTGGGAATGCAAACTGGTACAGCCACTCTGGAGAACACTATGGAGGTTCCTCAAAATATTAAAATAGAGCTACCCTGCAACCCAGCAACTGCACTATTAGGTATTTATCCAAAGGACATAAATGTGCACCACTATTTAGAGCAGTACTATCAACAATAGCCAAATTGTGGAAAGAGCCCAAATGTCCACTGACTGATAAATGGATAAAGAAGAGGTGGTGTATGTGTGTGTGGATACACACACACACACACACACACACACACACACACACACACAATGGAACACTACTCGGAGAACAAAATGAATGAAATCTTGCCATTTTCAACCATGTGGATGGAACTAGAGTGTGTTATGCTAAGCAAAATAAGGTGGTCAGAGAAAGACAAATAGATGATTTCATTCATATGTGGAATTCAAGAAACACAACAGATGAACATAGGGGAAGGGAAGAAAAAAAAAGATAAAGAGAGCAGGGTGGGAAACCATAAGACTCTTAAATACAGAAAACTCCTACAGGGGTGGGGGGATGGGCTAAATGGGTGATAGGCATTAAGGAGGGCACTTGTTATGATGAGCAATGGGTATTGTACGTAAATGACGAATCACTGAATTCTACTCCTGAAACTAAGATTATACTCCATGTTAACTAACTTGAATTTAAAAAATAGATAAACAACAAAAACAAATAAATGATTGTACTAGGATTTAAACAAATTAGGAAAAATGAATATCTGTGGTGTATTAGCATGATGAAAATTATGTCATGTTGGCAATTTAATGTTACATTTCCCCTTTTAAAAGATTTAGAAGTTCTCTAACAATAATGTCAACCAATTATCTGTCCTTTGTTTTATTTGACCAAGAACACTTACACATTCATGTTTAGGTCAGTGTTACAAATGGGGCAGTTAATAAGCGACAGCTTGCAGATTCAAATTTAGATCTTTTCACTAGACTTACAACAATACCCAGCATCGGTCATTTGCTTAAATGTTGGAATTTAACTCTTCTGGCCTTCAGTGTCAATAATTCTGGCTTTTCAGTTAAATAATTAAGTGATCACTAAGCTCCCAAATAGTATTTTGAAGCTAGAATGTATTTTTGCATCTGATTAGACAGAAAAAGGAGATTCATGATATATGAAATCATGTGTTTTAAAAGGAGGCTAGTGATTTGCAAAACATACTTTTACATATAGAATCAAGTACATTTTGCAATATGACAAGTAAACTATTTTGTGTATGTTTCTTTTCCCATAACATGTGCTTTTCAAACTCATAGGCTGCTTAGAAGGATCAGTATCAAAATGAAAAAAAGAATACATTTGTAAACTCTTAGAAAAAAGAACAATATAATCTTTTTTCTTACATGTCTCATAACAGATTTATTGATTTAATTCAATATTCCATAAAATTCAAACTTTAATGTGTATAATTCAATGATTTTTAGTAGATTCACAGGGTTTGCAACCTAATTTTAGAATATTTTCATCACCCTCAAAATAACCCTTCATACCATTAGCATTCTTACATCCCCCAGCCCCTGGTAACCACTAATCTACCTTTTGCTTTTTATGGATTACCTAATCTGGTCATTTCATATCAATGGAGTTGCACAATATGTGACCTTTTGCGACTTTCTTCTTTCACTTAGCATGAGGTTTCTAAGGTTCATCTATGTTGCAGCATATATCAGTATGTGATTCCTTTTTATTACCTAATTTTTCCACTATATATATATATATATATATATATATATATATATATAGTGATCTATATATTTTTTTTATTTTATTTATCCATCCATCAGTTGGACATTTAGGTTGTTTTCATTTCTTGATTATTATGAAGGCTGCTGCTATTATGAACAATTTTCTTTAAGATTTTAAAAGGATATACATTTTCATTTCTCTAGGGTATGTATCTAGGAGTGGAATTGCTAGATTATATAATAAATCTAGGTTTAACATTTTTAGAAACCTCCAAACTGTTTTTCCAAAGTGGTATTAGGCATTTCATAAACCCAACAGGAATGTTGACAATTCCAATTTCTCCACATCTTTGTCAACACTTTATTATCTTTTTCATCTTAGTAATCGTAGAAGATTTGAAATGGTATTTCATTGTTGTTTTAATTTGCTTTTCCTTAATGACTAGAAATACTGAGCATCTTTTCTTTTTAAAAAAATATTTTTAATATTTATTTATTTAACATCCAATTTAGCATATAGTGCGACAATGATTTTATCCCCCCTCCCACAACCCCTCCAGTAACCCTCTGTTTGTTCTCCATATTTAGGAGTCTCTTATGTTTTGTCTCCCTGCCTGTTTTTATATTATTGTTGTTTCTCTTCCCTTATGTTCATCTGTTTTGTATCTTAAAGTCTTCATCTGAGAGAGAGAGAGAGAGAGAGAGAGAGAGAGAGAAAGAGAGAGAGAGAGAAAGTGCAATTGGGAGAGGGGCAGAGAGAGGGAGACACCAAATCTGAAGCAGGCTCCAGGCTGAGTTTTCAGTACAGCTCAAACTCACAAACCATGAGATCATGACCTGAGCCGAAGTCGGATGCTTAACCAACTTAGCCACCCAGGCACCCATAAGCATCTTTTCATATGTTTGTGAACTGTGTATTTTCTTTGAAGTATCATCTACTTAAATCCTTTGTCCATTTCATTTATTTATTTTTGAGAGAAAAGTGAGAGAGAGAGAGAAAGAGAGCATGTATGGGAAGGGCAGAGAAAGAGAGGAACAGAGGGAGAGAGGGAGAAAGAGACAGAGAGGGAGAGAGAGATTGAGAGAGAATCCCAAGCAGCCTCGACACTGTCAGCGCAGAGCCTGATATGGGGCTTGAACTGAGATGATGACCAGGGCTAAAATGAAAAGTCAGATGCTTAACCAACTGAGCCACCTAGGCACCCCTCCTTTGCCCATTTTTAAATTGGGTTATCTTTTTATTGTTGAGTTCTAAGAGTTCCTTATATATTCTAGATACTAGACCTTAACAGATATGATTTCCACATTTTCCCATTCTTTATGCTGTATTTTCACCTTATTGATGGCATAATTTGAAGCAAATATATTTGCATATATATAAAGTCCAATTTTGCTATTTTCCTTTCCTTGCTTGTGTTTTTGGTATCATATCTAAGAAACCATAGCCTAGCTCAAAGTCATGAAAATTTACTCTATATTTTCTTCTATCATTGTAGTAAGTTTTGAAATTAGGAAGTTGAATCATCCAACATTGTTGTTCTTTTCCAAGATTATTTGGCTATTTTGAGTCTCTTGCATTTCTATATAAATTTTAAGTTCAGCTTGTCAATTTCTGCAAAAATGTCAGCTAAGATTTTGAAAGGGATTGTGTTGAATCTGTAGATTAATTTGGGGAGCCATCTTAACAATATTGTCTTCCAATCCAAAATCATGGGGTATCTTGTTATTTCTTTAGGTTTTCTTTCATGTCTTTCAATAACATCTTACAGTTTCCAATGTACAAGTCTTGTACTTAGTACAATACTTAGGAATAAATTTAAAAACTTATGGTGTTACATTAAATGGAATTATTTTCTTAATTTCACTTAGTGCTCATTGTCAGTGTAACTTTTTTTCAAGTTTTTTTTTTAAATTTAAATTCCACTTAGTTAACATATAGTGTAATATTAGTTCCAGGCATAGAATTTAGGAACTCATCCATTGGCAATGTAATTTTAAACATTGTAAGGGCATTGCTATGGCAGAATACACAGCCAGGTTTAACCTTCTGCACTTGAATTGGTAGTATAGATAGTTTGTATGAAGGAGAAGGAAGGCAAAGAGATTTCTTTGCAATTAACTAAATATTTATAAGCCCTATTCTTTATTTTTATTCCTTTTTTAAAACATAGAAGAAGATGGGAGAGATATCATTAGAAAATGGCACAAACCAAGAAGAACTGCTCAACTCTGGCATCACTAATTCTGCATATTTTATAGAAAGCATACTTGACACTGGTCATCAGAGTCAAAAGGAATACACTTAACAACACAAATGTGGAAAGAAGCAAGACTACATCACAATACTCTGCTTTCAGTCCAATGCCTGCTTAAAGTTTTTGTCAATCTGCCTAACAGAACATGTTGTTCCTGGGTCAAAGACTGTGGAGTGGCTACTCCTGCTTTGTTATTTTGTTCCTTAAAAATCTCCAGATGTATTCAGGGTCATGTCAAAGTTATGCATGTCATAATCTACCCAAAAATGAAAAATTTAGGCCAAGAGTTAGTTCTGTGAGTGATACCAAGTGAACAGTCTTGCCTTATTTTTTTCACACTTTTTACATCAGCCTTTGTGATGACTGAAAATGACAAAAAAAAAAAAAAAAAAAAAAGAGGGCGCAAAAGCAAATGTCAGCCAAGAGAGAATTGAGAGGAGTAAGTCAAATGTTCTTTTCTAAAAGACCTTTAAAATACAGCAATTACAAGGAGTGAGAAATGAGTTATGATTCAGTTTTTGTACCCTCAATCTAACAGCACTTTGAACATATTTATAAACAATGAAGGAAACAGAGATTCAATAAAGATAAAGCCTGTCTAATACCTGAGAGTTTTGCCATTCCCCTATGTCTTTTAGGCTTTTGGGTTATTTTTTTTCAAATTGTTCTTCATAAATAAACCACAGAAGTAAAGGAAAAACATGTATATGTGTGTATATAGATTTATGTATCATAAAAATATTATCTCAACTCATCATGGATTGCTTTGTATCTCTGTTTTACTATTAACTATATTTTCCTAAATCTTGCAGTAAAAGTGATTCTCTAGATAAACATAACTTTCGTCCTGGAGTTTCTATAATGTTTTTAAGCATTACTATGGACCCAATAAAATATGAGAACCCCTAGTAGGTATTGTACTGCACATCCATACCTGCATCTTGAATTCATATTCATAATTTACCTCACTTGTTTTAATTTAGAGTTTTTGTAGTTCCTGAATGTTGAGCCACTTTAGATAGTTTCTGTCTGAATTCACTATGCTTTCTCCTTTAACCATCATTTGTGGGACTGGTAGAAATGTACACATGAGTAATTGAGCCTATAATTACCAAAATGCACACACAGTTGGGCATTCAAAAGGAATATGAAAGCTTTTTATTTTTTGCTTCAGTTGCTTTTCCAACCTTTAATTTATCCTGCAATATGCATGTGAGCTTAGAAAATACTTTTTAAAAAAACAAATAAATGGACTAATTCAGGGTTAATGACTTTCTAATTAAGATAAAAAAAAAACAAGCCCATAGAAGAGATCTTTTTTTATCCCTCTAGTTAACCTTTATTCAGCCTCTAAAACTCAGTTAATGTTAACATACCAAATAAAAGCTTTTCAGAATATTTCCCTATATCTTGCCACTCCCAGTCTAACCTAGGTACTACTTTGAACTCTAAGAATACCTTGTATTTACTTTTATCACAGCATGTTATGACATATTTATAAGGTAAATATCTGGTTGTAGACCTGCTCCCTAGAGAGTGAGCTTCCTTTGCTTAGGAACCAGGTCTTTCAGTTTTGAAATCCTAGTGTCCTACTCTGTGTTTAATATATGCTTGATAAATAATAATTAAGGACTTGATACATACAAAACCATCCATTCCCTATCCTTTATCCTACCTCTGTTCCTTTTGATCTTCTATTACATGTTTTAAATGGATACAGACCAGGACCCTATGTCAAACTACTGTTTTTAATCCCAGCGAGGGTTCTCCTCTGGTCTTTACTGGTAGATTAGATTGGATTCCCATTAATCTTCAAGTTTAAGGACCTTCCCTACAAACAAAATTTGGTTTAGATGCAGAACAGCCTGTTTATTATTCAGTAATCCATTCAAATCTTAACTCACCAGGAAAGGCTACATCTCAAGTAGGATTAAGTTAGTCTCTGGTGGATGACTTCAGATGACTTCAATAGTGGCCAGTCCAGTTTTGGGTCTTACCAATAGAAGTTGAGAGGCCTAACCCATTGTCAGCTATTATCAATGGCATCTTAGTGTAAATTCATTTTACTGCTCTTTTCCTAACATCTAGCTGAGATCAACTGCCCTAAAGAGTATGGTTTTACTAGACCAGAAGTAAAGGATAAAAGGTGCATTCAGGAGCCTGTGGCATTCACTTCCTGGAAAAAAGGACCAGGGGTGGGGCCTAATTAGCAGTCTGTACAAAACCAGAAAGCAGCAGAGACCCCTTGGCCTAGGAGGCTTAAAAAAAAAAAAAAAAAAAAGTAATGATGCTTACAGAAAACTGCATTCAGGCATTAAGGAAAGATAGAGGAAACATAAATTTCGTCAACTCTAAAATGTGTTTGGCCTATGCAATTTTTTTTTTAATGACAATGATAGAGAGGAATAAGTGCCACTTTCACCCTTCTAGCTCTAACCCTACTCTACTCTGGAATTTTATAAGTACTCCTGCAATGAAGTATTTTGGTAACATATCTTCACAGAGTAGATGTGCAGTCACTTAAGGAATTAATACAATCACTTTCCATTGATTCAGTGTGATTCATGCAAAGTGAAAGGCAATTTTGCATTACAGAAATAATCCTTCATATAGAATATCCTCACAAGGATGCTTCAGACATAATGTTCACCTCTTACCTTATCAGAGCATACCAAAAACTGAAACTGTGTCCATATATCCTTTCAGTTGGAATCATTTATACAAATATCTACCACTGGCATTCTGATGCTGATACTATTATTTCATTTTAATCTGACAATAAAAATCCTGCTGGACAGTTTAGGATATGTAATCAAATCAATGTCACCAGAAGGATAAGGAATAATTTGTAATTCTGATCCTAGGAAAGACATGGCCTTTCTCTGGGTTATAAAGGGCTCTAAAGGAAGTATAGTTGACATTAAAGATACAAAGCACTACCAATTACTAACACGATCCTTTCCTTGTAGACTACACTAAAAACAAAAATATTGCACAACTTGATTACCTACCTTTACGATCTCACAACTACCTTGAAAGGTAACCTTATAACTACACAGGGCTGAGACGAATGCCACACACCTAGTAGAGAAGATGTTAGGGCTGCCACTACTTGTCCTATATTTTAGTTTATTGTTTTTTCACCATATCTAGTTTCACCAGAATCCCTCAACCCTTTTGTTTGCTGATCTTGGAATAAACAAACACTCTGGATCACAAGTTTCTAAAATTTCAGATATCACTGACCAATAACAAATAAAAGAAAATAAAATGAGAGAGAGTAACAAATGGTTTCCTTTATTCTTCTAACAAACTAGCACCTCCCACCACCACAAAAGAAAGGAGAAATTTTAATTCTCAATAGGCAGGAAGGATGGCAGCACAAAAGGCTTTCCTATTTCTTGAATGAATTTAGCTTTTTGGAAAACTCACCACCTTACTTTATTTCCTCATTTTGCCACATACAAGTGAAGACTACATGACCAAAATGTACTGGATATCCCTTTATTAATTTTTTCAAAAAATTTATTTATTTATTTTTAGAGTGAGAGAGAAAGAGAGAGAATATCCCAAGCAGGTTCTGCACTGTCAGCGCAGATCAGAATTCGGGGCTCCAGTGCACAAACTGTGAGATGATGACCTGAGCCGAAATCAAGTCAGATACTTAACCTACTGAGCCACCCAGGCGCCCCTGGATATCCTTTTTGATAGAACATCAGGTCATTTTTGTCAAGGCCTCCACCATGGCTTAAAGAAGTTCATTCATTTTAATTCAATAACCATTTATTACCTATTATGTGCAAGGTGATGATCCAAATCCTAATATAAGGATCATAACTGTCCAATCCCTCACTCCCAAACAGCTTATGATCTAATAAAGACAACAAACCATTAATATAAGTAAAGTCTAAGAGAAGCACCATAAAAGAGGAACAAATCAACCAATGAAGGTTGAAAGAAAAAGAGAGTAATATTTACTTAAGGGAACCTGGAAAGGCTTCATAGAGAAACTGGAAAATAAAATGGGGTTTTAAAAAATAGGTGGCACTCTCAGGAGACAAAAGGGAAGGAGGGAGGGAAAGAGGCAGTGTATGTGTGTATAACCGCATGCCCATGTGCACATGTTAAAGGAGGTGAAAGAATGGGAAAGGAGCATTCCAGAAAATAACAGAAGCAGAGAACATGGTATAAAGTTCACACCCTATCTCAGGAATAGGCAATGTATAATTGATAAAGGTTTTAAGAGGAAAATATAGAGTAATAATGCTTTCAGGAAAACCAGTTGTGAGTTTTTTATTTGGAATAGTTATTGGAGTATGTAATATTTCAAGTTTACTGATTTTCAAACTCCAACCATTGGATTATCACTCAAGAGGCTAAAAAAAATAGATTTCATAGAATAAAGAACTTATTATAAAACTTCCCTTATATTTTGCTGATCCCAAAGATGTGTCCCTGACATTGGTTTCCAGACTGAGGTAAGAACATATCACCCCACAGCACTGCCACAAGACATATGAAAGTAAACGACAAGTGATCTCAAAGAGAAAGCGGATTTGTGAGGAGAAGCCACTATAAGGCTGAGGAAGGACAAAGAATGAGGCATTCCATACAGGTATTGAAAAGTCAATTCAATTGCAAGAAGGCATCAACTAAGGTGACCAGAACAATAGAACCCTGGGCAAGAGTTGGTGCTAATGAGGAAAGTAAACAGGCATCTCACATCTTTCCCTACTCTTCAAAAGCAGCCATTAGACTATATAGAAGACCCAGGCCTCAAAGCATCAGACAAACTATCCTCCACAGGGTAGTGTTCAAAGAGCTACAAGTGAGTAGTGGTATCAACACAATTCCCGAAGTTTCAGCCCTTGGCTGCAGAATAGCAAAAACTTATTTCCAAGCACCAGTTTCCAATGCAAGATCCACACACTTCTGTTGAACTGGAGTAAATAGGTTCTTAGAAAGGTGAGGTAGTCAGAGGATGGCACAATTCTCATCCCAAACTGCACATAAGGAGAAGTGGTTTGGGTCCAAGTACTGATAAGATACAATCCTGGTTTTACTTTTTTTTTTAAGTTTATTTATTTTGAGAGAGAGCATTCTCATGTAAGAGAGGGAAAGAGAATCCCATGAGATCATGACCTGAGCCAAAATCAAGAGTTGGATCTTGAATTGACTGAGTCCCCCAGGCACCCCCTGGTTTTATTTTTAATAGCCTCTTATTATTCTGTAATCAGCTTAATCTGTAAATTGATCACATTTAGGATTTTTATTATTCTTTTTATTCCACCCAAAGACATTTCTATTATCTTACTTTTTTTTCTTTCCAACAGACATTGGTATTTTATACCACTGTCCTTAAATATCCTTCTATTACTTTGTTTTTCTACAAGTGAAGATTTATTTGAATTTATCTGTGATAGAAATGTCACTTTTACTCATGTTTGATGGAGTGTGTAGTATTCTTTGTAGCTATCTTAATTTTTAGGCTCTGATTTTCCATTCATTCACTTAGCTGTTTTATGTAGATAGCACATATGCAGAGAAGTTTTAAGATTACATCCCTTTCTAGGGGTGCCTGGGTGGCTCAGTCAGTTGGGCCTCTAACTTCAGCTCAGGTCGTGATCTCACGTCTCTGTGGGTTGGAGCCCCTTGTCAGGCTCTGTGCTAACAGGTCAGAGCCTGAAGCCTGCTTCGGATTTTGTGTCTCCCTTTCTCTCCGCTCCTCCCCCACTCGCACTCTGCCTCTGTCTCTCTCAAAAATAAATAAACGTTAAAAAAATTTTTTTAAGATTACATCCTTTTCTAGAGATTATATCATGCAGGCTGTGATGGTTAATTTTATGTGTCAACTTGGCTGGGCCATGGTGCTCAGAGGTTTGGTCAAACATTATTCTGGATGTTTCTGTGAGAGTCTTCCTTTAGATAAGATTAACATTTAAGTTGATGGGTTTTGAGTAAAGCAGATTGCCCTCCATAATATGAGTGAGCCCTTTTTAATCAGATTAAGGCCTTAACTAAAGAACAAAGACTGACTCTCCCTGAGCAAGAAAAGAATTCTCCCAGGAAACTCCCTTGAATTCAAACTACAACTCATCCCTTAGTCTCCCGCCTATTGGCCTACCCCATGAGGTTTTAGATTCACTAAGCCTCCATAATCATGAGAGCCAATTCCTTAAGGTACATCAATCAATCAATCTCTCTGGATATGTAGATGCACACATATATGCTTGGGTTTACGTACATACACACATCCTGTTGGTCCTGTTTTGCTGGTAAACCTTCACTAATACAGATACCTGTGAGCTGTAGATACACATAGAGATATACACATGATGTAGATATAAATATAAACATACATTAGGTTTAACAAACTTACCAGGTTAAAACAACATACATTTATTCCATTTCTGGTGGGCCAGGGTCTGGGTATATCTTATCTGGGTCCTCTGGGTAGAGTCTCATCAGCTGGGATCAGGATGTTGGCAGGTGCTGTGGTGTCTAATAAATGACTCAACCAGGAAATGATCCCCTTTTTGCAGAATTCAATTTCTTGCAGTTGTAGGATTGAGGGCTTCTGTCATGCTGGCTGTTGGCCAGAGACCACCCTCAATTCCCTCCTACATGGATCTTTCAACATAGGCAACCCACAACATGGCGACTTTCTTCCTCATAGTCAAAGAGGGAATGAGTGACTCCAGCAAGACCAGAGCTACACCTTATGTAACATAATCACATACATTCCATCACATTTGTGTATGCTATTGATTAGAACCAAGTCAGAGGTCCCATGATATTCAAGGAGATGGACACCACAAGGATATAAACACCAGAAGTTGGTAATCGTGTCAGCGACCTTACATCCTATTATATGTTCTCTATAGTCTAAATCCTTATAAATAAGGGCTGCCATATTTTTAGACCAGTATTCTTTCTCTTCTTTTCATGCATATGATGAAACTGAGGGTGTGTTTACATATAAAAATGATTGCATTCACTTTTTGGATGTCAAGTTATGCAGTGTTTGCATTTATAAAAATGGCACCATTATAAATGTGCAATTCTGAAATTCATTCAGGCCATGCCAGTTGCAGAGAAGACAAACGTGGTCTCTCTTAATGGCCACTGGTTAGTTGCTGTGCTGCAAGCCTTTGTTATTTCCTTGTTTGTTTTTCTTTTTATATTTTCATTAACTTTCATTGAAGTACCCAGAAACAAACTGCAGCATTATCATAGAAAAATGCATATTTTTCATTGCTTTAACTTTTGCCATACTTTTCTTAATCCCTTATTAAAAAGAAACATACGTAAAATCAAAATTGAGTATTTTTACTCAATTTTAAAAATAGCAGCTATGTGGTAGCTAAATATGTTTACACATTAAGATGTTTCTAATATACTGTATATACTTTTACACAAGGTCATAACCTTCCTTTTCAAGTTATTTGCTTTAAAAATATTAAAATTTTTTGTTAATTTGATTTTTCTTCCATGAACATTGTCCTCCAATTTTAAAACATTTGTTTGGCATGCAGATGCAGTTTCTTAGGAAGACATACACATTTCACAAAGTAAAGGACAGTACTATAAAAAATAACTTGAATTCTACTGAATTGAACTTTGTCCCTGACCTTGGTATAAGACCTAGATTTTATACTGATATTATTTCATATATTGTTTCCCATCTTTTCTTTTTAAAAAGGTTTATTAAATATTTTACTACGTATAACAAAAGGTGTTTTAAGAACTTTAACAACAGCAGTTCAAAATAGAAAGTCTAATTAATGCCACATTACTATTGTAAAGATAATCGATGTTAGGAAAATGAACAAATATACATTGCAACAGTATTCACTTTTCCTAAATACTCTCTGCATAGAGTAGGTTAAAACTAATGTGATTTGATCTTGACTTTCAGAATAACACTACTTTTTAAAGTTTATTTATTTATTTTGAGAGAGACAGACACAGCTTGAGTAGAGGAGGGCAGAGAGAGAGGGAGAGAGTAAGAATCCCAAGCAGGCTCCTCACTGTCAGCATTGAACCTGACACAGGGCTCGAACCCACGAAGCTGTAAGATCATGACCTGGGCCAAAACCAAGAGTCAGACACCCAACAGACAGAGCACCCAGGTGCCCTCAGAATAACACTATTAATGTCATATGGTATATGCTGACAATTAGAAAATATATCTCAGACTCCTATTACAAAAACTAACTTCTTAACAAAGATAACAAAAAAGGTACAGGTGACTTCTGGATCTTGAGATGAGTTTCCTGTTGTTTCTATTTCTGTATCACAATATTCACTCACCCACTGTTACTCTCTCTCTTGGAGCCTCTTATATGGTGACTGCACAATTCTAGTACCCAAAATACCACAGGCCTAGGAGAGCCAGTTTGGACATTCTCCTATTTCCACCCTACACAGGTTCCAACCATTATTCTTCCACCTTTATGCAAAACATATTCTGCCATTAAGAGTTACCTGAGAGGGGCAGACTAGAGACTGGGGGGCTTGAATGCTATCATTCACCCCACTCTACAAGGAATCCAATCCTAAAGCTATGTTCACATGGAACAACACCAGAATTGGAGACAGAATGCCATTTTAGTAACACTTGAGTAAATAGTCAGTGTCCCCAATGTGGCCCCAGAGAACAAGCCAAGAGAGGCTTTCTGCATCTACACCCTCAAATCTGTGTTTCACATACAAGTCATGGAAAAGTGCTTCATTCCCAGGGACAAGTAACACAAGAGAAGACTTCATACATGCATATGGACAACTGGACAACTAAAGCACAGTAGCATCATCTACTGGGGAAGGAAGAAAACTGAGCAACAAATCTTGCAAATTCAGACTAAATTATTTGTTTCAGGTGGAAATAAGAGAACAGGACTGATCATTTTGAGGAAGAATGATGGCCAGGACTGTTCTCAACAGCTTAGCTCCTTTCAACAAATGGCCCCTAAGCCATCTTCCTCTCCACACACAGATGATACCTATCGAGTTTTCTTGTCCATTCATGCTGTGCTGTGCTCAAGGACCCTTGAATCATGCATCTTTCCCTTATCACGAGTATGATAAAGAGCTGACTCTATGGCATGACACTGTAGCATACTGATGCTGGGTCAGACTCATGGCATATCACTTTAGGACTGTGTGATCTTGAGGAAGTTACATAATCTCTAAATCTCCACCTGTAAAATGGAGATGTGCTTCAGTGTCCTAACGATAATTAAATTAGCAACTATATGTCAAGCCCTTAGCATATACAATGCAATCTCTGAAAGGAATTACAGTAAAAGGTTCAGTCCGCCTCTGATCAGCCATGTTCCTATACACACCTATATTCCCTACCAGCTGCTTCCATTAAGTCTTCTTTATCTGCTGCCTTCTACTGAGCTCTTCCTCAGGCACTTTTCTTTATGCCTCAAAATTCTTTATAAGTATAGGAGGAAAGAAACTTAAGACACTTTTCCCTCTCTCTGACTCAGTACTCAGTACTTTCCCACTTCTAGCCCTTCCCTCTCTCTGTCCTCCCAGTCCCTGTGTCTATCAAACTGCAGGAGCCTATGGTTTGGGTCAGTGAGACCACCCCCACATCTATGCCATTCACTTGATTCTCAACTAGTGCCAGGAACAGAGGGGACCAGACTAAAGATAGCTAAGCTGTAAGGCATTGAAGTAGCCAACAAAGACAGGTCAAAATTAAAGTAAGAGTCATGCCTTTAATCACTTAGATCACCTGAGTTCCTGATGCACTTAGCACACAAGCATAAGATTTTAACCATGTATTTTTCTCTAGCCTATCTCAGTGCTCTGTATTCCACAACACAACACATACACACACACACCCCACATGCTCCCTGAAGGCAGTAACCCTGTCCTACTCATTCTGAAGCTTTACCACCTAGTTTAAACTTTAGCACATATTTGGTACTTAGTATATTTTTATAGGACTAAATTGAATTTTCTTTTATAATGTATCAAGTATCTTGTCTCTACATCTGCTCTCAATGAAATGTGTATTTTTAAAGTTAATGATATGTGTATGTAAGTCACAGAAGACTGTATAAATGTAAATCAGTCTTTTATTTATTTTTTTTAAGTTTATTCAGAGACAGAAAGCAATTGGGGTAGGGGCAGAGAGAGAAGGGGACAGAGGAGCTGAAGCAGGGGCTCTATGTTGACAGCAGAGAGCCAGATGTGGGGCTCAAACCCACAAACCATGAGATCATGACCCAAGCCAAAGTCAGATATTAACTAACAGAGCCATCTTTTAGAGATAAGATGAGGGATATATGTATGGTTTAATAAACACTTGACAAACTATGAGCTCTTCTGGTGGACTATTTATAATTATTCAAATTGCCTGAGACTCACAACACTAAAATATCCAATAACTATGGGTAATAGTTTGGAATGCCAGTAGATAATGGTACTGAGGTGTACAGAGCATGGTAATTAGATGAATAGCATTAGCACCAGAAAAGGTTTTTGCTTAAAGATTAAAAAAAAAGTGCTGAGTTAGAAGCACCAGGTGGCATTAAAACAATACTAATACTACATGTAGAACAATCAGGGAATCTCAAAGGCAGAGTAGAAGGGGGTTTCCACTCACAAGAGCTATATGAAACCATGTAGAAAGGCACCAGGATGTGAAGACAGAATTCCATGACACAATGAAAACACAGGAAAAGTCTTTTACAATAGAATCAAAATCTATATGAGAGTAGTGAGAGATAGTGAACAGGAATACAGCAGCAAAAAAACAAACAAACAAAAGAAAAAAAAAAACAACCCAGCAGATAAAAAAATGGTTAAGAAAAAGGTTGCAACACCTATATGAGGGCAGAATCAATCAGAATACTTTAGGGTTTGTCTAATGATAAGGTCACCAATGACCACCATGTTGTAGAATATAATGGTTAATCTTTGGTCCTCATTAGCATTTCACTCACTTCTCCTCTCTCAGCTTCTGCATATCATCCTGTCTTGTTTTTTGTTTTTGTTTCCTACCTCACTATCCTCACCCTCAATTTTCTTTGCTGGTTCCTTATCTTTTCTACTTTATCCACTTCACTCCCTTGGACATCTCACTCAGTCTCATGGCTTTAGAAACCATCTGCATGTGTAAGACTCTTATAATTACTACCACCAGCCCAGATCTTTCTCTTGAACTCCAGTGTAATTAACCCAACTACATTTCCACAACTTCATTTAAATGTCTAATACAATTCACAAACATAACATATGCCATATTGATCTTCTGATCTTTCCCTGCTCATACACTTTCTCTTGATCTTTTCCTTCTCAGTAATATTGCCGCTCTTTAGTTGTTCAGCCCCAAACCTTGGGATGTCTTTGACCCTTCTTTCATACACTCTAAATCTAATCTTCTAATAAAACCTATTGCCTTAACATTCAATAAATATCAGTTATCCTACTACAGCTCACAACCTCCACTGCTTATCACCACCTCTAACCCACAATCTGTCACCTAGACTGACAATAGCTTTCCAACACATCTTCCATCAGTCTGGTCTCAAGACAGTAGCCAGAGTGATCCTGTGAATCTTAGGTCACACATCTCTACTCAAAACCCTCCAATGACTTCTCAAGTCTCTCAAAGTCCTAGCAGCCTCCTTCTAGGCCCATACCATCTGGCCCCCACTATCTCTTTATCTCATCTCTTACTCTTCTACCCTTGCTCACTCCACATAGATTCCTTAGTGTTCCCACCTCAGGGCCTTTGTACAGTCCAATCCCTCTCCCTGGAATGCTCTTCTCCCAGACATCTCATGGCTTATTCCATCAACCTCCCAAGTCTTTACTAAAATGTCATCATTTCAGTGATGACTTCTCTACCCAAACTATTCAAAATTACAATCTCTATCTCAATGTACTTCCTAGTTCTCTTCTCTGTCCTATTTTTTTCCTAGTACTTATCACTATCTAATCCAACATTCATTTTACTTATTAATCTTGGTTATTTGTATACATTTTACTTTCCCATTCATCTGTTTTGCTCACTGTTGTATCCCCAGACCTTAGAGTACTGCATGGCATATACAAGTGCTAAATAACACCTGTGGTTGAAAGGACTCATAATAACCCACCTTTAGTGAATGTCTACTTTTGTCAGGGATTATGCTAGTCATAATGCAATGTATTATTTTTATTAACTCCCCAAAACCTCCCTGAGAGATAAGCTATAATGTTATGTCTTTAGCAGCTGTTAAACAGGCTTAGCGATTCTAAGTAATGTGTCCAAGATAACAAAGCTAGTCATGGTACTGAATTACCACATTCTTTTGATACATAATTCATAAAACCAAGTTACCACCAGAGTCCTTTTGGATGAATTATCCCCATGTCTGTGAACTGTGTGATGTCAACTGTACACTCTTCAGCAATGTACACATTCTGAATATGTATACATGTATGAACACATGCCATAAAAAATTCTCAATGGAAAAATAAAGGTTAGAATCATAATCATATTCCCAGCAATATAATTCCCACAGGGAAATATAATAAATAGTTTTATAATCTTGCCATGGTATTTCCCTTTTTTCTTATTTCCAATTAATACCTATTCAGTTTACAGTTATTCTTCCCATTTTTATAACTCACTAGACTATGAAAATAATTTTGATATTTTAAAATTGGGGAATGGTGGAATTATTTTGTCAAGCTTTATGCTGCTTTGATATGGTTTCCTAATCTTGAAATAAATTTGAATATATTTGGTTGAGTGATATTTCAAAACAATTAATTTATGTCTTCTTAGAATGGAAGAAAACAAATTATCCATTGTTAAAAAAATACTATATTTGTTTTTGAAACTTTATATTTCATAAATATTCTATACTGTTAGCTAATTTTATCAACTTGAACAACTGAACTGTCAGCTCAGTTGAGGAAAATCAACACAGATTTTTATGGGTATTCTTTTTTTAATTATAATTATCTCAAAAAAAAATCAATGTTTTTTTTCTTATGTTTCTTCAAAATGTAGTGTAATCAAATGTATCTCAAAGCCAGTACTGAAAAATTTAGTAATCATGTAATCATTAACATTTAGAAAAAAAATTTTCACTTTCCTCTAAGAAGTATCAAATTTAGTTCATATTTGACACTGTCCTTAATCTCTCAACTGAGAAAATAGTTGGCAATGTGGTAAAATAGGCATTACCTGTAACCAACTTAAAACTTATTTTTATGCTATCTCCCAAATTCTTAAATTCTAAATGGGCTTTACCATTAAGCTCAAATTGAAGAAGAGGTACAAAATGCAAATATACATAACCAGGCTTGGTTTTAGGACTTGATAATATATTCCTAAACAGAACTGGAAACATTCATTTAAAATTGCTCCTGAAGATGAGAGAAGTATAGGGAAGAAAATATCTGAACAAATTTATAAAGATCTAAAAAATTTGATAAAGTAATGTGTTACTTGAAAAATAAATTGGTTTATAATCCGTATTTAATGGTTCCATTAAAGCTTTTTTAGGAGTAATATTTCTCTCCATTTAATTCACAATTTTATTCATTACAAACTTTCAAATCTACATGCTGCCAGGTTCAAATGCAAATGTTTCATCACTATTGTCGGCTTAAAAAGAAAGGATTTTACAAATTCAAAATGCAATTATTTGGCTGCTCCTGGGAACTTAAGCTTTATTCTTTTGGTCTCAAACATCTCAAAAATAGATAATACACACATAAAAAAGATCAAGCTGAGGTTATTTTGAACTATGTAATGAATAAAACCTTAAGCGAAACCAGGAATATTTCTAAAAGAATTTATTCTCTTCTTCACATTATGCTCTTTTAATCTGTTTATAACATTGAAAAGGCATATAAAAATAAATCATTGGAGTCAAAGTATAATATTTCTGATTTATAAAATGAGGTAGCTATAATATAATAATAGTCCCCAAGAGTTAGGCCTATAATCCCTATCAAAATATTCTTTGGCTTATTAAAGATGACATAAAAAGTTAACTATTTTAAACTAATGTAAAAAAAAGCATAGTATTTCTAAAACTTTTAAATAAACAGTATTAAATTTCAAAACTATCAATACTTTGAATCTCTACCTTACAGAGAAAAATCACTTCAAACTTAGCAATACCTTAAATTTTAAAATGTTTAAAGAAACACACAGTTACATAAAAATTAAGAAACCTAAAATACTGAAACAATTAGAAATTACCTGGAACTGATTTCCAGTCTGTATTTTTATTGTTGACCTCAAGTGAAATTCAAGAAAATGCTATCATGGGGTAATTTCCCTCACACTATCCTCTCTCCCTCTGTCTCTAGCAGGTTTTTACCATCTTGACTAAATGAAATGAGGTTTCACTTGGTGAGCTCCCAACTGAATCCCTTATTATCTTTTCATTTCTTGTTTTTTTTTATTACATAAAAAATTCCAAAGGGGTTGACTGATTTTAATCAAATATTATTAAACTGAAATTATTAACAGTAGCATAAATTTGAGGTGCAATTTGGAATACTGTTTTTCATGCAGTTCACAAAATAATTATGGAAGACCTGCAATGCCTAAATTATTAAACATATAAGTGAAGAGTAAAAATATAAATGTTCTGTGTGATAGTCAGCCTTCTGGTATTTATGACCTTGTGTAATTCACTCTCCTTGAATGTGGGCTGAATTTAGTGATGTGCTTCTAATAAACAGAATATTGCAAAAGTGATGGGATGTCACTTCCAAGATAAGGTTATGAAAGACTATGACTTCCTTTTCTGTCTGTCCTGTCCTCCTTTTCTCCCTCTTTTTTTGATAAGACAAGCTGTCATGTTAAAAGCTACCCTATAGAGAAGCCCATATGGCAAATAATGTAGGGCAGTGTTTGGCCAACAAGGTAGAAATTGAGGCCCTTAGTCCAACAACCTGGAAGAAAGTGAATTCTGAGCTAGTGACTGAGCTCAAGAAGCAGATCCACTTCCCCTCACCCCCCCCCCCCACAATGGAGACCTTGAGATGACTCTAGCTCCAACTGACACCTTGATTTCAGTCTTGTTGAGACTTGAGCAGGAGGACTCAGTTAAACTGTACCTGGATTCCTGACCCAACGACACTGTGAGATAATAAATGTGTTATTTTAAGGGGATAAATGGGGGGGGGGGGGCAATTAGTTACACAACAATAGACAACTAAATATACTCTTCTAAAAATATATACTTAAAGGAATAAAGTTTAGTATAGGTAAGATATGGAAAAAGAGGGGGTTTTTTATATTATGGTGGCACCAAGAATTATGATTTCTGACACGGAATATTTATGAGGAAGAGTGCAAAAAGGAGAAGAAAAAAGGAAGGAGATATTTTTACATCTGTGTAATCCACAATCATCTTTACAATGAAAGAACACAGATGATTGTGGGCCCTGAATGTGGCCCTAAGGAATCTGTATTTTATTCCATAAGTGAAGAATCATTAAATGTTTTTGAGCATAGGAATTATGAGGTCCACATTTCTGGGAGAAAATCGTGGTGCCATTATATTCAAAATGGATTAGAAATGAAAAAGAAAATAACCAAATCATTTAAAATCCATTGTTAAAGTCAGGATGAGAAGGAATGAGAGTCTGAGCCCTGTAGAAATGGTGGTAGGAACAGAAATGGGGAAATGGGTGTGAGGTGCTTGGGAGCAAAACCATAGGGTTTGGAAAGGTGAAAATGACACTATGATGTTCAGCCTGGCTGACTTGGGAGAAATGGCAACATGAAACAAAGAAGAGAGCATAAATGAAGGAAGAATTTACAGGAGAAAAGAAAGTTCTTTTGAAGTGGACTCATTTGAGTAATAGCAGGATAATAATAAGTCAGCAGTTTCTAATATGATTATAACAATAAGGAACAAAGTCAGAACTGCAGGTAAAGATTTGGGAATAACTAACTTAGGGATGCTGGTTAAGCCATGAAAAGAAATGAGATAGCCCACTGAGTGTTTAAAAACCTCTTATTACTCTGTACTATCTGCAGGAAAAAATGGAAAATGATCAGTTACCCACTTATCTGGCTTCAGGTGCTGCACATTCTAACATACATTCTATATAGTCCAAACACACAAAATGACTTAGGGGTCTCACAAGACACTATGCATTTTCACACACCATGCTGAGCCTTTGCACATTCCCCATCCACGAAATACCCTCTCCTTTAACACTCATTTAGACTTTATGGAACTTCAAATGTCACCTCTTTTGTGTTTCCAAAGCACACAGACTTTATCATATTATATTATTACAAATCATCTTACCTTTCTGTCCTAACGCATGAACCCTGGGGCAAAGATCATGTCTTCTTAATTGTTTATACCTAGTGGTACCTTGAATATTTAGCATAAATTTTTAAACAACAGTGTAATTACCAGAAAAAAAAAAGGAACAAAGAAGGAAGATGGAGAGGTATGCGAAAAAATGGGAATCATCCACCTTTAAGAAGCAGATCAAAGAAGAAATGAGGGAGACTAAGGAAATAAAACGGTTATTTGTACTTTAAAAGGGCAATTATGTCTCCTAATATTGAATTGAGAGTTCTCTTTAGTTACCACCTTCATATTGGTTAAACATGTCAAATTCAATTTTTTTAAAAAAAATACAATGAAATTCATCTTTTGTGAAGTTTGGAAGATTGTATTTTATTTTCTTTTTTTTTTGCTTTTTTTTATCTATTTTTGAGAGACAGAAAGAGACAGCATGAGCAGGGGAGGATCAGAGAGAGAGGGAGACACAGAATCTGAGGCAGGCTCCAGGTTCTGAGCTAGGTGTCAGCACAGAGCCCGAGGCGGGGCTCGAACCCACAAACTGTGAGATCATGACCTGAGCTGAAGCTGGATGCTTAACCAACTGAGCCACCCAGGCACCCCGGAAGATTGTATTTTTTTATAAAAATGAGAGAACTTTGTTAAATCTACCAGGAATTGGCACTATCCCTTAAAACACACTCTGTTTTACTTGACAGAGCTTCTGCCTGATAATATAACTCATTCTTTCCTTAACACTTCCCATACTAAAGAGCCATGAGATCTAAGACCACCATTGTCTCACATAACTCTTAAACATTCTTCCCTTTATTTCATAGTACACGTTTATGTAGATTCTCATGGCAACCCCAATAATTGTCTTCAAATATTGTCAATTATATGTCCTCTTAGTCAAACGAGACCTTTCTAACTCCAATCTCTCTCACATCCAAGACCTTTCCCTAAACACAGCTGCTTTCTTGCTCTCCAGCAATTCCATAAAACCAGACAGGTGAAATATTATCCTGCACACAGACCACTGCATTTACCACAGCCATTACTTACCACATTGGCAGGAAATAGGGCTGTTCTATACCCTTCAGCCAGGACAGTCTAGATTTTTCTTCTTTGCATTCATTTCCTTGTTTTCAGTATTTTTTCTGTAAGGAAATATACAATAACTTGGTTGTTACTCTAAACTCTTTCTTTCCTAAAATCCCTATATACTAAAAGATGTTAATTCATGTTGTCTGAATAGTTTATGTACCACAGTAGAATTTTGTTTACTCCTTACTTGGACAAATTTAATGTAACTTTTTTTTGGCCCAATATAGAAGACTCTCTACTCTTTGTTCTGAGATCAGTTTTTCTTTTTCAAAAATCATGCTACCCATTACCTTATAATGCAGTCCCAAGAAAACTAACCTTATATGCTTGCCCAAAAAATGACTGACAGCACAAGTTTCTCTATGCTATTTTATAGGATAAATTTGCCTTAATACAAGTTGTAGCAGAATAAACAAAATACCATTGTTATAAATAGTACCTGACACTTAGTAGGTGTCAGGGAAAAAAATAACTGAGCCTCAGGGAGGCTAAATGACATGCCCAAAGCTACACAATTAACACAAGGCAGAAATGAGACTCAACTCCAGGATTTCACTTCAAGTACCAGGATCTTAACTATTGTTTTATAATTGCAAGATCTGAACCTTTACAGCACCTTAAAGTTTATAACAAAACTTTAACATGTTATGGTCCTCAAAACACCACCAATGGGATGTCAGTGCAGACATTGCTAATTAGTGATAAAGTTAGATTTGCTGATTTCAAGTACTTTTTAATGAATTTTCTCCATGAACTCTATCAACATGTTTTGAAAGAGATCACAGAAATTGAAAAAAAAAAAACCTCCAAATTAAAATATAATTCTTAACCAGGGCACTCACAAAAATAAACAACTTACTTGATACTCTATTTCTGATTCAGTGAGGAATCTATATTTTGGCAGGATTCATTTCTAAGAGCTCTGAAAGTTGATACAAATGTCTCAAATGGGGTAACGAATTGTCCAACCACAAAGATATTTTCTCAGGTTCAAGATCTCAGTTGTTGGCTATAGCCAGGGGTCAGCCTTTTCCCAAATCCTCTGATTTAACACCTTGTCTCTCCTCCTCTTTCTTCAAGGTCTCATTCCCTAAATCTCTTGAAAGGAAAAAGGAAACCTCCTTATCCATCTCACATGTATGAAACACTGTGTCAGGCAAAGAATAAAAAGTTGATGATGTTTGGTCATGATCCCATGGTTCGTGGGCTCTAGCCCCACATGGGGTTCTGTGCTGACAGCGTAGAATGTGCTTGGGATGGTCTCTCTCTCTCTCTCTCTCTCTCTCTCTCTCTCTCTTTCTCTCTCTCTCTCTCTCTCTCCCCCCTCCTCTGCTAGTGCTGTCTCTCTCAAAATAAATAAATATTTTTTTTTCACATATGAGTGAAAACATATGATATCTGTATTTCTCTGACTTATTTCACTTAGCATAATACCCTCCAGTTCCATCCACATTTCTGCAAATGGAAGGATTTCATTCTTTCTCATTGCCAAGTAGTATTCTATTGTATATATAAACCATAGTATCTTTTTTTTTTTTAACCTTTATAGTTTATTGTCAGGTTAGTTTCCATATAACACCCAGTGCTCTTCCCCACAAGTGACCTCCAC
>CM053560.1:54960650-55005657 GCA_028646485.1 Cryptoprocta ferox
TTTTTTAAGTTGATGATGCTTATTCTCAAGGCCATCACATTTTAGAGAGTGAAAGTAGTCCTCAAAATATCACTATGCACTTCCCTGCATTTCCAAACATAATAGGTGTTCAATAAAAGCTAGTTGATGAAAACTGTGACCAGATATCTTTTGTAGGCTGACGATGCTCTTTCTAGTTCTTTCCTAATGTTTAGAACAGCTGTGTGAAGATTATATTTAAAAAAATCAAGGGGCACCTTGGTGGCTCAGTCAGTTAAGCATTTGACTCTTGATTTTGGCTCAGGTTGTGATCTCATGGTTTTGTGAGTTTGAGACCCACGTTGGGCTCTGTGCCAACATCAAGGAGCCTGCTTGGGATTCTCCCTTTCTTTCTGCCCCACCCCTCACTCATGCTCTGTCTCTCTCAAATAAATAAACTTAAAAAAAAAAAGTGTTCTTTATCCACAAAATCACTTATAAATATAAATTTTAAAAAGTCAAGAAGTCAGATTCTGGACTATAGTTTTAAAGAATGAATACTGAAACAAAACAAAACAAAAAAGCAATGACTGATTCAAAGACAATGCATACTACACAATTCTCTGGCCATGGGGGGAGGGTGGAAATCAGTAGGAGATTTGGCTACAATCTGTAGTTTAGACTAAGATTCTTACAGGGATTGCAGGATGGACTGAATCTTTTTTGGCTGCACATCTTTTCTTTTTTCTGCTAAAAAATGATCTAGACAATGATGATCCCAGGTCCTTTGAAGTACACTCTTCAAACCACAATAAGAGATGTGAGAAATCTCTAAGGGCTTTGTGTCTGCAGCCACCATCATAAGTTTGTAGAAGCTTCTATTGAGAGTTTTATTAACTTCCTTGAGAAGCTGCTTATAGTTAACAAGACAGCTGAGCCATTTCCACCCATTTCACAGTGAAACAGACTTCTATGAAGGTATTGGGTTTAGGAGTTAACAGACCTCTCTCTTTGTTGCAGTTCTATAGTTTTATTGTCTGCTCAAGGAACACAGATGACTTCAAAATGAAAAAAACTCACCTCAACCCAGGAGGAAGGAGCAGAAATAGAAATAGAAATTTTTAATAATTGTTTTCTCCTCCTTTTTCCTTCAAAGACATCTAACTGCTAATCAGAGCTTCTGATAGGCATGAGATACCACTATACAATTATCAACTGAGTGGATATAATTCTATTACAGAGGAGATATTTGACAGATTCGTTAGCTCATGTCACCTCATCATGAGAAGCTATTCAATTTTTGTTAGACTTTTTTCAATATTTGAAATGTCTCAGAGATTCCCAAACTTCAAGGGGCCCAGGAATCCCAAGCTGCCTCTACTAAAGCAGTTAGAATAAATCTTTCTACATTTAAATTTGTTGTTAAGGCTTTTTGAATATAGAAGTAGCTTTTGTGTGAAGATTCAA
Source organism: Cryptoprocta ferox (assembly GCA_028646485.1). Lineage (NCBI taxonomy): Eukaryota > Metazoa > Chordata > Mammalia > Carnivora > Eupleridae > Cryptoprocta > Cryptoprocta ferox. The sequence goes on from CM053560.1 coordinate 54,962,076, forward strand.
AGCAACAACCAAGGCGAATATAATCCAGATATCAGTTGAGATCATCGTCTGCTTTATGATTTCCTCTAATTCCTATCTTGTGTCCAGGGAAAAGAATCTCCTTAGAGAGAATTTTCCCCAAACCTGGAAGTTTGACTTTTGTTATCTCTAGTTCTGATTTCTTCTCTTGCTAAATTCTCACTTGTGTTTGACCCAACATATTTCTTCTCCTCTCTTTGTTCAGCAATCATCACAAATATACAACCTTTTCCTTTGATTTATCAAACACTATTCCGTCAAGAAACTTGTGTATAGGGCAGACACTACTAAAGATGTGTGTGATAGAGTAAGATGTGGATAATTACACTCCTGATAAGCAACATCAAAAACAAGGACAGTCCTTTAATCATCCCTCTCCTAGGAATTTGTCAGTCTTGATATTTCTCTACTGTCCCCTACCTGCTATTGTGTTTCTGACCCTCTCTTTTTCTCTCCTGAGTCACTCCCACCTTCAAGTAACCGTTTATTTCTTATGCTGAGCAGTCCAGGCATCAGTTTCCTTCAAACCATACCCTGGAGGGCTCTTGCTTTCCAACATAAAGAGGTGTCTCAAGGTGTCTTGTTAAAAAATGTCCAGGTACTTTAGGAGAGAAATTATGCCACTCCCACAGGGCCAGAGCAGTGACCTTCAGTAGTGTTTTTAAAATAGCTGTTTTTCACTCTCGCTCTATTTGGTTACCCAAACAAAAGTGAGGTATTAACAAAAAGTTAACTCAGATTTTTAATATCATTCCTTGATAACCATGCTATTGCAAAATCTGTCTCAGAAAGTATAATGTAGGCAATTAAAATAATTTAGTCACTTATAATATTACAAACCACAAGAAGAAATATGAGCTGCTGATTCATGTAACATCTTTAAATTTCTACTCTTTTTAATCTTAAAACAAATGATACATTTGTCATGCCCTTAATCAAACACCAAAATTCATAATATTCAGGTTAAATGTGAAATTTAGGCCATAGGTTGACTAGAGAAAACCAATGCATTTCATTAAATTGTCTGTACTTAATGGAAACACATGACACAATGGCTACAAATCCAGTAACTATGTTGAGCTTAATTCCACTAGCTGATGATACGGTTAAACATCATGGGCTTGTATATGTGTATGTGTGCACATGCATACATTTACAGTGTGCATGTCTATATGCACATCTACTTTGAGCTGATTTGGTTATTTTTATAACAATATAGACTGTTAACCAAAAGTAGTTTTTACTATTTTACTATTTTTATTTTAGTAAAATAAAACTAAAAAGACTTGCTTGTAAAAGTTTGCTTACCTCACCTATTTGTTTTATAGTAAAGATGCCATTAAAAGATAATTGGACAATTAAATATGCTGCCATATCTAACTTAAGCAGAAGAGCATTCAAATGTTATCTGTTGAAGAAAACTCAAATTTGACAAATAAAATCAACATTGTTGTAGAATTGCATTATTTGTTCAAACCATGGAAATTGTAATTTTCTTGGACCAGCATATATTTTAATCAATATTTATGAAGTCATCCAAATGTGCCTCTCAATTGAACCAAATTTTGTATTCATAACAGTTATCACAAAGGCCTTGGCCAGTAATAATACAATACTACATGTCTCATGATTTAATTTAAATCATTAATTTATTAATTAATTTAAAATAATTAATTTAAAATAATTAATTTAAAATAACTATTGTTTGCAACATGCAGACAAACTAGACCAGCATAACTTAGAGAGTCATATCAAGATAATTATTTAGATATTCAGGGCTTTGAAGTACAGAATGTGTGAGATTTAAAGCCATTGAAAAAGTACAGGTATAATTCCTATCACTTTACAAGTCATCTTTTTTACATACCATGAAAGCCAACAGACACATATGTACAGAATCTAATGACTTAAACAGCAATAATTACAACACCAACTAGTATAAATTTTAGGAAGAAGGTGAATTTGACTGTAACATATTAGCATTGGATTAAAACACCTTGCAAAATATTTTTTTCATAAGGTCCTTTGCGAAATGTTTGGTACAGCTGACTACTAAATGCAATAAAGATCACATTTTTACATAGGAAATACCGTGGATTTTATATTCCTAATATATCCAGAATCCGTCCATTTCTCACTATTTCACTGATACCACCCTGAAATTATCATCATCTTTTATCTGTATATAACCTTTTCCTAGGTCTATTTCTACTCTTGTGCATCACAGAGTAGAAGTAACCATGGAAGTCTCCAAAATACAACAACAACAAAAAGTCTATTGTCAATAGAGCAGCCAAAATGATCCTTTGAAAGGCAAACAGATCAGGTCACTCTGATTAAAACCTGCAAATTATTTCTTTCTTACTGCTAATAAGAGTCAGACAAGGCCCTACATAATCTACCTGCTCTTCCCTGCTTACTCCATTTATATCCATAATCTTCTTCCAGATCCTGACACATGCTGGACATGCACCTATCCTGAGCATTTGCTGTATCTTTTCTTCAGCCTGGAATTCTCCATCCTCATGTATTCACTTGGCTAACTCCTTTTCTTCTTTGATCAACCTCACTTTCTCAGTGGGGTCCCCCACACTATTTAATATAGCAAACTACCCAGCCGCAAACCTCTCTGCCTACTACATCTCTGATCTTACTTATTCCATTTTAGTTTTTCCATAGCACTTATCACCCTTTATAAAAATGTGTACTGTGCTTTTTTGTTCTGTCTTTTGAATATCAGCTTCTCAAGGGCAAGTGTCTTTGCCTCTTTAATTCACTACTGTATCCTATCTCTCATACAGGATGGACACTATAAACCTTTGCTGAATGTCAAGTGAATGTAAATGTGATATGAATGTAATACAAAGAAGCTTCCAGTGACCAACACAGTATAAAAGCTTCATGTAAATAACTTGGTTTATGCCAGTAAGTAGTCAAACCTAAGAAACTGATATCATTGGATGGCCCCTCCATAACCAGCAACAGATATCCTGAACTATTCTTCCAAGAACTGGGAATAATTTATCTTAATATGCAATTCCTATTGGCCTTAGAATTTTACAGTTTATCATGAGAACACAGACACTCAAATTCCTTGTATACTAGCACTTCTTAAATAATTTCTCTGTCATTTCATTGTTATCTTTTCATCTCTTGTTACTTCTTTTCAGTTTACTTCACTCTCCTTTTCCTGCACCATTGTAAATGTTAATGTTGCCTAGAATTTCCATCCTTGGTTATATTCTCTTTTCATTTTATATTCTCTTTTCCATGCCTATTAGATTCAGTCTCCAATTAACTGGAATTCAAAGGTCCTAGCTCTAATCTGTCCCCTATTTCTCTCTATAGCCTAACTGCCGCTTACAGGCTTCCACTTGGATATGCTACTGGCATGTCGAATGCAAAGTATCAAAGAATGATCTCACCACCACTGTAACCTAAAGAATTTTCTACATGAGGGGTGCTTGGATGGCTCAGTTGGTTAAAGCCTCCAACTTCACCTCAGGTCAGGAACTCAGGGTTCCTGAGTTCAAGCCCCGCATCCAGCTCTGTGCTGACAGCTGAGCCTGGAGCCTTCCTTCAGATTCTGTGTCTCCATCTCTCTGTTCCTTCCTGCTCACACTCTGTCTCTCGGTCTCTCTCAAAAATAAACATTAAAAAAAGAATTTTTTACCTGAATACCATGATTAATAGCTTCATTATCAACCTAGCTGCCTAAACCAGGAACCTGGGATTCCTCTTTAGCTATTCCTTTTCTCTCCTGCTTTCACCTCCTATTACATCCTTTCAAATGTCATAAATTTTGTCAATTCTATCACATAATTATGTTTCAGATAATTCTCTTATTCCAACTCCCAAGCCACTCATAGTTTTATTTCATTATTATGAGAATTATTGCAACAACTTTTTTTTTTTTTTTGAGAGCAAACAAGCAAGAGAGCATGAATGGGGGAGGGCAGAGAGAAAGAGATGGGGGGACAGAGGATTCGAAGCAGACTCTGCGCAGACAGCAGTGAGCCCAATGTGGGGCTTGAACTCACTAACGATGAGTTCATCACCAGAGCTGAAGTCACCCACTCAACTAGCATCCAGGTGCCCCTGCAACAACTTCCTAATTGAGCTCCAGGTCTGTCCTCTTCTCCATGGCAATCCCTCCTCTCCAATTTGTTCATCTGATAAAATCTGAAATTAAACTTTCAGGCCCTGGTAAAGCTTTCCTTGCCTCCTTTAGTGTTCTTTTATGCTCCAAATAATATTTAGCAAATTGCATGTTTAATTCTTTGGGAGTGTCAGTGAGTCTGGGTATATGGTTACTGGCTTCAGGCAGTGGTATCACTCAGCCGACATGGAGTGTGTCACCATAGCAGTGACTGAGATGGAGCAAGTGACCAAGGATGACCCACATGAGAGCACAAAAATCTGAGAGTGTGAACAAGATGTGTCTGATACACAGTTCAAACAGTCTTTCTAAATTACTCATGGGACAACATCTCAAGGTTTGCTTAAACATTTGTTTCCTTCCAGACACCCTTGCCTATAGTTCTCCCTTGATCATTTTTACAATATCTTTTTTTCCATAGAATAAAGCCAAGATATTTGCCTACTTTGTAAACCATAGCCCATTAACTGCACCTAATTTTCCCAAGTAAACAACCCAGAAGCTTGTATTTTTTTTAGTTTTTTTAATGTTTATTCATTTTTGAGAGAGAAAGAGTCAGGAGTGAGAGCGGGGAAGGGGCAGAGAGAGAGGGAGACACAGAATCCAAAGCAGGCTCCAGGCTCTGAGCTGTCAGCACGGAGCCCACTGTGGGGCTCGAACCCACGGGCCATGAGATCATGACCTGAGCTGATGTCTGACACTTAACCGACTGAGCCACCCAAGCACCCCCAGAAGCTTGTATTATAAAAGGCCCAGAAAACAGATGAAACAGGTATTATCATACATTTCTTCAATTGTAAACAAATGATAAAGGAAAATTTCAACTTTTAATATTTGTGGGTCCTGCCTTTGGGCTCCCAGGTAAACTATACTTTTACCAAGGTCAAAATTACTTTACCAAACTTCAAAGCACAGGCTCTATTTCAGCCCTGAGCACACATTGTACGTCTGCTTTGTTAGCAAATAACCTAAAAGAAACATTTCAAACTAAAGATAAGAATAAAAATCTCCCTAAGTTCTGTTTCCACACCTCTGAAGCCTGCAACCTTGCACATACTGAACGCATCAGATAAAGTTTGTAATTTTCTGAAATGTCCTTCATCAAGAGGATTTGTAACTCTTGATGTAACAAAAAAAATGTAACCTTGTATTAAACATTCTTTCTCTGGAGCACTCTCTTTGTGAAAATGATGTATCCCAGGCAGCTGTCCTCAGTTGGGATCAAATAAAACTTTTTTTTTTAAAGAAACTATAAAAGGTTTGTTCATTTTGTGTTGACACAGGTTTCTCTAAGGATATAGAACCATTTGATACAACTACCCCAGAATTTCCTCACATTAGTGTTTCAGCAAAATTCCTCACAAATACATTCCAGATTTATAAGGTATAAAAGTTTACTAAAAGACTATTATAGCTAGAATGAAACATAGCAAACTATTAGCAAGAATATTTTTAATCTTCTCTATTTTGTATTTTCCAAAACTTTTGAATTGAGCATATATTTTTCTTATTTTCTTAGGGAAAAATTTTTAATTGTAAGATGTAATTATAGGAGAGCATGGCTTTGTGAATTCTAAAGAGTTCTAAGGTTGAAAATGGTGTCTCTTTAGTTCAGTGCTATTGGTTTCTGGTTCTTTAAGCTCCTGAAGTTATAAGTAACAATAATTTAGAACATAGCTAGCCCTTACTACTTCCAGAAACAAAAATGATTAGTCTCTAGAAATCCTGTTCAACCCTTTCCAGTATATGGCTGCCCATTTTGACAGCCTTAACTCCTCAAGTCCTAGGGTAAACTATCCTGGGAATTGAAACAAAAGAACAAAGTTTAAAGTAAATTTGATTTTTAAATAATGTAATAATCTATCTTTATTTTATCTAATCTTGCTAATTAAAACTAAAGTTAAATTTAAAATATTGTCCTAAATTTTTAACATATTGTACTAAATTTAAAATATTAGTTATACTGGTAGACAACTCATGAATAATTTTTAGTTTATATCCCTAAAAATGAATCTGCCCCACAATGACAAAAGAGGTTCAAGAATAAAAAAATCTTGTGATTCTGTAAAACATTTATAATTTTTCTGAGATCATATTAGCACATATTTGTTCTTCTTTCAAATAATGTACTCTTTTTTTCTATTTTTACCATAGAATCCCACTAAAGATATACGGAAGGTACTGAAAGGACTTTCAGTTTAGTGTATCTCAAAAAATTCTGCTTAAAAGCAAAATGGCCATAATCTATATATATAAAGACATCTTAGATTTGTCAGGAATCTTTTGGTAACAGAACGATCAAGCTGGAAATGTGTAGCAAAAGCTCTAAAAAACATCAATATGAGCATCTATACTACTGCCCTCACCACAGGTACACTGTGCCAGGCTTGCAGGAGATGTTTTAACATGAAGGGCACTGAGTCGATCCCTTGTGCTCAGAGACCTTCAAGTACTGGCAGGTGGCATTTCTCATATACAAAAACACTGTAACACAAGAGCGCACTTCTATAGTGAGAAGGATCGGCTTTCAGAGTCAATGTTACCTCTGCTTCCCTTGCCATGAATAATCATTAATGATTCTGAGGAACTCTCGGCAGGATTGCTGGTGTGCCTGTATGCTAGTCAGAGTGTTAGATAATCAAAAAGCTGGAAAGGACCCTCAGGACTAGCTAATACAGTGCTCCGTTTTAGAAAATGAGACCCAGAGAGAATAAATACCTTGTTTCTCAAACATTCTGTACAGAGAATCATTATCATGCCTCTTAAAAGAATACCATATTTAATTTTTTTATAATTGAAAAAATGTTAACAAACCCCATATAGATGCATATATAACTTTCTCAACAGAGCTCAACTTTTTATTATTTTATTTTTTTAATTTTTGAGAGAGAGAGAGAGAGAGAGAGCGCGCAAGTGAGTGCTGTCAGTGCAGACCCCAATGGCTGGACTTGAATTCACAAACCATGAGATCATGACCTGAGCAAAGTCTAACACTTAACTGACTGAGCCACACAGGCACCCCTAAAACCAGCTCAACTTTAATATGGCAATACCAACTCCAAAACCAATGCATATACGTATTTGAAAATTAAAATTATTTCTTGCTTTTCTAAACTGGTTTGTTGAAGTGAAGGCCTACATTATTAATCAATTTGAGAGTAAATTTCTATTTTTATGCCAAGAAAAATCTCCTCCCCTGAAACATTCATCTTCTTTATTTTGGAGTCCAATTTTAGTCTACAGACAGACAAGAATCATCTGTCGACACAGCACCAATTCTATTTAGTATACCAAACAGAATGTCACAGACAGGCCAGTTTTGAAATTAGAAATTAATAAAGTGGTGTGAGAAGAGAAAATTGACATTTTTTTCAACTTGTTTTTGCCAATAATCAAAAAGGGGGCAGTTAGTATTTCTATATCACCCTTCCTAGAGCAAAAAACATGCATATATACATAACATATACAACATATACAACATGATGAAAACAATGAAACACCTTTTCAATGAACCACAGAATGGAGGATAAAAAGTATACAGGCTTTGCAAAAAAGACAGACTTGGGCTCCAGCACTTACTATGTAACCCCATGGAAAGTAGTTAACCTCTAACATAACATTTCCTTATCTGTTAAATGACAAGGATAATAATATGAGAAAGATGGTCATTTTAAGAGAGATTGTATGTGTAAAGTCATTACCCAAAGAAAGTATTTAATATATGCTAGATATTCTTCCTACATATCCCAAAGGACAGAGACACTTTATGCCAGTTTGAGAAGAAAACCTGCATTTGTGTTACATATTTTTATAAGTTTTACTGAGATAATACCCACACTGTAAAGTTCACGTTCTTTTAAGATATATGTTTCATAAAGTATATGCCTGGGTGGCTCAGTTGGTTGAGAGATCGGGTCTTGATATTGGCTCAGGTCATGATCTCACAGCTCCTGAGACTGAGCCCCACATGGGGCTCTGTACAGACAGCATAGAGCCTGCTTGGGATTCCCTCTCTCCCTCTTTCTCTGCCCCTCCCCCACTTTCTCTCTTCTCTTTCAAAATAAATACGGTTTTAAGTTGAGAAAATTAACAGAAGATCATGGGGAAAGGGTAGGGGGAAAAATAGTTTCAGACAGAGAGAAAGGCAAACCATAAAAGTCTTAAATACAGAGAACAAACAGAGGATCGATGGATGTGTGGAGGGAGGAAATGGGTGATGGGCATTGAGGAGGGCACTTGTTGGGATGAGCACTGGGTGTTGTATATAAATGATGAATCATGGGAATCTACCCTCAAAACCAAGAGCACACTGCATACACTGTATGTTAGCTAACTTGACAGTAAATTATATATTAAATAAAAAATAAAGTATATGTTTTAGTGTGTTTTAGTGTATTCACAGAATTGTGAATCATCAACCCAAAAAGAAATCCCATACCTATTAGTAGTCAGTCCAATGCTCTCTCTCCACATGTCAAGCTGAGGCATCAATTAATCTTTTTTTCTGGATCTATAGATCTGCCTCTTCTGAACTATCAGTGGAATTTACAATATATTGTCTTTCATCATCTTTTTTATTAGCTTTTTTCACAAGCATAATATTTTCAAAGTCCATCCATGCTGTAGCATGTATCAGCACTTTATTCCTGTTTATTGCTGAATAATACTCCACTATATTGATATACCCTATTTTAATTATCTAATCATTAGCTGATGGACAATTGAGTGATTTATATTTGGGATAGTATTAATAAAGCTGCTCTGAACATCAGTTGACAAGGGCTTTGTATTGACACGTGTTTTTATTTCACTTGTTTATATATCTAGGAGTGAAATTGCAGGTTCCATTTTTGGTAACTCAATGATGAACATTTGGGTATTTGCCAATGAGTAAAATTTCTGGATCCAATCATGGTAACTTTATGTTTTCCATTTGGAAGGACCGTCAAACAGTTTGCCAAAGTGCTGCACCATTAACAATTCCAGCAGCAATGTGGGAGAGTACTAATTTCTCCATATTCTAACATGTAATTGCCTGTTATTTTTTAAATTTAGCTATCAAGCTATAGTTTCTCTGATGGTGCTTCTAATAATGATAAGCATATTTTCATGTACTTATAGGTCACTTCTATATCTTCCTCAGAGAAAAATATATTTAAATCATTTGCTCATATTTAATTGGGTTGTCTATTTTTGAGTTTTATGAGTTTTATCTTCTAGAAATAAACTTTTAATTCAAATAATGACTTGCAAAGATTTTCTTTCATTCTTTACATTGCCTTTTCACTTTTTCTTGATGGTATACTCTGAAGCCCACAAGTTTTTTCTTAATTTTGGTAGAGTCAATTGATTTTTTTTTCTTTTGTCTCTTGTGTATTTGATTTTTTTTAATTGTAGTTGACATATAACATTTTCTCTTCTGCTTTTGATAACATAACAAATTATTGCCTAACCCAAGGTCATGAAAAATTTCTGTTTCTAACAAGAGCTATATAGGCTATAAATGCATGACTTTGATCTATTTGGGTTAATACTTTATATGGTGTGACATGGGGTCCAAGTCCATTTTATATATATGTAAAAATCTAGTTGCCCCAGCACCATTTATTAAAAACACTATTATGTTCACAATAAATTGTCTTGACACTCTTCATAAATCAATTGAGAAAGGTAAGAAGCTATTTCTGGAATCTACATTCTGTTCCATTTATCTATCCTTGCGCCAGTAAACACACTGTTTTCATTATTTTAGCTTTGTAGAAAGGTTTGAAATTGGGAAATGTGAATCCTCCAATTTTGTTATTTTTCAAGATATTTTTGTGGTCTAGATTCCTTGCATTTCCATATGACTGTTGGGACCATTTTTCAAAAAAGGCTTGTGGGATTTTGAGAGAGATTGCATTTATTCTGGAGATCAATTTAAGGAGTATTGCCATCTTAACAAAAAGTTTTCTGGGGGAAGGGGGAAAGGTAAAGGGGGGTGATGGTTACGGTGGAGGTCACTTGTGGGGAAGAGCACTGGGTGTTATATGGAAACCAACCTGACAATAAACTATAAAGTTAAAAATAAATAAATAAATAAAAAGTTTTCTGATCTGTGAACACAGATTGCATCTTGAGTCAGTTTGGGTAGTTTGTATCTTCCTAAGAACTTTTTTCTTTTCACCTGAGTTACGCAGTTTGTGACATAGTGGTTCACAATGTTTCTCACGAATATCTTCAGATGTGTAATGTCGGTAGTGATACCCACTTTCACTCCTGACTCTAGTAACAATCCCAGCTCTTTCTCGTTTATTCTTGCTAATGATTTGTCATTTTTGTTGATCTTTTGAGGAACCAAATATTTGTCTTCTGGATTTTCTCTTTTGCCTTCAATATCCATTTATTTCTTTTCTAATCTGTATTATTTCCTTTCTTCTACTCACCTAAGGGTTTAGTTTGTTCTTTATGTATAGATATCATTTATGTCTAACTGGTTTAATTGTTGTTCAAGTCTCCTTTTCCTTGTTGTTAGCTGTTAATTTACAGAAGATATCTTGATAAATCATTTTTCTCTTCCTGCTTTCAAGACGCTTTTCTTTGTTTTTAGCTTTCTACAGTTTGACTATAATGTGTCTAGGTGTGAATATCTTTGGGTTTACTTGGATTTTCTTGAGCTTCTTCAATGTGTACATTCATATTTTTCATCAAATTTGGGAAGCTTTCAGCCATTATTTCTTCAAAGATTCTTCCTATCCCTTTCCTTCTCTTCTTTTGTTCTGGGACTCCCATTATATTGTCAAGTTAGCTAACATACAGTGTATACAGGGTGCTCTTGGCTTCAGGGGTAGAGTCATCACTTACATAAAACACCCAGTGCTCATCCCAACAATTGTACTCCTCAATGCCCATCACCCATTTTTCCTGCCCCCCCATACTCTTCCACTCTATATGTTCTCTGTTTTTAAAAGTCCATTATGGTTTGCCTCCCTCTGTGTTTGTAACTTCTTTGTGTTCTTTCCCTTCCCCCATGGTCTTCTATTAAGGTCCTCAACTTCCACATATGAGTGAAAACATATGATATCTGTCTTTCTCTGACTGATTTATTTCACTTAGCATAATACCCTCCAGTTCTATCCACATTGCTGCAAATGGCAAGATTTTATTCTTTTTCATTGCTTAATAGTATACCATTGTATATACAAATGACATCTTCTTTATCCATTCATCAATGGATGGACATTTGGACTCTTTCCATAATTTGGCTGTTGTTGAAAGTGCTGCCATAAACATTGGGGTACAAGTGCTCCTATGAATAAGCACTCCTGTAGTCTTTGGATAAAATCCTAGTAGTGCTATTACTGGATTGTAGGGTAATTCTATCTTCAATTTTTTGAGGACATGCCACACTGTTTTCCGGAGGGGCTGCATGAGTATGGATTGCCAACAACAATGCAAGAGGGTTCCCCTTTCTCCACATCCTTGCCAACATCTGTTGTTTCTTGAATTGTTAATTTTAGCCACTATGACCTGTATGAGGAGGTATCTCAATGTAGTTTTAATTTGTATTTACCTGATGATGATGATCAGGTAAATGATATTGAGCATTTTTCATGTGTCCATTAGCCATCTGGATGTCTTCTTTGGAAAAATGTCTATTCATGTCTTCACGGGATTATTTTTTGTGTGTAGAATTTCATAAGTTCTTTACAGACTTTGGATACTAACCCTTTATCCAATATGTCATTTGCAAATATCTTCTCCCATTCCATCAGTTGCTTTTTAGTTTTGTGGATTGTTTCCTTCACTATGCAGAAGCTTTTTATCTTAATGAGGTCCCAATAGTTAGTTTTTGTTCTTATTTCCCTTGCCTTTGGAGATGTAGCAAACAAGAAGTTACTGTGGCCAAGATCAAAGAGGTTGTTGCCTGTTTCCTACTATTTTAATGGTTTTCTGTCTCACATTTAGGTCATGCATCCATTTTGAATTTATTTTTGTGTATGATGTAAGAAAGTGCTCCAGTCTCATTCTTCTTCATGTTGCTGTCCAGTTCACCCAGCACCATTTGCTAAAGAGACTGTCTTTTTTCCATCGGACACTCTTTACTGCTTTTTCAAGGATTAGTTTGCCATACATTTGTGGGTCCAATTCTGGGTTCTCTATTCAATTCCACTGGTCTATGTGTCTGCTTTTGTACCAATACCATACTGGCTTGATGATTATAGCTCTGTAGTACAGGCTAAAGTCTGGGATTGTGATGCCTCCAGCTTTGGTTTTCTTTATCAGCATTACTTTAGGTATTCATTGTCTTTTGTGGTTCTATACAAATTTTAGGATTGTTTGTACTAACTCAGAGGAATGCTGTTGCTTTTTTGACTGGGATTGCATTGAATGTGTAGATTTCTTTGGGTAAGTGTCAACATTTTAACAATATTTGTTCTTCCAATCCATGAGCCTGGAATGTTTTTCCATTTCTTTGTGTCCTCTTCAATTTCTTTCATAAGCTTTCTATAGTTTTCATCGTACAGGTCTTTTACCTCTTTGGTTATGTTTATTCCAAAGTATTTTATGGTTCTTGGTGCAGTCAAGACTATTATTGGTGTATAGAAATGAAACTGATTTTTGTACATTGACTTTATATCCTGTGACTTTGCTGACTTCATTTATCCGTTCTAACAGTTTTTTGGTGGAGTCTTTCAGGTTTTCCGTGTACAGTATCATGTCATTTGCAAAAAGTGAATGCTTGACTTCCTCCTTGCCAATTTGGATGTACTTTATTTCATTCTATTGTCTGATTGATGAACCTAGGACTTCCAACACTATGTTAAATTCACTATGTGGTGAGACTGGACATCCTGTTCATGTTCCTGATCTCAGGGGGAAAGCTCTCAGTTTTTCCCCATTGAGGATATTAGCTGTGGGCCTTTTGTATATGGCCTTTATAAGGTCAAGATATGTTCCTCCTATCCCGACTTTCTTGCGAGTTTTTATTAAGAAAGGATGCTCTATTTTGTCAAATGTTTTTTCTGCATCTATTGACAGGATCAGATGGTTCTTATCTTTTCTTCTATTAATGTGATGTACCACGTTGGTTGATTTGCAAATACTGAACCAGCCCTGAAGCCCAGGAATGAATCCCACTTGATCATGGCGAATAATTATTTTAATATGCTGTTGAATTCGATTTGCTAGTATTTTGTTGAGAATTTTTACATCCATGTTCATCAGGGATATTGGCCTGTAGTTCTTTTTTTGTGGGGTCTCTTTCTGGTTTGGGAATCAAGGTAATGCTGGCTTAATAGAATAAGTCTGGAATTTTTCCTTCCATTTCTATTTCTTGGAACAGCTTGAGAAGGATAGATACTAACTCTGCTTTAAATGTCTGGTAGAAATCCCCTGGTAAGCCATTTGGCCCAGGACTCTCATTTGTTGGGAAATTTTTGATAACCTATTCAATTTCTTCACTGGTTATGGGTCTGTTCAAGTTTTCTATTTCTTCCCGTTTGAGTTTTGGTAGAGTGTGGGTATCTAGGAATTTGTCAATTTCTTCCAGATTGTCCAGTTTGTTGCATATAATTTTTCATAGTATTCTCTAATAATTGTTTGTATTTCTGTGGTATTGGTTGTGATCTTGCTGCTTTCATTATTGATTTTATCTATTTGGGTCCTCTCTCTTTTCTTTTTGAGAAGTCTGGCTAAGGGGTTATCAATTTTGTTTATTCTTTCAAAAAAACAGTTCTTAGATTCATTGATCTGTTATTTTTTGTTTGTTTTTTGGGGGGATTTTTTTGGATTCTATATTATTTATGCTCTAATCTTTATTAGCTTTCTTCTTCTGCTGGCTTTGGGGTTTCTTTGCTACTCTGTTTCTGTTTCCTTTAGGTGTAAGGTTAGATTCTGTATTCGGGATTTTTCTTGCTTCTTGAGATAGGCCTGGATTGCAATGTATTTTCCTCTTAGGACTGCCTTTGCTGTATCCCAAATGGTTTGAACTGTCATGTTTTTATTTTCATTTGCTTGCATATATACATTTTTTTATTTAAAAAAAATTTATGTTTTATTTATTATTGAGACAGAGAGAAACAGAGCATGAGTGGGGGAGGGTCAGAGAGAGAGGGAGACACAGAATCCAAAGCAGACTCCAGGCTCTGAGCTGTCAGCACAGAGCCTGATGCGGGGCTCGAACTCACGAACCATGAGATCGTGACCTGAGCTGAAGTCGGCCGCCCAACCGACTGAGCCACCCAGGCACCCAGGTGCCCTTGCTTGCATATATTTTTTAAGTTCTTCAATTTCCTGGTTGACCCATTCATTCTTTAGTAGGATGTTCTTTAACCTCCGTGTACTTGGAGCTTGTGGTTGATTTCAAGTTTCAAAGCATTGTGATCTGAAAACATGCATGGTATGATCCTTTTATATTTGTGGAGGGCTGTTTTGTGACCTAGTATGTGGTCTATTTTGGAGAATGTTCAGTGTGCATTTGAGAAGAATGTGTATTCTGCTGCTTTTGGATGAAAAGATCGGAATATATCTGTTAAGTCCATCTGGTCCAATGTGTCATTCAGAACCATTTCCTTACTGATTTTCTCCCTAGATGATCTGTCCATTGTTGTAAGTAGAGTATTAAAGTCCCCTACAATCACAGTATTGTTATCTATACATTTATGTTTGTGATTAATTGATTCATATATTTGGGTGCTGTCATGTTGGGGGCATTACATTTATAATTGCTAGCTCTTCTTGATGGATTGATCCCTTAATTGTGATGTAATGCCCTTCTTCATCTCTTGTTACAGTGTTTGTTTTAAAATCTAGTTTGTCTGAAATAAGTATTGCTACTCTGGCTTTCTTTTGACATCCCATAGCATGATAGATGGTTCTCCATCCCTTAACTTTCAATCTGCGGTGTTCTCAGGTCTAAAATGAGTCTCTTGTAGGCAGCATATAGATGGATTTTTTTAAAATACATTCTGTTACTCTATGTCATTTGAGTGGGGTATTTAGTCTATTTACATTCAGAGTGATATGATTTCCTGAAAGATAAGGATTTAGTGTCATTGTGTTATCTGTAGGTTTCATGTTTGTGGTGATGTCTCTGGTCCTTTGTAGTCTTTGCTGCTTTCCACTCACAGAATCTCCCTTAGGATCTCCTGCAGGGCTGGTTTAGTGGTCATGAACTCCTTTAGTTTTTGTTTGTCTGAAAAAGCCCTTTATCTCTCCTTCTATTCTGAATGACAGCCTTGCTGGATAAAGGATTCTTGGCTGCATAGTTTTCCTATTCAGTGCACTGAATATTTCCTGCCACTCCTTTCTGGCTTGCCTAGTTTCAGTGGGACAGGTCTGCCACTAGTCTTATGTGTCTACTCTTGTAGGTTGAGGCCCATTTGTCCGTACCTGCTTTCAGAATTCTCTTTGTATTTTGGCAGTTTCACTATGATATGCATGGTGTTGACCTGTTTTTGTTGATTCTGAAGGGAGTTCTCTATTTCTCCTGAACTTGGATGCTGTTTCCTTCCCCAGATTAGGGAAGTTCTCAGCTATAAATTGATCAAATAAACCTTCTGCCCCTCTCTCTCTTCCTGTTCTGGGACTCCTAAGATGAAAATATAATTTAATTTCATTGAATCACTTAGGTCTCTGATTCTCCCTTCATGCCCTAGTAATTTCCTTTCTAGCCTTTCCTCAGCTTCATCATTTTCCATAATTTTACCTTCTATTCCACCTATTCTTTCCTCTGTTTCTCTCATCCTTGGTGCCACTGCATCTAGTTTATTTTGCACCTATTTACAGCATTTCTTAATTCATGATGAGTATTTCTTAGTTCCTTGATCTCTACAGAAATAGATTCTCTACTGTCTTCTATGTTTTATTTTTTAAAGCCCAGCTATTAGTCTTATGACTATTATTCTAAATTCTTGATCAGATATATTATTTATTATCTGTTTTGAGCAATTCTCTGTCATTTCTTCCTGGAATTTCTTTTAAGGAGAATTCTTCTCTTGCATCATTTTGGCTGGTTTTCTGTCCTTTACATGTTTTAATAGCTTGTTATGTGTCCTGCACCTGGGAGTACTACTATATTAAAAAGGGTCAATCACTTTCCAGGGCCTGGCACTTCAGGAAATATTTCTGGAGTGTGTTACATGCACTCTGTTGTTGTGTCTTGGCTGCTTTATCTCACTACTCATAGTGGTGAATTGGACCATCCACCAGGTGTGCTTTGATTTGTTTGTTGAAGCAACCCTGGAAAGGAGAAGAATAGGAGGGTGGAAAGAAACCTTGTCCCAAACTAACTGAGAAATGATAGGGATGGGATTAAAGACCAGGCAGAGAATCAAAGAATTTATAGGGCTTAATCCAGAAAAGGAGAGAGGAAAAGAAAGAAGAAAATACAGAAAAGATGTATACTATATAGAATACAGTATAAAGTATATATACTATATATAATATATATACTAAACATATTATATATACATATAGTATATAGTGTATAGTATAAAGATTATAATAAAAATGCCTAATTAAACAACGAGAACAGAATCAAACTCTAAAGCCGATACCAGCAGGGAAAGAAAAGATAGAGTAGATAGATAAGGCAGAGAAGAGAGAAGAGAAGGAAATAAATGGAAATAAAAGAGGAAAAAATAAAGGAAACAACAAAAGCAGGCAAACATACAAAACCTCAGGACACGCGTCCATTGGTGCCTTGGAAAGGGTGGCTGTGCTGGTCTGGAGCAGAGGCCAACTGGTTTGGTGAGTGTCAATCTCATTCCAGTAAGCAGTTACTAGGCTCAGAGGGGTGGGGGTTGGTGTAAGCAGGTCCACTGTCCTATTCCCTGAAGCCCCAGGTGTTGGTGATGGGGAGGAAAATGGCCACATCGTAGTCTCTCCTCCTCTGACTGGATGTCCCAAACCACGCTGTTCAGGCAGCCCTCCCAGAGCAGTGCAGGTGCAGGCAGGCCGGTTTTCCCTGATCCACAGTTTCCTGACCTCCCTGGCCCTCAACTGTGACTGAAACCCAATGTCTTAAAATAGCACCACTCTGACCAGCCAACAGAGGGCCTCTGGCTGGTTCTCATAATGCTCAATGGAGGGGACAACTTTCACACAGTGTGCCCCTGGAGAGACTGTTACCAAGCCAGAGGTTAGCTCTCCTCTCCTCCAACCTTCCCCTCCCTGGCACATGCACCAGCAGTAGCTCAGGTCCAGAGATAGTCACACGCAACCCTAAAATCTCTGATCCTCACTCCTAAGGTTGTTTGCAAACTAGAAACTGGCTTTCTTTGTATTCTTTGTTTTCCAGACAACCGTCCATAGAGGTTTTTCTCTTATCCAAATACAATCCCATACTTCCACTACCTCTCTTTCTCTTCTTTTTGTTTCTCCACTGAAGGGGTTCCCCCACTGTTCTGCACCTATTTTATCTCTCCCACTTACAAATATGCACTTCTGAACCACCAAGTTGTCTCCAAATGCCCCTGGAAATGTTTCTGTCTGACTATAGCCTGGATTCCTTGAATTCCAAGTGTTCTGACATCAATACTGCTGTGTTTGAGGGACAAGGGAAATTCTGGTATCCCTACTTCTCCACCATGTTGACTCCTCCCCCTACATGTTAGTATTCTTAGTGGTGTCCCCATGGGTCTCTTAGGCTCTGATTTTTCACTCATTCTAATTTTTGGTTGCCTATACTGGATACTCTTGATTGACCTATCTTTAAGTTCATTGATGCTTTCTTCTGACAATTTAAATGTGCTGTTATGTACTTCTCATGAATGTTCATCTCAATTATTATACTTTTAAATTCTTAATACTAAAATAATGCTGTTAGTATTAAATTTTAATACTGTAATTTCTGTTTTGGCATTTTTATAATTTCTATTGAATCAGTTATTTGCAAGACATCATTGTCATACTTTAATTTTTTAAGACATGGTTTCCTTTAGTTCTCTAAAGTTAGTAGTTTAAAGTTCCACTTCTATTAAGTTCATCATTTGGGCTTCCTCATAAACAGTTTTCATCGATTGGTTTCCCCCCTTTGTATGGATCCTATTTTCCTGTTCTCTCCTTGCCTTTTAATGTTTTTGCCAAAAACGGTGTTATAATATTATAATGTGGTAACTTTAAAAATGAGATTCCTCCTTACTAAGTATTTATTTTCATTGCTGTTTGTTGTTTTTGTTGTAGTAGTAGTTGCTGTTTGCTTGGTACTTTCCTGGACTAATTATTTATAATCTTTACTTGTATTTGTGTATGTGTGCATGTGTGTGTGTAACTACAACCACTGATGTCTGTTTGGTTAGCTGTTTGGTTAGCTGTTTGGTTAGCTGAACATGACTAGACAGATTTCCTTAAATACACTGAACCTGTAAATCTCTGGCTCTTTGCTAATGGTCTCTCTGTGTATATCAGGGAAAAACTTCAATGCTTGACAATTTACAACTCTACCATAGCTTTTGCTTCCAGCTTTTGTAGAACTTTACATTCATCCAGAGGTGAGAAATCAGTGCTATCTCAGGTCTCTCCAGGCATGCTTAACAATGCTCACATGTACATGAACTTTAAGATCTCCTGTAATAAATTCAAGCTTCTAAAAGCTCCCAATGAACATTCTATCTCCCTGAATTTTCATTTAGGCTTTACATTCAGACTCTTGTTTTGGTCAACTGGTATTTTCTCAGGTAGCTGTGATGCTAAATAATTGATATTGATGGCTTTTTGACAGACTCCAGGGGTAAAACTTCTCCTGCTGAGTGAGCTCTGAGTCATATTGAATATAAACAAATTCTGTGAAGAGCTTTTCCAGGGATCTGCTAGACAGGTCAAATATCCACAACTTCTTAGAATAGAGCATTTGGGAGCTATTCAAACCCATTCTTCCTCTAATTACTCTAAGTGGCTGGATTTCACAACTATTGTGGCTACAAGGTTGCTGGTTTTCAAAACTACCATGGCACCAGGGAAAAGGGAATGAGAATAGAACCACTACAGCCCATAGATATTGCTGTTCTTACCAACATTTGGGAAGTTTTCTTGTATAAACACTTTCCAGATTGTTGCAACCTTTAATTAATTCCTAGAGTTCTAAAAACATTGATTTTCACTTTTTGGGGGTTGGGGGGCAGTGTTCTTGTTGCTTTTATAAAAGATTAGATTTTGAGAGGTCTTTGCTCCACCAGGACAGAAATACCTCGCTGCATATTTTTAAATTTGAGACTATTTCATTAAAACAACAATAACAAAACTTTAAACTCCCCTCCCCCACACACGCCTCACTGAATTTTGGAAGGTGTCAACCTCATTTATTTTATAGAGGTGTCAACCTCTACAGAAAGAATATTTTCATTATAGTAGCCACCCAGGTATTTTCAATCAGCCAGATCTGCATTATACTCCTGGACCTGTCACTTACTTGCTTTATGAACACTAAATTTCTTTAATTCTTTCAGCTTCAGTTTATAATAATATCTATCTATAAGGGTCACTGTGTGCATTAAGTGTAATTATACACATAAAAGGACCAGGACCTAATAGACTTCAATAAGTAATAATTCCTTTCCTTCTGCCTTTCATTTACTGATAGAATGGCTTCCTATATTATTTGATTCTTTAGTGTAATAATGCCATCTGCTGGAAAGGCCAACCTAATGACCAACAGATATTGAATCTTCTCAACAAAGAAACATTATTATGCTTAATTCATGCTCTATTATTCCTGACCCATTGAAAAATACTGACATTTCCTTGGTATATATTTTTTCTGGTATATTTAATTTTAATTTTTGTAATGTTTGTTTATTTTTGAGAGAGAGAGAGAGAGAGAGAGAGAGAGAGAGAGAGAGAGAAAGAACACGGGAGGGGCAAAGAGGGAGACACAGAACCTGAAGCAGGCTCCAGGCTCTGAGCTGGCAGCACAAGCCTGACATGGGGCTCAAACCCACAGATCATGAGATCATGACCTAAGCCAAAGTTAGATGATTAACTCACTGAGCCACTCAGGCACCCCATGGTATATTTTTAAAAGTGTTGCAGATATCCCCACATGCAAACATAAATATGGTTTACACTTAGAGTAATTCCTATTTTTCAGTATCTTGAGGGAGAAAATTACTAGTAGAAATAAGTTACCATAAGCTAGTGTTGTTTTAATTAAATTTTATTTATTGTTATAAGATTTGTGAATTTAGTTATAAAGTAAACTAGTCCTTGAAAACTTTCTAATTGTGGAACAATAAATGATTAAATAATTTAAATCACAGCACATCCTGGGGTACCTGGGTGGCTCAGTCGGTTAAGCATCCAACATCGGCCCAGGTCATGATCTCACGTTTCCTGGGTTCGAGCCCCGCGTTGGGCTCTGTGCTGACAGCTCAGAGCCTGAAGCCTGCTTCGTATTCTGTGTCTCCCTCTCTCTCTGCCTCTCCCCTGCTCACGCTCTGTCTCTCTCAGTCTCTCAAAAATAAACAAACATTAAAAAAAATAAATCACAGCACATCCTTATAAATGGAATGTTCTACCCAAAAATCAAGTCCTCAGAAAAATTATATGTGAGAATCATTGTGATTATATTTAGAAGTGAATTATAAAATGATTAATATAACTTGATCAATATTTCATACAGATAATAGAAAAATAATAGTTTGGTAGACCTAAATGTTCGCCAAAATGTTCACAGTGATTTTATATCTTCACCGTGAGATTTATTTTTATTTCTTCTTTGTGTGTCTAGAAACATAACTTTTGAGATTTTCTACAACGAATGACATTTTATCACAATAATTTGTTTTGTGAGTCCTGATCTTTTTTTTTCTTGATATGTTCTGCAGTTACGGTTGGTAAAATTTTAGTTGATTACTTCCTCTAAAATATCCTTCCAATTTCTTAGAGGTTGCTTGGATGAGAGATAATTATTCAGTCTTTCTTTCATTTACAATAACCCAAGATTCAATCTTACACAAAGAAAGAGAGAGGGAGGGAGGGAAGAAAGAAGAAGAGCAAAGAAAAGAAGATTAAAAAAAGATAAAAGCTCAGAGTTAGTGAAGAGGTTTTGCAACATTAAGAAGCTTCCATCAAGTAATGATACAATTTTCAAAGCTCCTGATTTTTATGTACTAGAAAGACTGAGACACAACCTAAATACAATAGGAAAAACAAACAAAAAATGCCTGACACTGCTCAAAATAGACATAAAGACTCATTTTCTCCCATTTGTTGAAGGGTGGTTCTATGGGATTACAATCAAAGTGAGAAAATGTTTCCATTTGTAACACAGATTTTGGTTTTACCACTTGTATTTGTGCATATGTGCATAACCCACTGGACACTGAAAAACCATGGAGAGGAATGAGTATATCTCACTGGAGAGAGTCCACCAAAGAAGTAAACTTGGAGGACTAGAACTCAGCCTCACAGACTTCTGGGAAGCTTTTATATCACTTAACAGGAACAAGGACAGGCGTAGGGTTTCCTAAAGGAGGATGGAGACTTACATGCAGAAGTGTTGAAGAATAAAACACTTTGAAGTTGTCCTGAAGAGTAAGACTGTGTTGTACACTTGCGAGATCTGAAATAGATTTAACCTTTTTGCTATCTTGCCATTGTTTAAGAGTACTACGATATTTCAAAATTAGATTTAAAATGTATTTCTGGGTCTCCCACATAGTAACTTCTATTAGATATATCAGTTCCTCAGTGAAGTCTGCTATAGCTATCTAGACTTTGTAAATGGTAAATTAGAATTAGTAAAGATAAAATAGAATAGAGGCTTTGCCATATTCGTTTCATTAAGAGTCAAGGTGGTAACAGGATCATGAGAAGCAATATGGTAGTAAAGAAATTGTGAGAAGTTTCCAGTACTAATCCAGGTGTGTAGTGTAGGTCAGATCAAAGTATAGCATAGAACTGACTTAGAACTGGACATGATACACACAAGTTTTTTCCCCCATGGATATCCTAGTGAGAAGCCATCTTTGAAGGGACAAGAGCAAGGAGCAGAAATGCTAAAATCAGGTCACACATATACATTTGCCGACCAAATGATCACTTGAAATTCAGTTCAACAGAAACATATTGAATTACTCCAAGTGGTAAAAAGTACTGTTTGTAAGTGAGAAAATTCCTACCCAAGTTGAAAAATAGGTCAAATAAGCCCTTTGACATGAATCACCCAGATTATATCAAAGGCATAAACCTGAAGAGACCAGGGGGCCTAATTTCAATTTGGACAACCAAAATTTTTGACTTTGTTTTATTAATATTTTCATGGTAATTAATAACTCGTGGTGATAACCCTTATTATGAGCTTTCAAAGCTAACTTATTAAAGTATCACACAGAAATAGGTTATTATTCCACTCGACAGAAAGAAACAGGGATCAGAGAGATTAATGAACATGACCTTAAACTGCAAAGCTTGTAAAAGACAGAAGTAGGGTTCTAAAGCAGGTCTGAATGACTCTAGATTTTCAAAAATTTATCAAATTTTATTCCTTGTTTTTACTAAGAAGTCAATGTGACACATTTTGGATGTGATAGGAAAATAACTGTCTTTAAATTTCTTTAATGTAAATCACAGATAAGGGGAAATAAGTCCCTATACAAAATTTCCTTTCCAGTCTAATATCTGATGTTACCTACAGCATATACCTCCTGAGGAAATACATGTGTATAGATAATTGTCATAGAGAGAGTCAAAGTAAACGTCAATCCTACAAATTCCTCAGGATCCTATCAAAAACATTATTGGCTTTTTGCACTCATTCAGCTATATAAAAATAATATTAAAACATTTGCAAGTACAAACATAATTGCTAAATAGATATTGTAGACAAAAAGAAGGGCAGAAGGCCAAAGGAAGAGGGGTATTAACATAACTGGGTCAGAGAAGAAAACATAGATGTGGAAGAAATTATATAAGTAGAAAGGGCATGAGGGAGCAGAGAAGACGAGAACTTACAAATGGGCCTATTATTACCATAAAACAAAAAGCAAAGGCACTAGGATAAGAAAGCTATATTAAAATGATAGGTCAACTAGGAAACTGTCCTAATGTCTATGTACAGGAGGCCCTAAGTTCTCAACAGGATAAATCATAAATATGATGCCAAGAACTCAGGTCTCAACTTCTTGAATTCTCAACATACTGTTTGATCCTACTGCCACAGAAAAAGAAAATACCTAGCTGGATAAAAATGAAACAAAAATCTTTATTGTAGACCCCACCCCCAACAATGTTGATGAGATAACTTCAAGAATATTAGTTTTATGGGATGCTAAATTATTATCCTGCCCTGGGGGTTTGGTAATCATTTTACATGAGGAAACTAAATGCTTCCATTCAGCCTGGACTGTGAGAATGAGTGAGCAGATATGGCTGGAACAGATGAAGTATTGAGTTTAGAATCAATTTGTAAATGTGCTTAGACCACTATTTTAAGCCAACAGTCCCTTCCTGTACCTATTGCCCCAGTTACTTAGATTTCCAAAGTGTTGTCTACAGAGGTCTTCATTTTGTCTTACATTTACTCCTCAATCCATTCCACTCTGTCCCTCAAACAACATGTAATTACTCCTATTAAGATCACCAAAGTCTTCAATGTTACCAAATTAATGGACCCATTTTTTAGTCCTCATTTTATTTCTCAGCAGAATTTGACAGAGTTAACAACTTCTTCCCTTGTGAAATACACTGGTTTTCCTCCTGCCACTTTGGCTACCCCTGTTCAGTCTTTCTTACTAGCTAGCTCCTCTGTCTATACTAAACATCCAAATGATGAGAGTGCTACATAACTGTTCTTTTTTCCCTTGTAAACCTTTGGTCTGGCTCATCTTTCCCATGGCTTAAATATGGTCTTTGTGGAAAGGAAGGATAGGGCCCAAAATAAGTATAGGGTGATTAGCTTCAATAATAGGATTGCTTGAAAAAGAAATAGTTTAGGAACTGTTGTCCATATTGAATTTGATCTCCTAGGAGAATATACAAGATTGGAAGTTGAGCAGACTTTTTATATGTAGTTAATGGTGGTTATAAATATACCTATAATCATATAATTATCTGCATATTGCACCTAATTAAAACCATGAAGGTAGTAACATTTTTCTGAGTAAAAAGGTATATGTAAACTAAACTAGATGGCTGACAATCAAATTCTATAAATCACCACAGGGAGGAGACAGGATTACAAAGATAATTATAAGTATACACAGCACCAAAATTGGTCACACAAGCACATTTTGTCAAAGAGGAGAAATTCTAGATATGATAATCTACACGGACAAAATAAGATCTTACATTTCTCAAACATAATAAATGCACCATACCAGTGTGTGTTTTGGGTTTGATCAACGAAGACTGCTCCAGGAGTGCCTCAGACGAAACAACTCGATTTGCCTTCTTGTGACTATTTTTATTATTATTTATTAAAACTATTTTTGGACATGGTTTAGGTTCACAGCAAAATTGAGGGAAGGGACAGATTTCCCATATATCGCCTTGTCTCTATACATGCATAGCTTCCCTCATTATCAAATTCTACAACCAGAGTGGCACATTTGTTACAATTGGCGAACCTACATTAAAGCATAATCACCCCGACTCCATAATTTACATTATTTCCTCACTTTTGGTATTGTATATTCTATAAGTTTAGACAAATTTATAATGGCATAGATTGATCATTGTAGTATCACATGAGTATTTTAACTGCCCCCAAATCCTCTGTGATCTACCTTTTCATCTCCCCCAATCCACTTGGCAACCACTGATCTTTTCATCACCTCCACAGTTTTGCCTTTTCAGAATGTCATATAGTTGGAACCATACAGTATGTAGTCTTTTCAGATTGGCTTTTTTTCACTTAGTAATATGTATTTAAGGTTCTTCTATGCCCTTTTATGGCTTTATAGCTCATTTCTTTTTATCACTAATAATACTTATTGTCTGGATGTACCATGGCTTATTTATTTATTCACCTACTGAAGGGCATCTTCTTTGCTTCCATATTTGGCATGAATAAAACTATTGACAATAGCCATGTGTAGGTTTTTATGTAGATATAAGTTCTCAACTCCTTTGGGTAAAGCATGACTTCTGGATTGTATGATAAGAGTATGTTTGGTTTTACAGGCAACTGCCAAACTTTCTTCCAAAGTGGCTGTACCATTTTGCATTCACATGACCAATGAATGAGAGTTCCTTTTATTCTACATCGCTGCCAGCGTTTTGTGGTGTCACTATTCTGAATTTTGTCCATTTTAATAGGTATATAGTGGTATTTCATTGTTCTTTTAATTTTCCTGATGACATGAGATGTGGAGCATCTTTTTTTATGCTTATTTACCATCTCTATACCTTATTTAGTGAAGTGCCTATTAAGGTCTTTGTCTCATTCTTTGATAAGGATGTTTATTCTCTTTTTTTTTTTTAATTTTTTTAAATTTTTATCTTTGAGAGAGAGAAAGAGACAAAGTGTAAGTGGGGGACGGGCAGAGAGAGAGAGAGAGGGACAGAACTCAAAGCCGGCTCCAGGCTCTGTGCTGTCAGCCCAGAGCCTGACGCGGAGCTTGAACTCACAGACTGTGAGATCATGACCTGAGCTAAAGTCAGATGCTTAACCGACTGAGCCACTCAGGTGCCCCTGTTTATTCTCTTTTAATTGTTGAGTTCTTTGTATATTTTGGGAAAAAATCCTTTATCACATATGTCTTCTGCAAATATTTTTTTACAGTCTATAGCCTATCTTCTTATTCTCTTGACATTGCCCTTTGCAGATTTTTTTTTAAATTTTAATGAAGTCTAGCTTATCAATGATTTCTTTCTATGAAAAACGTCTTTAGCATTATATAATTGCCATACCTGATGTCATCTAGAATTCCTCCAACCTAGATTTTCTCCAATGCTATTTTCTAGGAATTTTATCACTTTGTTTTATGTTTAGGTCTGTGATCAATTTTGAGTTGATTTTGTGACAAGTACAAGGTCTGTGTCTGTGGTCATTTTTTTTTTTTTTTTTGCACGTGAATGTTCAGTTATTCTAGCACCATTTGTTGAAACGACTATCTCTGCTGCTCCATTGTTTTCCCATTTCTCCTCATAAAAGATCAATTGATTATATTTATACAGTTCCATTTCTGGGATATTTTGTTTCATTGATCTATTTTTCTATTCTTTCACCAATTCCATACTGCCTTGATTACTGTAGTTTGATAAAAAGTGTTGGTGTTGGGTACTTTCATTCCTCTGACTTTGTTCTTTTTCAATATTGTGTCAGCTATTCTGGGTCTTTTTGTCTATCTGTATAAACTTAAGAATCAAGTTGTCAAAATCTACAAAATAATTGCTTGAATTTCAATTGAGATTGCATTGAATCTTTGGTCAACTTAGAAAAAAACTGACATCTAGACAATATTGAGTCTTCCTATCTATGAACTTGGAATATCTCTCCATTTATTTAGTTCTTTTACTGCATTCATCAGAGTTCTGAAGTTTTCTCAGTATATATCTTGTACACATTTTGTTAAATTTATACTTAAGTATTTTATTTTGGGGTACACTAATATGAACAGTATTGCATTTTTTAATTTCAAATTCTACTTGTTCATTTTGGAATATATGAAAGTGGTTGACTTGTATATTAACTTTATATCCTATAAACTTGCTATAATTGCCTTATTATTTTCAGGAGGGTTTTTTTGTTGTTATTTATTATTTCATATTTTTTACATAGATGTTCGTGTCATCTGTGAACAAAGAGAGTTTTATACCTTCCTTCCCAATCTCTATACCTTTTATTTCCTTTTCTTGTCTTATTGCATTAGCTCGAATTTCTAGTAAGATGTTGAAAAGGAGTGGTAAGAAGGCTGCACATAATACTTCATCCTCCATCAGATCAGCCCAGCCTTGTCCACAAGTAGGTACAGGGCTCAAAGAAAAAGCAGAAGAGTTATTTTTAAGACCTAGGATTCAAAGTGACACAATGCTTCTCTTCCACATTCTATTGTCTATAGAAAATTGCTAAAGTGGCCCAACTTTAATACAATTAAATACATCAACGTTTCAAAAGGAAGAGTTTGCAAAATCTTTGCAGATTTTTCATAGAACAAGATTAAAAGGAAGCTAATAACTGGGGCTATCAATCTACCTCAAAAGGTGCAAAGTAACTTCTAGGTCAAAAATCCTTTCGTAAGAAAAAATTGAAGACTCAACACAAAGCAGATATCATATTTTGAGTTTATTTTCTTCAATTAGAACCTTTGCATCATTGTAGGAATTCATTCATTATTGACTGCAGACTACATACCTATGTCTTACTTTGAAGCATGCTGGAAACAGAATAAGGAGGCAGAAGCACTATTCCCAAAGTCCATGGAAGTATACAAACAAGCCAGCAAATGTTTATAATAGAACATGGTAAGCTTACAATGAAGAAACTACAGGATACAATGGGATCAGGGAAAGCAATGTCTTATAACATGAGTAGTTAATGAGGACAAAGACAAAATCTAGAGAAGAAAAACTGAACATGTACCAAAATAGTATCTAGATCCTTTTTCTTTTTTCTATTCTAAAAACACAGGGCATATCTGAGACCACAATTTATCAAAATTAAATGCCAACAACTTTGACTTTCTACTGGTCTCTGTTCTAATCTATCTTCCCATATCCTGTTCACACTGTATTGGCCATACCCTCTGTAACTCTTACCAACTAGTTTACCCTCTAACTACCTCATCTGTCTCTACTTTTCTACTTCCAGCATTCACTTGTGTGTTTAAATCTCACTTTCCTGTGCCTTTGCTTCATTTCCAACGTCTTAGGCTTCATAGAATAGACATTTATTTTACTTTTGATAATAAGCACACTCTGAACTACTATGCTTTGAAAACACTAATAGTCTGACTTCAAATTCTCACTACTACTGTGATGACCTCACACACACAAATTTCAGACACTGATGTCAAACTAATGCTAGAAAATGCTTTAAAAATCCCACAAGATACAATTCATTTTGCAACTCTTTAAATGAAGGATTGTTATAAAGGACCATAGCCAAATGGTCTTTAATTACAAAAAATAAAACATACAAGTACATAGCATGAATATACTTATAGGTGTCTCTAATAACATTTTTTTCCTATAAAGTTGCATAATGAAGCACAAGTGTCTGCTAATTCCATTAGGGATCTATTAAGCTAGCAGGACTCTAATATACATATGGAATAATTGTCTTCATCAACAGCAGGAGGACAATTTACCAGAAGAAGAAACCATTTAGATGGCACAATTAAGTTATATTTCTTCTCCTTTTACTCCAGATAAATTAGAAGATAAGCATTAACTTTATTTATGGTTTTCAGATTTCTCCATTATTTTCTTTTCTTGCCTAATTTTACCATCACTTATTGTCAAGTTTCCTCTATATATCAGACACTCTCGGTTACCTATCCAACAGTCATTGCCCCTTTCCTCCTTCCTAACAAATAATGGTCCTTGCCCTAGGCCAGAAGTGGAGCCTAAATAATCTAGCCAATCATACTAGTTCCATTAGCCACTGGTATGGACACATGCGATTTTGTCCAATGAGACAGAAAAGCAAATCTACAGAAAGGCTTCTGAAGAAGTTTCTATGGTCAGAAAAAGAGACAAGAAAATGATGGCCCCATTTCTGCTGCTGGATATCATTTTATCTCATTGTGATACCTGGGACTGTAGCAACCATCTTGCAACCATGTGAAAAAAGAAGCCACCATAATGAAAATAGCAGAGAGACAAGATAGAAAGAAACTGAGTCCTGATAACTCCACTATATGCCCTAATTAACCGGCCTTGTAGCATCCCTACTCTCCATGTCAAAATTAGTTTCTTCTGTTTACACTTTTGGGGATTGGGGCTTTTCCATTATCCCAGTAGCAGAAAGCATCTAACTAAATAATACATTCTAAATACAATTTTTTTCATCATGAACTTTTGTAGGACATAATTTGGATAGAATGGTTATATATAAAACTACTCAGTATTCATTTAATACAAGAACTCAGCACTATGGATTGATGAGACCTCTATACGTAAATTATTTTAGAACCTATCATGAATCAATCTAAACCGACACCACCAGACAGAGGTATAAACTTGTCTTCAAAGTACTGATACTACTATACCAAAATGTTTCAACTTTAATGACTCCAGAGATAAAATAATGATGTAAATTTGTAACAGATTAAGGATTTCTAAAGTCAAAAAATGATTTCCTTTTAAAAATGAAAACAAATATTTCTCTATTGATATTACATATAAAATGTATAAGTGATATATAAAAAATAGAACATATTTTTCACCAGTCTCAGATCAGAGGCAATGTACTTTAGTAGTCAGGCTAAGGAATCTGAACCCATTCTCCAATCCCTAAAGTTGCTATTGATTGGCCTTTGAGCCCAACACAAATCAAATTCCAAGGATTCATTGAAAGAAAACTGAGCAGTAAAGAGTGTTGCTCTTTGAAATTCTCACTTGTTCTCTTCACTGCTTATAACCAAAAATGTTGCAGCCAGGATTACAGCCATTTACAAAGTTATCATGAAATAGCAAGCACTATGATGACAGCATATGGGATTCTGAGTTACTGGCAGAAAATCCTGCAGAGTAAGATAGTAAAATACCATAAAGTAGTGATCTAAATGAGAGTTAGCAATGCTCTGCCACCAACTGGGTGACCTTGGTCTATTTCCTTACATCTCTGATCTTTGTAAAATAAAGACCTCTGCAGTCCTTCTCTCACATTTCATCACCACTATCTCACAACCACAGGTAGAGGATTTATATCACATTTTAATTCATTGAGGGACTAGGCTAAGTGTTTTGTGTTCTAAGTATCATTTAATCATCCCAATAATCCTATGAGGCAAGTGTTTTTCCCCATTCTAAGAATTAGAAAACTGAAGTGCAGGGAGGTTGACTTGCTCAGCACACCAGCTGGAGTGTTTATAATTCCCTATTCCAGATTGCTTATTTCTAGTCACCAACAACCAAGTATAAAACAACCCTGAAACATTATGATGCACCCCTGGGTTGGTTCTTTGCTTGCAAAATTACAGACACCTGAACTAAACTATGTCAATTCTTGAAAGGACAAGAAAAGACAAGAAAGAAGAAAAGAAAAAGAAAGCCAGAAAAAAATCATTATGTCATGCTGTCAAGTATACAATAGTAAGATCAATCTTCAACTTTAAATATAATATTAATCACTATATACCAGATTTGCTTATCTAAAGATAAATACCTTTGTAAATTTTTTTTTCATGGTACTTTAAATGTCTATCTGACTTTCTATACAGTCTCACTATAAGTTCCATGTGTTTCTCTTTATGGTCAACAACAAAAAACTTTGAAATAATGTATCATTTGATTTTCTGACTTTTTTAAGTTTCTAGTTCACTTAACAGTTGGACATCCAATACATATATCATTTTATTTTGAAAAATTAGAGTCCGCTGTAGACACCACCCACTTGCCATTGTAATAGATAGAATTACTGATTATATATATCCTTTTCAAAAGACAGAGAATACACAATTACCTCCCAAGACTGAGATAGCAAAATGGCAGTTACAATTGACACCTAGAAAAACAATACATAATTGACATCCACTAAACTAACGGGGGGGGGGGTGGATAGGGGGAGTGGAGAGAGATTATAGGCACAATAGTAAAAGCAGTAGAGAGAATAAACAACCCTTAGTCCTTATTCTGAGCGGACAAGAAAGAAGGCAATTTACACTCAGAAGTACCATCTCAGGAGAAATCTTTTGTTGAAGGATGACTCATTTTATGTCCTTTACAAGTTCCTTTTGCTCACTCTCCAGAAGAAACAGGAAAAGGTGAATATAAAATTGAAAAAGCAAAAGGGATTTAGCCAGTCCACAGACACCAGGAAAACAAATGATGATGACTTCACCACTGACAATTATAAATGATTTTATATACAGTAAAGTTTTGGAAAGCAGATGTGAAATTGATATTTCTCTTGGAAGTTCATTTTTTCCTAGGAAATGAGATTTATACCCACAATCAGTTATCATAAATTGGTGTGAATTACAAAATATAGATGGTCTAATAATATGGGTACTGGGCCACAACTTATTTCAATATATAGATTTTAAGATACTTTTCATCTGCGCATTTCTTACTAATATGTTTTATGTTTAATATAAAGTTTCATTAGGTGCATAATTCTTTCCTCCAGATTTATCAGTATTCGAGAAGGAAAAAGAAGAGGGCTGATTATTCTATTTTTACTAATTGAAATTTCTGCCAATAAAAATGTGAGCTCTTAAAGAGATTAAGGCTGATTCCTACACTGCTGATTGACAGTTGTAGGCATGGGTTTATCTGGATATTTTTATAAAAACAAAAAAATACCCACATTTGCTATGCTTGTTCTTATTTCTGAAGGGGGGTGGTGGCATGCTTCTAAATCCCTTGAAAACAAAACCCAGCCAAGGCAAGAGCAGAATTAGTGTGAGTGCCAGAGCTGTAGAAAATTTAACCACATATGTGCTGTCTCAGGAGTATAATCCATAAAGGATGCAGCCTGCAAAATCTGCAGAAGCATGAATTGTGCTATAAGGGAACAATATTTTTTTAAGTTACAGTAATCTGATGTTTGTGGCAGGGCTGGTAGATTGAAAAGGTAGTAAAAGCCCATGAAGATATAGTAATGTTTCTTTTTTACAAAGAAACCCCATAAAATGAAAGAGTATGTGGTATAATAAATCAAATTCTTAGTACTCCAATGACAGCCCTATTGTAAATTAAACAAGTATCTTTGACATATTCTTATTCTGCCTTTACTTCATGTGTTTACAGAAAACAAACAGTCTGAGGGTTCACTCTTACTGAAAGTGAAGCTATTGATATAACTAAAAATAAAGGCAAACAACAACAGAAAAATAAATAAGGTTTACAAAGCACTTAATTTGGGGGGCACCTAGGTGGTTCAGTCTGTTAAGCATCTGGCTCTGATTTAAGCTCAGGTCATGATCTCAGTTTGTGGGATCAAGCCCTGCATCAGGCTTCTTGCTGACAGCACATAACCAGCTTGGGATTTTCTCTCCCACTCTATGACCTTCTCCTGGTTGCCCTCTCTCTTTTCCTCTCAAAATAATAAATAAATTTTAAAAAATAGTGTTTACAAAGCATTTAATTTTTAAGGTTATCATCCTATATCCTGATATTTAGTTCATGGGAAAGGCCTAGTGTCAGAATCTGAATATATAATATTCAGCTCCATATACATAATCAAGTCCCCAAAGAAAGTGATAATTTCCCCAGTGGATCAGTTTAAATGGTAACAATAATCCTCACCAACATTTATAGAGTACCTACTGTGTCCTCGGCATTATTCTAGGATCTTACTATATGTATGTACCTCTTACCTAATCATTATACTAGGCCTTTAAAGAGAGACTGTCACTACTATTTGAAAATGAGGAACCAAGTCTCAAATGAATCAAGCAACTCTTCCAAGATTACACAACTAGCAAATTATGAAACAGATATTAACTTATTTTTTCCAGTTATAAAACTCATCAACTTATCTACATATCATGCTTTTTCAAAGTAACCCTTTCAGGGAAGAGAGAAAAAAAGATCTTAGGACTGTTCAAGCCAATCTGGGCTATATGGGCATTTCCCAACATGGTAATTTACATGGTTGTCCAAACAATGATCATACAACATCATTACCATGTATAAACCGATGTGTTCCCTGGAAAATCCAAGTAGATTAATGCCATCACATCATTGTCAACCTTTCCACCATTATATAATTGTTTTCAATTCTTGTTGAAAATAAAAGAGCAACATATCTAAGCATTTTTATACGATTAAAGTGTTATCTAAGACATGAACCATTATGATTTTCAATGTTCCTTAGATGAAGGTTCATGTTATCAATTCTTTCTAGCTGGAGAAAGTTTTAACGCTGAACAATTATTATCCTCTAATTATATCCTGAAGACTGAGTTGTACATGTTTCCCTCTTTGCTGGGCTACCTGAAAGCTAAGAACAAAGATCCTTCACTCAACTGTGCTATCTTATTCAGTTCATGTTTTCTAGTACAGTATTTAATAGGATAGTCATTCATCTTCACTAGGCTTCCCTTCTATCCCACTGGTTAAATACTGCACTGGGAAAATACTCCCCCAAATTCTGACTTAGTACTTTGGGGTGGATCCGAGTAGTTTTTAAGTGCTTTCAGGTGGGTCTAATGTTCAGCCAGGACATAGCACAATTAATGAAGCCCTCTAATATCAGCTATTAAACACAATACCTACAACTGCTGTAGGAATGGTTTCAGCTGAGAACAAAATGTGAGAAGTCCACTATGTAGTTAACCATCTTTTCTTGGGGCTTATTAAAACAAAGTACTCCTTGGGGCACCCAACTCTTGATTTTGGCTCAGGTCATGATCCCAAGGTTGTGGGATCAAGCCCCACATTGGGCTCTGCACTAAGCATGGAGCCTACTTATGATTCTCTCTCCTCTCCCACTCCCTTTCACATGTGTGTTCTCTCTCTATCCGTGCCCCCCTCAAATAAAAAAAGGCATTACCACAAATTCTAAAGATCAGTCTACACATCATCATCCTGTTATATAAGAGGGAAAGACAGCATAAAGGACACAGTCTCTTAGAGTAGCAGAATGTATAGCATCATCGACTGTGCATAATACTGATCATGCTATGAGTATTATTCAACTCATTCCCTTTGTTAGGGGTGGAATAGGGGCACTTGTACAGATCCCTACTGCTATGTAGTAAGTGGTAGCATTTTTCTTGATTTGCTAAGTCATTTGCTGAGTCACAAAAGCTGCTAGGAGAGGTAAAAACAAGTAAAGCTGAAAGCAGATGTGGCTAAGATTTAGGAGAATCTCTTCAATCAAGAGGAAGTAGTATAGGTGCTCAATAGTGCATAAGGACCCTAGAAGCAAGAGGTCTCATCTTTCTAATCTTTGGTAGCAAGACAATTTATTATGGACAATGTACTGTGTACATCTAAGCTGAGCAGAGCCCCCAGAGGATCAATAACTACACTGCAGCTAAGAGTCAGAACATAGACTCCAGTCACTCAGAGAATCAATAATCAGTCTCACTCAAGTGCAGCAGTGACCAACAGGGAATGAATGGCAAGCTTACCTCCCGCTGATTTGTGGCCACATACGTGTAGATATTCCCAGCCACACAGAGTCACAGTCTAGTCACACATCATCAGTTCAAGGCAGGAATGAGAAACCAGGCCCTGAAGAAAAGAGCAAGTATGGGAAATAAGCTTGAACCTTGCAGATTTACACTTTCAGGAAACTCAATATTGCATCTATCCAAACTATGCTGAACTTAAGACTGATCTTATAAACTGGGAAGTGGCTAAGATTTGGCTTTAAAAAGATACAGGATTGGGCTGATATTTAAACTGTTACAAAACATAAGCTATCTTCTTAAAGATTAGGTGAACTCAAGGCCAAGTACAGTTCATGGAGAGTTTAAATAAGAACACTTCACATTTGCATGTATCTAAGTGGTGATTATTCAATCAAGCTTCTCCGAAACTATTCTCCTTTTCCAATTGTGCTTGCTAAAAGATAAACTGAGGCAAACTAAATTTAAAGAATTTGAGCAAAAATTGATTTGAATCAGGCAGAATCCAAATTAGCAGATAGAAAGGAGTGCTGAGGAGCTGTACAAAATGAATGACTTTATAGGCAGACAGGATAAGGAATAAGGAGGTTATACTTAACAAAAAAGCAGGTTGGTTATTGCAAACTTGTTTTCCTTTACAGGATGGCAGAGGCCTATCAATCAGGTGGATGATCTAACTAGTGCTGATCAGGTGATTTCTGATTTACTGGTTTAAGACTTCATTTCCAGGGGAGTTGAAATTATAATTAAATCTTTGTTTGGTGAGGTGGTCACACCATTTTGGTACTGTTGTCTTGTTTTTAACATATTTCAAGATTTTGGTCTCTTTTCTCATTACTTATGTTTCAGGAGTTTGGATTCAGTTTTTATTAACTTTTAACTAAAAGCTGTTTCAAATGACTTTCAAAAGGTCATGATATATAAATAACATTCTGACATTTATTTGATTAGTAATGGTTAATATGATGTGTGACCAAAAAGCATCTATTGAATACATTAGTCTATGTACTACAATGTTATGCTATTCTGCTATAACTTGGGAACTTCTGTATAATAAGACACTATTTACCTTTGAAGTTCTTGAGCTTTGCACTCTTTAGTCAAGGACTCATTCTCTGCATTTAGACAAATCTATATTCAAATACATATCTTACATCAAACCAACTGTGTGATTTGGGGTAAGATATTTAACATAAGATTCAGTTTCTTCACTTGTAATCAGGAAACTAGTAAGCTATGGTAAAGATCATACATGACAGTAAATGTGAGAAGTCTAGCCTTCTGGACAGTAGTGTTCTATAAAGTCAAATGTGAGTTACTATTATTTCTGTCATTGAGCTGGCAATAGTCCAAAATGAGAGAACATACATAAGTTTAAAAAATCTTTATGACAAACTTTAACAGTAGAGAATATAAAATCTAAGAAGACCAGAAAAATCTTTGGTGTTTCTGATGAGGCAGCAGGGGCAAGCTGAGGAGAAAGTGTGGACTAACAGCACCCCCTCCCCCAGGTGGGATATTCCTTGAACACTCCCAGATACCCAAAAACAGGAAAAGAAAAAAAAATCGTTAACTGTTAAGAGTCTCCACCAGTTTACCAGAAAAAGGAAGTCCCATCATAGGCTAAAGGCAAGGAACTCCCTGTCTTAACATTAATTCTTTGCTAGAGAGAAAAACAACCTTAGCTTGACAATAGCTAGGCCTCCAGTAAGTCTTTAGCAGGTAAAAGTCTCTTTGGAAAGTCCTTCTTGACTATCTCTCCCGATTCCATAAAATGGTCACCCCCACCCTCACTTACAGTACAGCGCTTCCTGCCCATGGGTCCTGTCCCCATACTTTAACAAAATCACCTTTTTGCACCAAAGACGTCTTCATGAATTCTTTCTTGGCTGTTGGCCACAGACCCCATGAACTCCCCACCACCAAAACTTCATCAGATGGTGCCCAACGTGGGGCTAGGCATCTTTTCATCTGAACTCTGAGCTTTGGTGCAAATTCAGTAAGTACTTCTCTTTTCTTCCTTTACTCTCATTTCTGGGGCTTTTCTAGCTGTATGTTCTTATTGAAACATTTCATGTCAATTGCTCAGATTGCAATCCTCTAGCCCATGGCTACTCTATGAGGAGAAGAAAGCCTGCCATTTTGGGTGGAACTTAGTACCCTGCCCAGAATGGTAATAAGAGCCAGAAACTTGATACCCTCTCTTTATTCCTGTCCTTATACAAAGTTGTCTGTCTTGGGCATGGGACAGTCGCCTAAGTCAGCAGGAGAGCTGCCAGTCTTAAGAATCCCCAGTGAGGTTTCCTCCTCATTGCTCTAATGTGATCCCTCCCCACATCTCTGGTCTAGCCATGCCTGCATAGGATCTCTACTGGGAGCTGGCCAGAACCAATACCTGAGTGAATTAAAACCCAACCCAGGGCCATTTCCTAGAGAAGTTGGCTGTAAGGCTGTATGTGTTGGAATGTCGCTTAGATTATGATGGATTTCGGTCTTTACTGTTTCCCCGTCAATGTCCTCTACTACTAAACTACTTAAATTACAAAATTGGGTAAGTCCCCCTTGTAAAACTTCTCGAGGTTTTTTCCTTGGGTTAAAAATGGCAGGTTCCTTAAGACACTAAAGCATGGCCTCCACAGCATGCTCTTCAAAGACTAGGTAATCAAGGCATGACCACCAAGGTATGTTCTTAGAGGTACAGCCTTTTAGGGCACGGGCTTCAGGGTGGTATTTTGGTCCACATCCCAGGCACCCATCTGTAGTCCAGAATGCAATGGAGAAGCGGGTAGACATTAGCATCCCTCCTCTAGAGGCCCTCAGTTGGCCAGTCAGTGATCATAGTGACTTCGTTCAAGGGATGCCATGGGTTGCTTTGACACCAGGAACTTCTGACATATCCTGCCCTTGCGACGCCACCTGGGAGTTGGGGAGATTCTAGGGATAATGAACGTTCTCTCTAGTTTTCTCTCTAGGAGGAGAATGGGAGCTTCTCCATTTCTAAGCCCCCAAATTTCAGTTAAAAACAACCCTAAACTTCACAATAGCCTAACAAAATTCTCAAAATATTTAAGAGCAAGGAAGTGAAAAGGACAGGGGTACAAAAACACTCTTTTCCCTACCAAGTTCAGTCCTTTAGTTTTCAGTATCTATTCAAGAATTCTTTCTTGGCCATCGGCTCTGGACCCCATGAACCCATCATCCCCAAACTTCATCATCTCAGTCTATACTATGGTTTCCTAAGTCATGTGAGCTTGTTTAGGTCACCTGTCTCCATGTCTTTGGTCCTAGTCTTCAAACTGGGGTTGAAATTACTACTACCGTGAGGATTAAATGTCATGGTATCTACAGAATGACTATCAAGATGCTTGGGACACTGTAGGTGCTCAGAGCATGATAACTACAATTTTTACCTGTCAGAAAAGATCTCTTTTCCCAAAAGTTAGAAGGAAAAGGGCTATAGGGTATTTGGATTAAAATGTAAATGTGAGGTCTTAATTATTTAAATGTTCAGAGGAAGTCAATTATATTTCCATTAAAATGCAAATGTACATTTGAGTTCCTGCAGGGATACATTACAAAGAGAAATGGGCTGCATCGTGATGGGAGAGGAGCAGGGGGATCTCCCTGATCAGATGATAGGAATGAGGGTAAAGACTAAGGGTGGGTGTTTTATTAAGCTAAAGTGGTTTTTTTTTTTTTTTTTTGAGAAGAGAAATAGAATGAAAGACATAGAAGACAATAAGGATGTGCTCCAACAACTTGAGAATGGACAGAGAAAAGTTAGACAGTTAGATCTTCTACAGACAATTAGCTCCTCTGGGAATACCAGAAAATATTGGCTGACTTGGAGGGAATGTCAAAAAGTCAGCCTGGTTGTCACAATCCAAAGGGGTAAATTGCAACTATGACCTTTATTAGCTTCAGCTCCTCAGACAAAGAAAGCAGGTTGAAGGTGATATACTATTAGTTTCCTAGGGATGCCCATAATGAATTACCACAAAGTTGGAGACATAAAACAGAAATTCATTCTGTCACAATCCGGAGGTGAAAATTCCAAAATTAAGGTGTCAGCAGGGTTGCATCACCTCTAGAGGCTCTAGGGG
Source organism: Cryptoprocta ferox (assembly GCA_028646485.1). Classification (NCBI taxonomy): domain Eukaryota; kingdom Metazoa; phylum Chordata; class Mammalia; order Carnivora; family Eupleridae; genus Cryptoprocta; species Cryptoprocta ferox. The sequence goes on from CM053560.1 coordinate 55,000,523, forward strand.
AGAAGTCCAATGGCTTTCCTTTATTTCATCCTGTCTCTGTCCCTTTCATTCCAGGGTAGCAACGTGTCTACTGAAATATATTCTCACAAACGTGCCTGGTCCCCCGTGTATGTCACAGGAATTTATGTCAGAAGACAAGTGGGCCCAGCACAGATGTTTCCATCTCTACTCCTGGCTTCTGCAGAGATGGTTGTATGAATCAATGAGTGAGATATGTAATCTGTTCATGTAGCCCAGCTATACCCTTAGTTTCTCTCCAGAGCACGTTTTCCTAATGGTGAATCTCCTAAACGTTAGCATTTTTTTTGCAATCTAGATAGGCTGCAAATTTCTCAAATTATCAAGTGCTGGTTGCTTTTGCTTTAATAGTTTCTTCCTCAATTTCTCTCTTTCCTATTACATTTCACTGTAATCAGAAAAAAGAAATGAAGTCATACTTTCAACACTTTAGAGATCTCCTAAGCTAAACATCCAAGGCTTCCACTTACAAGTTCTATTTTGCATACTAATAAAGGACACAATTCAGCCAAGTTTTCTTCCAGCTATATAAGAAAGATCACCTTTCCTCCAGTTTAAAACAACATGTTCCTCATTTCCTTCTGAGTCCTCACCAAAACACACTTTTAATATTAATGTTTCCATCAGCACTCTCCTCATGCTGATATATGTATTCTCTAAGAAGTGTTCTCATTTGTGGTCCTTACTTCCTTTTAAGCACTTACTGGGATCTAGGTTTTTCTATTATGTGCCTGAAAATTCTCCCGGCCTTTACCCATCATCTAATTGTAAACCTTTGTCCACACTTTTAGGCATCTGTTACACCAGCACCCCATTTTCCAGTAGCAAAATCCATATTCATTTCCTATGGATGCTACAACAAATTATCACAAACCGGGTGAATTAAAGCAACATAATTTTATTCTCTCAGTTTTAGAGGCCAAATGTCTCAAATCAAAGTGTCTGCAAGGGCACATCCCCTCAGGAAGCTTTATGGGAGAATATGCCTTTGCCTTGTCCAGTTTCTGGGGCAATCCTTTGCTTCCTTGCTTTGAGGTCACATTACTCCAATCTCTGCATCTATTTTCACATGCCTCCTCTTCTGGTGTGTCAAATCTTCCCTGTGGGTCTGCACTAAATATCTTTATAGAACTTACAGTGCACTAGTGGGATTACCTAGAAAAACCATAAGCCTAAGGGCCAGGTTGTAAGGGAGAAATGAAGGGGGGACTTAAAATGAAAAGGAAATAAGAACAGCTAATACTTAGCTAAGACTGGTCAGTGTCCAGTTGTCTGGGCACCTGTGAAGCAGGAAAGGACACTTGTGCTTTACTATATCCTATCTTCATTTGATCATTACAGCATCAGAGACCATAGCCATATTCAGTTGTACATTCCAGCCAATGTGTATCTTCAATATGTGGACATCAGGAAAGAGTGACAAGGAAAAAATGGCCACAAAGAAGCAAGACTGAAATGTGGAAAGGTCTAAGTACTTGGAGGAATGCATGTAATGAGACAATGCATCCTCTAGGTTCATGCCCTGGAAAGGTGGGAAGGAGGGAAGGAGGGAAGGAAGGAGGGAAGGAAGGCAGGGAGGAAGGAAGAAAAGAAAGAAAAGAAAGAAAGAAAAGAAAGAAAGAAAGAAAAGAAAGAAGGAAAGAAAGAAAGAAAAAGAAAGAAAGAAACTCAAAAAGCTAAAGTAAGGGAACCTACCCAAATTGACATATTTCCTCTTCTCATATAGAATCTTCTGTTCCTAGCTGAGCCACTTATGGAATTTTCAGTTAAAGCTCTCTGAACTAAGAGCTGTGCTCTCAACTATCACCTGCCCCCATGAAATCCCCACCTCCTGGCAGATTGCTATACTACTCAGCTTCTCAAGGCACGACTGTTCTCCAGGGTTTCTAAAATCAGATTTTGATTTTTGTGATTCTTACACTATATTCTATGCTTACTTAACTAATGATCTGTGTTCCTTTACTGAAAGTTGGAGAATATTATTTTCTGAAGAGGAAAACCAATAAACTCTAAGAGTTAATAAGAAAATTAATACCTAAATGACCTTGAGTCTTATAAATAAATGTCTTTTTAAGTAAAAGAAATAGTTTTCTCTTAGGTCCCTGAAATTTCAGTCTAATGTAGGTTTTTATGCTCAATTTATAAAGCTACTAAAATAGAATTTACCGAGAAAGCAATAGAACAGAAACTCAATTAAGGTAACACAGTCATCTGCCTTAGTATGTAAAGCAAGTACATCAAAAGGCAACTCTACAGCAAGATGTAAGAGCAAGGTCATATATCTTTCAAAGGCTAAATTAAGATAAATTTCAAAACCTCTCTCCTTAACACCTTGCTAAGGAAAATTGCATTTCTTTCTACTATATTTACTAAAGTTGCTGTGCTTCCTGCCTTTAATGACCAACCTCTTTGACCAGGCTCTGCTGAAATCTCATAAAGATGAACTTCAATTACAAGCATAGCACAGTGCCAAGGTTACATAAGCTTACTGCAAACAGCTGTTCAGGGTCCAAAGCTTAGATGAGGGAGCCACCTCTCTACTTTTGCTCTGTTTTAAAACTACTCTTGAATGAACTGACCAAGGCATTATTTTCTTTAACATCTTTCTTTTCATCATCTATACATTTTTTTTTCAGTGCATACAGAAAGAAGATCAAAACTGAGGCTTATTCTAGTCTGTTTGAATTACCCTGAGCACACTGAATGACCTTGACTAACTGATTTCTAATGTTTCTCCTCACTTAGCACAAGATGGGTGCTTCCTCTCTATAGAAGCAGTCCCACAGCACCTGAGGAAAGTGAATGGGTGTGCTGGAGTTTTATCAGCTGAAAATTTAACAAGATTCATCAGTTTTCAAGGATCATATGTGTAACACAAGGTTAAGATAGGTATCATTATAGAATTAGACTCAGATTCCAAAAAGCCTCTTAGTACAGAATTAGAAACATTTATCAGAGTCCTGATAACTTAAACAAACAAATGCCTTACCCATTAATTGATATACCTATATATTGTCAAATCTTTAGTTTAAATATGCTAGGGTATTCAAATATTGTTTGCCCGTTGCTGACCTGATATTTCAGACTTGATCTCCCTTATTTTCACCTACTGCCCTATGCCACTAGCCCCTGGAAGACAGATCTTCTTTTACCAATCCTTTGCATTAATTTCTTCACGTTGTTGGTTTTTAAAGCCACTTAAAAATAACAGTGAGCACAAATCCATCACCAATGAAAGAGTAATAATAAATACACTTGGCCCTTGAACAACATGGGTTTGAACTGCACAGGCCCCCTATATGGGCAGATTTTTTTCAGTGCAGTACTGTAAATGTGTTTTCTCCTTCTTAAGATTTTAACATTTTCTCTCTAGCTTCCTTTGTTGTAAGGATACTATATATAGTACATGTAACATAAAAAAGGTGTGTTAATCAACTGTTTGTTATCAGTAAGGCTTCCTATCAACAGTAGGCTATGAGAAGTTATTAGGGATTCAAACATTTTACATAGATTTTTGACTGTGCAGGTAGTTGGCACTCTTAACCCCTGCATTTTTCAAGGGTCCGCGGTATAGAAACAATGATAAAGTATTAAAGACACTTAGAATATCCATTTTTAAATATCCTTAGATACCATTTTGAAATATCCTTTTCATCGCAGCTAAATTTTCTATTAATCTGTAGTAGGATAGATTTTCAAGGTGTCCTGCTGCCATCTTGTCCTCTCATATCCACCCATGCTCCTTCTCCCACTGCTTTCCTTGAACACCACTCCAAACGTACAAAAATACACTTAAGGTGTTTTAGAAACTATTCCTTCACTATAAAGAAAAAACGAGTTTCTCCAAATATACTTATTTTAATAGAAAGTTAACTAAATGGATACATTAGAGTTATGCCGTTGTCTGCCAAAATAAAGCTCTATTTTAGTGAATAGATACTGAAAACTAAAGGACTCAACTTGGTAGGAAAAAGGGTGTTTTTGTACCCCCGTCCTTTTCATTTCCTTGCTCTTAAATATTTTGAGAATTTTGTTAAGATATTATGAAGTTTAGGGTTGTTTTTAGCTGAAATGTAGGGGACTTCGAAATGGAAAGAGTTGAAGAAACATATAGGGTCATCATTACTTGATGGTAGAACAAAATATTATGGAGAATATCTCATAATGCTCAGCTATCTTAACCCTTCTATATTTCCTTCCTGCGACTGACTTAAAATTGGCATCAGCGTTTTTAGTGAAGAGCAGGACTGTTCACACTGACAGAAATCAGAGAATTTATTTATTTTTTTACGACTGTTTGAGTAGTTTTTGTTATCCAGTAAGTAGAGGAATTTCCTTGACTATCCAGACAGCATGGCCACATATTTATACGTGGTAATAAAGACTCTAATTGGTAGTTCATTTATATTTCCAACACAATCTGACACTCAATGCAGTTTTATCCAAACTCCGAGTTAGTTTTTAATAGCTTACAAGAATATACCTTTTGAATTCACATTTAAGCATGAGACTGCATATGTTTAATCAACATGTGAGCAACAATGAAGTAGGGAATTGGTACCCTGGACTCTAGACTATAATCTTTACCCTGAAGACCAACTTGACACTAATTACAAAGATTGACCAACTAGCTTTTGTAAACTTTGCGGGGATAAAGATATTATCTAACATATCTAGCCTCTAACAAATTGCTGAGGCAAACAGCAAAGAGTTTTATTTTTTCCCCCTACAGCAGAATTTATTCTATTTCTGATTCCTCTGTGTCTACACCACGAAGTATCTACTGTGGCCTCCTACGAAGTCACACACTGTTTCTAGAAGGGCTAAAAGATTTTTTTAGAGCTGCCCCAGGGAGAGCAATGGAACCATAATCCACTTAATTCTCCTAAAGTCACAATCTAGGAGTCCTCATACTTTCTTAATTAATGTGCTTACCTCTTTTGCCTACTCTCTGGATGAAATACAAGTTCCTTACAAAAAAAAAAAACTGAACTGCAAATCTGAAACATACAATCTTAAGAGTTATTGGTTTCTGGTTTGGGGGACAAGATGGCGGAGAAGCAGGGAGCTCTGTAATCCGCGCACGCCCGTATGGATTGAACTGAGAAGGACTGAAG
>CM053560.1:55006157-55047626 GCA_028646485.1 Cryptoprocta ferox
TGTACCTTGGGAAGATTATAGAAATTTCTTCTTTTGTGTTTATGAGAGCAAACATTACATTTCCTGAGAAACCTGTTTTTCTTCCCCCTCAAGAAAACAGGCTATTGAACCCTGCTCACAAAGGACTAACCTTTGCTTTTACTATGCTAAAAACATTGCCTTGTATTTAAATACTGAGGGCGCCTTCCTTCCCCATATGATAAGCATCTAAATAACCTACAGTCAATCACTATTGATAAAGATTATGCATGAGTCTTCTACCAATCTATGTTCTGGGAAATTTTTACATACCAATAAATTTGTCAATCAGGAATCATTGTCTAAGGAATTGCCACTCCTGTTTTGTATCCCATACACTTATTTAATAAAAAAGGCTGACTCTCTGGTCAGTGCAAAGATGCCTGCCAGCAGTGCAGAGAAGCCTGACTAGAGAGCAGAGATGCCTGCCTGCTGATCAGAAAGAACCTCATGGCTCTCCCATTCCCTTCCCCTTTCGCCAATTCCCCTCTCTTTCATGCCGACACCGTCCATCCTTCAGGGGAACCCTGGACCTGCTGGAGCTGGACTCCGGCAATAAAAAACTGACCTTTACTAAACAATGCTGTTTGCCTGGTGGTTAAAGGTCGCCTTTCTTATGGCTATACCTGAGGTTTTGTATACCTTGGTCTTATGCATCCTATGGAAAAAATGTACGCTTAAAAAATACCTGCCCTTCCCATAGGATAGCATGAGTGCCTGTAGCTAAGTTTTTTATGACAATCATTACTACTAAGATAGAATTTTAACTTCTGCAAAATCCATGTTCTGGAAAAATGTAAAAATTATCTATGAGAAATCATTTACTAAACACATGCTGCTCTTTCTGCTCCTTGTACCTTTCACTATAAATAAAGCTAGAGAATCAGACAGAGCAGAGATGCCTGCCTGGTGATCAGAAAGAAACTGGTGGCTCTCTCATTCCCTCTCCCTTTCGCCGACACCATCCATCCTTCAGGGAGCCCTGGACCTGCTGGAGCTGGACTCTGGCACATTTACAATGTATCTTTCCCTCATTCACTCAACATCTATTGAACACTCAACTCAGTTACAAAAACTAAGCTCTAGAAACACAGGAATTGACAGCACAAACATGGTCTCTGCCTTCACTGTGTTTAGAGTTTCACCACCTTTTCACCAAATTAGCTCAATTAAAAAAAATCTTTTTAAAGCTATAAAATCCAGTTCTGTGAAAGATTAAGGTATCAAAAGCATCTTTGCACCCAGTTCAAACATTCATATATATTAAAGCACTTCTGATTATGATCTGCAGCCTCCTGGACAACTGCACAGCGGTTCTTTTATCAATACTAATGAACTACTGTGTATTTTTTGTATTACTATTAGGCAATTAAAGGTGCACTGAATAATGTGCTTTTTTAAAAATGGTCTGTGGCTGCCTAAATGACATTTCAAAGTGGTATCGATTTTGGAAGAGTAGCAAAAATAGGTCATTTTAGCAAAGGAAATTCTGCCATAAGTGGATCTCACTGAACATACACCTATTATCGCTCATATCCAAATAACCAATTTTAGGCACTCAATGAATCTTTTTGATTAAAGCTAAATACCACTGTCAATCATACAAAGTTCAGCAAAATGGTGGCAACAAAATAGAATCAAAAGATCAAGCCACAACACATTCACCTTAAAACTTACAACCTTGAGACAAATGGGTAGAATCTTCCTGGCCAACTAATTCTTGAAAACTTTTCTCAAGATAACTCAATTTCAAATTAATTCCCTTTCCACAAAGTGGTTAGAAGAGAAGCCAAAAAATCATTACAGGACAACTACAAAATGAAATGCTACAAACAACTAAAAAGATACTAGGACAAGAAACTTAAATTTTCATATTTAAGATACTGCCTAGATTATATGAAAATGTCTCTCCTAATCGACACTATGGCCTATGCATTTCAGGAGGCTGGAAGGAGATGTTAAAGAGAGAAGAAATCCCTGAACAACTGGGCTTTACCAAATCTGTATACCAATCAAGTTTTACACACAACGAAATATACATACCTGTGCAAATAATGAAACAGCCTTCTTTCCTCCTTTCTTCACTTTCTTGCATCATTATAATCCTTTCAGTCATCCAAGATTAAAACCAGGGAGCTAGGCTTGACTTCTGCTTCTTTACCAACTAGATTTAACCTATTCTGGGTTGGTTTGTTTGAATTAAACTTGGAATTGCTTGAAAAGTAATTTGTAAGAGCACAGGCTATGGAGTCACACTACCCAGGTTCAAATTCTACTCCTACTTCTTTTACCCGTGTAACTTGGGTGATCCCCTGTCATCTATGAAATGAGTATTTACCTCTGAGTTGGAGGATTCAATAACTGAATGAGAAGTATTCAGAACAATGTGGACTATACCATAAGATCTATAGAAACATTGGCTCTAACGAGTATTCCTTAGGTTTCTTCTCCTTAGTCTTAATCACCTCCTCCTCCCAAGTCCTTTATCACCTCACATTTATAATGGTCTGTAATTCCTTTTTTTTTTTTAAATTTTAGAGAGGTAGTATGAGCTGGGAAGATAGATGAAAGGAGAGATTCTCAAGCAGGTTCCACTCTCAGCTCAGAGCTCAACACTGGGCTCCATCTCACCACGCTGGGATCATGACCTAAGCCAAAATCAAGAGTCAGACACTCAACTGACTGAGCCAGCCAGGTGCTCCATGTAATTCCTTCCCAAGCCCAGTGTCTTCCTCTTCCATTAGATCCTGAGGGGTACTAGTGCCAGATGATTCTAGATAAATCATTATTTTTTTGTCATTTTGCTCAAATTTCTCAATGGTATTGGTCCTTGTTTGTACAAAAGGTCTATCATCTTATTAATATTTGGTGAAATCTAATTTAGCCTCTTACACAGTAATTGCAAAATGAAGAAAAGGTCAAAGCAAAAAAGTGTGGAACAGAAACGTTCAGGAAGTTTTTATCAAACTATATAGACCATTTTTCCCTCCTCCCATAAGGAAATCCTGGGACAGAACGTCTTTTCAAATTATATTTTTTTAAGTAGGCTTCACTTCTAGAGGGGAGCCTAAATCAGAGCTTGAACTCAGGACCCTGAGATCAAGAGTCAGACATTTAACCGTTTGAGCCACCCAGGCACACCAATAATTTTTTAATTCATATTTGTGTCAATTTTTTCCTGTGTATATAATTTAATCTACCCCCCACCACTAAAGTCTGTAAATTCTTCAATAGCAGAATCGTCTGCTTTTGCCACTCCTCCCACAGCATTTAGTTGAGTCCTAAGTAAATAAAAGACCTAGAATTTGTTGAGTATGTAGTAAAATGGAATTCTGAATAGTGCTAATAAATATCAAGTTGGAAGAGCAAGATTAACTTTTTGATAATCAACTAACAACACTCCTTTTCTCCCAGTATATTTCTTCTTCTGCTTCCTTACTCTTGTCTTCGTGTACAGAGAATTGAAAAACTGCTTGTGATAGTTTTATCTAGATTTTCCAAAAATCTTAGACCCTATGGGGATTTTATATGTTTCAGAAATTTGGAATGCAGATATATCTGGAATGCAGAAACGTATTTATTTTGAACAAAACAAACACAGAAGAGATATTCCCTACCTGACTTGAAGAAATATCCCAATCTCTCATGAAAGAAAGGACACAGAAAGAAGAAAAGGATCAGAGAAGGCTGTGGGTTCACAAAAGGAGCCTTTTGCTGAAACAGCCAAGGGGAACTTCAAGGCCAGACCCAAAAGAGGAAATGGCTGTATAAGTCATAGGCAGATGGAATTACTGACATATTCAGTGTCTGTGTTCCAAAATCTGCATAGAAGTCACGAGATGGTGACTGAAACCAAAGGGCCAAAGTAAGACAGTAATGGTAACCTGGGTAGAGAGGGGGGTTTATGATCCAAGAATGTCTCCACAATCTTGGCACAGCTAAGAATTTAGACTTAGCTTTAGACTCTAGTGAGCAAGCAATGAAAATCTGGGTAGGAGATTTTCTACCCTTAGAGCAAGGGGGCTGTGGTTAGATTTCAAGGGCTTTTTTTTTTTTAAGAAAAATAAAATTATATTTCTTGCACCTCTGCATTTTGGAGCTGAGATTCAATCCCACTCCATAAGATTTATAGGTGTGGCTGTGACCATGTTTATGTTTTATCGTTATTTGTAATGATATTATGTAAGTGACAAATAAGTTATAAGCATCATCTCATTTGATTCCCCAGAAAACTATGAAGAAATTTTTTGTCATTTTGCAATTTTATAAATGAGGGAACAGAAATAAGAAATTAAGTAACATATGCATCATTATTCACAAATGGCAGAGCTTGGATTCAAACGTGTCTGATTTATTACAAAATCTAAGCCCTTCACCATCATCCCTTTATACCTCAAATTACATTATCAGTTATTGACAAAAATTTCTCCATTGTTCACCTAAACACATACATTAGTTCTTACCTATAAAGCATAACCTCCCTTTATGGGAGTACCATGAATATTATTAGTGGATTTGTGTCTAGAAGATAGAATTTTCTGGTGGGAAGATATAGTCAAAAAAGTATGATTAGGGGTGCCTGGGTGGCTCAGTTGGTTAAGCATCTGACTTCTGCGCAGGTCATGATCTCATGGTCTGTGAGTTGGAGCCCCACATAGGGCTCTGCACTGACAGCACAGGGCATGCTGGGGATTCTGTCTTCCTCTCTCTGTCTCTCCCCCACTTGTGCTCACAATCTCTCTCAGGATAAATAAACTTTAAAAAAAGTATAATTAAACTCTAAATATCCATGTAGATGTGTTCCAAAGAATTTGATATAAACAGTAGGGTTAAATTGGCAGCTTGGGTTGATATAATACTAAAATGCTATTAACAAAATAATTTTTTAAATTACTAAAGACAAAAATAATTTTGTCTAGAACTTTGCACTAATAACTATCATATAATTTATTCCTTATGACAATGTCACAGAGTGGGTATTATCCACAGTTTGTATGGATACCTGGGGATAAGGTTCAAATGAGGACCAGAAAAGATAAATAAAAATTTGTATTAGTACTATAGTTGAGCAGAACTTTATAATAACTATAATTAATATAAGTATTAAGTATCTAACAAATATTTTGATATTGTTAACGGGGAAAATGTATCAAGTATTGTCTTCTTCTCTATGCTTCTTGTCCGAAGTTTCAAAAAAGTAAAATAGACATAGAACATTTGAACATTTTATTAAAGTATAAAAAACATTTAAACTGATTAGAAAAACTCAGGGAGTTGCTTTTGCTCTCCTTATTTGCATATTCTTAATTGATATTGTTATCACAGAACCTCCTAGTAGAGCCAAACAGTCCATGAGGTAGCATTCCACAGTTGAGATTCCTCTTACTTTTTCACAGACTAATTATGATTTTTAAGGGTTAATTCATAGAAAAAGGAAGGCATATTAGTTTGCTACACCTTATCTCAACAAATGTCTACTTGAAGTATTCAATGAAAAGACATTCTTTGAACTGAAAGCCACATCAAATTAAATACTTATACTCTCAAAGGAGTTTCACAGAATCAGAAAAAATGGCCCAACAATTAACGAGTCCCTCATCCTTAATGAGGCACGAATTCCCAACTATAATATCTTTAAATTTTAATCCATTATCTTCCAAAATACTGCCTGTGATGGGGACCTCACCACACTTTCAGGAAACAAAAGTTCTCATTCTTCAAATTGTAACAAGAACCACCCTACCCTAACTTTCAGGTACAGTGACCATTTAGAAAGCATCCACAGCATCTCACACAGAGAAGGCACTCAATAAATATTTACCGGGCAAAAGAACAGCAATTGGCTCTTTTCTCTCCTCTAGAGCCACAGAAAACAACTTACTATTTTACATAATAATCCTTTAAGTTATTGAAGAGAATGCAATAAATCTTCACCCCTCCTTTTTCAAATATGATTAGACTTCATTGGGGAATGACCCCCAACACTTCAAAGTTAAATTTTCTTGGGAGCTCCTCCCTCTAAGCTCCTGTGTTAAAGCTCCTGTGTGAATTTTCAGTTTTTCCTTTATTAATGATTAATAAATCATTAATTCAAATTTTCATATATCAGTATAGTGGAGAAACAAAGTGTACACAGTAGAACCTTGGTTTGTGAGCATAATTTATTCCAGAAACATGATTGTAATCCAAAGCACTTGTATATCCAAGTGAATTTCCCCATAAGAAATCATGGAAACTCAGATGATTCATTCCACAACCTAAAAATATTCATATAAAAATGATTACCATACTGTAATACAAAATAATACAAAATATAAAGAAAAACAAATAACTTATTTATTACCTTTGAAAGCCTTCATGGCTGGTGTGAGGGACATAAGAGAGAGGGGGTTACCATGTAGCATGACTTTCACGATCACTAATGGAATCACTGCTATCTATTGAATGCTCAATGGAATATTTTTCTGCATGGGGGTCACTGTATATGATCACATGTATATTAACTACAGTACATTAATAAACTCTTGTCAAATACAGTAAGCAATATAAATGACAATAAGGAAGCAGAGGAAAGGGTCTATATCTGCAGGCAGCCTGACCTAGAATGAAGCAAAGCATTCCTAAGCTACTCTTTCTTGTATGGAAAAGCAAAGGACTGTCCATAGGTGCTTTGAAGTGACAAAATATACACTAGCGCCAGTTGTGGGCACCTTCCAACATTCTGAAAAATCACTGATTTCTGCCAAACATCATTGAGACCAACCATCCAAGCATGGGATATGATCACCCACAATCTCTCTCTCTCTCTCTCTCTCTCTCTCTCTCACGCACACACACACACACACACACACACACACAGAAACCATTGACTCAGTTGTGATCATGTTACATTTGGCATCACATACTACTCATATTGCAAGACATCACTCATTTATCAAGTTAAAATTAGAAATGTTTGCTCATCTTGTGAAACATTCAACAGAACAAGTTACTCACAATCCAATGTTTTACTGGGTATATGTAAAAAAAAGTAAACAAAAATTATACATAAATACACAAATAAATATATCATATATTACTAAATATATATAACATACAAACTACATACTGTGTTATGTTATACCATACATATGAATCTATAAATAAGACTATAAAATGTGTTGGTTATATAAATGAAATATTAATCTCAATGTTGACAGAAAACAAAAATTTTGAATGACTAAAAGTCTGATTCTAAATTACAGTAATCTCTAGCCTCCTAGTATCTTTAACTGATAATAAATCTATCAAATCAGATCTTTTTCAAACTAAAGTGAAACTCAGGATGATTTGAAATATGGATATTGTAGATAAAAACAGGGCTCACAAAGGCTCACTGACACCAAGTATCATAAATACTTAATAACGGAACTGGAACTTAACTTCAAGTCTCCTGACCACCTGGCCATTAATATTCCTGCTTTGATATTAAATAATCATTGAACACAAATATATTTGTAGAATAAAATTCAGTAAGTTGAAAATCTGGCATGCCAGATGACTAGTTGGAAAAGAAACAAGTGACTGAAAACTAAGTTATTTACTCATCCTCCTTAATGCCAAAATCATGGAAACAGCAGATAGTATAATTTGCCATTTACAGCAGTCATCTCTAAAAAGTCTTCATTTGTCTTACCAGAGTGAGATGAAGCACTTTACACAATTGTACTGTAGAAAGAATTTCTCACCTGCAGATTATAATACAAGGACAGCGATAACTGAAAAGAAGATATTTTGTGAACATCTGTAAGAGGAAAATATTCAGCAGCAGCGCATTAATCAATACCAATTGGATATGGTGAGCCAGTAATGCATACTTTATTTAACCACTTAACATTTGACTCCAACCACACAGATTCTTACTGTTAAATAAACTTGGAACACTGCACAGCTCATAAATATAATATTTCCTTGCATGTGCAATAGACTGTTTTAAGTTAATACACTTGCAAGCAACAATCCTTTACATTTTGCTATTGCTTGTTACAAGCCAATTCTGTGGTATCCATATTCAGCAGTTAAAAGGGAGAACAAAATATGGGCAATTCTAATACCACTAAAGAAAATAAAACAAATGCTAATGCTTATTTGCAAATGATTATAATTTAGTTTGAGATGCAAAAAAGGGGCTACATTCACATCCCTGGATGCAAGTCTCCAGCACTCATATAACTATAAACCTCAATTTTCTCCTCTTTATACATCTAGGTATTCCCATGTACCACAAATTAACTAGAGTGTGCAAGCGTGTGTGGAGGTGGCGGGTGGGGGGCACGGATTAATAGTGATGAAGAAGCTGTGAGCAAGCAGGATGATCTTCCATCTCAGAATTCTTAATCATCTATGCGGAAGTCTCTTTTGCCATTTAAGGAACATATTTGCAGGTTCTAGGTATTAGGATGAGGACATTGTTGGGGGGCCATCATTCCACCTACCATACCCACACAATCTGAAGCCCTTTGGATAGTGGAATGGATCTCGTAGGGCCCATAAAGATTGGGTTAGCTATCTATCTCTGGAATTTTGAGGGTCAAAGTTATAGAGTTTGTCTATACAACTGTAGTCAGACTTAATAGGGGTCTCTAGTGGAGAGCTGCTATTTACATGAAAACTGGACCTGATGGGTGAGAGCTGGCATAGGAAATACAGGTCCACAATCCATCATCTGAAACTCTCAGGACCAGATGTGTTTGGTTTCTGCACGGTAATGTGGTTTATAACTGTATATTACATAATGTTCCCAGTGGGGTCTGTAACTATATTAATTACTACTTCTGCAGTGAAACATGAATATTCATACTGAGATAAAGACTGTAAATAGTCTTACATCAGTTCATGTCAGGTTTCTGCCACCTCTTGAGTTGCAAAGTATTCAGTCTCTAGAGTCTTTTTTGATTTTGGAACTACATACAATATCATTGTGTTGGAAAGACCAAGAATCAGAAAACACATACAAATACACGTATGTATATACATATACACAAAAGATGTTCATATCATTGGTTGTCCAGTGAAGATTGGATTGAAAATTGTGCATGGAAATGAACCAGAAAAAAAGCCAGGTCAAATATACTCAAAAATTTAGTAGGTATTCTATTATAAACTTTTCCTTCTTGAATAAAAGGAGCTTTGCATATATGATTAAGAATCCTGAGATGGAAGATCATCCTGCCTCACCCATTGGGTCCAATATAGCAACAAGGGTCTTCATGAGAGGAAGCCATGAGTCAGAGAATGAGATGTGATGGCAGAAGCAGAGGTCAGAGAGTGAGTAAGAGAGACTTGAAGATGCTACACTGCTGGTTTTAAAGATGCAGGAAGAACCCACAAACCAAGGAATGCAGGCAGCCTCTGAAAAGTGGGAAAGGTAAGGAAACACATCCTCCTCTAGAGCCTTCAGAAGGAATGCAGACTGGTAGACACCTTCATTTTAACCCAGTAATTCCACTTTCAGACTTCTGACCTCTAGAACTTTAAGAAGATAAATTGGTGCTTTAAGCCACTAAGGTTGTAATAACTTGTTACAACAGCAATAGAAAAATAATACAGTGGAAAGGCAGGATAGAAATGCCAACATTAACCACCAATGTGTAACCAGCCTAAGTCAACAACAGACTTTTCCCTTAAGGCATGAAAAAATATCCCCCTCTTCAAATCGGGACAGAAAAGTAATAAACATGTATCACAAAGGGTATACGATATTTTCCTTTATCATTTATGTATCTTGATTCTCACAGGCAAAAAAAAAGACACAAACTATTGACAATTTTTTAAATCAAGGTTTGTAGAAAATAGAAAGGTTTTAAACCTTTTTATTGTTTAATAATAAATCAAGGAGAATTATAGAGGCTATAAATATATTATAGGTAGTGCAAAATAAAGATATTGTGAAACCATTTTCTAATAACTAAGCGGTATAGATAGAGTTGTCTCGTGCAATACTTTCCTGAGTACAAAAATAAAAACACTGTTCTGTTTGCTTTAAACTCTTCCCTAATTCTGAGGATATTAGTATTTAAACAGTATAATTACATAACAGTGTCAACCAGGAGGTTAGAGGTGTCTAGATTATATGATCATTTATGTGGGTCTCCACTGTTGCCAGAACCTCTTCTTTGTTTCAACTCCTGGCTTCTAAAAATATCTGCTAAAGGAAAAGCTGACTTCTCAGAATTATAATGGTTGGTGAGAAACCATTTCCCCAGAATTCAAAAGCATTTTTATTCTTTTTTTTAATCACACATAGATTTTCAACAACGGTCTTTAAAAACTATATAAGGGGAGAATGATTTTGTCAGTACAATTCACTTTAATCCTCCATCTTTCCTTTCTTTCACAGCTCAGTTTATAATTGGTGATTAAATGGGAATTGTCCTTTTTATTAAAAAATAAAATAAAACCCCCATGCCTAGTGAGCAAAAGCAATGAGACGGACAGGTCACACATTTTGCCTGTCCCCTGGTATTCCTTCTGTGGGTTCCTCTCAGCACTGACAAACCTAGTTGAGGCTTCAAAGAGAAGCTTTATGAGATGCTATATTGGTTTCTAGGGCTACCATAACAAAGTACCACAGACAGTGTGGCTTAAACAAAAGAAATTCCTCACAGTTTTGGAGGTTAGAAGTGTAAGATCAAGGTGTCAGCAAATTGGGTTTCTTCTGCGGTCTCTCTCCTTAGCTTGCAGACGGCAACTGCAGATGGCAAGATGCCTTCACATCTTTCCTCTGTGTGCACACATCCCTGGGTCCTTGGTGCCCCTTTGTGTGCCCAGATTTCCTCTTCTTAGAAGGACACTAGTCAGACTAATTAGGTCCCACTCTGACACTAGTCAGATGAATGGCCTCATTTTAACTCTATCACCTTTGTACAGGCCCCATCTCCAGGTCACACTCTGGAGGTACTGGCAATTAGGGCTTCAACATGGGAATTTGGACAGGGGGAACAGAATTCAGTTCCTACTAGATGCTAAGGTAGAAAGGGGATAAAAAAATCCAAAAAATAAAACCATTCAGAGAAATTTAAGTTATGGTTGTTGTTGAATTCTACCTTGCTCTTAAAACCTGGCCCATTCCATACTCCTGACCCAAAGGAAAGAAAACATCCAGATCTTTGTCTCGAAGGGCTAGTTCAGAGCCACAAGCTCCAAATAATATTTCCTTCTTCCCAGATCCCAGGGTGCCTCCTATGGAGGATGGTTATAGGACCCAGAAGCCTCTCAATCATTCTGATGCCTCCTTGGTTCAAAAAAGAGTCTAACTCTGATGCCCTAGCAGTACCCTCCAATTCCTTTCTAGCTTCTGGCCTGAAGCACAAATCTCTCCTATGTGAACAGCAGGGGGCCTTATCCTCAATGTAGGGCTCAACCCAGTCGATGGAGGGATGGGTCAGATCAAAATACCGGCTCCACAAAATTGCAAAAATCCCTTAATTGTACGATAAAAACTATACATAGCAAAGGAACTACACAAGTACAGGTATGAGCAAGGTAGAAGTTTGATTTTCACAAAAATTCAATGTGTAGCCAATGCAACAATGTATTTTTTCTCATTTTTCAAGTGATATTTCACATTAGTAAATAGTACAAAAACTAAAATCTGAAAGTATGTGCTTTAGTTATGATTTCTTTACAACGTCAAAATAACCAAAACTCCAATATCAATATTTCTTTATTTTTTTCTCTTTTGTGCATTCAAGAACATTTAATCATAAAGTTTCTCCTAAAGCATCAAGTATAAAACTATAAACATAACAAGCAAATTTCCATAGGCATTAAAGTTTATTTCCAAAAGTCCCATATGAAAAAAAAAAGTCCCATATGCCAGGAGGACATCTAGATGTGACCTCACAAATATGTCTAAATCTTATGACTCATTCATAATGACACATGATTCTCTTAGACTCCGTTTATGCCATAGTATTACTCACTCTCCAGAGCTGGAAGGCAACTTAGTTGTTCAAGTTCAGTATATAACACAGTGCAAAATCCATCACATTTAATTCAGCCACTACTTTAATGTCACCAATATTAGAGAGCTTGCTCATTCATAAGCAACCTATAGAATCTCTAAGAGGGAAACAGAAGTAAGAAAAAAACCTTTTTGTTGAACACTTACTATGTGCTAGAGCGAGCGGCTTTCAAGCAGGTGTCACTTTTGCAACACAAAAGATGTATTTGATGGCAATGTGGCAGATGAATTAGAGACATGAGGCCTTTCAGGTCCAATTAAGAGACTAACATCATAGCATAAGTGATGATGAAGGTTTGAACTAAGCACGTGAATAGCAGAAATGAAAAATATGGAGTGGAAGTTGCAGGCAACTCAAATGGAATTAGAAGGACTTAGGGGTTCCACTCTGAGACATTTTATTTCCAAACACACCTGAATGGCAGAGGAGTCGCTCTGGCCCTACTACAGCAAATCCAATCCAGAATACAAGTTAACAACAGTGGCAGTAAATACAATAGTTAACATTTATTAAATGCTTACTGTGTTCCAAGCACTCTCCTAAGTACCATACATGCATTTTCTAATTGAATCTTCACAACACCCTATGGGATATGTCTATTATTATGCACATTTTATGCCAAGGGAACTGACACACTGAAATTAAATAACTTTCAAGATTATTCTTGAAATTAAATGGCAATTCAGGATTCAAAGTAAGGTGGTCTAAATATAGAGTCTAAGCTATAGTTCAGCTCAAGACCTGAGCAAGGAGGTGATTTCTCACAGAAACAGGAATAGAAAATAATTCTACTGAAGAGTGAATCATTCATTTTTTATCCCCACCAACTCCATATTCCTCCTTTCTAGTTCACTGCCCATCAGTACAGAAATACAGTTGTCTTATGCATCTGAATGACAGGGTTTATTCCAAAGGACTTTTCTTTGGGAATGAAGGTCTCAAAAGAAACATCACTACTTATTTTCATTAAGATGCAATAGACCTAAGTGATTATATGGTGTAAAGGTTTTTAAAAACATTTCAAAGGTAAGTGCTACCACTGGAAAAAAATTTTTTTAAGTATTTCATCAGACATTAAAGTTGAAGTCAATGAATTTCTAATGTCACTATTGTTTCCAATTTGTTCATTATGATTTAAGTTATTTAGGTTTTGTTCTTAAAGGTACACTTCTTTCTAAATAGACTGCACTTATTCTAAGTAATATGTCCATTGTTCATGGAGTACTTCATACAAGTAAAAACTTATCAAAATATAAATAATCTTATAGATTGTTAACTGTACTCTGGGTATGTAATAAACAAAGAACTGAGCAGTAACATCAAGTGTTTCATGCAAAACTACAGAGAATGACAGAGGTGGGACATGCACCAAGACTGGAATTAGCACCCAAGGCTGAGAAAGGAACTTAACAATGTCATCTACAGCATTCTTTGAAGGCATCTCTTCCTGCCCATGCTTTAACATCTCTAATTAGGAACTAATCACCTCTCACTAGTATAAAGCACTTACAGGTGAGAAACTCTTCAGGTAGGCCTGACTGCCCCAGAAAGTACTCACTTTTGAGCTGACTATTCATTTCAACAAAGACTTAATAGTAGATACTTATAAAAATATTCAGACTTATTCCAGGAGGGGCCAAGATGGCAGAGAAGCATGGAAGGTTTTTTGTTTTGTTTTGTTTTTTGTTTTTTGTGTCTCTCATCCCTAAAATGCAGCCAGATCAACACTAAAGCATCTTGCAGACCTAGGAACTGACTTGAGGATTAACACAACAGTCTTCACACCCTGAACCACAGAACTCAGCAGGCACATGGCACAGAGGGGTGAACCAGGGGAGAGAGAAGGTGCGGAAGGCAGGGAGCTGTTTTTGCTTGTGGAGAGAGGATGGAGATGGGGGGGTAGTATTGGAAAGCATCCCCCCTCCCCAAAGTAGCTGGAGAGAAAAGAAAGAGTACACAAGGGACTCAACAAAAAAGGGAGAAAGGAGAAAGAAGAGGCTTTAAATTCCAATAAGACTCTATAAACAGGGGGGAGCACAGAGTCTGAAACTCCACAGCTTGATACCTGGCAGTGCTCTGGGGGGAAGGGCAAAACCCAGGACCAGAGAGCGAGGTTGTTGGGATCCGTGGGCCACAAGGGGAGAGGAGGTTCACCTGCTAGGAGAACATTTGATGAGGGCTGTGCAGCCTCCCCCAGGCAAAAGTCCCAGAAGACCCTGGAGAACAACCACATTCGCTGGTGCTGGAACAAGGATATTAAGGGGGAAGCCTGGTGCCAGATGTGTGTAGATGTGTGTTGTGATTTACCATAATCTCTGAAATGCTGCTGCTACACAATCATGTGAACATTTTCTGGGGCAGGCTGGCACCCGGCTGCAGTCTCTGGGCATCAGCAACAGCACAGTTGTTCCTAGGGGGGGAGACAGGCACCCAGCCATTGCTTGGTGAGCCCTTCCCCAGAGGGTCAGAACAGGTCAAAGCTGCAGTCCCTCAGAAAAGGGAGGTGCAGCCTGGCAGCCTGATGGCTTGGTCATGGACAGTGTAAAAGCAGGCAGTGGAGGGAAGCAGGAGACAAAGAATGGGTACGCAATTGCTGATTAGGGAGAACAGAATTCTGATAGTAGAGACTGGTTGGCTGGGTGATGCCATTTTCACCCCTTCCATGCATGCGCATACACATGTAAAGGGACTATAACAATCCACCACAGTGAGCTAAGCAGCACCATCTAGTGGAAAATGGAGCCATTACATGAAGCCCCACCCAACTGGACCAACCTTGCTCTTCAGGAACACCACGAGTCTCTCTGCCTGCTTAGTTTACAGACTATAAAGTTCTTCAGAGTTTGACTTCTAGGAGAAACTGATGTAATTTCAATCATATTTCAGTCTGTTTACTGGTCCATCTATTCATTTTTTAATCTTATTTTTCAATATAGAAAGAAAAAAATTTATTTTCTATTTTTATTGAAAGTATTTTAAAATTTTTTTACTATATTTTCACTTTTTTGTAAGTTTTTTAAATACTATTTTGCATCCACCATTTCGTTTTATTCTATTCTAGTGTATTCATTTTTTCAAATTTTCAAATGTTTTACTTTTTTCTTATCTTTTTTTTCCTTTTTCCTTTTTTTTCTTTTTTTTCCCTCTATCAAACTCCTTTCAACAACCAGACCAAAACACACCTAGGATCTAACATCTTTTGATTTTTTTTGTGTTGTTTTTAATGTTTTAATTTTTTTTACCTTATTAATTCCTTTCCTTCCCTCAAATTGATGAAACAAAGGAATTCACCCCAAAAGAAAAAACAGGAAGAAATGACAACCAGAGACCTAATCAACACAGATACAGGCAAGATGTCTGAACCAGAATTTAGAATCACAAAAATAAGAATACTAGCTGGGATTGAAAATAGATTAGAATCCCTTTCTGTGGAGATAAAAGAAGTAAAAACTAGTCAGGGTGAAATTAAAAAATGCTATCACTGAGTTGCAAACTCGAATGGATGAAGCAGAGCAGCCAATCAGCAATATAGAGGACAAATTTATGGAGAACAAAGAAGCAGGAAAAAAGAGGGAAACTAGGGCAAAAGAGTATGATTTAAGAATTAGAGAACTCAGGGATTCATTAAAAAGAAACAACATCAGAATCATAGGGTCTCAGAAGATGAAGAGAAAGAAGTAAAAGGTAGAAGGTTTATGTGAGCAAATCATAGTGGAAAATTATCCTAACTTGGGGAAAGACACAGACTTCAAAATCCAGGAAGCACAGAGGACTCCCATTAAATTCAACAAAAACAGACCATCAACAAGGCATATCATAGTCAAATTCACAAAATACTCAGGCAAGAAAAGAATCATGAAAGCAGCAAAGGAAAAAAAAGTCTTAACCTACAAGGGAAGGCAAATCAGGTTCACAGCAGACTTATCCACAGAAACCATCCAATCCAGAAAGGAGTGGCAAGATATATTCAATGTGCTAAATCAGGAAAATATGAAGCCAAGAATTCTTTATCCAGAAAGGCTGTCATTCAAAATAGGAGAGATAAAAAATTTCCTAGACACATAAAAATTAAAGGAGTTTGTGACCACTAAACCAGCCCTGCAAAAATCTTTAAGGGGGAGTCTCTGACGGGAGAAAAGATGAGGGGAGGGGAAGAAAAAAAAGACCAAAAGCAACAAAGACTACAAAGGACCACCAGAAACTCCAACTCTACAGGTAACATAATGGCAGTAAATTCATATCTTTCAGTACTCACTCTAAACATCAATGGACTAAATGCTCCAATCAAAAGATATAAGGTAACAATGGATAAGGAAACAAGGTCCATCTATATGCTGTTTACAAGAGGCCCACTTTAGACATAAAGACACTTTCAGATTGAAAGTAAGGGGATGGAGAACCATCTATCATACTAATGGTTGACAAAAGAAAGCCAGAGTAGCCATACTTATATCAGACAATCTAGACTTTAAAATAAAGACTGTAACAAGAGATGAAGAAGGGCAATATATCTAATTAAAGGGTCTATCCACCAAGAAGATCTAACAATTGTAAACACTGATGCTCCAAATGTGGAAAGACACAAATATACAAATCAATCACAAACATAAAGAAACTCATTGATAATACCATAATAGTAGGGGACTTCAACACTCACTTACAGCAATGGACAGATCATCTAAACAGAAAATCAACAAGGAAACAATGGCTTTGAATGACACACTGGACCAGATGGACTTAACAGATATATTAAGAACATTTCATCCTAAAGCAGCAGAATACACATTCTTCCCCAGTACACATGGAATGTTCTCCAGAATAGATCACATACTCAGACACAAATAAGCCCTCAACAAGTACAAAATGATCAAGATCAAACCGTGCATATTTTCAGACCACAACTTTAAGAAACTCAAAATCAACCACAAGAAAAAATGTGGAAAGATAACAATACTTGGAGACTAAAGAACATCCTACTAAAGAATGAATGGGCTAACCAAGAAGTTAAAGAGGAAATTAAAAAGTACATGGAACCCAATGAAAATGAAAACACCACAGTCTAAAACCTCTGGGATGCAGCAAAGGCGGTAATAAGAGGGAAGTATATAGCAATCCAGGCCTTCCTAAACAAGAATGGTCACAGATACACAACCTAACCTTACACCTTAAAGAGCTGGAAAAAGGACAGCAAATAAAACCCCAAACCAGAAGACAGGAAATAATACAGATTAGAGCAGAAATCAATGCTATCAAAAACAAAAAACAAAACAAAACAAACAAACAAAAGACAGTAAAACAGATCAATGAAACCAGAAGCTGGTTTTTTGAAAGAATTAACAAAATTTATAAACCCCTAGCCAGTTTGATTGAAAAGTAAAAGGAAAGGTCTCAAAGATCACAACCAATACAGCAGAAATACAAACAATAATAAGAGAATATTATGAGTATGCATGAATAGAATGGCAATCTGGAAGAAATGGACAAATTCCTAGAAACACATAAACTACCAAAACTGAAACAGGAAAAAATAGAAATTTTTAATAGACCCATCATAACCATTAAAGAAATCAAATTAGTAACCAAAAATCTCCCAAAAAATAAGAGGCCAGGGCCAGATGGCTTTCCAGGGGAATTCTACCAAACATTTAAAGAAGAGTTAATACCTAGTCTCTTAAATTCATTCCAAAAAATAGAAATGGAAGGAAAACTTCCAAACTTTCTAGGAAACTAACATTACCTTGATTCCAAAACCAAAGACCCTACTAAAAAGAACTACAGACCAATTTCCCTGATGAACATGAATGCAAAAATCCTCCACAAGATACTAGCCAACCAGATCTAACAATACATTAAAATAATTATTCACCGCAACCAAATGGGATTTTTTCCAAGATGCAGGGCTGGTTCAATATCCACAAAACAATCAATGTGATACATCACATCAAAAAAAGCAAGAACAAGAACCACATGATCCTCTCAATAGATGCAGAGGAAGCATTTGACAAAATAAAGCACCCTTTCTTAATAAAAACCCTCAAGAAAGTAGGTATAGAAGGATCATACCTCGAGATCATAAAAGCCATATATGAAAGACCCAACACTAATATCATCCTCAATGGGGAACACTGAGAGGTTTCCCCCTAAAGTCAGGAAAAAGACAGGGATGTCCACTCTCACCACTGTGATTCAACACAGTATTGGAAGTCTTAGCCTCAGCAATCATACAACACACAGAAATAAAAGACATTCAAATCGGTCAGGAGGAGGTCAAACTTTCACTCTTTGCAGTTGGCATGATACTCTATATGGAAAATCCAAAAGATTCCACCAAAAAAACTGCTAGAATTGGTCCATGCATACAGCAAAGTCGCAGGGTATAAAATCAATGCACAGAAATCACTTGCATTCCTACATAAGAATAATGAAGCAATAGAGAGAGACATTAAGGAATTGATCCCATTTACAATTGCACCAAAACCCATAAAATACCTGGAATAAATCTAACCAAAGAGGTTAAAAATCTATACACTGAAAACTATAGAAAGGTTATAAAAGAAACTGAAGAAGACTCACAAAAATGGAAAAATATTCCATGCTCCTGATTAGGAAGAACAAATATTGTTAAAATGTCAATACAATCCAAAGCAATCTACACATTCAATGCAATAGCTATCAAAATAACACCCAGCATTCTTCACAGAGCTACAACAAACAATCCTAAAGTTTGTATGGAACTTGAAAAGACCCCGAATAGCCAAGGCAATCTTTAAAAAGAAAACCAAACCTGGAGGGATCACAATCCCAGACTTTAAGCTGTATTACAAAGCTGTCATCATCAAGACAGTATGGTATTGGCACAAAAATAGACACATAGACCAATGGAATAGAATAGAGAACCCAGAATTGGACCCACAAATGTATGGCCAACTAATCTTTGACAAAGCAGGAAAGAGTATCCAATGGAAAAAAGATAGTCCCTTTAGCAAATGATGCTGGGAGAACTGGACATCAACATGCAGAAGAATGAAACTAGACCAAATTCTTACACCATACACAAAAATAAACTCAAAATGGATGAAAGACCTAAATGTAAGACAGGAAGCCATGAAAATCCTAGAGGAGAAAGCAGGCAAAAATCTCTTTGACCTCGGTTGAACAACTTCTTACTAAACACATCTCCAGAGGCGAGGGGGGATAAAAAAAAAAAAAAAAAAAGCAGAAATGAACTATTGGGACCTCATCAAAATAAAACATTTCTGCACAGTGAAGGAAACAATCAGCAAAACTAAAAGGCACTGATGAAATGGGAGAAGATATTTGCAAATGACATATCAGATGAAGGGGTAGTATCCAAAATCTATAAAGAACTTATCAAACTCAACATCCAAAAAACAAATAATCCAGTGGAGAAATGGGCAAAAGACATGAATAGACCCTTCTCCAAATAAGACATCCAGATGGCCAATAAACACATGAAAAAACGTTCATTATTCATTATCAGGGAAATACAAATCAAAACTACAATGAGATAACACCTCACACCTGTCAGAATAGCTAACATTAACAACCCGGACAACAGATGTTGGCAAGGATGCAGAGAAAGAGGACCTCTTTTGCACTGCTGGGGGGAATGCAAACCGGTACAGTCACTCTGGAAAACAGTATGGAGGTTCCTCAAAAAATTAAAAATAGAACTACCCTATTTCCCAGCAATTGCACTACTAGGTATCTATCTATCCAAGGGATAAAGGTGTGTTGTTTCAAGGGGGCACATGCACCCCAAAGTTTATAGCAATGCTATCAACAATAGCCAAAGTATGGAAAGTCCCCAAATGTCCATTGACTGATGAATTGATAAAGAAGATGTGCTATACATACACACACACACACACACACACACACACACACATACAATGATGACTTGGCAATCAAAAAGAATGAAATTTTGCCATTTGCAACTACATGGATGAAACTAGAGGTTATTATGCTAAGTGAAATTAGAGAAAGACAAAATATCATAGGACTTCACTCCTAGGAGGAATTTAAGATACAAAACAGATGAACATAAGGGAAGGAAGCAAAAATATAAAAACAGGGAGGGGAACAAAACATAAGAGACTCTTAGATATAGAGAACAAATATAGTTGCTGGAGGTGTTGTGGGAGGAGGGATGGGCTAAATGGGTAATGGAATTAAGGAATTGACTCCTGAAATCATTGTTGCACTATATGCTAACTTGGATGTAAATTAAAAAATAAAATAATTAAAAATAAATAGGTAAAAATAAAAATATTGGAAATGCACAAGGATGAAAACAGTGCTTCTGTTTTCATTACTTATTTTCTATTGAGGATGAAACAGATTTATAATGTGATATGGAAAGTGCTAGGTCCATGAAGAAACTGCTGTAGCAGAGCAGCAATGATTGTTGACAGTCCTCTCAGTGCAGTGGGATAATATTTGAAACTCCTTTTTCTTCATCTCTTAGTTTATTGCTTCTAATTAAAAGGCTTGGCCTTAGCTCAGGCCGTGTTGACAACTTGGGTGGGTAGGAATTAGGAACACTTTTTAATTCAGAGCAGAGATTTGCCACTTTATCTCTGAGTAAACAGAAATTAAAATCTTCCCCCAAAGTAACTGAACTTTCACTTTAATCCCACCATTTAAGCTCCCTTTCATCTATCCATTACTGATTAAAGGAAAATCTTGAATGAAAGCTGGCTGTACAATCCAGAATTTCATACAATATGGAGACAAACTTCAGGGAAATGAAAAACATTACAGGTCACAGATGTTGGCTACGTGTCTTGGCAAAGGTCTGGACCAGAGACAAAATTCCGAAATGAGCAGGTTTATATTTAGCAGATTGAGGCAATAGAAGTCTACTACTAAAAATGCTTTGTCATGTGTTATAATGTAAAAAGTACAATATTTAAAGTCACATGAGCTGGATTTTAATCCCAGATTTATACAACCTTGTATCATTTCTTAATATCTATCCAAGCCCCAAGTTTTATTCTTTGCTATAAAATAATGTTATCAAGCCATATATTGTTTCAAGATTAGAATAAAACGTATACATCACTAGGGTGGCAAGTCAAAACTATTTCTTTTTCCCAACCTGCCTTCCCTTGCTCCAATTGTGAAAGATTTTATTTTGCCTTGCCTTCAATGTCTCCTCATTCTACATAGATGATAACTCTTTATCACTAGGAACGTACAGCTCCCAGCACACAAGGACTATGCAATCTCATGAAAACACACCACTACCCAGAAATACATGCTGCAATGAGGATTTATAAAATGAGTCACAGTCCTTTGCTTTCAGAGGCCCAGATTCTGATTACTAGGACCTCTTCCAGCCAGCATCAGCACTAAAAATCCGGCCTCTGATCACTACTTTAGAATTTAAGATCCAGCAGCATACATCAGGCTGAAGCCAACCCCAGAGAATTTTACATGTTCCCTATTTATTTCCACTGCACACCCCTCTTGGAAAATTCATAGCCAGCTAAATACACCTTGCTTCAGCCTCCTAACACTCTTACTCATCATACAAGCAGTCCCCTCCAGCAAGTATCCCCATTCACAAAATACTCTGGGCTCTCTCCCCATCCCCTTGACTCAACTTCCTACTTTTCTCCCTCTCAAAACTTTCTTTCACATACTTTGGAGGGCTCATTCTATGATCAACATTGTACTTTAGTAAATGTTCTTTCCACCTTCTGGGCTACTATGCAACCTAAGGGTTTTCCTTCCCTGCAGCGTTTCTAAATGAAAGCTGCCCCTCCCATATCCATGTCCTTATGTTTGGGAGATGGTCGTGGAGGTTCCTGTATCTCCACCTGGGCTCCTAAGCTGGCCCACACTAGACTGGTGACCCTGAGAGAGTCATTTAAACTAGCAAGCGTCGATTTCATCATTGGCAAAGTGAAAGTGATAACAATAGTAATCTCTTAGTTGCTGTTACAATTAAATAAAATAATGTATAGTAAGTATTTTGAACAATGGGTGACATTTAGTAAGTACTCCATAAATTAAGGTTATTATTTTCATCTTATGCCTCATAGCTTACCATAATTACCAGCTAATCTTTAATTGCTTTTCAATTTTAGCACAATTTTAGCACAGGTGCAATATATTTGTAGATCTCTGAATTCTCCAGGAGACAACACTTAACAAGTAGTAAAAATGGAACCATTTAATTTCCTTATAAAATCCAAAGGAATCTTTAAGGGTGTTCCACAGTATTTTCTCAAAACATTGTAAACTTTATTTGTGAAAGGAGGAAAACAACATGTTCTGGTTGGGTTAAAAGTGTTTATCACAAGAGAATACATGTGGGGGCAGAAAAGCTAAAACTCCCTTTTCTGGGGGTTCATGAATGCAATTAAATTTATCTTTACCCTATAAAGCCAAGAAACAGGTATATTAGCAGACTGATGGCAAGTATGCCACACACTTTGTTTTATATTCTGAGATACAGTCTGCCCATGAAAGCTCAACCTGGAACAGGAACACCAGCAGCACTTAAAGCACGGTAAGTACTTCAGGAACAAGTGAGCAAACAAAACAGCAGCCTCAGAGCAGTGGGTTTTGTTTCCATCTCTGCAGTCATCCCAGGCCATCACAGTCACTGAAAGCTTCTCACACCATCTACCCGAAGGTAGATGCATACTGCCTGCACTGTGTTTGCATGTGGATATTTTCTCCAAACCCAACATTTTATAAGGAATTTTTATCTAATATAACTGCTTCCTTGATCATAATAGCATTCATCATGCTCAAGAAGATGGAACTCTAAAAATAAGTTAGCAAAAAACCTGCCAGAATATCTTCTGCAGAATAAGAATTCATTAAAACAAAACAGAAAAAAAAATCACTTAACTCAAATTGGATCTGGAAAACCACAAGTCAATGAAATGAATTCACGGAGACTATGAGGTAACTAAGTGGAAAGACAAGACATAAATGGTTGTAATCTGCTTCGCTATTCAATAGAAGTCAACAGAAAAATGCCAGAATCATATTATTTAAAAACTTCAATATCAAGAATTATGCAATTTGATATTCAGTGCTTTTATAGAGTATATATCTTCATTTGGTTTATTTCAGATTTAAAAGTTATTCAACTAATCTAGGTTATAAGCATTTTGAAGGTAAGGACTTAGTTATCCTTAATACTAGGCATAGTGCAAACAAACAAAAAATCCCGCACATGTTTTAAAAAAAAAAATTCCCTCCCTTTACTTCATACAATCAAGAGAGAAGGAAAAAAGTTGGGAGGGACTGGGAGCAGGGATGTAATACATGTGACTTTTCATAGAGATTCTCATGGCTACTATGCATTGTAACATACACTAAAATGTTGGATTACAGGTAACTTGTTCTGTGAGTGTTCCACAAGATAAGCAAACATTTCTAATAAATTTAACTTAATAAACAAATGATATCTTGCAATAGGAGTAGTACATGATGCCAAACATCACATGATCACAACTAAGCCAGTTGTTCTTCTCTCTCACTATGGGATTGCAGGTGATCATTATAAGCAATGTCACATTTCCACAAAATCCTCAAAAGGGGGCAAAAGCAAGGGTCATTGGATAGGTTCTTTGTTAAAGTTGCATGAAAATAAAGAGATTTCATTGAGCCAATAAACAGCAGTGATTCCATTAGTGAGAGTGAAAGTCATCCTACAATAACCCTCCTCTCTCTCTTATCTCCCTCACACCAGCCATGAAGGTTTTCAAAGGTAAGTGCAGGTTAATTTATGTTTCTTTGTATTTTATATTTTGTTATTTTGTATTATATTGCAGTATCATAATCATTTTAGTTTTATATGAATATTTTTGTGTTGTGTAACAAATCATCTGAGCGTCCATGATTTCTTATGGGGAAATGTGCTTTGATATACAAGTACTTTGGATTACAAGCATGTTTCTGGAATGAATTATGCTCACAAATCAAGGTTTTACTGGGCTAATAAGTCTCACATCCCAGGAAAGCCCTCACATTTAACCCAAGCAAACAGAGATAGCTGGTCATCTATAATGAGATCTATATTATTCAACACTATTAACTTGCTGATCTATCTACTTTAATAGGCCCTTGATGGCCCTTTAAACATCTATTTTTATGATTTTCTTTGCTTTATATTAAAGCATCTAATATTCTGAAAAAAGGATAATTGTAGTTG
Organism: Cryptoprocta ferox; assembly: GCA_028646485.1. Taxonomy (NCBI): domain Eukaryota; kingdom Metazoa; phylum Chordata; class Mammalia; order Carnivora; family Eupleridae; genus Cryptoprocta; species Cryptoprocta ferox. The sequence goes on from CM053560.1 coordinate 55,030,380, forward strand.
TGCTCAACCTCTGATGGAATTCTTGGCCCAAAATGTCCAATTTTATTTCAAATCAAGCCCTGATTATAAATAGGCTTTTCTGATCCTATTATTTTGCTCTGCAGAATTTTGGAGCTCTGAAGAGGAAACTAACAAGTCCCATCATTATTTTGAGTTAAATTTAAGTCTGTATATAACATGGTATAAGTTTCAAGAATATGCCAAAACCCACTTTTCCAATAAATGCTACACATGCTGAGATACTCATTTCCAAAATGGCATTAACCACCACATTTAATAAAGTGGATCTATTATCAAAGCTTCTCTAGCCAGTCATAGAGACAGAGGGGTTTATTTTGAATATCACCCTAATAGTTGACAATAATGAGGCCAGAACAAATGTTTGATCAACCAAGTATGCAAGCCATATTCATTTCCATGTTGTTACAAAATTACACAGAACATATGGTCTCTGCCTATAGAATTTTTTTTTCTAATTTTGATGTTAACTACCATTTAGTTACTTCAAGTACTGTTCATCAACTTTAAGGGTTTTTGGTAGCTTGATATAAAATCATTAAAATATAAGAAAGTGCTCAATTTCAAAGCACTTCATCCACCATATTCAAAATTGAATATCTGACATTTTTCTGATTTTCCCTCCCAAAGGGTTCTGGAAAAAAATTAGTCAGGTTCAAAGTCCCAGGCTTGGGCTACCAACCTCTAGTATAATATTTTATCATCTGCCAATATTCTGGCCTTTTACTATGCCAATAAAATGATCTTTGCTGGTTTAGAAGGTAAATTTTAGAAGCTTAGATGACTTGAACAAGAAATTATGACCAAGGAGCATCCTAATTAGTGCAATCTTTAGAGTTATCATGTTAGTAATTGACCAATATAAATGGTTAAGAATCCAAGCTCTAAAGCCTGATTGCCTGGGTTGAAATCTTTTATTACTTACTCTCTGTGTGACATTGAAAAGTTAATTAAACTCTCTGTATCGTATTTTTCTTATCTATAAGATAGGGATAATAATAGCACCCATCTAGTACTTTGAGGAGTAATTGAGTTAATATGTGCAAAACTCTTAGAATACATAAGACACAGTAGTCTCAGTGGAAGTGTTTGATTTTGTATTATCATTTTATCTATGGAATAGTATTTTGCCTTACTGATTAAATTATATTTTCTTAGTAAAAAGCAGTTGGATTATAAATATTTAAAATGAAATGTAATCTGTAGAAAAATACAAATTTCAGATACAATACAGATTAAATACATAAATGACAATCACATTATGGTATATACTGGGAATTAGAAAAAAATTCACTGGACGCCTGGGAGCCTCAGTCTGTTAAGCGTCCAACTTTGGTTCAGGTCATGATATCGCAGCTCGTGAGTTTGAGCCCTGCATCAGGCTTGTGCTGACAGCTCAGAGCTTGGAGTCTGCTTCAGATTCTGTGTCTCCCTGTCTCGCTGTCCCTCCCCTGCTCTCACTTAGTCTCTGTCTCTGTCTCTGTCTCTCTCTCAAAAATAAGTAAACAATAAAAAATTTAAAAAAGAGAAAAAATATTCACTGCATTGATCCAAAAAGCTAGAACAGTTAACTAGCTTAAAGTTAAAAGATTTTAAAATTCCATTGTAATGGAATAGACATTTAATTTACAGAAAGAATTGATAAAACAATTTAAAATTCATATTTTCTTACCCTCATAGAGAAATTACTCATGTTGTTTACAAAATTTTCCAATTCAGAATCAGTCCTGCTAAAACAAGCAAACAAAAACACATCAGCATATCATAAACAACATTTAAAAAAAATTTTTTAATGTTTTGTTTTTGAGAGTAAGGGAGTGGAGGAGGGACAAAGAGAGAGGAGACAGCAGATCTGAAGCGGGCTATGCACTGAGAGTAGAAAGCCAGATGCAGGGCTTGAATTCACAAACCCAGAGATCATGACCTGAGCCCAAGTTGGACACTCAACCAACTGAGCCATCCAGGAGCCCCTCAAACAGCATTTTTCAGTTCAGATATATATCAAGGACTCACATACTGGACCAACTTTATATATTATACTGAATATTTTTCATTACCACCCTTTCCTATAGAATATAACTGCTTCCTATAGTGGTATAAAAATGCAAAAATATCTTCTGGGTAAAAATTACTTGAAATATTGTTCAGCAAACATTCTTGAAGAAAAATTTCTCAGGTGCTTTTTACTGAAACACATAGGCTGTCTTGTCTTTTTCTCCAAAAATAAAGTACATGAGTTGATCACATTTGGGAGTTATTGGGTAAATAAGTACCTTTGTGTTCAGATGAAATCTTTTAGAAATAGCAAGAGGACTAACTAAAAGGGTGTTAAACATTTTCCCCCTGGTGTCCGAGAACTCAAGAATAAAGCCACAGGCAGTAATGAAAAATTAGAAAAACTCATATTAATAAGCATTAATACTCAGGGATAACGTTAGAGATTTTGAGAGGAAATCTCACACACACACACACACACACACACACACACACACACACACACACACACACACACACCTTTGGTAAATGTGATAACAGGCTGCAAAAAAGACCATCCAGTATTTGATGGCTTATAGCCACAGGGATGTATTCCCAAAAGCATAGGTATGAGGATCAGCTGTGGTTCCAGTGACTTGGGTTAGGTTCAGCTGGCTGGAAAGCCCTGCTCAGGCTGTGGGTTGGACTCAGATCTGTACTCCATGTGTTCAATCTAAGGTAAGACTGAGAACCTAGCACTACCTAGGGATCTTATGGGGGATCAGTAGAGTACAAAATGGGGCAAGAACTTTTAAACCCTCTGCTTGTGCCTGTCTGCTAACCTTTCATAGACCAAAATAAATTATATGACCAAGCCTAACATAAATGGGGCAGTTAAACATATTCAACCCACATTTGGCTGGGTCCCTAATCCCCTACCTGGATCTTGCCAGCTCCCCTTACTCTAAGGCCTGGTCCATGAATTTCATATCTTTGAAAAATTGCTGAATGTCTCTGGAATCATGGTATTAACTTCTCCCCTAGGTCAAGCATCCTGTGGCCTCATCGTTTTGATATTGACAATAGTCTGGTTCAAAATCAAGTCTCCTCTGTAAATTGCTAAATTTAATCTTATGATTTCATTTGATGGCAACTTCTGGAAGGCTAGCCTCAGAGCTATGACAAACCCCTTCTCCTCCTTGCTAGTTATCTTCTCTCAATAGGCCTGCTGCTTAGTTCCCAGAGTACAGTGTGACTGAGACCTTGTGGTCTAGGAGACTATTACAAATTTTATGCAATGCACACCTGGAAGCCTACCACTTTCTTAGGCACCTCCTTAGTCAGCTTTGAACTTCATTTCTCTTACATGCACCTAGTTTAATAAGGCATTACTCTTCTTATGGCAAATATGTAAAATTGTATGTTACACCTATATTTGCAATATTTGGATTAAAGTGAGTTGGTAGGCAGCTAAGACTTTAGGTTTTAAGCCACTGGCCCAAGATCACAAAGTTAATCAAAAGAAAGATAAAGTGAAACCAAATTCTTTCCATTCTCATTTCACTGAGCTTCTGACTCCCCATGCAACTCTGGTTAGTCTGATACAGTTAAAACATGAGAAGTTGCCAGTTCTTTACTCAAATGTTATTTTCTTAGCATATCCATGAATTATAAGAGATTAAATACCTATTTATCACTTTTTAATCATCTAATAAAATGTGCAGTCTTTAACATGAATCTGATCATACTCATCAATGTTCAATGAAATGAATAAAACTAAGCATTTAATCTTAGACTCTTGTTCCTTTTTTTTATTCTTTCCTCTAACAAGAATCTTCATCTTCATTGACTTGTTTCCACAAATCTAACAAATGTCTTCATGCCTATAAAAATTTTCTAATTTTTAAAGATTAATTATTAGATTTAAAAGTCCAGGCTTTGATATATTTCATCTGTTAATGTATTCACGCAACAACTACTGGCTGAGCACCTTTTTTGAATAAGCCAGTGGTGGACACTATGGTTATTTTATCAAACACAGAGCTAAGGCTTTTAGGTTTATGAGCAGAATTTCATATATTATAGAATATATCCTCAGCATTGATGGAATTTTGAAGGACTTAGAATATTACTATGTTTATAACATTTTAACTTGTGGAAATTCTCTTTGTCTCTTACTGTTTTATTAACATTCAATATTACACATAGATATTTTGCTATTGCCCTGGTCTAATTTTCTTTCAACTCTATTAGATAAAGAGCACATTCTTCTTATCTAAGTATTATCCTTATCTAAAGATCCTTAATAAAGCTAAATTAAAAATCTTTTAATAAAGCTATGTGAAAAATATTTTAATTAATGCATTAGTCACAATATCTTATTTTGAATGCTCAACCTACCATTTTACCCATGGAAGAATAGGAATTCTTATGGCCATTGCCCCCTGCCTTCAATTTTAAAAACTTATACATATACATGTAAAATTTATGTGTATATAAGATAGTCTTTGAAACTATTCCTCTGGAAATTACTAAAATTCAATATGTAACAGATTAGGAACAAATATGAAAATCAAATGATGATTTCAACCTATAAATCTTTTGTACCAAGAACATTTGACATGGATCACTTTTTTCCCATCTTCATATAAAATTAACACTGTGGCTTAAGAGTTTTATATTCCTTCCTTAAAATAACATTTCTCATAACACGTAAATCTTTGCTAATACTAAATTCATAAACACTTGTAAAATAGATGACTGCATTATAAACTATAGAAACATTTCTCTTATTCTTATTTTCATTAAGTTCCTAAAGCAAACATTCAGATGGTTTTGCATCCTGTATTATTATATAATGTGAAGTCAAAGCATAAGAAATCGTTTATATTTGACCAGTTTTGATCTACAAGAATGTCAATTTTCTCATTTCAACCCAACAGTTGTTCATTTGTCTGGATCACTTTCTAGAATACGAGTTCTTCAAAACCAGGGACTGTACTTTATTCCTAAGGTACATAATTTACATAAGTTATATGTGCACAAGTGCCTTCCTATACCTGAAGTATATAGGTTTGGCTCAAGCATTCTTTTTATTCCCTTAAGAAAAGGTCAGTGCTCTTTAAAACTATTTGGAATGGGTCACTCTAGCCCCTTCAGGTTGCTCTTAAAGCGTTCTTGCAAGGAATGATGAGAAAATACATGAAACCCTGAATGCAATGCCTGGCACATAATAACTCTGCAAAACATGTGCAGCTATCATTAATATTGCTAAAATAGGGACATGTACAGGCTATAAGTAACAACTCATATGGTGTTCTACCAGGAATGATGAGAATAGCTCAGCTAAGAGTTCCAGGAAGAATCTCAAAAGAAGGGTTGGGAGTTTCCACAGATATATGGGGGTGAAGATTTGTGTAGAAGAGCCATGGCTAATAGCTAATATAGCTAGAATCCAGGGAGGATTCTGTAGATGATATGAAAAGAATCAGTTTAGATTTTAAAGTACCTAATCTTATTGATACAACACATTCAAAACTTTCAACAGTTCTCAGCCCATTTAGAAAGAAACATCTACGTATCTTGTATAGTCATTCCTTCTCTTTAACAGTTGTGTTAGGATCCACTGAACTACTCTCATTCTTTTGAATGCTTCCACAGGTATTTCATACTTCTTTAAAAATCTCAAATGTATTTGTTAGTATTCCTATAAAATCTAAAAATCCTACCGTGTAAATTTGGGGCTACATTAAAAGATCATTCAACATTACATTTCCAATCAACATTTCTATGTCTCATACTATTATGTCATTTTTGTTGATGTCCTCTAAAGGTGAGGAATTAAAGACAAATTATTTCTGAGAAGGACCCTTCAATCATTGAAACTTTGTCACATTTCTTTTAAAAAAAGAATTTTCTTCTTTGAATGAACTCTCTAATACTTATTATATGTTAAGGACCATGCCAATAAAATTTTATACATAATCTTATCAAACTCTCACACCCACTTTGTGGGGTATCGTTATCATTATCCAGTTTACAGATGCAGAAACTGAGGACAGAATGGCCATTCTCATCTTACTGAAAAGGGAAAATTCAGACACTTTAAGTAACATGGCCAGTGAGTAGCAAAGCCAGGAATTATATCCTGGCAACTTTATTATCATTTATTACCCTAAACCTACACTATACAGTCTCTTGAGAAGCACTTATAATCCACATATCTTCTCATTTGCACAATTATACTGTGCTATATTATAGTTTTGCTTATAGTTAAAACCTGTATTTGTCTGGCATCATACATACACATCTTCCTCCACTTGCAAAAAGGTAATTTCCTAATAAGCTCATTGTAAGTTGAAAATATCCTAACTCAAATATGTATTTAATACACCTAACCTACCGAACATCATAGCTTAACCTAGCCTACCATAAATGTGCTCAGACAACGTATATTAGGAAGGAGTAGGGAAGATGGTGGCAGAGTAGGAGGACCCTAAGCTCACCTCATCCCATGAATACAACTAGAAAACTATCAAATCATCTTGCATACCCCAGAAATTGACATGAAGACTGGAAGAACAAACTCCACAACTAAAGGTAGAGAAGAGTCCACATTGAAAAAACAGAGGTGTGGAGACACAGTTTAGGAGGGAAGTGGACCATAACAGCTACCGTGGAGATAGAGCTGTGGTAGCAGAGAAGGGCAAAAGACAGACTAGCACACAAGGGAGTGCATGAGGAAGATGACTCCCCACAGCAATTGGCTTGAAAAGCAAGAGGGGCTGAATTTCCTGAGTTCTTGTAACCAGTGGGGCTTAAAGCCTTGAGTTCTAAAGGTCAGCAGTTTTGGCTTGAGGCAAGCCCAGAGGCATTGGGGAAGTTTTTGGAGAGATGGCAGGGGAAACAGGCCAAGGACATACACCATGAAAATAGCAATCTGAAGAGTGCATGGGGCACACAGTGGGGAGATTATTCGCTCCCCTCAGACCCTTTCCCTGAGAGGTAGCATTCATGGAGACACCTCTTCAGAAACAAAGGAGCTGGCTAGTGCCATTTCCCTCCCCCGCCCCTTAGCATAAGCACAGAGCCTAGTGCAGGAACCAACACAGTTCTAACACTCCCTAACTTGCTTACACCAAGCCCTACCCACCTGCACACCAGTGGAATTGCCCTTCCTAGTTGCTCTTGCCTCAGTCCCACCACAGTGGGCCCACTCCCTCAGATCACCCCAAACCCCTGTCCACACCACATCTCTCAACTTGGAAGTTTTGTAGAGCCTCAGTTTTGGTAGCAGTGGTAACACTCTAGGTTCACAAGCAGACCAGAGCATACCTAGTTAAAATGCACTATGTTCAGGCCAGGGGCCAAACACTCTCCAAAACAGGGAAAGAGAGCCTCTGCAGACAACTAGCCTGAAGGGTAGTCAGGACAAAACATCAGAGCACATGCAGGACACATTGGAGATATTCCCTGAAGTGTTAGGCCCTGGGAAACAAGGGGCACTACACTGCAGGGAACTACAGGACCTCTTCTTTATTTTTTTTTTTTAAACTTTATAGTTTATTGTCAGGTTGGTTTCCATATAACACCCAGTGCTCTTCCCCACAAGTGACCTCCACCAAGACCATCACCCCCCATTACCTTTCCCCCTTCCCCTTCGCCCCTCAGTTTGTTTTCAGTATTCAAGAGTCTCTCATGTTTTGTCTCCCTCCCTCTCCCTAACTCTTTTTCCTCCTTCCCCTCCCCATGGTCCTCTGTTGGGTTTCTCCTGTTAGACCTATGAGTGCAAACATATGGTATCTGTCCTTCTCCGCCTGACTTATTTCGCTTAGCATGACACCCTTGAGGCAGGACCTCTTCTTTAAAAGGCCATTGCTCTCAAGGACAGCAGAAGTAGATAATTTTCCTAGCACATAAAAACAGGCACAGAAACTTAGAAAAAATGAGAAGACAGAGGAATTTGACCCAAATGAAAGAAAAGGACAAGGTCACAGCCAGAGATCTAAGTTAAACAGATATAAGTAACATGTCTGATAGAGAATTCAAAGTAATGATTATAAAGATACTCACTGGACTTGAGAAAAGAGTGGAAGACATCAGTAAGACCCTTAACATAGAGATAAGAACATAAAGGGCTCAATAAATGAAATGAGAAACATTCTTGATGGAATGAAGAGCAGGCTGGAAGAAGAAGAGGAATGATTTAATGACCTAAAAAACAAAGCAATGGTAAGTAATTCAGATGAACAAAAGAGAGAAAAAACTATTGTGCAAAATGAGAACAGCCTTAGGGAACTCAGTGACTCCATCAAACAAAGTAACATTTACATTATAGGAGTCAGAGAAGAAGAGAAACAAAGGGGACAGAAAATTTATTTGAGGTAATAATAGCTGAAAACTTCCCTAATCTGGGTAAGGAAACAGCCAGCCATATCCAGGATGCACAGAGAAGCCCAAACAAAATCAACAAAAGCAGATCCACACCAAGATATATTGTCACTAAAATGGCAAATATCTAGTGATAAAGAAAAAAATTTTAAAGCCATAAAACAAGACAGTTATATACAAGAAAAACCCCATAAGGTTATCAGAGGCTTTTTCAGCAGAAACTTTCCAAGCCAGAGGGAGTGACATGATATACTCAAAGTGCTAAATGGGAAAAACTTAGAGCCAAGAATACTCTATCCAGCAAGGCTATCATTCAGCATAGAAGGAGAGAGAGAGTTTCTGAGACAAACATAAGAGTTTATGATCACTAAACCAGCCCTGCCAGAAAGACTAAAGGGGAGGTTAAATAATATGCACCTAAACAATGAATTGGTCAACCAGGAAATAAAAGAAGAAATTAAAAGTAAATAGAAGCAAATTAAAATGAAAACACAACAGTTCAAAACCTTTGGGATGCAGCAAAAGTGGTTCTAAGAGGAAAGTCTATAGCAAACAGGTCTATGTCAAGAAGAAGAAATATCAAATAAATAACCTAACCTTATACCAAAAGAAGCTAGAAAAAAAGATCCAGAAGAAGGAAGAAAATAATGAAGATTAGAGCAGGAATAAATGAAGATATAGAGCAGAAAATAGATCAATAAAACCAGGAGCTTGTTCTTTGGAAAAAAAAATCAAAATTGATAAACCTCTAGTCAGACTTACCAAGAAAAAGAGAGAGGACTGAAATAAAATTACAAAGGAGAGAGAAGAAAGAACAGCAAATACCACAGACATAAAATTAGAAGAGAATATTATGAAAATCAGTGCAACAACTGTGGAAAACGGTTATGGAGGTTCCTCAAAAAGTTAAAAATAGAACTACTCTGAGATCCAGCAATCAGACTACCAGGTATTTACCCAAGGAATACAAAATATATATACATATACATATATACATACACACACACACACACACATATATAATGGAATATTATTCATCATTTAAAAAGGAATGAAATCTTCCCATTTGCAACAACCTGGATGGAGCTACAGAGTATAATGGTAAGTGAAATAAGACAGTCAGAGAAAGACAAATACTGTATGATTTCACTTACGTGTGGAATTTAAGAAACAAATGAACATGGAGGGGGGAAGGAAAGCAAAGAAACACACTCTTAACTATAGAGAACAAAGTGGTGGTTACCAGAGGGGAGGTGGGTGAGAGGATAGGTTAAATAGGGGATGGTCTGCACTACAGAATGCACTTGTGATGAGCACCAGGTGATGTATGGAATTGTTGAATCACTATATTGTATACCTGAAACTAATATAACACTGTATATTAATGGGAATTAAAATGAAAACTTAAATTTACATTAGCCTTCAGTTGAGCAAAATCATCTAACAACACCGATTTTATAATAAAGTGCTGAATATCTCATGTAACTTATTGAATATGGTACTGAAAGCCAAAACAGAATGCTTGTATGGGTACCAAAATGGCTGTAATGGGTTGTTCAGCTTTTCGCCTGGCTGGGAGCTACAAGCTCTCTACCACTGCCCAACATCACAAGTAAGTACTGTACCTTCATATCACTAGCCCAGGAAAATATCAAAATTCAAGATCTGAAGTATGGTTTCCACTGAATGTGCATTTCTTTCACATCTTTGTAAAATTGAAAAATCCCAAGTCGAACCACAATAAATCGGGGATCATCCATATAACTACCTGCCAAAGGGATGGGTCTTAAACATTCACTGCTAAGTGACTATATTTTTACTTTTTTTAAATTTCTCTATTTGTCTAATATTTTAATAAGAGGCAGGAGGGAAAAAGGAATAGAGGAAATGTTTTTATTATCAAAGTTCAGTTACCAGCTTTCCTCTTCACGACTACATAAATAAGGACATTTTAATACCCTAATTAATATCCATTTTTAACTCTATGCCATGTTTTTATTGCCATCCTCTTATTAAAAATCTAATGAACATTAGCATGCTGACAAGGATAATAAATGCCAACAATTCATATCCAGTTATTAAAGCTAATGGTTTTCCCATTGGAATGTAATATATGTTTCAGCTTTTTTGCCAAAAGCTCAATGATACTTTTATCTCCAGTCGACCAATTGCACATTTAATTTAATACCTATTAAATGCAAACAGCAACCCAGAAATTACATTGGAGTTGTTACCCGAGCCATCAAGAGCCAGTGAAGATTAGGTAAAGGACTAATACTAGTTGCAGACTGGAAATGATAAACAAATTCCTGCCTCAGCAAAGTGGCTTATTTGAGAAGACAAAATAAGTCCTATGACAGACTCTAAGACCAACAGCAGGACAGATGTTACTGCTTCTCATACAAAGCTGAGAGAAATATCACTTTAAACATTCTTGTTTTTAATAACCCTTTCAATGAGCAAGTCTTACCTCTAAATTCTATTTAGTTTTCCAGCAACTACAACATTTCTTTCTTTGTTACACTATTTCTCTGAATCATTAACTTGACACCTTCTTTCAAAAGGAAGGGGATTTTTTTAAATAAAATTAATTAGAAAACCTGAAGAAATGGATTTGGACCCACAGGAAGGACTTTCTGCCTGAAAAGTTTGTTGGACATGATATTAAGAAAGGTGTCAAAGAGTGTATTGCTTACTGACATAGACATATTGCCTGTCTAAAAAGTTAATTGCACTAAATCTAGACAAAACCATATGGCTATTTGTTCTTCAAGAAGAGCAACCAATACAAATACAATGATGCTCATGTGCCATGGGTAATAAGTTATTTGGTCTCTGACCCAGGAGTCTCATACCTTCAGCCAGCACCTATGAAACATTAACAACCTAACTTCATACTTCTGAAGAGGGCAAAATCAAATCCAAGAGCTGACAAAGTTACTTAAGGTAAAGCTAATTAAACTCTCTAAGCATTAGTTTCCCCATATGTAAAAAAGGAGACATGATAATGTCCATCTCAAGTTTTTAAGAGTATTGAATATTACACCTCTAAAGTCTCTAGTACAAAGAAAATACTCAGCAAATGTTTGCTTTTCCTTAAGTATTGCCACATAAAGGAGTATTTAAAACCATGTCAAAAGAAGGGGAAGTTTATTCTAGTCATTTACATTCTCTACATTTATCCAAGTGCAACTTTCAGTCCTTAGAAAGTTAGTTTTTATAGAAATTTAATACGGAATCACACTATACCATCATACTGAATTCTATTTGATCTCATTATAGTATTTCTTTAATATATAGCTACATTCTATTTTAATGCTATTAAAAATGTTTTTAAATGTGTTATGTATATTCATAAATTATATCAGTATGCAGTTTTCTGCTAGATTTTATAAAATAAATTGGAGATTTTCCATTAATTCTATATACTTTAAAAGACTTTGATAAAGACTGGCATTATCTTTTTTTTTTTACCTTTATTTGAGAAAGAGAGAGGGAGGGAGGGAGGGAGTGTGCTCAAGCAGAAGAGGGGCAGAGACAGAGAAAGAGAGAGAAAGAATCCCAAGCAGGCTCTGCACTCTCAGTGCAGAGACTGATGTGGGGATTGAATCCATGAACCATGAGATCATGACCTGAGCCAAAACCAAGAGTCAGATGCTTAAACAAGTGAGCCACTCAGATAGGTATCCCTATCTTATTTCTTTAAAATATGTATTGGGGTAACTATAAATCTTTCTAAGATTCATGTTTTTATGAGGGGATAGTTCTTGGATTTCTCCATTCCCTTCACTGTTGTTGCTATTAGTCTGGATTCCTGTGGGGACAGACTTTGTAATTTCGCCCACATTCCCTTTCTCAATCCTATTATAGAGGCTGGCAAGGTGACATAATTGCTTTCTATCCTCTCTTGTAGTTCAGTAGTGCCATGTAAGGCCGTGTTGTCCCAGTTACATTTGAGGCCTGAAAAGAAAACCTAATGTTTGTTATGGTGGATTGAGAACAGGAGAGGAGAACCTCTTCTCACAACACAACCTTATCTACCCTTATTACTGGCCCATTACAATACATCCAGACTTACAATCCCACCTTTATTGTCAAAGGAAGCTTCAGGGTAAACAACACCCCCTCCCACAATAAGTTAGGATGTGGTAAAATCCCCACATTGGTTTGTTTAACTGCTTCTCCACCATTCTCTCAGCCTTTGCTAGTCTGACTTTAGCAGTTCACTATGCTCTTGTGGAAGCCCATTTACTGTGCCTGCTTCTTTCCTTTACCTCTGTTGAATCATAGGCAATATGGTACTTCCTTCAGTCCAAGTCTATCTTCAATATGCTTTTCACAATTTCTTTAAAATCATTTCTCTGTTATAGCACTAACAGCACCCCCCCCCATATACGCATATGCATGGATATGCACACTTACATGAATTTTGGTCATTTCAATGAGATTAGGGGGAAATAGTTCCAAGTAATTACACTGAAACAAATATATCCACCATAGAATTTAACTCAAAAATGGTTAAAAATTAAAGAGGTCAAAGAATAACCTGGGGTAGTGAAAACTGCTAGGAAACTATTATACAAAATTCACACATGAGGCAATTGCTGTAAAGGCCATCTCTGATGAGAAGAATACACTGCGGAAGAAGTGATAGTATCTATTATAGGAATGGATTGGATATAGAAAACAATGAAAAAAGAAATTAAAAGTAAGATTATGATTTCAGTCCCATAGGACATTTTAGAAAACTAGGCAAATATACGGTGGAGGAGCGAAACTCCAAGTGTAAAACACAAGGTAAATAGTGAAGAGTTTTAGGAGTTTTGTGTTTTGATATGAAGACAGAATCCTAAAAGAATATATCCCATTGGTGGGTAGAAATATAGGACTCAACTTTTGACCTGGTGCTGCAGACCTGAGAGGAAGTCACCAACCCAGATGTGTTCTCTGAAGCCCCCAGAATAGATGGCTTTTCTAGGAGAGGGAAAGGGACATAGGACCAAGAGCTGAGTTCTCAGTTGGAATTCACAAGGAAGAAGATGAAGCATAGAAGAAGAAACTTGGACCATTTCTAGTACTGGTTTCCACCCTTCCTTTAAATTATCTTTTGTTGTCATACTGAAATATTATCTTCTTCATTTTAATCCCATTTTTCCAAACTGTTGTTCTGTAATGATATTTATAGCTATTCACAAAAACAACTTAAAATTTCAAGATTTTAGTGATATTTTCTATTGTTATTCAAGTATACATATATCTGAACTGAAATTTTCATCCATTATTTCCAGTTCCATAACATTCATCAAAATGTTATGAAAAATGCAAAGCTGAGGGTTTTTGTTGTTGTTGTTTAAAGAGAGAGCATGCATGAGCAGGGGAGAGGGGCAGAGATAGAGAGTTTCAAGCAGGCCCCATGCTCAGGGCAGAGCCTGACACAGGGCTCAATCCCACAACACTGTGATCATGATCTGAGCCAAAATCAAGAGTCAGACATTCAACTGCGTGACCCACCCAAACACCCCACAAAGCTAAGCTTTCTATTAACTATAATGTAGACTACCTACTTCAAAATGTAATATGTATTATTATCTGGTTTGTGATACTTGGACCAATTTTCAACCTAATTTTTGATGTTTCTAGCCTAGTCAGTTTATTTAGTAAATGAAATTTCAGGGGATTATCTACCATACACTTTACTGAAAATCAATACTCCCAAATGCTTTTTCTTTATTCAACAATTTCTACATTTTTGTCATCCAAATAATTTATTTTAAATGCTGGTTTACTCTCTCTAGCCTCCTTTTTATCACAAGTCTTCTGACATTGTAAAGGGCAGTAAGCACAAGATTTTAAATATGATAACATCCTAATGAAGAAATCAGGAGTAATAAAATTTAACAACAGTATATAGAAAAAATGAATGAAAATTAGTTACCAATATAGTTTAAAGAAAATGAGGCTATAATTGTAACAGGAAATATTTTGTCAGTAGCAAAAATGGATTATTTTATTAATCTAAAAATGACTGTATGTCAAGTACATCCCTGAGAATTCTGGCTTGGATGGTTGTGTCTAAAGACCTGATATATTTGTAAAATCTGTATGCCTCCAGCAAGAAAAGAACAGAAAAGAGAACATGACATCAGAGTGGGTAAAGTATGCTAAGGTTATACTGCTAAGTCGAGTGTATAGGATTAAAACACGATGCTTGAAATCTCAAAATCAAGTTATTGCACTTCATAGCAAAGGTTCAGACTACCTCACTAAGCAGGGAAACGCAAATAAATCTCACCAAAGGCAGGCTGGGATTAAAATAAAGGTACTGAAAAAGCAAGAGATACAAGTCTAGCAACCAGAGGGAAGATGCCTCCTGAAACAAGGAGAGGGAAACAAAACAAAACAAAAAACAAAGACCACTTGTACTAAATAACACAAAAATGTAAGTTTTACATCTGTAACATGGAACATTGTTTTTTGGTTTTGGTTTTGTTTTTAATAAACTTGGATGGATACTTGCTGTTGTGGAGATCTTAGGGAAGTAGATCTATAGCAAACAGAATATGCTGAAGATACGCGACCACCTACCTCTGATTCTACGGGCCTCTGAAGTGTATGTAGTCCCTAGAGAGTATCAAAAATTGGTTTTGTTTTCTCGTTTAAAGTGGGAATGGGCTCAGCACTATGCTATGCACTGGGCCACAAGGATGCCCTCTGTGAGTATGGAGTCGAGAGAAGAAAACAGTGAAGCAGTACTGTGTGGCACAACAATACAACTGTGGTACAAGATGTCAGGGAAGTCATTAGAAGTGACAGTTCCTCTAGAGACAAGAGGTTAAAAAGGCTTTTGGATCAAGAAGCAGAAGTCCAGGTGAGAAAAGAGATTTAGAAGGTAGCCAGGTGAAAAAGGGGTAATTAGTCAAGAAAGAGGGCACAGCCCATGAAAGGTCAAAAGGGAGAACACACAGAAGGCTCAAGTGAATGAAAGGAGTGTAGCATTGCCAGGAAGTAAATGTTTTTGGGGAGTAGCATGAAAAGTCCTCTGGAAAATGGCATTCCTGGGAGGGTTTGTTGTTGTTGTTGTTTTGTGTTACAGATTTTTTTAAACTATCATAGTCGTCATTTTTGATGAAATGATAAATGCAGTGTTTATTTTTCTGTAATGGGATCTTAGAATAAGATATATTATCCTCAGAATACATCCTAATAAAACAGACATTCAACTCAACCTGAAAATATAGGATTCCGGCAAAAATAAAGCATTGTTTTTTTAAATGAACAAAATGGGTATGTTGGCTATAAGCATGGTTAATCAGAGACCCCCACCCACCCCAATCCTAACAAATTACCTATGCAAGTCCATCAGAGAACTAGAGAGTGAGGAAAGAAAAATCTACAAATTAATTTGAATAGATTATTTTGTAAATGAAACTGGAAGAAATTTCATAATTTAAATTAGATTTGAAGTTATTATATAGATAAAAAGAAATCATAGGTATGGACAAAAGGGCCAAAAGCAAAGAAAACAAAAAGTAGAGACTGGGAGAAATTTCATAATTTAAATTAGATTTGAAGTTATTATATAGATAAAAAGAAATCATATGTATGGACAAAAGGGCCAAAAGCAAAGAAAACAAAAAGTAGGTAAGAGAAGATGGGGGGGAAGGTCCTGGGAGGGAAGGATCAAGAGAGAAAATATAAATATGTTCTCTGGATTAGTATTAACAATGGGTTTTTAGTGAGCAGCTACCAAATGCAGATCATCAGCTCATCTTCTGTTCTTTTCCTGTGCCCAAGGCGCTTTTCCTTTATAGTCTAATTTAATTTTTAAAATAACTCTGACAGGAGTTACCATTACAGTTTTATAAACAAGTAAATTGAGGCTTAGAGAACTTATAAAGCTAGCCCAAGAGGGGGAGTGGGCAAGATGGTGGAGAAGCAGGGAGCTCTTTAATCCTCGCACACCTGTATGGATTGAACTGAGAAGGACTGAAGGGATAAAACTTGGATTTGCAAGTGGGGGAAAGAAGAAACAGACGCCAGAAAGAAGACAACCTCAAAGATGCCTGAGTGAGTGACTGTGATCTGGGAAATTAGGGGACGGGCGGCTCCCGGTGGTAAAGGGGAAAGGAGCCCCCGAGCCCAAAACAGGGAGAGCGCACTGTGCCCCGGAGAGACCAGGGGAAGAGAAAGAGAGACGGAAAACGCACCTAGAACCATCTCTAAGGGAGGAAAAACTCACCCGTCTCCCCATATATAACTGCCGGGCGCCGGGAGAGAAATCCATCCCATCTGGCCGGGGAATTCTTCCTTGGGCGTAGCGGCAGCGGCATCCACTCCAAGCCGCACCGGGAGCGGCAGCGGTGTGAAAAGCGGCAGCGGCGGCGCCAAGAAAGGCGCCTTGAAAAGCGGCAGTGGCGGCGGTGGTGGCGGCAGCTCTGCGAAAAGGGCAGCGCAAGCCAGGCCGGGAGACCGGCCCCAGCGGGAACGCATCTCATCCCCGGTGACGGTGTTGAACTGCATGGACTGGGATTTGGAAGTGAGGCGGACCGTGGAGAATACAGTTTGGCTCACCTGCAGCACAGGAAGATCGGACTCAGAAGGGCAGTTGCAACCTGGGTTCCAGCAAAGCATTGAAGCGGCGCCATACCTCTTCCCTCAACCACCAAGGCGGGGCCTCGGAGAGAGCAGCCCCCGAGACCTGACCTGACGCCAGACCACGCCCATCCACACAGGGGAGTTGTCTTTTTTTTTCCTTTCCTTTTTTCTTTGCTATTCCTTCTTTTCTGCTGCCATCCAGATATATATCCCATAGCATATTCTTATCTCTCCTCTTGGCTGGTTATATGCTTTTAGACTGCCCACAGA
>CM053560.1:55048126-55081427 GCA_028646485.1 Cryptoprocta ferox
AAAATAAAAATAAAAATAAATAAAAAAAATAAAGCTAGCCCCAGTTACCCAAGCATTTTCTGACCCCTAAGCCTATATAAGTTACTCATCCCTGGTGGAAGTGAACATATCACTGAGAAGAGAGATTGAAGAGATTATCTGAAGATCTGGCCTAAATGCTTCTCTATAACATGTTACACAAGGAAGAGTGCATAAATTTTTTATAAATTTTTTGGGGACATCCTTGACTGATTGGTGCAATTTAGCATTCTTTTCTAACACAAGCAAAGACCTGGGTTTAATTTTTGCTCAATCCTGTTGTCTTCACAGTTCGCAAATTCTAACACTGGTCAGTTGTCTTGTACGTATATACTGATATTCACAAGGGATGTTTGGTGACACTAAATGCAAATAAGCAGTTTCTTCATCTCAGTTCAAAGCCCAGAGGGAGGCCAAAAGCCTTTTTCTGTATAGAGAATTAACTGCGGTGATCATTGTCAACCAGTCTCCTTCAGACTCTGTATCCAAGTCCATCGTTCTCAATATAACCCCAGATATTCTGATTCAACTAATCTTGGTGTAGCCCAAGCACTGATTTTTTTTTTTATTTCATCATGCCAAAGTGCATCCAAGGTTAAGAACCACAAAATCAAGCCAATCAAGATAATCCCATTTCCATATAGCTCATGATTACTTTAGAATGAGCAGGGGACTCAAAATGGGCCAATGAAACAGAAGAGAAATATTTTGGATCAACTCTGGAAAAACCTTCCTACCTCTTAAAAATAGAAATCAACGAAAGATGCATTTCTTCTTTTGGACTTTGTCATGTCTGAAATTGATACATGGGTCTACAGAAAGGAAACAAAGTCCTGATATTATTAATGTCCGGGATCCACCTGGCCTCTGAACTTCTAATTATGAAAAATAATAAGTCCCCTTATTGTTTTAACCCTATTTGACAGGGTTACCTATTACTTGTCCCCCAAATCATCATTACTGATCTAGCTCATGATACTGATGATTATATCTCATATTTGGGTCACCAAACAATCCTGATAGTATATTAAAAAGTTACCTCAGTTTTTAATATTATTGTTCAAGATTAATTATGTCTTTACCAACATCTTGCAGATCATTCAAGTTTAAAAATAAAGACTTTTTTTCTGAGTTTATTCCATTATGGCCATCCAGCCCAGCCCAATTCTTAATACTATAATAGCTACAAATAGTTCCAAGAACCTAATAACAATAAGTAGTCTTGCTTCTTCCTCATTTATTTGTTCAGATGGTCAACGAACACTTCGCAGTTTTTTTAATAGACCAGATGCCATGCCCCTGTTGGAATACATAGATTTTAAAACATATTACCTTCTCTTGAAAAGCTCATAGTCTAGTAAGAGAAACATAAATATGAATAAATAATTATAAGAGCAGGTGATTACTTTAATCATAGAAACTAAAAAGATAATATTTGCAGAAGAGCCAAGGCAGGTTTGCAAACAAGCAAAAGAGAGAGAGAGAGAGATTTATCAATTCTTACTTTTATTAAATCTCCAAATGTCTCTGCTTATAAATAACTTCAATAGCTCCTAAGAAAATAGGAAAACATAAATAAAAAGTCAAAGTTCAGTGGCTAAGATAAATAAAGGACAAAAATGAAATACCTCAATTGTTGAGTTTGAAATTATTCGAAACAATATAAAAGTACTGAAACTTTGACAGATGGATTTTTTTTTAACATCGGGGAAGTTGTTCTCAAAACTGAATACTTTGCACAACTGTTTTATTTGAAACAGAAGGACACTAATGAAATTGCCTTTTCAGAAAGTCAAAAATAAGAGCAAAATATCCCTATATCCTTAGGTATCAATTTTCCACATCAGTCATATCTGTTTTGCTAGAAAACTAGCATTGCTCTATTGTGTTTTTCCCATTCCCTAGTAATCTTGATTTTGCATAATAGGACTTCAGAAACAACTGTCAAAAATACAACAGATTTAATTATACCCAGATTTCTAAGTCCAACTAAACTAGCATTTTATAGAAAAAGTACATTTTATAAAGCTCCAATGTTTTCTTCTATTTTTCTTCTCACTCATCATAGGTAAAATAGTGGCCATGGGAAAGAAATAATAGACTGTACTTGGTTTACAGATGCAGGCTCTCTTTGATACAATTTTAGATCCTAATATATAAATCCCCAAATCCTCTTGTCAGTTCATGAAAATATTGGATCAGACAATTGAGCCTAAGCAAAAAAATGGCCTATGTATTTTACAATCAGTTAATACCCCAATATCCTGCCAATTTTATAGTTTTACATGATTAAAAAAATAGTATCTTGACTATGCACATATTTTGTTATCCTAACCTCAAAAAAATTCTCTAAAAATTTTAATTTAAATTGATTAGTTGTCATTTCAAAATAATGTTGTATTTGCAAAATGGTGTTTGCCTGAATATGTGTCTTCGTAGTAAATTTAATTATTTAATGTTATTTGATATTCTTCCAGGGGAAAAAATGGTTAGAGAATTTGATTCTCCAGCTACAAATTATTTTACTGAAATCCTTCTCTTCCTAAAAATCCTAATTCTGGACCTTTAAAAAGACCAAAGGAGATTTACAACCTGGCCCTGATAAGGATAATTTGCAATTGTCCCAGCCAATCTTCTGAGTACCTGGATTGATATGCAGGTGTTGAGGAATCTAGCAAGGCATTGGAGTTGTCCTAAATTTCTTTTATCTGGAAGATTCAATTAGGTTTATGACAAATCCATTAAATGCAGGAAATAAACTCCATTCTGGAGCTGTCAAAAAAAGGAACAGAGGATAAGCTAGTTTAGGGAGCCTTGGGCATGCCTGACACTAGTTCAATTTCATTGTCAGGTGATGGTCCCAGGAGTCTTATGGACTCAACCCCTGATTGACAGCTGACTGGTGGACCATTCAGTGGGGAAATAGTATAATATTAGAGTTCTAGGGTTGATGGGTATAACTCGATCATCAACTCACTACTCCTCTTATACAGTTCTGTAGATTTCCAACTCTACAAACTAAAGATCATCTAATGGCTTCCTTTATACTGGACAGAGACCATGTGTGCTATTAACTTTCATGATAGACAATAGGATTTGCCTTGCATTTGCTTTTAAAGACACTTGATGTCAACTAATTCATGATTTAAAATCTTTTGACACTCCATTTTTAATAAGTATTTTCCATGAAAACAATTTTTTAAGATTTTGTGTTATTTTTAAAAATTCTATTTAATAGCCCATGCAACTTTATCTCTGGTAAATAAGCCATCTTACACACAGAACTATTTTTTGAAGTACTAAAAATAGCTCAGATCTTCCCTTTCCAAACACACACCCCCACACACATACATCTCTGTTGTCAAGAAGTCCCAAGAGTCCAGAATAAGAATCTTAAAATGTTCACTGAAACTGGCCAAAGAATATCTTTTAATTTTTATATTGTTTATGTACTCATGTTATGCAGTTATGCAGAAAATTTATACCAAAAAAATCAAAGTAGTTTTATACTTTTATACTTTATTATATCTTTCTAATGTCTCACAGTATGAGAATTATGTTCCAAACACAGTCTTAAGATTTAGATTTTTGAGGAAACCTTCCCCTTACCCCAATCATAACCCAGGCAGAGGTAAGATTCCTAGTAATTTTCAGCACATTTTACTGCTGGGATCTCAGTCCCACTCTGCTTTCTTCAGAGTCCTTCCCAACGTAATAATTCTCCAATCCACCCCACAGTCCAAGCTGATGCTTTCTGCTCTGGTTTTCATTCCCACCTTCATTTCTGGAAGCTGGAGATTTCTCTTTCTTTCTTGCAAGTTTAGCTATGAATTTAAGGAAATGTCTTTAGAATATTTTATTCAGCGTTTCTAGGCCATGAATTTGGAGGATGTTTTTATTATTTTTGTTAACTTGATTTCAAACCAGAAGAGCTCTTCCTTGATATTTTACCATGTTCATGCATCAGTTTCACAAGTGAAAAAATAATGTGTAAAAAAGAACATGCTTCAATGGGTTGCCTGATATTTTCCCATTTAAACTTTTAGATTTTTTGAAAAAACAAAAAGGCCAAATAGTTCATTATTTAATATTAAAAAGCATCAATATTTTTCGAACATACATAATACCCTAGAAACAATGTAAAAATCCAAAAAATCCTTATTTATCAATGGATTGATTCCTCAGCTGTAATGGCCCATCTAACTCCCTGATCCTGCATTCTTCCTATCCTATTGCTGAGGTCCTGTAGCTCTCATTTTTCACACCAAACTTCTTCACATGCTTGGGTATTGTTTCCCAACTGAAGGTCTTGCCTCTGGGAAACTTCTACACTGGTGCCTCTGACCTTCTTTCCTAAATTACCATCTCCCACTGCATGGTCTAATTCCCACTGGCCATGAGCCTGACAATAGCCCAAGATATGCTTCTGAATCAAGGCCTCTGTGATTAGATCACACATCCACCATCAGGTTCCTAGATACAATACTCCATCCCAATCCCCATGCCCACTGATGATTCTTTTTAACCCACTCATGCTAGACCTTTATTTCTGAAATGAATCTTAGGTATAGCCTATCAAGGCCTCGTCCCGAGAGAGTGTGGTATGCCTCACATATACGACCAGCCTCCCTACACTGCCTACCTGGTCTGGCTCAACTGATGGCCTCCACATCCCAAGTAGTGACATGTACTTCCTCAGGCAAATATCATCATGTCACTTCAAGCAGGGCACTATTTCTGAATCTGAGGTAAATGACATTTCAAAGCTGGCACTGTTCTACAAATATACTTCACAAAACAAAAGGCCACTACAAAAGGGAAAGAAAATTTTCTCAAGCTGAAGGGAAGAGTCCCTTCTCATTGATAAAACTGCTGACACCTAAAACTATTAACTCAATGGAAAAAAATAATTAAAGTTAGGGTGAGAAGAATGAGGGTTTGGTCCCAGCTCTGCCCATTTGCTGGCCACAAAAAAAAAAAAAAAATCAATATTTAACCTCAGAGTCTCAGTTTCATTATCTGCCTAAGATTCTAATATCTGGGAAATTTTTTAAATAAAACAATGCATGTGAAAATAGATGTATAAATGTTAATGTGTCAGATTAACATAAAGTATGATATCATTGACACACTTATTACTAGACCTCTTGGTCAGGGAAGAATTCATGAAAGACATGCAAAACTTGCTTTAAGAATTTAAAAAGTTGGCCATAAGGGCACCTGGATGGCTCAGTCAGTTAAGCATCTGACTTCGGCTCAGGTCATGATCTTACAGTCAGTGGGTTTAAGCCCCGAGTGGGGCTCTGTGCTGACAGCTCAGAGCCTGGAGCCTGCTTCAGATTCTGTGTCTCCCTCTTTCTCTGACCCTCCCTCACTCACTCTCTGTCTCTCAAAATAAAATAAAGATATATATAAACAAAAATTTAAAAAAATAAAAAGTTGGCCATATTCAACAAAGAATAATCTCACCCCTTTCACTATGGATGGATCTATATACCTTAAAAATTAGGTAAAATGGGAAAGAGTTCATAAACCAGAGATTTTCACATCTAATGCGTATCTGAAATTAGATTAACTTTAGCCCAAAATGTACATTTCTTTCCTCTATACTTTCAACCTATCCGCAGGATAAGGTGTGAGACATTGGATGGTTAAAATGGGCAATAATCTATGATGAGTTCATATTGTACAATGAATGATTGGAAGAAATATAGGTGATTTGATCCACCAACCCAACCCAAGTTAACTTTAAAATTCTGCAGTTTTAAAGGAGCCTTTAGTATGAACTTGAGCATAGTGAGAGAAAAGTTATTACTACAACAAAGCCACTCCATGCATACATTAGCTTGAAATGTACTGCCTCAGGCCAAAACTTCTACCATAAAAATCTAATGGAGGGGAAAGAATGGAGAAATAACTGGACAACAAAACCAGTAATAATATACACTTTTAGGGGCGCCTGGGTGTCTCAGTTGGTTAAGCGTCCAACTTCTGCTCAAGTCATGATCTCACCATTAATGAGTTTGAGCCCCACATCAGGCTCTGTGTTGCAGCTCAGAGCCTGAAGCCTGCTTCAGATTCTGTGTCTCCTCTATCTCTGTGTCTCTGTCTCTCTCTCAAAAATAAACATTAATTTTTTTTAAATATATACTCTTAAGTTCTATGATGTGTTCATGAAAACAACCCCAACCAAGTATTGGAGAAGCTCAGAAAAGTGATGTAATGATGGGATTAGACAAATGATAAATATTTTCATTTGGAGACTGAAAGTATTACAAAAATGTGATACTTTAAAGCAGAACTGAATGTACAGGAGATTAAAAAAGAAAACTTTCATTGACTCAATAAATTAACAGTTTAAAGAAAAAGCAAATCTAAGCCCTCCCCTGTTAATTTGTTGCATTTCTCCTTGTCTCCAAGGTTTCAAATATTCTTTTTGTGATATGGTTTTGAGTTCTTTGGCTATTTCAGACATCATTCTTTTAACACACTCCGGATTATCTCTGTCATTTAAAATGTGGTACTCAACATTGAAACCAAAATACCTCCAAAGCAGTATAACCAGTAACCTTTGTATTTTCAATCCTACTAGCAACATACTTTGGTTAATGCAGTTTAGGATTGTGTTATTGCTTGTTTATTTGTGGTTACATACTCCTAACTCATATTGAGCTTTCTGGTAATTAAAATTCCTTAATCTTTCTATATTTCCTTTTTTATATATCATACGTACAGCACTTGTTCATTTGAGTTTGAGATATGTATTCACAGCTTTAAACATATTCCTGATAATACTTAAACAAATGTCCTGTCTTAAAATAATATGGATACTGGGATTGAAGGAGGGGGTCAAGGGTATAAGTATGGCCATCTGCCATCAATCAAAATCCTGTCATGCAAAATCTATTTTCTGTTGTCTAGCTTATTCTGTCTAGCTTTATTTGATGACTTAGATTTCTATACCTATATCCAAGTAGTTAACAATAGCTAACATTTTTGAGCATTTACCAGGCATTAGTGGTTTAATATCCACTTTACATTATGTATCCCACTTAATCTTCAAAAGAACCCAATGAAACAGATAGTATTGCCATTTTAAAGGTGAAGAAATTGTGCCTTATAATGATTCAGTAACCTTCCCAAGCTTACACACTCTAATAAGTAGTGGAAGAAGGATGTGAGCCAGATGGTCTGAGCCCTAATCACTGTAACACTATATGCCATGTTGCCTCTGTTATTAAAATAATGAATATAATAGGCTCAAGGACAGAATTCTAAGATATGCCTTCATGAAAACTGCCTGATGACACTGATGCACTGAATAATCCTCTTTGGATATAGTCTTTCAAAAATTCACCTAATATTATGAACACTAAGCTAGTCATTCACCATCTTTACACAAAGGTAGCTTGAAAGATTTGGCCAATGTCTTGCTTTAGCCCAATACATTACTTTGTGCATTCCTCTGACTTACTGATGTAATAACACCCTCAAAAGAAGGGAGCTGGGTACTTTGATAATGTTTCTTCTTAATAAACACATCCTAGCCTCTAGGTATCATGGCTCGCTTTGCTAGCTATTCACCAACCATTTCTTTAAGTATTAATTCTAAAATCTTACCTACTTGCCTAGACCATAGTTTATGGGAAACTTCTTGACCCTTAAAAAGTAAGGAACATGTACCTACCTTTATTCTTCCAATACTAATCCCATTTTTTGCAATGAAAAGTTTTGAAGAGAGCAGAAAACCTTACCCCAGTCTGTTTCAATTTCGTTGCCCTTTAAAGCACTAGATGATTGGGAGTGTAGCTAATTTTGTGTCATCAGTACATAAAATATGTGTTTTGAAGTAATAAAAAGATGGCAACAAAAACTATAAAGTCATATTTGTAAAATAAAGTAATGAAATGTAAATTATTCCTACGTCTGAAGTAAATTCATGTAATTCCTTTCTATAAACTCTGTGCTTGAAAGTAAGTGCTTATGGCACACTCCAGCTATTGATTTCTTCAAGTTAATAATTTCTACTAGTGGTGTATACAATCCCTAGATGGTTGGTAAAACATCTGTCAGCCTATGTCACATTCCAAACAGTCAGTCAGTGGGTCAATAAAATTTGTGAGTGTCTTTGGTGTGGAGACCATTCTAGAAGATGCAGTGGGGAAATGTAAAGAAATGTATAAATCGATTAAGGGACCAATGAATCTCAATGACAGCTCTCTGGATAAGAAAATAGAAACTAAAATTTAGAGCAATTTAATGTTCCTCTTGGAACAGACACAAAGTTTTCCTGAAATGACAAGTTAGTTTAAATCTATATATTCTCACTTACATTTTTCCTGGTAATGGAAAACATGTTTTAAAAGATGTCGTATTTTACTTTAGTGATATATCCCACATGCTTTGGGTTTTAAGCTCTTTCTTCAGGCATAAGGATGTTTACTGAGTAACCAAAGGCATGGCAAAATGTCTACGAAATCACCCTTTGTGTCATTCCAGCAGAGAAGAGAGTGTGGGAGGTATACCCAGGGGAATACAACCAGGCACTCACCTCAAAGGCAGAGGTAGGAAGAATAAGAAAGACCATGTTTAAGTAAACATTTGGTAGCAGGATCCTGAGAACCCAAGGGATCATGATCATATTTAAAGACAACTCTCAGTAAACAGAGAAACAAAAATTAAGAACTGCACAGGCTGGTATAAAATAAGAAATATGAAGTTAACAGTGTTTGGACAAAGCAAAGAGAGAAATCCAGATCTTAATAAAATAGATCATTCCCTAAGCCAGCTCTGGATAAGTGGTCTGATTCAGATTGTTCTGAATGTAATAGATTAGTCTCTGAACAGAGACTTGAGAAGGAAAAACTGATGTGAGTCATCAAAACCTTACTAGTAAAGTTATTTCAACACAGCTTTTAGCTGCCTTCATTTAAAAAAAAATCTTCCAGATATAACCTAAAAAGACATGAATCAGGTGGCTACTAACTGATATTGTTATTAATACTCTGGGTCTTAACAGAATGTTGCGGGCTTAAGGTTACTTTCTTCTCTCACTGTGGAAATTACAGGTCCCAAAACACCGAAAGAAGATCATTGAATACCAAGGGTATTTTAACTCTTGCACCCCATAAGCTGACTACATAGAACCTCGAGAATATTTAATTAATCAGCAGATAATCATAAGTATTTTCATATTCTAACTCACTTTTTTGTGACCTCCATTTCAAATCTCCCAGAATGCATTTAAATGCACTTGATCTCAGACCAAGAGCTTCCAAAACAGAATTTCCAATGGAGAGAGCCCAGGAATCTTAAGTATGAAACTATCTGCTGTCAGATTAGGTTCTGCCATTTACTTGCCCTGTGATCTTGGACAAGTCTCATTACTTCTCTAAGCCTTAGCTCCCTCAGCCACAAAGCTATGTGCAGAGTAGTACCTCCTCCTAAGGTTGCTGGGAGGTTTGCAAGAAATCACACTCATCAAGTATACAACACCACGATTGCCATCTGCTTAGTGCAAAGGAAAGGAGTTATGATTAGCAAATGTCACATGGAGTTAATGACAGAAGACAGATCATTTTGGTTCCCCCCTATAAATAATCACCAATCACAATCATTAACAGTTAGACATTAAATACCAACCATTCACTAAGCAGAGTCCAAAACAGACACCTTACATATGCCAATGTAGTCACAATAAACTCAGAATTATATCTATTGCACAGAAGCAAGACTCCCACGTCTTCATAGTTAGAGAATGCCAAAGCTGTTCTTTTCACCCAGACGTGAGGCTCAAAGCCAATGGCCTGCCTCTGAATCCCAAAGATGTGTTTGTATCTCAAACTTTTACTATGTAATAAATAGTCTATGTCTTAAAAATGAATATTTTCCTTATGAAGGAAAAAAGATTTCCTTAAAACTCTCAAGGGTGAACTTTTTCAGTGTGTGACAACCAATATTAAAATGTTGATTATCTTTTCACACTCTTATTTATAGTCCCTGAGAACATCCTGAATAGGAAGTTCCCTGGCAAGACTGTCTTGACTAAGATCTCTTGGATAGATCTTATCCTCAGACTTACTGTGCCTTAAAGCACTAGGCGACTGGGAGTGTAGCTAATTTTGTGTCAGCTGTACATAAATGTATGCTTTGAAATAAAAAGATGGCAAAAACACTTGTTTCCAGATAAAAATACTTGTTAACAACTGAAATACATTATCTTGGAATTTCCTTCTGAGGCTATTTTTACAAACAAGATCATTTTGGGCCAATGAGTGGGTCAATAATATTTATTGAGCACCTGCTAAATGTATGTGTATGGAAGGCCATATTGGTTCAGTAATTTGTAATTAGATTGCAGTCCTAGTGATCCAGAAATAAAAGGTTTTCCCACTCAATAACTTAACATTTCTTGATATAACATTATATGGAGTCCTATAGTCTATATTTTTGTAATTGACTGTCATTTTCACTTTTCATCCATGAGGTAGTGAGAAACTCCCACTTTGCAATCTTACAGTGTTGAGGGTTTTTTGTAGCATTTGAGCTCAGTCAGTACCTTTATTATTATTTTCAGTAAGTTTTTTTAAATTTATTTTTGTTTTAATCTAAGATTCAAAACATCTAAAGGAAATAAAATGAAATGCCTTTACTGGGCAAATGAAGGCTACTGAGCTAAGCAAGTGACTTAATATGTCAGTCCTCTCTAGGATAAGGTAAATCCTTCACTCGATTTCAGATTTGAATCATTTATATATACATTTAAAGGCTCTGGATATTATACCCAGCTTCTAGTCCCTTCTTTGTCATAAGAATTCTGGTTGAATGACTCTTTGGGTAAAGTGAAGTTCTACTTTGTTTTTCCATTAGCTTCATTGGTTCCAAGACAGATACTGAATATTTAATAGGGTTGGAATTAGCTGGAATGTATGAACTGGCATCAAGGACATTACTCAACAATGGGTCCCCACGTGGGAATATCATTAGTTGGGCAGCATAACTTCCCTGGAACATAAGTTGACTGAAGATGGCACAGAAATATTCACAATGTAAGTTGGTGCTACTTCCCTTTGCTACATCTCCTTTACCCAGCCTTCCTCACCAGGCACAATGCAGTAGCCAGAGCCTTTTCTCACTGAAGACACAGCTTAAAAACAGGGATGAGGGGGCACCTGGGTGGCTCAGTCATCTGTGTCCAACTTTGGCTCAGGTCATGATCTCACAGTTCATGGGTTTCAGCCCTACATCTGGGTTCTGTGCTAACAGCTCAGAGCCTGGAGCCTGCTTCAAATTCTGTCTCCTTTTCTCTTCCCCTCCCCCACTTGCTCGCTCGCTCTCTCTCTCTCTTAAAAATAAGCAAACATTAAAAATTTTTTTAATTAAAAAGAAAAAAAATAGGCTGACAGTGCTGCGTGACGGACCTGCTGTTTTGCAGCACTGAGGTTTCCTTTTAGCTTTCAGTTTCTTTCATATTAGATATGAATACTGATGCAATAACCCAGGTGCTACAGCTCTCATTAGAATGTGCCAAAGAGCACCGGTTTAAAAAAAAAGAGCTTGCACTTGAACTCCTAACCTGACAAATCTTGTTTGCAGAACAAGCAAACCTAAGGGAACATGGAGTGCCTAATTGGTCAGAGAGAGCATTTCACCAGTGCCTTTATTCCAGCTTAAAGCCTGACAGTCCATGAAAGGCTTAACAAGGCAACAAACGAATCTTTAGTAATGTTTATATTCTGAAGGTACTTCTGCTAAAAAAGGCTTGCTCTGAAAAACACAAGATGTTTTACTAATTCAAACTTTAATCCATTCATGCCACAAGTATTTGGTGAGGCACTAAACAGTATAAGAGTGAACTATGTGAAGCACAGCAGGGCAGGAGGTAGGGCAATCTCATAGGGAAAGATGGTCATAAACCTGGCCTCGCAGAACTTACAGTTTTATGTGGAAGACAAACCATCAATACTACAAGTTAGAACAATAATATATTATGAGTTTTGTCTTCAGAAGGGAAGTATAAGAGACCATGAGAAATACTGGAAGGATCTAATTTTTGTTTAGAATCAGGAAACCTCCCCCAGGCCCCCCCGCACCAAGGGAGTGACATGAGCTAATCCCTGTGGGATAAGTAGGGGTTACCCAGTGTGTAGCCTCTTAGGCACAATTTCAACTGCTCTCAACCTCACCCAGCTCTTGTTCCAGCTGCCACAGAGATGACCAGCTCTTGGCAGGCTCTGACCAACTTTGCAACCTCGGTCGCTTTACCTCAGCCCTGCAAGTCTCAGCTCCCACTCTAGGCCTTCCCTGCTGATCATTCAGAACACACTCTGTGACTAAATATGTGCAACCTGAAGTGTGGGGGATTTAAGAGCACATGAGGTGAAACTCTGTCCAGTGAAAAAGACCCTACAGACTGCCCCGGAAGGAGTTAGTTAGCTTCTCAGAGGGCTGTCTAGTCTTAGCACTTTTGAGCAACCAACCCCCTGAAGAGAGATTCCAGTTCACTTCTTTGTTTGGCTCTCCCTTCTTTCTTCTGTTTCACCCTCACCCTTTCTCCCCTGTGGGGAGGCTCTCTAGTTAAAGAAAAAAAAAAAAAAAAAAAAAACAGAAAAAAAAAGGAAAAAGCTCATTAGTCTTTGTTTTAGACTAGTTTTCAGAAGAACTTAAGCAAAAATACACTAAGAGAGGAATTACATTCTAGACAGGGAACTACAAGTATAAAACTCAGAGTTCTGAGGGCCCATAATTAAAAACAAAGAGTAGAAGAAAAATGTGATTAAGCAACTATTTGAGGAGTCAGATAAGGAAAGAGCTTGTATGTTGGCTGAAAGAGTATAGGCATATACTCTCCAATATGGTGGCCTTTAGCTACTTGTGGCTATTAAGTACTTGAAATGTGGTAGTCCAAACTGACATAACTTGTATATGTAAAATACACACTGGATTTCAAAGACTTAGTACAAATTTGTTTTTAATATCTTAATTTTTGATATTGGTTACTTATCAAAATGGCAATAGATTTTATTTAATCCATTATATCTAAAATATTAAAAGTTTACCTGTTTTTTAGTTTTTAAATGTGGCCACTAGAAATTTTAAGTTACATATGTGGTTCTCATATTTCTATTGGACAGTGCTGGTTTAGAATTCATCTTAAGGAAAATGGGATACCACAGATAGATTTAAGTAAGGTAGTAACATAATCAGATTTGTCTCTTTGGAATATCACTCTGGCTATAGTCCAAAGAATGGATTGGGGGAAAACCTAGATGCAGAGACCAGTGAGAAGACTGCAAAGTAACTCAGAAGAAGGGAGGGAGGAGAGGGAGGGAGGTGAAGGAAGGAAAGGAGGTAGAAAGGAAGGAAGGAAGGAAGGAAGGGAGGAAGGGAGGAATTTTCTCCTGGATTACAAGTGGTGGCAGTGAGATTAAATAGATTCAGGAAACAGAATTGACAGGGCTTGATGAAAAATTGGATACAGGGGTAAAAGAGATGCCAAGGATTTTACTGTGGATTTGGTGTGTGTAACTGGATTGATGGTATGATTATACAATTATGGAATAGTGAAGGAGAGAAAAGCCAAGAATGAGTTCCCATTTAGAAATGTTAATTTTGAGATGACTAGGGAACATCAAATGAAGATGTTCAGTAAGCAGGTAATACAGGTCTGGAGGAGCTCAAAACATTGTCCTGAGCTAGAGATCTAGTATTGGGAATTATTTACATTGTAATTGAAACCATCGGAGTAGATAGGATTTTCTACAGACAGGATATAGAGGAGGAGAAAAAAAGACATACCACTTCCTAATGAGAACTGAAACCCAACTGTCCATGAAGGCAGTATTTTTCCTTTGTAGTGACTTCAAGGGAAAGCTGCTATTCTCATACATCCCTTATTCCTTGAGGTCCAACAGTGATTCAGAATCATCCATGTGCCTTATTTCCACTTCTAGACTATTTTATTAAAACTTTTACTCTCCTGAGGCTCACATTTTTTTTTTATTTTAACATACCCCAGTTCTCCTCATTGCTGTCATCTACCTCACTTCCTAGACCTCCCCCTCATTTACTAAAGAGTTTTCAGGTGTTAATTAGCTAACTTCATTTCCATCCAAGCTCATATGATCCTGAGAGACTTTAACATACAGCACCATGACCATTTGGTTTCTTGACCACCTCATCTTTAACAACATCAGAGCAACTCATTCTCATAAGCACACGGTGAATCTGGCTATCACCTGCAAAATCATTAACTAAAGTATTTTACTTTCCAACTATAGTTTTCCACGTTTCTTTCTGCACAGCCACCTCTGTGACCAAATTAGCACTTCTTCCTTGTTCTGCCTTCACTACTTCTCACCCCCTTCCTTGTCCTGCTTGTGTGCCATCATTTCAATGCCCTAACCAACTTTTTCTTTCCTCAAAGCTGTCTTGTGAAAACTCACACCTGCATGAACCCAATTATGTGCCTCTTGCTGCCAGCCCCCAGGAACCTGTGTACTACAGGCAGAAACCACTGAACTAATCATTAGGCAGATTGATGGCTCTATAAATTTGTGGCCATCAACTCACCTCAGCCCTTAATACTGCTTTTAAATAGGACTACCTTCTTTAGGTAATATTTTCCCCCTTGTCCTAGAGATATTTCAAACTCTCTCCAGTTTCTTGAAATCCCAAGTTTCCCTACCTCTCCCTTCATTCTCAAATGATCTCCTGCTCTTCCACACAGAGAAAATATAGCCATCTAGACACTCCCTTGACTTCACATCATAAAACAAAACCTAAGCGCATTCATACAGTGACCTGAAGAGAGATGATCTGTTCCTCCCAGAAAAGACCCACCCCTCCACATATACTCTTGCTCCTCCAACCTTTTCCAGAACTTATACTCTAAATACTTCTTTGATATTCTATATCTGCCATCTACACCTTTCTAATAAACACCTGTCAGGTGCCTTAAGCATCAAGTTCCTCAAATCTTAAAACAAAAACTTCCTCTTAATTCTCAAATAATCACCTTATATTTCTTCATTTTTCCCCTTTTAAGTTTTTATTTATATATTTTTAGAGAGAGAAAGAAACAGAGAGAGAAAGTGCACAGGGGAGGGAAAGAGTAAGAATTCCAAGTAGGCTCCGTGCTGTCGGTGCAGAGCCAGACATATTAAGATTGACATGCCTGTCACAAATACAGGAGATTAAATTGTGAAACCATTTTAGTTATGTCACACTTGTGAAACTTCTTATTGTATGTAATCATGGTGTTTTCTGTTTTATAGTTTAATAAATTACTTATCTGCGTTTATTAAATACATATATTCCATGATATAATATATTCAGATATATTTTTTTAGTTCATGTATTTATTTTGAAAGAGACAGCATGTTAGTGCAAGCAGGGGAGGGCAGAGAGAGAGAGAGAGAGGGAGAGGGAGAGGGAGAGGGAGAGGGGGAGAGAGAGAGAGAGAGAGAGAGAGAGAATCCCAAGAAGACTCCCTGCTGTCAGCACAGAGCCCAGTGTGGGGCTTGAACTCACAAACCAGGAGATCATGGCCTGAGCTAAAATCAAGAGTTGGACGCTGAACCAACTGAGCCACCCTAGGACCCCTATTTCTTCATTTTTAATTTGAAAAGTTATCTTAACTGTTTAGAGTTTCTATATTCATTTCTCCTATTAAATTCTAACCAACAATGGCCTAGCTTATGTCCTCAACACTCCAAAACCCCGTAGGAACACTTGCTGCCCTCCACATGGGTATGTTATCCTCAAACTTGAGATCCTTTGATCTGACTGTTTTGTCACCATATCCATTTTCATTGTATTGTATTTTTCACTAAGTGTATAATTTTATCACTTCTTTAACTTTTATTTATCTAATGATCAGCACCAAGTACAGGGTTACCCATGCCCAAAGAAAACAAGGTTAAGTGCATTTTTTTTCCAGCCAGTGCTGTAATTTTCCCTACCAGTCTCCTGCACTAGGTCTCCAGGTAAAACCCTGAACAACAATGTTGGCCAATGAAAAAGGTGCCAGTTAAATTAAAAACCACTCAGCTGAGTAACTCTGAAGAACCAGAAAACAAATCCACCTTTCCCAGAATAGTGATAAGCAGCCTAGCCTAAAGGCATTTCTAGATTTTTTTCCCTCTAGTTTCAACAGCTCTTTATGATGACAGATATCTTTTACTATTTAGTCTTAAATTTGCCAGCTATTTAATATTAACCCATTACCTAGGAGAAAGAAGCAGTAGGAAATTTCTCCTAAGTAGAAGTCCCCCTAGAAAAAATCCCCCTTTGTTAAATAGCTCTAAAACTCTCATTGCTAAAATGAGGTATTAATAGAGTCACTTTTTCTGGATTCCCTCTGTCATCAGCCCTCTACAGTATAATACCATATGCAATGAATTAGTCTCTCATTCTGCTCTAAGGAACTACCCTAACAGAAAAACTAGTCCAGGGGCAACTGGGTGGTTCAGTTGGCTAAGCGTTCAACTCTTGACTTTGGGTCAGGTCATAATCTCAGAGTCCCGGGATTGAGCCCCACATTGGGCTCTGCACTGAGTAAGCATGGAGCCTGCTTCTCTCTTCCTCTCTCTGCCCTTCTCCCCGGCTAGCATTCTCTCTTTCAAAAAAAAATAAATAAAAATAGGGGCACCTGGGTGGCCCAGTCAGTTGAGCATCTGACTTCAGCTCAGATCATGATCTCGTGGTTCGTGAGTATGAGCCCTGCATCAGGCTCTGTGCTGACAGCTCAGAGACTGGAGCTTGCTTCAGATTCTGTATCTCCCCCTCTCTCTCTGCCCCTCCCATGCCCACATTTTTTCTCTCTCTCCCCCCCAAAATAAACATTAAAAAAAAAACATTAAAAAAAAAACCTTTAAGAAACACTAATCCATCTTATTTAAAATACTACCATCATTCCTCTTTGGTAACTCTTAAACCAGGGATATACAGAGAAATCTCCTAAATTGTTTTTTTGTTTTTGTTTTTGTTTTTGTTTTTGTTTTAAAGGATGTGAGTTGTTGTTGTTGTTGTTGTTGTTTTAAGTAATCTCTACATCCAGCGTGAGACTCAAACTCACAACCCCAAGATCAAAAGTCACATGCTTTCCTGACTGAGCCAGGCAAATGCTCCTCCTAAGGAAGTTTTTTAAATGTTTATAACTAGGGCCCATGCCTAAATATTTTATTTCAGTGGGTCTTGAAGTATGAGTTATATGTAGTCTGCAAAGCCTCCCAAGGGATTTGCTACAAGTGTTGGAAGTTTGCATTTGAATGCTTCAGGTATGCAAGGTACAGTGAAAAGCTTTATACACCTTGTCTTACATATTCTTCACAGAAACGTTGTGACAGAGGATGTGGATTTATTATACAAGATGCATTCCCACCCTTCTTTTCAAGCAAAGCTGATTTTGCACAAGTATTCACTCACCTCCAGAGCCATATAGTAGGGTTCTCACTGATCTAGAGGATAGTCATGGGGTCACCTTCCTCTAAGCTAGTGATTGATGTTATATACTAGCTGAATATGTTGTTCTGATCCTTGAAGGGCAAGAGAAAATCAGCTAAGAGTCTTGAGGTAAAGGGGTCTCCACCCTTAAGAAACAAATATAGGTGGATTCGTTCTCCCTCTGAAGGTTATCATGTCTACCTATAATTCCTATAACAGCTACAGCTATTAGGAGGTCAAGAGGAAAGCCTTGCTGAAGGCAAATCTCACACAATAAGGATGGCAGAATGGAAAGATGTGTTATTAAGCAGGTTCTTCGTTTCAAGCAACATAAACCAATGAACTAACTCTGTCTTATTTAAGGACAAAGATAATTTGTCAAAATCATTCAGAGTCTGGAAAATTAGGCTCAAAGCTATACAACTAGCAACAAAATACCAAATCCCACAGCAGCACTGGTGCATGAGTAAGCTGCTGCTGTCACCCAGAGGCTCTGGCTGCACTTACCACTGCTACCAGGCTGGCCCTCCATCTGCAACCGCTCCCCCTCAGCTTCTATCACAGATTCTAAAGAAAGGCATGGTGCATCTACTAGGCCAAGTCTAGGGCTTAGGCCTGTAGCTCACAGAAAGTAATGTTTGGAAGGCAACTAACTGGGACTTTTCAGCTTTGATATGAGGAGGTAGGTTCTGCCCTCATCGAGAATACATAAGAGGCTAAATCCCTCAAAACACAGCTGAGGTTCAGATGCTGGGGGGAAAAAACAGATTACCCACTATAGGTGTAAAGAAGATGGGTCCTAGGAGATGTTTTTAAATCACAACAGAAGAGGTCATATTACCACTCTATTTTTACATACCTTCATAAGTTTGTAAAAATGGAAATACATAAATCCATGGAAACTAACCAACTGTTGATCCTATTCTCTAGTGCATTAGTGGCTTAGAACAACACAAACTTATTACCTTATTCTGGAGGTCAGAAGTTCTGAAGTCAAGGTGTCAGCATTCCTTCTATAGACTCTAGGGGAGAATCCATTTCCAGCTTCTAGAGCCTGCCCTGTATTCCCTGGTTCATGGTTTAGTTCCTGCCATGGTGTGGTTCTGTCCTTTACTTCCATTGTCACATCTCCTTCTCAAACTCCAACCTTGCCATTTCCCTCTTATGAGAACTCTTGTGATTACACTGGGCCCACCTGGATAATTCAGGATAATCTTCCCATCTCAAGAATATTAACTTAATCACATCTGCAAACTCTTTTACCATATTACATTTTCATACATTCTAAAGAT
Organism: Cryptoprocta ferox; assembly: GCA_028646485.1. Lineage (NCBI taxonomy): Eukaryota > Metazoa > Chordata > Mammalia > Carnivora > Eupleridae > Cryptoprocta > Cryptoprocta ferox. The sequence continues at coordinate 55,066,882 of CM053560.1, forward strand.
TAGTACTGGACATAATTAGGGGCCATTATTCAGCCTACTGTACCTGGAAATACCACTAATTGTGTCATTCTTACCTAAATCAACATCTTATTTGAGGATCTGGATCCTGTAAATAACAGTCATCCTTTTTCAATTTCACTTTGTCTAATAACATCACCAGCATAAACAGACAACACACTCAAATAGGAAACTTTGAGGGAAGTTTAACAAAGGGACTATTCATGAAGGTATGTCAGGGAGTAGAGAATTACAAGACAGAATGCAATGCCCAAGGACTAGCACAGCAGGTTGCTATCTACCCTCCTAGGCCAAAGGTGACCAGTTATAAGACCTGAAGCAAAGACATGCTAATGTGAGAGCTAGTGGCAGAAGGTGTCCTGATACTGAGTAATGCAACCAGCGCCTTTGACCTAATTGGCCAAGGGAAAGAACTTTAACACCCCTTGGCCCCAGGAGACCTGGATACTAGAAAATGCCATAGACTTTAGATTCTTTTTCCCATTGGTTATTTGTCTCATTTAGTGTTGACTTTTGGACTTTCCTCTCGTAAGTGATCTGAGAGCAGTCCAGAGGTCAGCAGTCTCCCAATATCCACTTTCACTTTCCTTAGTACCACATCATTCCAGTTTATCTCCTATGGGAAAAACATTAGTGAAATTCTTAAAAGAGATATAGTACACGTAGAGACAATAAGGTTGGTGGTTTGAATATGGTGACTGTGTATTACATAATATTATTCAAAACCCATCACTGGTAACCTCATTCTGGCTTATCTAGAAATTGAAGAAATTTAAAGCCAGGATAAAGCAAAGACATAATGCTGTCCAGTGCACTATTTTAGACCTAGATAACCAGAGACCCAAGAGTGTACACTTTTTTATTACATGACCATGCTTCCTAACACTCTGTCCTTCCCTTTATACCAAAACAAGGTCAGCCTTGTCTTACCCTTGTCAGTATTTTTGTATTTTATCACTGGGTTATACTGAAGGACAAGAAAGATATTGAATAGAAGGCCATGAGAAAAATCACTGACAAATACAACGTTAGACAAATACAGACACCAAGAAGAAAAACACATTTTACTCACTGCAATATCAATGACTATTGTTCAAAGAGTGATCTTCCAGGTCTATCACTGAATTCCTCAACTGCCATTTAACAGTTTATTTGCATCTTGCTGAACTATTCTCAAGAGACATGAAGAATGCAGTTTCAGCCCTCTTGGATTGTTCTTTTAAAACACTGAATATCTCCTGTTCAAAAGCCCTTATTGATTAAATACAAGAACACTTATAGAAATGATTTCAAAACCCCCTTCTCACTAGAAGGCTTTCTTTGAGTAAAATATTAAGCAAATCAAGAGAAAGAGCTCTAGAATGAAATAACAGGGCCCTATATTGAAACATAGCCTTTCTTCAGCCCAACATGCTCTGAACACTGACTCACAGAACCAGATTTTAAGTATAGACCTATTTGCTTTCCAGAAAATCTTCCCACATTGTAAGCCATGAATGCCTTAGAATTTAAAAAGCAAATTATAATCGCATAGCTTTGTTTAGGCTACTTTGTTATTATGCTTACTGATGCCTTTCTAATTTCTTTATTAAATTAATAGGAGCTAGGAGCAAATAGACTTCTCTTTCAGTAAAAATAAACTACTTTTATGGAATAATAAAAAAGCTAATCATTACTTATTTTCTCAATGCAGTCTATAATTTGCTCAGATTAATGAAGGAACACTTAGAAATTGATTATAAAAGCCACATAATTAGCAAGATGTCAAAAGGGACATCAACTTATTTATAATATATTCAATATGTTCTTCTAAATATATAATCTGAGGGTGTGTGTGTGTGGCTCAGTCAGTTAAGCAACTGACTCTTGATTTTGGCTCAGGTCATGATCTCACAGTTTTTGACTTTAAGCCCCACATTAGGCTCTGTGCTGACAGCATGGAGTCTGCTTGGGAGTCTTTCCCTCTCTCTTATGCTTCCCTGCTCACACTTGTTTGCACTCTCAGTCTCTCTCAAAAAAATCAATAAAGTTTAAAAGATAAATGAATAATCTAAATACATTATATCATGGAATATATGTATTTAATTAACACAGGAAAGTAATTTCTTAAACTTCTATAAATAAAACAGAAGACACCACAATTTACATACAATAAGATGCACAAGCACGACATAACTAAAATGGTTTCATAACTTGTTAATCTCCTGTATTTGTGAAAGGCGTGTCAAATCTCAACACTTAATTTTTTTTCCTCTTTTGGAAATTTGAAGGGGAAGACATAGGTCACGCTTTATTCCTATTTCCTCCTGTCTGTAAACATACTGATACTCCCACAGTCCCTCTATGATTATGAAAATACAAATTATCTTTTGGGGGAAAAAAAGGAAAAGCCTTCACTTAACTTTTACTTTTAAAATATCATTAGCCAGACATTAATGGTACTGACGATTAAAAAAAATAGTAAGACATGATTCCTGCTCTACTATTACAATGACTAATTTAAAATTGTAACTGAAGATATCATGTTATGAAGGCACTTCAGGATCACGTTTGGGTAAAGATGGACTCAACATACTTGTCCTAGGTTGAGAAATTACCAAAAGATCTCCCATTTCACAGAACATTACTATTAGATTTACTTTTTAAAAGACTTGCATGTCATACATATAGATTCTACTGATGTTAAGAATTTTTTTTCTAAAGAATATCTATGAATTTTATTTCATTAATCCCCATAACTAATATGTGACTTAGGTTCACATTTGGAATAAACAAATGGAGTAAAAAAAAAATTAAGTGATCTCAAGTCACACAGCTAATAGCCTAGCTAGGTCTCCAAATAAATATTATGAATTCCATGGTGCCCATGCATCTCACAGACACACCTGTTGAAGACAGGCTGATTGTGGACGTCCAGAGGAGTCATGGAATTCAATTAGTAAGCCTTTGATTTATAACTAGGTGATAGAGTTTAGATTTCCTGTGTCCACTTTGTTCTTGAGATGAATAAGCAGAATCTTTTCAATGGTCTATTTAAGGGCTTTCATGACACCCAAATTCTGGTACTTTCAGGACAGCTGAAAGATATGGTCATGTATGTACTTTCCAGAAAGAGTTGTTTTTTAAGAAAGCCATTTACTTTAATGAGAGTTCTATGGAAGCAGAGAAATTTCTGTGGCATGTATTTGTTATCTCCAGTGCCTACAACATTGGTACTCACTGAATGAGTAGATAAAATTTGAAATAATAATTCAAAGATGGGGAAACAAAAATAATTACACAAAAGAGGAGAGTAGTAACTGAATATAAACTACTAGATGTTTAATGAGGCAGGTGATCGTTTAACAATCCATAAACTTCCTGTATGCACAGAGCAAATCAAACATTTTTTCACTGTAGAAAATAAAATTGTCAAGTCCAAAATAAGTGGTTATTGATAAAAATACATGCTTCTTGAATAGCATCAAGTTATGACAGTTCTGTAGATAAAAAATATTCATTTAAGATAGGGCTCCTTAAAGAAGTGGTTGAAACCAGGCCTGGACAGGAAAAAGCATAAAATGAGCCTACAGCATCTTCTGATACCTGAACATAAGGAAATGGTTAAAGGGTGGGAAAAACTTGGGGAAATGTTAAGGGGGTTCAAGAGCTGACCTGAAAGGTCACAATGGCTAATTTGGAACAATTTGAGCAAAACTTTAAATAATGATAATACTGAATCTAACCCAAAGAATGAGTAGTCACAAGCCCAAACTGATATAAATAAATGACTGAGTAAATGAATGGACAGCTATTGGTTAAGAACGATTCCAACTAATAAGTGTACTCAAAAAATGCACCATTATAACACCACAATAAAAAATGCTGCAGGCAAGATCCATTGATGAATGCTAAAATTAGTGAAAGATTAAGGGGAAGCATGGTATTTGCATAGACTTAAATAATCTCACCCCAAATACTTATTAAAGAGCAAAATACACTAACTTTACAGTGAAGAAACCTAGTAGACACCACCTTAATGAGGTGAAGGTGAACTCCCCAATAATAAGAAATATCACGTATCCCATGATATGATGCTCTGAGAAGGGCATCTTACTTTTGTATCATTCTTTCCAACATCCATAACCTCTACCTACCTAGGAGAAAGCGTCAGAGAAATCCAATTGAGGCACCTCTACAAAGCACTGGACCAGTATTCTTCTATAATGTCCAGGTTGGAGGGGGGTCCAACATAGTGGAGAAGTAGGGGGAACTGAAGTTCCCTCGTCCCTCAAACACAGCAGTGTTGAAGCCAAAGAACTTTGAATTCCAAGAGTTTGGGCTGAAGAGTGAGAAAGACGTTTCCAGGGACCCACTGGGACAACATGGTGGGCCACAGGTGTGCAATTGTGAACTGGGAGAGATAAAATGGGCCATGCAGGTATGAATGGGAGGAATCCCCTTCTTCGGAGAGACCAAGGGGAGACAAAGAGAGGCTGGGGAAGCATGGGACTGTATCTGGACAAGAGGAAAACCATGGACAGGGACAGAGAAAGATCCAATCTCTAACTGTGGGGTTTTCTTTGGACTAGGACTGGCTGTCCAGTTGCGCACCTGGGGAGGAGAGGAGTCAGCCCCATACTCAGCAACTAGTTTAGAAGTGCACTCTGCAGTCAGAGAAAGCAATCCCCTCCCAGGAGTGCTATGGGGAAAAGGTATATAACCATTCAAAGGACAAAGAATGCCTGTGCCTGCCAGCCAGAGAACATATATAGGTGGCACAGAGCAGCACTTGCCTGGAACCGGGACACATGGAGTGGGACCCTTTAAGACATCGGGGTTTAAATCTCAGCCAAGTCCCAGAAAGGCACGGGAGTCAGCAGAGTAGGACAAACAGTGCATGCGTGCGGCACTGTGAAATGGCACAGAGCAGCTCTTCCCCAGAACTGGGTCACACGGAATGGGATCCCTTAAGACATCGGGGTTTAAATCCCAGCCAAGTACCAGGGAGACATGGGAGTCAGCAGACGGGACAAACCACCTCTTCATGCCTGCAGCATGGGGAGGATGGCCTGAACAGAGTGGTTTGGGACACCCGATCCATGAAGGAGAGACTGGGGTGCCACCATTTTTCTCCCCATCACCAACAAGGTGGGGCTTCAGGGAATGGACAACAGGGCCACAGTGGAGGTGGGACCCGCCTGCACCAAACCACACCCCTCCACACCTGGTAACTGTGTATCTACAGGAGGATTGATGCTGACAAACCAGACAGCCCCTCCTCCAGACCAGCACTGCCACCAGTTCCAAGGCACCCATCAGTTTTGCAGTTCCTGATTTAATTCTTGGACAATTCTTATATATACATATTTTTTTCTTCCTTTTCTCCTTCTTATTTCTTCCCTATTACAGTTGATTGTTTAAGCAGACATATTTATTATCTTTATACCTGTTCTATATTTCCTTCTTAATTTTCCTCTCCCCCCTCCTTCTCTCTCTCTCTCTCCCCCCTCCTTCTCTCTCTCTCCCCACTCCTTCTCTCTCTCTCCCCCCTCCTTCTCTCTCTCTCTTCCCCCTCCTTCTCTCTCTCTCTCTCCCCCCTCCTTCTCTCTCTTTCTCTCTCCCCCTCCTTCTCTCTCTCTCCCCCTCCTTCTCTTTCTCTCTCCCCCCTCCTTCTCTCTCTCTCTCTCTCTCTCTCTCTCTCCTTCTCTCTCTTTCTCTCTCTCCTTCTCTCTCTCTCTTTCTTGGATTAAACCTTATAGTTTCTCTGCCTGGTCAATTTTCTTTTCTTTTAACCCCACGCCTGACATTTCTCTCTTTGTATGGCATAAGGCCTCTTCCATCAACAATGCCCCCACTCTGTTGTTTTGTTGTAACTGTGTTTTGTTTTTCTTTTTCTGTTTGTTTTCTTTTCCAGGGCTACTTCAACAAAATCAAAGCACACCTGGTGGAGGGTCCAAAACATCACTATGAGTAGGGAAATAAAGCAACCAGAGTCACAACAACAGAGACAAAGTAACACACTCCAAAAAACACCTCCTGCAGCACCAGGCCCTGGACAGTGTAGGACCCCTCTTTAGTATAGTAGTGCTTGCAATTGCAGGACATATAACAAGACTTTAAAACACATAAGGGACAGAAAGCTAGCCAAAATGACAAAATGGAAGAATTCTCCTCAAAAGAAATACCAGGAAGAAATGACAGGTAAAGAATTGATCAAAACAGTATAAACAATATAAATGAACAATAATTTGGAATCATAGTCATAATATTAATTGCTGGGCTTGAAAAAAAGCATGGAAGACAGCAGAGTATCTACTGCTACAGAGATCAAGAAACTAAAATATAGTCATGATGAGTTAAAAAGTGCTATAAATGAGGTGCAAAATAAGCTAGAAGCAGTGACAGTGAGGATTGAAGAGGCAGAGGGGAGAATAAATGAAACAGAAGATAAAATTATGGAAAAAGATGATGCTGAGAAAAAGAGAGATAAAAAAATTATGGACCATGAGAGGAATATTAGAGAACTCAGTGATTCAATGAAACATAATAATATCCATATCACAGGAGTTCCATAAGAAGAAGAAGAGAGAGAGAGAAGGGTGGAAGGTGTACTTGAACAAATCATAGCTGAGAGCTTCCCCAATCTGGGGAAGGAAACAGACATTGAAATCCAGGAGGCACAGAGAATTCCCTTCAGACATAACTTGAATCCATCTGCATGACATATCATAGTGAAACTGGCAAAATACAAAGATAAAGAGAGAATTCTGAAAGCAGCTAGGGATAAACGGGCCTTAACCTACAAGGGTAGACACATAAAGGTAGTAGCAGACCTATCTACTAAAACGTGGCAGGCCAGAAAGGAGTGGCAAGAAATTTTCAATGTGCTGAAGAGAAAAAATATGCAGCCAAGAATCTTTTATCCATCAAGCCTGTCATTCAGAATAGAAGGAGAGATAAAGGTTTTCACAGACAAACAAAAACTGAAGGAGTTCATCACCACTAAACCAGCACTACAAGAGACCCTAAGGGGCACTCTGTGAGTGGAATGTTGCAAAGACCACAAAGAACCAGAGACATCACTACAAGCATGAAACCTAGAGATAACACAATTACTCTAAATCTGTATCTTTTAATCATAACACTGAATGTAAATGGACTAAATGCTCCAATCAAAAGACATAGGGTATCAGAATGGATAGAAAAACAAGACCCATCTATTTGCTGTCTAAAAGAGACCCATTTTAGATCTGGGGATACTTTTAGATTGAAGGTGAAGGGATGGAGAACTCTCTATCATCCTACTGGAAGTCAAAAGTAAGCTGGAGTAGCCATACTTATATCAGACAAACTATATTTTAAACTAAAGTCTATAACAAGAGATGAAGAAGGACATTTTATCATAATGACAGGGTCTATCCATCAAGAAGAGCTAACAATTATAAATGACTATACACTCAATTTGGAAGCATCCAAATGTATAAAACAATCATGAACATAAGCAATCTTATTGGTAGAAATGTGGTAATTGCAGGGAACTTTAATACTCTACTTACAGCAATGGACAGATCATCTAGACAGAAAATCAATAAACAATAGCCCTAAATGATATACTGCACCAGACAGACTTGACAGATATATTCAGAACTTTTCATCATAAAGCAGCAAAATATACATTCTTCTCAAATGCACATGGAACATTCTCCAAGATAGATCACATACTGGGTCACAAAACACCCCTCAATAAATGTAAAGGAAATGAGATCATACCATGCACATTTTCAGATCACAAGGCTAGAAAATTGAAATCAACCATAGGAAAAGTTTGGAAAACCTCCAAATGCGTGAAAGTTAAATAATATCCTAATAAAGAATGAATGGGTCAACCAGGGAATTACAGAAGAAAATTAAAAATATATGGAAACAAACGAAAATGAAAACACGATAGTCCAAATAATTTGGGATGCAGTAAAGGCAGTCCTAAGAGGAAAATACATTGTAATCCAGGCCTATCTCAAGAAACAAGAAATATCCCAAATACAAGATCTAACAGTACACCTAAAGGAACTAAAAGCAGAAAACAAAGAAACCCCAAAGCCAGTAGAAGAAGGGAAATAATAAAGATTAGAGCAGAAATAAACAACATAGAATCCAAACAAAACAAAACAAAACAAAACACAGTAGAACAGATCAATGCAACTAGGAGTTTTTTTTTCAAAGAATAAAAAAATTGATAAACTCCTATCCAGACTTCTCAAAAAGAAAAAAGAGAGACGACCCAAATAGATAAAATCATGAATGAAAATGTATTTATCACAACCAACCCCTCAGAAATACAAGCAATTATCAAGGAATACTATGAAAATTATATGCAAACAAACTGGACAACCTGGAAGAAATGGACAAATTCCTAGACACCCACGCATTACTAAAACTCAAATGGGAAGAAATAGAAAATTTGAACAGACCCATAACTAGTGAAGAAATGAATCAGTTATCAAAAATCTCCCAACAAATAAGAGTCCTGGGCCAGATTACTTCCCTAAAGAATTCTACCAGACATTTACAGCAGAGTTAATACCTATCCTTCTCAAGCTGTTCCAGGAAATATAAATGGAAGGAAAAATTTTGGACTCGTTCTATGAAGCCAGCATTACCTTGATTCCAAAACCAGACAGAGACCCCACTTAAAAGGATAATTATAGGCCAATATCCCTGATGAACATGGATGCAAAAATTCTCAACAAGATACTAGCAAATTGAATTCAACATAATATAAAAAGAATTTTTCGCCATGATCAAGGGGGATTCATTCCTGGGCTGCAGGCGTGGCTCAATATTTGCAAATCAATCAACGTGATACATCACATCAATAAAAGAAAGGGTAAGAACCATATGATCCTGTCAATAGATGCAGAAAAAGCATTTGACAAAATAAAGCATCCTTTCTTAATAAAAACCCTCTGGAAAGTTGGGATAGAAGGAACATACCTAAACATCACAAAAGCTGTATATGAAAAGCCCACAGCTAATATCATCCTCAATGGGGAAAAACTGAGAGCTTTGCCCCTGAGATCAGAAACACGACAGGAATGCCCACTCTCACCACTGTTGTTTAACATAGTGCTGGAAGTCCTAGCATCAGCAATCAGACAACAAAAGGAAATAAAAGGCATCCAAATTGGCAAAGAAGAAGTTAAACTTTCACTTTTCACAGATGACAGGATACTCTACATGAAAAACACAAAAGACTTCACCAAAAGTCTGCTAGAACTGATACATGAATTCAGCAAAGTTGCAGGGTACAAAATTAACGTACAGAAATCGGTTGCACCAATATACACCAATTCTATAGACCAATAATGAAGCAACAGAAAGAGAAATCTAGAAATTTATCCCATTTACAATTGCACCAAGAACCATAAAATACCTGGGAATAAATCTAACCAAAGATATAAAAGATCTGTGTGCTGAAAACTATAGAAAACTTATGAAGGAAATTGAAGAAGGTACAAAGAAATGGAAAAACATTCCATGCTCATGGATTGGAAGAACAAATATTGTTAAAATGTCAATACTACCCAAAGCAATCTACACATTCAATGCAATCCCAATCAAAATTGCACCAGCATTCTTCTCAAAGCTAGAACAAACTATACTAAAATTTGTATGGAACCACAAAAGACCCCAAATAGCCAAAGAAATATTGAAAAAGAAAACCAAGGTGGGAGGCATCACAATCCCAGGCTTTAGCCTCTACTACAAAGCTGTCATCATCAAGACAGTATGGTATTGGCACAAAAACAGACACATAGACCAGTGGAATAGAATGAAGAACCCAGAATTGGACCCACAAATGTATGGCAAACTAGTCTTTGGCAAAGCAGGAAAGAATGTCTATTGGAAAAAAGACAGTCTCTTTAGCAAATGGTGCTGGGAGAACTGGACAGCAACATGAAGAAGAATGAAACTAGGGGCACCTGGGTGGCTCAGTCAGTTGAGCGTCTGGCTTCGGCTCAGGTCATGACCTTGCGGTTAGTGGGTTTGAGCCCCGCATCAGGCTCTGTGCTGACAGATGGCTCAGAGCCTGGAGGCTGTCTTCAGATTCTGTGTCTCCCTCTCTCTCTCTGATCCTCCCCTGCTCACGCTGTCTCTCTGTCTCTCAAAAAAAAAAAAAAAAAAAAAGAATGAATGAATGAAACTAGACTGCATTCTTACACCATACACAAAAATAAAATCAAAATGGATGAAGGACCTAAATGTGAGACAGGAAACCATCAAAACCCTAGAGGAGAAAGCAGGAAACAACTTCTTTTACCTAAGCCACAGCAATTTCTTACTCGACAAATCTCCAAAGTCAAGGGAATTAAAAGCAAAAATGAACTATTCAGACCTCATCAAGATAAAAAGCTTCTGCACTGCAAAGGATACAAACAACAAAACCAAAAGGCAACTGATGGAATGGGAAAAGATATTTGCAAATGACATATCGGATAAAGGGTTAGTATCCAAAATCCATAAAGAACTTACCAAACTTAACACCCAAAAAACAAATAATCCAGTGAAGAAATGGGCAGAAGACATGAACAGACACTCTTCCAAAGAAAAGTGACCAAAAGGCATGTGAAAAGATGCTCAACATCACTCATCATCAGGGAAAAACAAATCAAAACCACACTGAGATACCACCTCATAACCGGTCAGAGTGGCTAAAATTAATGACAGGAAATAACAGATGCTGGTGAGGATGTGGAGAAATGGGAACCCTCTTGCACTGTTGGTGGGAATGCAAACTGGTGCAGCCGCTCTGGAAAACGGTGTGGAGGTTCCTCAAAAAATTAAAAATAGAACTACCCTATGACCCAGCAATAGCACTACTAGAAATTTATCCAAAGGATACAGGAGTGCTGATTCATAGGGGCAATGTTTATAGCAGTGCTTCCAACAATAGCCAAATTATGGAAAGAGTCTAAATGTCCATCAGCTGATGAATGGATAAAGATGTGGCATATATATACAATGGAATACTACTTGGCAATGAGAAAGAATGAAGTCATGCCATTTGCAGCAACATGGATGGAGCTGGAAGTATTATGCTGAGTGAAATAAGTTAATCAGAGAAAGACAGATATCATATGTTTTCACTCATATGTGGATCTTGAGAAACTTAAAAGACCATGGGGGAAGGGAAGGGGAAAAAAACTGTTACAGAGAGGGAAGGAGGCAAACTATAAGAGACTCTTAAATATAGAGAACAAACAGGGTGGATGGGGGTGGGGGAGAGGGGAAATGGGTGATGGACATTGAGGAGGGCACTTGTTGGGATGAGCACTGGGTATTGTATGTAAGCTATGAAACACAGGAATCTACCCCAAAAACCAAGAGCACACTTTACACACTCTATGTTAGCCAATTTGACAATAAATTATATTAAAAATAAAATACAGTGTCAAGGTTATAAAAAACAAGGAAAGAAACTGTCACAGCTCCAAAGCAACTAAAGAGTTGACAACTAAATGCAATATGGGATCCTGAACTAAATTCTGAAGCAGAATAAAGACATTTGTGGAAAAGAGGGAAATCCAAATATACTCTATAGTTTACTTAGTGGCATATCAATTTATTATTTTAATCAATGCACCATGGTTATATTAAACATTAGTATTAGGAGACGCTTGTAAAAGGGCAAGTACAATGTTTTATCTGTTAAACTCTTAAGTCTAGAATTAGTTTAAAATAAAAAGTTCTAAAAAATATTGGCATGAAGAACCTAATTTAGATAGAATGTCTGGAGAATACCTCCCCTAGAAAATGATGTTTAAACAGAGACATGAAGCATAAGAAAGTATTAACTTCTCTAATCCAAAATATCTCTAATGGAATATTTCTTCTGTAATTCCAAAAAAAATGTATATTCATTTTTGACATTAATGTTTTAAGTTTCAGAGAATTATTCCAATAATTATATTAGGCTTGAAGTGACGACTTAACAGATTAGAAGCAATATATTTAGAAGGCTGAACTTGTTATGTGTGTGTGAATAAGATAAATGCTTAAGAAATGTAAAAACTTTGAGAATTATTTTCCTAGTGATATATTCAATAATCATATATTCAAAAACCACATTATTACTTTATCTTAAACTCTAGTAACAAAAAGCAGGCATATAACAGTAATTTCAAAATTTGTGAAATACAAGGAAAGGAGAATTTGTTCTATCCCAAGTCATTTTCTCATTATTCTCTTGGTCCTTTCCATGAACCTATCTTTTCCCACTATAATAGGACAAATAAGTTTAGACATCTATTGATCAGAAAACATGTGCTATAGTCAGATTATCTAGGGACACAGGTTGATAACAATGGAAGCAATTTGGAAGGTACGCTAATCCAGTGGTTCTCAATCCCATCTGATCTACACCTCCTTTTGTATTTAACTATTTAGTGATAGCCCCTTTATTATCCTAAAATTTAAATTCAAGGATACTATAACCAACCTACAGTTTTAAGTGTGTGTGCATAATTCCATACTGTAATAAAAATGAGAATGACAAGGAAATTTTAAAATTAAGCATAATTCCAAAGTGTAGATATTTGAGTACCACTACATTAGGAAACACAACAAACAGACACAAACTACATAAATCATTGTGACTGCCACTGCTACAAATGAAGACCGACATAACAGTAATTAGCAACTTATATGCCATGAGGAGAATCCTGTAGGAACACCACTTACTAAGTGGTGAACTCTCTGAAAATCCCAAAGAAAATGAATTAAAATTCTCTCCCAATATACACACACTGATTCCTGTAAAATATAACATCTGTTAACTTTGGGATTTAGACTTCTAAAACCAAACAAAATGATTCTTTATACACATAAAATGAAGTAATTTATAGGCTCAGAAAATTTTAACCCTTTTTATTTACCTATTATGAATGTTTGCTGTAACATTCAGAAGTCATACTGGATCCAGGACAATTTTTTATTGTGCAAGATCTTTTTATGCATTTCAGAACATTAAGTATTTCTGATTTCCATCCAATAAATTTGAGTTGTGTTCCTCCAATCATTTTGACAATTAATTAACATCCCCATAGATTTCTAAAATACCCCTAGGACACTAAAACCACTGATACAGACCAGCAGTCATACAACAGGCAAGGAAATAGGGGCTTAGAGTTTGTACTTCCCCATGATTACCAAGCTAGTTAAAGATCAAACCAATGGTGGAATGACAGAAGTCTCTTCTTACTATGCTGTGTCTCTTCTACTCTTTCAGTTCTTGGTATTCAAAATATGTAAATCAGAACTTTCCCATGCACCATCAACACTAAATAACAAAACTGCTGCCTGTCTTGAAAACTTTATCTTCTCCCTTGAGATCCATTAGCTGCAAGAGCCAAAGGCATCCTTTCTAGTATTCCCTGTGAATCAGACCCACTCTCCTATTCTTTACCTCCTGTACATTAGCCCCAAGCCAAGCCCACTAAAATACCCAGGATTCTCACCTCAAACCAGGAAGAAGTTAGGATTATTTTACAGCAAATATCTTTAAGCACTGTATGTGGTCTTTTGTCTACTACAGGAAAAACAGGTCAAGAGCTCTTAGAGTATCTGGTAGCATTCTCCCAGCCCTGTGGTCTTGTGCTCCTTTATCTAACATAATGCAGATTAGTTCTAAATCTGACATAAAGTTGAAAAGGGGAGGATGTAGGAGGAGCTGCAAAGATTGCCTCACAGCTGATAACACAAGTTGAAATATCACTTCAGCCATTGACACGAATGCAGTTTTATTGTGCAGCTATCTGAGGTACGCTTGGTACACATTGTATTTTTTAAGCTTATTTATTTATTTTGAGAGAGAGAGAGAGAGAAAGAGAGAGAGAGAGAGAGCGAAAGAGAGAGAGTGAGCACAAGCAGGCAACAGGCAGGGAGAAGGAGAGACAGAATCCCAAGCAGGCTCCACACCATAAGCACAGACCTGGATGCGATGCTTGAACTCATGACCTGAGCCGAGATCAAGGGTCAGTCGCTCATCAACTGCGCCACCCAGGGGGCCCTCAGTACACACTGCATTTTTGATCATTGGTAAGGACATAACGAATGAGGGCATTGATTCTCCAACTAACCTCATATTGATAGAAATGTTTCCCAAATAACAAGACTTTGTTATACCAAATACCTTTTTTTTTTTAACTTTATAGTTTATTGTCAGGTTGGTTTCCATATACCACCCAGTGCTCTTCCCCACAAGTGACCTCCACCAAGACCACCACCCCCCATTACCTTTCCCCCTTCCCCTTCCCCCCTCAGTTTGTTTTCAGTATTCAAGAGTCTCTCGTGTTTTGTCTCCCTCCCTCTCCCTAACTCTTTTTCCTCCCTCCCCTCCCCATGGTCCTGTTGGGTTTCTCCTGTTAGACCTATGAGTGCAAACATATGGTATCTGTCCTTCTCCGCCTGACTTATTTCACTTAGCATGACACCCTCGAGGTCCATTCACTTTGCTACGAATGGCCAGATTTCATTCTTTCTCATTGCCA
>CM053560.1:55081927-55142754 GCA_028646485.1 Cryptoprocta ferox
GTTCTAAATTCTTGTTCAGTTATGTTGTTTAAGCCTGTTTTGAGCAGTTCTGTGGCTGTGACTTCTTCCTGGAGTTGCTTTAGAGGAGAGTTCTTTCGCTTCATCATTTTGGCTAGCTTTCTGTCTCTTGTCAGTTTTAAAAGCTCGTTATTTACTGTGCACCTGTTAGTATTGCTCTATTAAAGGAGGCTCATTGACTGTCCAGGGCCTGTTGTTTCAGAAAGTGTTCTTTTAATGGTGTCTCTCGGTTTCTCTTGTTGTGACTTTGATTATTTTATTTCCCTAGTCAGTGATATTTGGGACTCTCCACCACGTATACTTTGGCTTGTTTCTTGAGGTAGCCCTGAAAAGGAAACAGACTAGCATACAGGGAACAAAAGCACGCAAACGCACAGACAGATCAAACAGACAAGCATGCCAAAAGGGGAAAGAAAGTAAAGACAAGGAAAGGAAATGAAAGAAAAGAAAGAAGAGAAGAAAAGAGAGATGAAAAAGAAACAAAAACAAAAACAAAAAGAGAAACAAGGTGGGGACAGAGACAGCTAAAGTCTGTGGACAGTCTAAAAGCATGTAACCAGCCAAGAGGAGAGATAAGAATATGCTATGGGAAATATATCTGGATGGCAGCAGAAAAGAAGGAGAAGCAAAGAAAAAAGAAAAAAAAAGACAACTCCCCTGTGCAGATGGGCGTGGTCTGGCGTCAGGTCAGGTCTCAGGGGCTGCTCTCTCGGAGGCCCCGCCTTGGTAGTTGCGGGGAGAAGTATGGCGCCGCTTCCAAGCTTTGCTGGAACCTAGCATTGCAAGCCGCCCTTCCGAGTCCAATCTCCCTGTGCCGCGGGCGAGCCAAAGTGTATTCTCCAAGCTCCGCCTCACTTCCAAATCCCAGTCCATGCAGTTCAACACTGTCACCGGGGATGAGATGCGTTCCCGCTGGCGGCTGGCCTCCCGGCCCGGCTTGCGCTGCCCTTTTTGCTTAGCCACCGCCGCCACCGCCGCCACTGCTGCTGCCGCTTTTCAAGGCGCCTTTCTCGGTGCCGCAGCCACTGCTTTTCGCACCGCCGTCACCTTTATCTGTGCCGCCGCCTTTCACGGTGCGGCTTGGAATGGATGCTGCTGCCGCTGCACCCAAGGAAGAATTTGCCGGCCAGATGGGATTCATTTCTCTCCCCGCGCCGGGCCATTATATATGGGGAGACGGGCGAGTTTTTCCTCCCTTAGAGATGGTTCTAGGTGTGTTTTCTGTCTCTCTTTCTCTTCCCCGGCTCTCTCTGGGGCACAGCGTGCTCTCCCTGTGTTGGACTTGGGCTCCTTCCCCTTGCACCACTGGGACCCGCCCGTCCCCTAATTTCCCAGATCACAGTCATTCACTCAGGCATCTTTGAGGTTGTCTTCTTTCTGGCGTCTGTTTCTTCTTTCCCCACTTGCAAATCCGAGTTTTATCACTTCAGTCCTTCTCAATTCAATCCATGCGGGGGGCGCAGATTACAGAGCTCCCTGCTTCTCTGCCATCTTGTCCACTCCAATGACCAAATACCTTTTAAAAAATGGTCTGTTATTGAATAAGAGCAAGCTATTAAACATATCAGTTTTTTTCTACCATTTTTTTATATTAAATCACAGTCCTTAATGCATAAAGGAATAAATTCTAGGAAAATGGTCTTAACATTCACATTCTTTGCATTGATAGAATCCCTAAACAAGCTGTCAAACCGAACAGGGTCTTTATCCCAAATGATTTGGTAGATACACTCAGATAAATTAGACACAAATCCTATCCCACATAAGATAGTTAAAAATACCTAATTTAAGGTTCATGGGGTTATTTCTGAAATAATGTCTCATGTGAAAAGTAATGTGTTTCACAGAAATATTTTTGCTATATTTAAAACCCATCAGAGTTATAACTCGTTAGGGATTCCAGTTAAATGACTCTTAAAATTGAAATTTACTTTTTGTTAAGAAGAGTTAATATTCAGTGAAAAGATTCAAAAAGACGTTTGGTCAAAGAATGAGTGCCTCAGAAGATATTACTGAGTAAGAAAGGAGAAAATTAATTCCCTTTGAAATATGGACCTTTTGAATGAAACAATGACTAGAACACCAGATTCTAGCTTTTGGATTACAATGTATATCAGTACATTTATCAATTGAAAATTAGAAGAAACTGCTTTGAAACACACATAATACATCCTTTCATTTTTCCTTTTGTTTTGTAGGCTTCTGTTATACACATATACATACACATACAAACATAACCCCTAAAACAAGTACAGTTCAATCCAAGTCTTTATCTTTAAAACAAAGATTTGCTAAATGATTTTCATACGGATAGAAGTATCATCTAGGAGTGGGGCCCCTATGTAGCTCAACCAGTTAAGTGTCCCACTTTTGATATGGACTCAGGTTATGATCTCCTGGTTCATGAGATCAAGCCTCACATTGGGCTATGCACTGAAAGTGCAGAGCCTGCTTGGGATTCTCTCTCCCTCTGTCTCTATATGCCCCTCTCCCGCCCACTCACGTGTTCTCTCTCTCTTTCTCAAAGTAAATAAACATTAAAAAAAAAAAACTATCATCTAGGAATTTAAGAAAGATACACTTGGCTATATTCAGCTCTATTCCAGAATCAGATGAACAAAGTACCCAAACCTGAGCTCCACCTCTGGTAAGGACTCAGGCTCCCCCCACCCCATATTCCCATCTACACCTACCAAAGCAGTAGCTCTTGAGTCACAACCTGGGATTCATTTTATAGCCTGTGGATGCAAGCTTCTGCCCTGCCATCTCCCAAGGGACTAGAAAGACAAATGAGACACAGCCCCTGCCCACATGAAATCCTAATCCTATAGAAGAGATCTCCATCCTTTCGGTAGAGTTTATTATTTAATTGATAAGGGGCTTTTGGGGAAAATGAGTAGTGCTGGCAACTAAAACATCTTTAGGCTAATAGAAGCTTATATCTGTTTATGACCAGCTTTTACTCTTTAATATGTTTCTAAAAACTGAAATGTAAATTAGCCAAATTTTATTATAATCATCTGAGATGAATGCTTTTTTGTGGTTTACCATAAACACATATAGTGCCACTGTTGCAATTCTTTACCTGATACCACTGTGGGTGAAAGCCCAGGAACAGCTTTCATCCTATTGTCCGACCACCTATCTGTGGTGCTTAACAGAATGAATGTTTACCTTTTCTCTAGTGAAAACAACTCACTGTCCCAATGTGCTCACCACCCAGTGTGTCTTTGCACCGCTGATGAACTCCAGGAGAGATCATAACATGATGCTCTGGTCCAAAGGTTGATCTGTTAGCTATTACTTGATTCTCTAATGCATCATTTGGCAGAGTCCTTTATGTATCATGCTTGAAGATATTCTGTTAATGAAATTCACCCTCATGTAAAATATCAGAATTAGGAAACCAACCACTAATTTTATTAATTAGCTATGCCTACAAAATTGTGCTGAGGTACATACAAACCATGAAATTCCAAACTCAGCTGGTTAGGAAGATGTTATCCTTTAAAACAAGAAACAGTAATGCCCATAAAGCAGCACTTAGAACAGAAAGCACAATTGGCTTAACTAGAAAATAGATGTCACTATAATTGGGGAAAATACATTGATTTTTTTTAAGATGAATCAAGTACAACATGTATAAAAGTGATTTTTTAAAGAACTATACTGCTGAACTGTGTTCTGTTGTTAAATAAGCATTTGTACACCAACTCTGTCAAGTAACTGTAACAATGTAAAATCAGTTAATGAAGCTTCAAAAAACTGATCTGGGAATATCATAGGAAAGAAAAAAAAAGCTGTTTTCATATACTTAAGCAATTTAATGACTGTATCTTGATTACTAAGTCAAAGTTAGTACAGCATTTCCCTAGAATCTGATTAGCCTGGAGCTCCTTAGGTAAGAACATGAAATTTTTCACTATTGCTATAAAAATTTTATAGGATAGCTAATAAACTATCCTGAATTTTAATGAAATAAAATAAACCCTGAATTTTAATGAAAAAGATGCCCTTGGTTTACCAAAATAATATAAAAATTAAAAGAGATACCAATCTGATGCCTTTTGGTGAAATCCTGTAGACTGCATTAGTAGTACCCCAGATAGCTACCTGTTCCACAGATCTAAGGTGAGAAATCATGGCAACATATTCTTCTAAAGTTTGTGTATCTGATTGGTTGTTTTATTGACCTGCCGACCTCATCGCTCTAAGGTAAGAAACCATCTACTGATAGCCACTTTTACTCTTAAAGTTCATGTATTTCCTTGTAACATTCCCATCAGCTACCCCAACTCTTCACCTTTATGGTTCTGCCGGGGTTCTACCATTCTCTTCCTAGAAGTTCAGAAATTAAAGATAATAGCCAGTAATAGGTCTGAATAGTTTCCCAAAAGACATTCATAAAAAAAATGTTTCATAGGTTCATAAAAATCTCAGGAATGAAATGAAATTTAAGCTTATTTAACCCAGCTCCTTTAATCACCCTCACCAAGTATCTAACTTCAAAACACTTGCCATGACATAGATGATGACTTTTTAATCATAGCCCATCCAATTTTTAGCTGGGCTAAATGTGATTCCTAAGTCTTCTATCCAGTGACCCTAGTTTCTATATTTGGCAACTCTCCCCTAAAGGGGTAGGGGAAATTAACTTATTCGTTTTCATCAGGCTTTCAAGTATTTGAAGACAGAAATCTTACATATATTTAATCTTATTATTCACTGCCCATTTTCTTCCATTGTTTTCTGATATGATTTCTAGTGTCTACATTTGAACATCCACCTCTTCGGAGACCAAGTAAGATTTGGAATCTGGACTGAGCCAGAGGATAGTAACCTACCCTAAATGGCTTTATGTAGGACAGTTCTGAACCAAATCCTTGAAGAACTAAGAAGCTCAGTCCATGATAACCAAAACCAATGACAACTCCTGAATTGCAGGAGGATTAAGAAGAATCTTAGCCAGGCAGCTATAGGAACAGATTGGAGATACCCATGCATTCAAGTGTTTAATACATTCGAGGATTGGTGGTTCATCTTTATCAATAGTTGCTGTGTGAAGGGCTAGATCAAAATCTTTACAGCAAGTTAAAGAGATACACATCATAGGGTATTCCCAAGAGGTTATATAGGTCCCTTTCATAGCTAATAGCCCAATATCACAAGCGTGACAAATATCTAACTGCCTGGACTACAAAGGGTATAAAACATGATAGCACATGAGTCAACAAAATATTAATCATTTAAATGCCTTAAGTTACATTTCATCTTCTGTGACAATGTAAAATAATGCAAAATTTTAAACAAAAACTTAATATAAATTAGAATGCACCCCATAGTGAGAAGCAGCTCTACCTTGGACAGTGCCATAGCAACTTTGTAATAGCCCAAACTAGAAACAACCCACGAGGCCATTAAACAGGAATGGACAACAAAAAGAGGTGTAACCTTACAATGCAATACTATTCAGGAGAAAAAAATGAACTACTGTGGTTGAATCTCAAAAGATCTCCAGCAAGAGAAGATATATTGTATAATTCCAATTATAGGAAATTGCAGAAAGGGCTAAACTATAGTGCCAAAAGTGGATCATTGGTTACCTAGGTTCAGGGTTAGGAAGATGAATTGACTTCACCAGGGCATGAGAGAACATTTGGGGGTGATGTAAATATTCTATGTATTATGATGGAGGTTACATGAGTGGATCCATTTGTCAAAACTCACTGAACTGTACACTTAAAATAAGTGCATTTTATCATCCAAATTATATCTCATTAAAGTTGATTTAAAAAAAAAAAGAATCAGAAAACCAGTCAGACAGCTCTTAAACCTCTTGTCCATTCAAGATATAAAAGGCCAGGAGAGAAGATAGTACTACCAAAAAAAGTTTAACAAACAATTTGAATGCTATGGACCCTAACCTTCCTTAAAAATAAACGTGGGGAAAGTGTGTCTTTCCTAGTCTTAAATCTAATGAAAAAACTTCAGAAGAAGCTCTCAGAAAACCTAGTAACTGCTATTTCAGAATGGGAGAGAAATGGACTTGATGTCTGATTCACATTTGAGAAATCTAAGGCCAGAAACTTTGATGGCAGAGCAAAGGTGAGGTAGCAAATAGGTGATTTATCCTACTCACCTAGAATGCATCAGAACAAATGATGCTGGAGGGTTTTCTGGGAGCTAAGTAAAGAACACTAGAGTGAGGACATTTTAGGTCTTATCTAAGAGAGTAGACCAGAAAGATAAAGGGTTCTTGGCAGAAAAGTAGCCAGATGGGAATGGCTGAATTATCAGGGGCTGAAGAAGGGGTTAAGAGGCAAACTACAATAAAGCAGCACCTTTCCTTGTCAAGATAACTCTAGATAAGAGGCCTCCAGAAAATGTAGAGTCTCTGAAGACCTCATAAATAAGTCCCACAGCAGAGATAGTCATACTTAAACACTCACCAAGTTCAGAGAACATGAGGGCAGATTTTGTAGTACCACTGAAAGGAAAACTTTATTGCCATTTCTTACATCATCATACACCCTCCATTCCATTCCAATCCCAGAGGAATCAAATCATGGTTAACAGCAGAGAGAGAAAAGTAAAATATGAGACATGGAAAAAGAAAAGAAGCTGTCTATACAGTCCCTTAGTAACTACATGCAGCCAGCCAATACAAAGTTTGAGCTCAGGGGCAATTTTGACTTTCAGGTCAAGTGTAAGTTTTGACAACTGTATAGAATTAGGCAATTTCATTTATCAACCAGTACAATTTATGTTACATATGAATAACCAGAAAAGTTGAGCACCTTCCTGACTTTCTCAAGAGTTGCAGGAAAATACTGGCAGGGAATGACATTTAAAAGAGAAAGGAAGACAAAAGTAAACTTTCTACAATAGATTGAATCTTTGTGCCCCCCACCCCCAATCATATATTGATATCTAATCCCTGATGTGCTGGCATTAGTAGGTGGGGCCTCTGGAATGTGATTAGGTCATAAGGGTAGATTCCCCCCTCCCATGAATAGTATTAGTGCCCTTATAAAAGAAGCCCCAATGATCTCTCACCCTTCTGCCACATGAAAATACAGTGAAAAGACACAGTCTGTGAACCAGGACCTAAGAGCTCACTTGCAAACCTGCTGGCATCTTGATTTTGTAATTCCCAGCCTCCAGAAACATAAGAAATAGATTTCTGTGGTTTTAAGGCTCCTAGTCTATGATATTTTGTTATAGCAGCCCAAATAGAGTAATACAATTGCTTTCTGATTCTATTGCATGAATTGTACTTGTTCAAAGTAACAGTTACACTAATTAGTAGATCCTATGGTAAGCAGAGATTGTGCTAGGCAGGGTTACCATGCAACAGAATTTCAGGAGGGCTATACATGAAGACAAAATGTGAAAGTCACACCTGGAGTTGGTCAGCATAACAGCCCTGATGCCAGGAGCTTTGCAAACATGATCTCTCAATAGTCTGTGATGGGTTAAAGAGCACAGAGCTAATGTCCTCATTCAACAACTCACAGAGACTAAGCACTGGGTCTCCTGCTTCTCACAGAAGTATTGTCAAGTTAGTTTAACCTGACCAGTTTTAATGATTTTTTAAGTATTTATTTTAATTATTTTGAGAGAGAGACCACAAATACAAGAGGGGCACAGAGAGAGAATCTCAAGCAGGCTCTGCGCTGTCAGGGTGGAGCCCAATGTAGGGCTCAAACTAATCAACTGTGAGATCATAACCTGAGCTGGAATCAACAGTTAGACGCTTAACAGACTGAGCCACCCAGCTACCCCAAACCTGATCATTTCTGCATTCTTAACGTCAAAGGCTTTTTGTCTTCTGCATACAATATTCAGTAACTATTTATTGAATAAAGCAATAAGTGAATACATATAATCAAGTGGTACCCAGTTCTAATACCACCATTGAAATAAGATTTTCTAGCTCTTCTGACTTTTATTCAACTTTATTTTATTAAGCTTTACTACTAAATGTGAGTAGTAACAACTACTCAGTGGCTTAAGCCAAAAGTGAAATTATTGACTTAAATGACAGAAAAAGCCTTGATAGAATAGCTTTTAGTCCTGGCTTATTAAAACCACCAGGACCAAGTTATTCCTCCCCTCTTGCCAAGTTGTTTCTTTTGGCTTAGGTCCATTCTCAGCTTCTTCTCTTATAGCATGGATGTGGCTACAAAGTATCCTGTAATATATCATTTCAGGTCTAAATCTAGAGGCAATATAGAGCCTGCTTCCTTGATAAGTTTTTTTTTAAGTACCAGAATTTAGTGTCTATGGATAAAGGGTTAACAAAATAACTTACCCCAGTGCATGTGAATCTGACCATTGGTCAACTGTCTAGCTCTGCTACCCTGGCCATCTGATAATAGTCAAGGGTCAACTATATTGCTAGACAACATTTCTTACAATTAAAGTGATCCCTAATTAGTAAATTGTGCCTGGACTTAGAGGAACTATACATCAACAAAATAGCTGATGAGGCTGTCATGCTTTGGGCTTCCCCGAGTTCAGTGACTCTTACGGCCAATATTTCCCTTGCAGAGACCCTGGGAGCTAAGTCTATGGATTTGGTACAAAAGATACTGACTCTTACAGGAAGCATTATTTCATCATTTATGCAGCGTGTCTCTTGGGTTTTTTTTGTTTGTTTTGTTTTGTTTTGTTTTGTTTTTTGCACATGAGCCATACTGCTA
Organism: Cryptoprocta ferox; assembly: GCA_028646485.1. NCBI lineage: Eukaryota > Metazoa > Chordata > Mammalia > Carnivora > Eupleridae > Cryptoprocta > Cryptoprocta ferox. The sequence goes on from CM053560.1 coordinate 55,090,651, forward strand.
TGTTAGAATGCTGCAAGGACTCTTGCAGAGAAGGAATGTCTAAGGCCACAGGCAAGCTGTGTTCCCTCTCCTACAACTTTCTGAGTAGTCTGGTATTAGGGGAGTTATAAGCAAGTGACTTAACATGTTTAGCTGAAGAGACCTGGTAGGTATTACAGTGTCCATCTCTGAAACAATAATTATGACAAGAGGAGTGGGAATGACTGATTGGAATAACCTCAGGTTACATGCTCCAACCCTGGAACAATGGGGTGTTGAGCTTCTTTATTGAAAATATGGCGCCAAAAGTGAAGCAGGAATGGTTTCACTGACGCCCAGACTTCTTTACCAAAAATCAGAATAAAATGCCCAGCAGCCAACTCAGTAACTATTCACTATGCGATTGACTTTTTCCCCATGTAACGCACCAAACCCCATGGGATTCAAATTCTTGCCTCAACCTATGTCAGGAACCTAGGAGTATACCTAGGAGTATACGTACAGGTAATCAAAAAAAAAAGTTGCATGTATTAAAATTTCAAATGGTAGAAATCTACAATAAGTCACTGATGGTACCTCTTTAGAAATGATCACCTACAACTAAACTTTGGCTTACTTAATAGGAGGTCCCAAAGGATTTAGCAATTACCAAGATCCCCGATGTCAGTTTTTTACGGTTTTCCTTCCAAATTGTTTAAAGTAAAAAAAAAAAATCACGATTAATTCCCATTCAAGAAGCAGTTAAATACAGTTAAAAGCATGGACTTTAAAGGAAGAATATGCAGGTTTGAAGCCTACTGTCTCTAGTTGTTGATTTTGTGCAAAAGTTAGTTAAATCTGTTTCCCAGTTTGTTCATTAGGAAAATGGTGAGGATTTCCACCTCACTGGGTTATTTTGAGAAGTAAATAAGTAAAAATATAAGTAGAACACAATGGTGCCTGGCATAAAGGAAGCAGCAGCAAGCATTTCAATATTATCCTCATCCCAGGAATTTAAATTGTTGATGTATGTAATCTGCATCTTTACAGGACAACTTTTTCCTACTTTATGAGAATGACTATATGTAATAAAAAATTGTGACTTTGGGAAAAATAGGCACCAAGAGAGAAAGCTTTATTTAATCAAATTTGTAAAGATGGTTAACTAGGGACACCAGATATACAGGTATATGAATCTAGAGAAAGTTGATTATTTGTACAAATATTCCTACATTCTGAAATTTAAGGATCTGATTGGGGGAAGAGTCTCAGGTATCTATCCCTGGTAAATATATCAAGGATCCAGCAAAACTGGGTCTGTGACTAAGGCCCAGGTCCAATAATGAACCTGAGTCACACAAGATAGCTTCCATGTCATTTCAGGAAATACTGCAGGGCTTGTTATGTGCTAGGCAGTGTCCTTGAAATGCTCACAGCCTGGTGTGTGAGAAAGGCCTATAAAAAATGTATGCAATGTAATGCACTAAGTGTGATATGGGGGTATGCACTGGGTGTTCTTTCCACAGAGGAGGGGGTTAAAACTTGAGATGCCTTTTAGATTAAATTCACTCCATTCCACTTCAATAGTTCCTCTGTGCCTGTCTGTAAGAACACATAATGTTCTCAGTTCTCAGACAGGCCCATGTGAGCATCAGTGAGTTAATGTACATTAAATCATTGAGCATTTCTGAAATAAGTTACTGTAAAAAAAACCCAAGAGACTTCACTGGGATGATCACAGCTTCCTGCAATCTGCTTTTATCTTTATCAAAGGAAACTATTTGAGCACAAACATGGCATTGCTATTCTTTCAGAAGCATAAAGAAGGTGAGTGCCACCCAAATACATAATAGCCCTCAAAATGAGAATCTATAATCTATTCTGATAAAAGAGAGACTCCCTAACTTTTTTCCTAATGCCAGCATTAAGACAAAAGAATTACCTCTGAAGAATTCTGTAAGGTCTTCATGTTTCTAAGATGGGAGGAAAATAGGGAATATGGACAGGAATACAAAAGACTTTTAGAACTGGAAGTGAATTTTAAAGATTATCAAACCACCCCCCTTTATTTCAAGAATATCTACAGAGATTAAGCAGCTCACCAAAGTTAATGGAGGACCCAAGAATAGCAATAAAGTCTAAAATTCTCACTATGGAAAGAGATATCCACAATTATTTTAAGATCTCTCATTGTATTGATAGTATTGTAGTTTCCATGGCTCAGATTCATAGCAAATTAAGTAACTTTTTGTTTCCAAGACTAGGAATCTACCATTTTTAACAGTGCTTCTCTTTAAAAAAAATTCTAAATTTCAAGAATGCTTACAAACAAAACCTCCTTATCATATCCCATTTTTTAGTTTCATGTGAGAGTGTTAATCATACAGATTTTCTTACATTCCTCTGGCTAGTAACTTTTTTTTGTCTCTGTTTGATACAGTGTCTATTACCTTTTACTTTTCTGTTCAATAATTATCCTGAATATAAATATTGGAAGCCTATTAAATAGTGTCAGCACAAATTTTATGTTAATAATTGTCCTGAGGGAGAGACAACATGAAGAATATCAATATGCTATATACACTGTGCAATTTCAGGTCTACTTTCTAAAACCCATCCTACTTTAGGATTTTGCCAAATGACCTAAAACTTGACTCTTCTTCTCTTTGAAACAAAAGTGCTTAAGTTTCTCAAACTACATGATGGTTCACCCCACTAAAAATGCTGAAGAATTTAACTGTTAGAGAGGCACAGCTTGAAATGCATCATAAACTAAAACCATCATCAGAGTATTCACTATCATATTTTCTTCACCTGCTTTAATGGCAAAAGCTTTTGACACTCAGCAATGTGTTTAGCTGTCAATGGAAAATAACAGAATGAAAAACAGGAAAATTCACAAGTCACCTTGCAAAGTTACTTCCCTGAACTTGGACTGAAATTCAGTAAAGATAACCACAATATAGATCAAATATGTTATGTGGGGCTATATTTAATCTAGCTTCAAGAAAGGATTAATTGTTTTCACTTTAGTAAACTTAAAATACTTTTGGTCCATTACCCAGGTAGATGTAAGACAGCAAAGTGCTTCTTCTATTTACTGCTAGCATTATAATAAACATTTTATTGTGCCCATTATCTGAGGCCTATTCAAGTTTTCATTGCTGTGGTGCTTACCATCTCTCCAAAATATTTTATAAGAAGTTTGAACCAGGGAGATGGGCTGAAGCTGCTGAAATTGGAAATCATCACTTTTAATGCTTTCATCAAAAAAAGGTCATTCTTTTTCTCCACATTGGTTTGCCAGTTTGGCATCAAAAACTGAGAAAGCAAGTAGTAGATAATCCAGAGTTGTAAAGTATCCAAACAAGTGTAACTGAAGGAATAGGAGCAAAGGCATGGAGGACACTGGTTAAACAGACAAGCTGGGGCTTGGCCTGAGAAAGGAAGGGAAGAAAAACCCAGGAAGGAAAGCTAGGTGAGGAAAATGCAGGGTGGCTGAAGGGAGGGAAAGCCTGATAAAATTTCAGAATATTTAGTCAGTGAGGAAGAAAGAGAGGTGAAGAGATTTTGGTCACAGTTTGACATTTCAGAGTTTTAAGATCATATAGAAAGAACACTTCTTGAGGAAGGTAAAGTCAAGTGAAGTGCTAGAAGAAGAGGAAAGTAAAACAAAGAGGGTGAAGGTCACTGATGTCAAAGGTCGTAGAACTATGAGGCCATGTCATGTGTAAGATGATTATTGCTGGAAGCATTCTCACATTTCTGCATATACAGTAAGTTATGGATTAACTACTCTTTATTCTGGACTATCTTTTTGAGAATTTCTTTATTATGAACAATCTTGGAAGACAGATACAGTATTTCCCCCTGGAGTAGAGGGCAAGATTGGGAACTGACCATTATATTAAAAAAAAAAAAAAAAGTCAGTCACCTTAAAGCTCAGGGTTTCTCTCCTAAAATGCAACTTATTACATATTCAGACATCATCTTGTTCTCTTTACTATGGAAATTGAGGGAAATACGGATATTCTGGCTATTAGTATCACTGTTATAAACAGTCCTTATTTCTTTTTTTTTTATTTTAACGTTTATTTATTTTTGAGAGAGAGAGAGAGAGACACACACACAGAGTGTGAGTGGGGGAGGGTCAGAGAGAGAGGGAGACAGAGAATCAGAAACAGGCTCCAGGCTCTGAGCTGTCAGCACAGAACCCGACGCGGGGCTCGAACCCATGAACCGTGAGATCATGACCTGAGCTGAAGTTGGTTGCTTAACCGACTGAGCCACCCAGGTGCCCCAACAGTCCTTATTTCTGACTCCATGGTTTCATGCCTTCTATCGACAACTGTGAAACTGTATCATGTTAACTTGCTAACTTACAAGGAGGGTAGAATCTCAATCCCTTTCCATTCTTGATAGTTTTGACAATGAGGATGGAATGCTGACAAACACACAGATCTTTGAAAAGGGAAGGATAAGGGCATTTAACAAAATCTGAGGGAAGTCTATGGGAATTTGTACTAAACATGTTCACCCAACTGTATGGTCTATTCAACAAATAGCCCTCCAATACATTGCTTATAAAGGGGGGGAAAGCAGGAAGTGGGTTCAAAGACAGCTTCCTGGATGGTGCCCTTGTTGTTGCTGATTTTCCTTTCAGTAGGAAGACTTCCTTGCCAAACAGTCAGCTTTAGTTCTGCCCCACTGTAACAACTAGTGTCAGAATTTATACTGGTTCCTTAGGAATCCCGAACCTCATAATGGGCAGTACAAATGGTGGGCTACATCCTTGAAAAGATGATCTGGAACAAAAATGGTGCTTCATTCTTCATGTGTGCCGAAATACCAGAGACACACTGAGAGTTGTCTTACAACAGTCTCCATTTATTTCCACACTACTGATGGCTTCTGTCGCATTAGTACACCACTTTGCCAGTCACTAATTAGTGGCTGGAACCAAATCCATTCAGTTTAACGCTGCATTTGATGAAGTCTACAATCAACAGAACTTCAAGAAGTACTAATCTTGACCACGTCCCCCTCGGGTCCCAGGCCCTGTCAGCTTAAAGAAAAAAAAAAGAAAAAAAGAGAGAAAAGAAAAAAGAAAAAAAAAGTCTAATAAAACACCAGAGTCTACCTTTGATAGGCTCCTTCTTAAGGTTCTGTCTGTACGGACCTTTCTGCTTACCCCAAGTCACTAATCCATGTACAGCAGGATGTATTAATGTTTGCCCAGATTCTGCCTTAGCCCCATAGGGAAGAGGTCAAGGGCAATTTTATCATCCAAAACAACCCAGACCTGTGAGTTCAAGTTGGTCTGAATGCTTTCCAGGGCCAAGGTGGTATCATTGGCATTAGCTGAAGGGATCAAAGATAAATTTGTTAACAGCTTTAATTGGATAACTCAAGTTGCAGAGGGAACCTCCCATAACTATGCATAAACAGTACATCAGTTATTGCTTACAAAGCTCCCTAGAGTAATCAAGGGTAGTTTCACTCAAGAGAGATCACTCTTCCTGAAAAGCAAGTCAGTGTTGGGAGAGGAAAGCACCATTTACAGATTTTACTTGTCCTAGAACATCACAGTGAAACAATCTTTTGTGTAAAGCTTCTTTCACTCAGCACGTTTTTGAGGTTCATCCATACTATCGTGTATAAGAGTAGCTTGTTGTTTTTTATGGCTAATAGGTATCCCATTGTAGGATTATACTTTAGTTCATCTAGTCTCTTTTCAAAGACATCTATGCTTTCACAGGTTCTGACCATCATAAATACTAAAATGTTCAGAGTAGTTTTAAGTCTTTTTGTGAATGGAAGTTTTTATTTCTCCTGGGTAAATACCTAGGAGTAGAATTGCCTGGTCTTAAATAGGTGTAGGTTAGTTTTAAAAGAAATTTTCAGACCTTTTCCCAAAGCAATTATACCATCTCTCTCCTACCAACAGTGTGTGAGTTCTTGTACTCCACGTCCTTACCAACATTTAGTATTGTCAGTCTTTTTATTTTGTAGCCATTCTGGTAATTGTGCAATAATAGGTCATTAATATTTTTGCTTATCATAAAGCTTGTTTCTTTCAACCTTCACTGGAATGTTTAGTGAATATAGATAAAAAATAGCAAAACTAATGGAAAAGTACGGCTTATGTACATAAGCCCTTTCCCTGAACACCATAATTACATGTGGTATTCAGGGAAACAGGGTGGAGGACAAATCTGGGCAGAAGAATGCTTAAATCCCAGCTTTCTGAGTTGGTAACTTGGAGATCTTTAACATATGAAAAACTCTGATTCTTGGGGTGCCTGGGTGGCTCAATTAGTTAAGTGGCTGACTTCAGCTCAAGTGGGTTTGAGTCCCACTTAGGGCTCTGTGCTGACAGCTCAGAGCCTGGAGCCTGCTTCAGATTCTATGTCTCCCTCTCTCTCCGCCCCTCCCTGCTCCTACTCTGTTTCTCTCCATCTCTCAAAAAATGAGTAAATGTTAAAAAGAAATTTTTTATATAAAAAATGGATTCTCAGTTTCCTGATAAAGTTGTGGGAAAAAAATCATCTAAAAACTATGTAAAACATTAAATATAGGATTATAGTTAACACATATTGTAGTATAAGGCAGGAGCCCATTAGCTGGGCCTTAAAAAGCTTACTTAACTTCTTAAAGTATGCTTCATTATTTACAAAATTGGAAAATAAGCTAATTTTGGCATGGTGTCAGGAACATAAATAGTAACCAACATTTCTAGAAAACTTACTATGTAATTGCTTAGCAATTATACATGGATCATTTCATTCAAACCTCACCACAAGTTCCATAAGTTTATGAGGCAGGTACATTATTGTCTCCTTTTTGCAAGGCTTTGAAAGATCTTGTAACTGGCCTCAGTTTTAAGGTAGCCAGACTCTGGAGACTGAATATGCTGCCTCCACAACAAATAAATTAAAGCTAAATTTGTTCATTATTATATTGCCAGTTGATATCTCCATTACCTTTTTTCCCCCTTTCTAATACAGTTTAAAAAGCTGAAAGAGTTTTGAATTCAAATATTGGCCTTTTGGAAGAAAATCTAATATATATGTAATATATATATCTAATACATATATTAAATATAATATATAAATCTAATATATATATTTAATATATAAATAGGTATGTATGTATAATATTTATACATATATATTTCATCATATATATATTTAATAAAATATATATGTTAGATTTTCTTCCAAAGGGCCAATATTTGAATTCAAAACTCTTTCAGCTTTTCAGACTATATTAGAAAGGGGAAAAATGGGTAATGGAGATAGCAATATTAGATTTAATATATACAAATTATGTTATATATGATATTAATTATATTTATTATCTTATGTATTAAAAAGCTTTTCTGGCAACAAGAGGTTGTAAATTGTCTTCTGCTGCCCCTTAGTAACCAATAGCACATTTCTGAGATAACTGACTTAAATAATAATCCTTGTGTTAAACTTCTAACAGTACCTTTTCCCTAACAGATCTGCCAGGCACAAAGCAAAAAAAAGATACTGTCCATAAGATGAGTAGGTGAAACAAAAGGTGAAGGTTGCTGAGGGCTTGACATAACTTGGCTAGTGGGCATCATGGCAGCCTGGGAGTCTCTAAAATTCCATGAACAGCAAATGGCACAGTTTTGGGTCAGAAGGACCTGGAGCTACTTCTTCCTTAACCTAGTTCCTCAGCCTCCCTTTGGAAACACATATGAATAGACCATCAGCTCCTATCCCATGCCCATTATTACTGGATGAGACTGTCATTTTTACCAGAAGGTACTATCCACCATGTGCACTCAACTATGGAATTTCTTATTATATACCATAAAATTGATCACCAAACAGCACCTAAGAAAGTGAAACAAGCGGGGGAAATGCACAATTCACGACAGTGCAAAGTCACCTAATCCCTTAAAAAAGAATTGCCAGTTCATTGCTTCTTCTGTAATCCATCAGCAAGGTCTGCAAACTATTTAAGCTCAGTCATGCACAAGTGATTACAGAAAGAGCCATATACAAAATAGGATTTCATATTAAAAAGGCTATTGGGAAGTTATGTCCCAGCTGTCTTCCTGCTTTTTGATGAGGAAAATGCTCACATGAAACATCAATCAACAGCTTGAGCCAAATGAAAAAAAACTTGAAATTACCATTTATAAATAAATGAATCCAAGTGGCTGGAGATGAAGTAACTTATTTAAAGTTCCAAGGTCTTTACATATGAGAGTCTGATCATGCTGTGGCCAATGATAAGAAAGAATTCACAGACTGCATATTATCATAGAAATGAAGATGTCACGCCAAGGTTAACCTCATTTGAATTTATTTATGATAGTCTTTTATATACAAGGCTAAAAGCATTTGAGTGTTTTGAGTTAGAAACTTACAAGTAAAAAACACATGATGAAACACTGAATAGGGAAAACTAATAAAATGAGAAAAGGAGAGCAGTTGTTAACAAATTATCATCCTTGTCTTGTCTTTTGAAAAAAAAAATCACATTACCCAATAACAAATGTCTCTCACTGAACTGAAGCAATGGTTTGGAAAACATTCACTTATCTATGATTGAAGCTTTAAGTCAAAGCATACATGGAAAGACATTTGGGAAATATTTTTCATCTTAGCCTCCCTGGGATGAATCACACGTGGTGTCCTTTAGGATGCCTTCCTTCAAAGGTTCAGCAGACTCATGCTCCAAGGTTAACAGGTAAGACCTGTTTTGCTTCATTCACAATGATTTTTCTATTTCTCATCGAGCTCTTAACATACTTCGCTCAGAAGCCTCCATTGCACTCCAGGTCAGTGCTACCATAGTTCGGTCCAATTATATCAAAGGAACAAAAAAGTAAAAAAGTAATACCTTCTAAATGCTGAAACAATGTATCAATGTCTAGGGTTTGGTGTAAAAGTCATTTTTAAAATCAATGTTCTATGATACAGATGTGTATTACATATATGCTGAACAAATACCAGTTGCTTACCATTGAGGCATTTTTTTTTTTTGAAGAGTTTCATTGCAAGAATTCTTGTATTGTTCAGAAGCTTTGGATGACTAAATGATGCCCCCAGTTTATTAAGGATGGATGTCTTACAAGCTCTTTCTACATTTACCTTTTTAATGGGAAGATCATATAAGAAATTAAGTTTTTGTATGAAGAATAGAATATGAAAGACGATTCAGGCTCCAAATGATGCCACTTTGGATTTGGGTTGGGACTGTGCTGGCTGTAGGACTTTAGATAAGTTACCTAACCTTTCTAGGCCTCAGTTTCCTCATCTAAAACAAAAATACCAGGGCGCCTGGGTGGCTCAGTCAATTAAGTGTTGAACCTCGGCTCAGGTCACAGTCTCATGGTTCGTGAGTTTGTGCCCCATATTAAGTTCGCTGCTGTCAGTGCAGAGCCCAGTTGGGGTCTTCCGTGTATGTCTCTCTCTCTGCCCTCCTCCTCCCCCTGTGCTCTCTCAAAAATAAACTAAAAAAATAAAAAATACTTCTTTGTTAATTCTGAAGATTAAGTGAGATAATCAAAGGAGAAGAGTGGTTGGCTCATAGAATACACTCAATAAATCTTAGCTACTATTATTATCATTTTTAGTATTGTTACTTGGGAAAGGAAAAGGGAAGAAATTTTTCATGAAAATCAGATCTGCCAGCCAGACAAAAGGCTCTTAAAGAGATACAAAAAAAATATCAAAAATTTTCTGAGGCCATTTCTTGTCCTTCAAGACAGAGCACAAACCTGAAAATTATATCCTTCTATTACAGTATTTATCAAACTTTAATGTGCAATAGAATCACCCCCATGATCTTGTTAAAAATGCAGGTTCTGATTCAGTAGGTCCAGGTGGGGCTAGAGATGCTGTATTTCTTTTTTTTAATGTTTATTTTTTTTTGAGAGAGAGGGAAGAAGAGGGACAGAGGGAGGAAGAGGGAGGGAGAGAGGGAGGAATAGGGAGAGAGAGAGAGGAAGAGGGAGAGAGAGAGAACACGAAAGAACACAAGCAAGCAGGGAAGGGGCAGGGAGAGAGAGAGACCGAAGATCCAAAGCAGGCTCTGCACTGTCAGCACAGAGCCCAACATGGGGTTCAAGCTCACAAGCCATGAGATCATGACCTGAGTCAAATTTGGATGCTTAACCGACTGAGCCACCCAGATGCCCCAAGATGCTGTATTTCTGATGAGCTCCTTGGTGATGCCAGTATTGCTGGACCACACTAGGACTAATAAAGAAAGATAAGGCAAGTTCTGTCCTCTCTCCTTTGCATACCATCATGTGTCCAGTAGATGATGAGACTTGAATCCAGGTATTTTATCGCTAGACTGGCAGATCTTCAATGTATAGCTGAGTGGACCAAGACTTCAATTTTCTCATATATCCTTTTTAAATACCATGTTCTGATCAAGAACTACTCAAAATGTTTCTCCCTACCCCATTAAAAATGTGTCCTGAAGTTTCCAGATTTAACCATTAGACTGTATTTCCTCCTAAAGGAACTATTTTCCAAAGTAATTTATAGCACAGAAACTAGCAAGTGATCTTAAACAACAAAATTGGGGGTTTTCTAGTTAAATGGTACAGCTATTTCCCCAATCCTTATCTACTACTCTAAACCTAAATACAAATAATTAACCTGCCAACTTTTTCTGGATTTTACCAAAATATATAAAACAGCTTTCAATGTGACAATGTACACATGTATACCATACAACAGTATAGACATTGACATAACCTATTAATAAAGTCTAATATACAAATAGAATTTGTTTACTTATTGAGAGAGAGAGTATAGCTTAGCAGTTAAGATTATGAACTCTGGAGCAAGGCTACCTGGATTCAAGTTTTGGCTACACAACTTGGTGGTCTATACATACTTGAAATGCCAGTCAGTGGCTTATAAGTAACATACATTTATTTCTCACAGCTGAGAAAAAAATCATTTTTGATGGCTGAAAGTCATGATCAGCGGGCCAGTATGGTCAGATAAGAACCCTCTCCCAGGCAACTTCTCCCTTGTATCCTCACATGGCAAAAGAGACAAGGAAGATCTATGGGGTCTCCTTTATAAAAGCACTAATCCCAGTAATGAGGACTCCACCCTCATTACTAAATCATCTCCCAAAGACCCCACCCACTAATACCATCACCTTAGGGGGTTAGGATTTCAACATACTACCTTTTTTGGGGAGGGGGAAAAGGGAGGGGGAGAGGCCACAAACTTTCAGACCATACATAGCAACTACTCATTGTATATATGACAATGACAAAGCTACCTCACCTCTGTGCTCAGTTTCCCCAACTATAAACTGAAGACAGTAACAGTACCTAACTCTTAGGGTTGTAAGGATGAAGTCAGTTAATCAGTTAATATGTATCGAGTACACAGTATACTACCTAAAAGTAAGTGCTAAGTGTGTTAAGTAACTTTTTAAAATTGTGACAGCATTTTAGATAATACACACTTAGTAAAGTTTAATAGAACAAAACCCTGTATCAGTTAATATCTTACTCATTGCAAACTCTATTGCACCCTAAAATTTTTCTTCTAGTTTTTCCAGTATCTCCGCAGCTTACTTTCTTGTATTTTCCTTTAGCTCCCAGACTTCCATGTTAAAATGCTGTAAAACCTCAGCTCATACAGCCTCATCAAGGCAAAAATTTCATTAAACAGAAAACAGAAATTACTCACTATTCCAGGTTCCTAATGATACCAAATATAGTCATGGGCTTTAACTGTGTTCATGACCAAACATTTGAGAGCTTAAAGTAGAAAGAGCCATTTTATAAACGCATAGTAATTCTTCAAAAGTTCAGGTGTATCACCAGGAAAGTCCCCAGACTGGAGCTCCACAGAAAGAAATATCAAGTTATTCAACCGTGATTATTTTTGTCCTCCCAAAGCTCATGAAAGATTATTGCCCTTCAACATGTCATTGTATAGTTACCTCCCTTTTTAGGCAGAAAACTTTGGGAGTTCTAGAGACCATAGTAAAGACAGAAACATTCTGCTTTGCCTACATTTCGGCAACTGTACTAATGTGTGTCCTGTACATCTATGTAAAATTATGCAAGACTCTAAACATCTATAAAAGCTGTACATGTTGGCTACATTGGGGAAAGAAGGTCTCCCATTAAAAAGGTTCATAAAGCTCTTCATGTTTTAATCCTCCAATCTAATCAACAATGAAATTCTTACTATGGCAAATAGGAGGGACATTAGCATGAGAAAGAATGATAAGAAACCATTCCCTTCTCCCATGCGATTCAGGCCTTGGAAGACCTGTTTGCCTTCTTGCTTTCAGTATCTTGTAGCATCTAGCACTCATGCATGAACAAAGAACAGTGTCCAGGCGGACAAAAGCTTTACTTGACATTTTGAAACCAACAATATTATTTCTCCCATTTCTGCCAAAAGACAACATGTCAGAATATGGGAAAGATAAGGACTAAATATTTTAAGAAAGAAGAAAACACAGTTTCTCTCTTATAAGCCCTATTTAAATATGGAAATTAAGGAATGAGAAAGAACTATAATAGTCTAATCTGTAAAACCAAAAAAATTCTACTCCAGGCATTTTTGACTTCAGACACCTTGATGTTAAGAAATTGACTCTGTGTCAACTATACTCAATTTTTTTTTAATGAGCTAACTTAAGCCCCTAAACAGTTACCCAATTTTTGTTCAGTTGTTAGAAGTTCTTACTTTTCCTACGTGTGTTCAGTTTCCTACGTGTGTTCAGTTTCCTTTATATTGAAACCCACAAAATTAAGAAATTAAAGGTTCTTTGTTTTGTGTGTTTTATTCAGGAATAAATAAATCCCAAGTGCCTAGAGCATCGCCTGGCTCTAACAGTGAATGAATCCTATTTCTGTGAGTGGAAGGAAACTATTGTGCTTATAAATATTCAAGTTTGGAGGTAAACCACAAGGCATATTACAAACAGAAGGACGAGACAGTATTCTCCCTAACTTTTGGCAAAATGGTCCTATAAGTGGCTCCAGGGCACATAGGTGAGGTGATAAATTATATATATATATATATATATTTTTTTTTTTTTTTAACTGATAACAGGTATTATATTCTATGGTTCAGCTCACCTTCCATCCTGAAATGCTGGTTAATATGTTGTAGCATATGAGTCCTGAAGTCACAGGGGGTTTCAGTTCTGGCTTTACTACTCACCAACTATGTGATCTTAAGCAAAAACAATTACTTTAAAGAGCCAATTTTCTCATTTGTGGTATACAGATAATGGCAGTTCCTATCTTCTAGGACTATCAATGAGAATTCTATAAGATAATACAGACAGTTCTTAGTGCCTACACATAAAAAACACTAAATATACATTTGCTGTAATTAATATTAGCTCCCCAGGAGCTACAGTAGATGGACCAAAATATTTAATTGGGGTTTCTCTATACTTGGACACAAAAATGGGGAAAAGGAAAAGATACCATCTTTTGAGGTATTACTGAATTATAATTACCTTTAAATTAAGGCTACTTTTTCAACATGCACAACCAAACATAACCAAATAGAGCACATAAACACAAGTATTCCCTGTTGCACAAGCATAAAGATTTTATAGGTGAAATTTTCCCACACATAAAACAACAGTTTAGACACAGTACAGTCAATATAACATTCATTACACAACACTGGCAACTTCGATTGGTTTCATAAAATTTGTGCCTAAGTAGATTATCAATTGTATTATCTTCAGGGTTTTATACTTGGCATATCTCACAATCTTATTTCTAGGAGGTTCTCTGCCATACCTGGGACCTTTTCATAGCTGTTAACCAGTAATTTGTCTTTAACTTAAATTCAACTGTCACCATTTCTGTCATTTCAGTATTTCAGCCTACGTTCTTTATTCAGGCCTACAATGCTATCAAATACAGAAACTGTGATATAACTGCCTTTAAAGAGGAGTGATTCTTGGGATAGTGTCAATTAATTTGCTAGACTAAATAAAGCCTGAACCATACTTCTACATGGCTAAACGTCCTCCGCCTATTTCTAACCTCAGTTATAAACCTCTCATTGGATACATTTAGTATGTGAACCCTACCTCCCCCGGCCTAGGAAGGACTACTGCTGCTACTCCTTCTCATGAGGTATTTTCTTTTTTTCTTTTTTAAGTTTATTTATTTTGAGAGAGAGAGACAGAGCGAATAAGAGTGCATGAGCAAAGCAGGAGCAGAGAGAGAGAGAGAGAGAGTGAGAGAGAATCCTAAGCATACTCTGCATTCTCAGCACAGAGCCCAATGCAGCTTCGAACTCAGGCATGGGATCATTACTCGGTTCAATTCTGAACCAAAATCAAGAGTTGGCAGCTTAACCAACTGAGCCGCTCAGGCACCCTGAGGAATTTTCATTTACCACAAACAAAACAGAGACCTTGTGTTCATTGCCTCATTTGTTGTGGAAAGAGAATATATGTTATTTGGTTAAGGATTACATTGTCGATAAATACTGAAGCTGGAATTTTAGATTGTTAAAATATGGTCTTTGGAATCATTCAATCATTATATTAAGACAATATTTTAAAACTTCTACCCAAGTATCTAATCCTGTATAATGAAAAACTATAAGTCAATATTTTAGTCACTTACAGAATTTCCATGTTTTTTAGGATCAGTCTGATTAAATGATTTATGTTCTTCATTTGTAGGAGAAAGGCAGTGTTCAATTCTGCAATTTCCTGCTATTGGTTTTTCCCCAAACATTTCAACAAAATGCTATTTATTCAACTTGAATGTGTAAAATTGATATCCTTTACACAGCAACCTTGAATATCCTTATTTGTTTTGGAATGTTATGTAACAGAATTGTAACATGCCATTAAATCTTACATATATGAATGGAAACAAATTTAGAATAAAATAAAACTCAGCTTAAACATTTGAAGTCATCAATACTGCTACTGATTAAAGAACCAGTTTTCACAGTATTTTTTCACTGTTTTCATTCTTGCTCTTAATACAGTTGACCTTTGAATAACACAGATTTGAATTGTGTGTGTACACTTATACATTTTTTAAATAAATACAGAAATGTTCTGTAAATGTATTTTCTGTTTTGTCAACATTTTCTTTTCTCTAGCTTACTTTATTGTAAGAATACAGTCTATAACACATATACTATAAAAAATACATATTAATCAACTGTTACCAGTAAGGCTTCCAGTCAATAGTTATTCAATTGGGCGGGGGGGGGAGGAGTCAAAAATTATATATGGATTTTCAACTGTGCAAGGGGTCAATGCCATATCCCCCACATCATTCAAGGGTTAATTGTATTTCTTGTATTCTACAGTAGCAACTCTAAATATCTGGGATGATGATGAACTCTATTAGAGGAAAGCTATAAACATTTATAAAAATATACATTTAAAAATACACATTTAAAAATATACAAAAAAAACACATACATATGAATACATACCACCATCTTTCATATAATTTTAGGGAATGTTTATCAGAATCCTTTTTCTAAGTTTTCAATGAGTTTGTATTGATAGAAAGTGGTAGTATCTAGACTTATCCTAGATATATTCCAGTTATCCATGCAGAAAAATAACACCTGGCTGTAGAGTTTAACAAGATAAATTACTCATTATGTGAGAAATAACTGTCTTGCAGGCATGAAGTACAAAAAAAAAAAAAAAAAAAAAAAAAAACGAAAACCAAAAATCAAAAAACAAAAAACAAACAAGCCTTATCAACAGGATTACTTCAGCAAAGCCCAGGGTCATATAAGTGAAATCACCATGTTACCCCTTGGAAAATATAGCTTCACTATCTGTCTGAAGAGTTTGTCTTCCAACTATGACTCCAGAAGTGGATATATAAAAGAGCATTTCGAGCAGGGTTGTAAGATATACCTACTCAACCCTAAGCTGATACTCATTTTGTTTTACGGAGAAAACAATACTCAAAGGTTTAAGCCCAAGGTCATAGCTATATTCCAGAGAACTCAAATGTTGCCCTACTTTCCATACTCTCTCTGTGGTTCACAGCCTCAACAGTAGCTTATACCAAAGATGTTACAATTACAGAAAATTATTTAAAAGGACCATTAGGATAGGTGTGTTTAATCCTTTTGCCTCTCATGCTTAAATTCACATTCTTTCAATTCCCTTAGTTATTTTCTATTAGCTTAATTTACTGAAAGGTGATTTGGGACAAAGAGATGATTAAACTAATCCAGGTTGAAAGAAGGTGATTTAATTATGAGTCATAGAGCCTCATTCCCACAGAAAAAAAATTCTGAAAGTAGGTGAACATTTAGATAATTTAAAAATTATGTACTTCTAGTATATAATGTAAAGTTGATTATCTGACTAGTAGCCATCAATGAGCAAATTATTAGATTATGCATATGCTAATCTTTCCTTTCCTAACCTGAAGTTCTATTTAACTATTTCCATTGATGAATATTATTTCATCAGTAGGATATTTAAAATCTAGCCATTATCTTCAGAGTAAAGCAGGAAAGGAAAGGAAAGAAGTTAAATGGAAACAAGAGCAATTTCTCGTGTGGACAGAGTATTCTAATGTACTAGCCAGAGACATAAGAGTGGTAACCAACAGTTAAATAAACAATTAAGCTTAAAACATAACTCTCAGCACAGGTAAAATTTTCTCCAAATTTTGTCAGATTTTGGCTTATAGGGGTTTCTAATTACTATTAGAAATATTACAGAAATAACACTATGCGTTACCACCTTTACTTATGTATATAGATACCTTAAAAAATTTATAGTCCTATATTTTCACCAACATTTGCAAAATACATGCTTTTTTGTGAAACTGTATTGTACTTGAGGCAGCCTATGTCACACCATTAGTGACTACTGAATGTCCATTGTTCGCCTCAGACTGGTTTCCAGATTGCCTTTATCACAGTTTAAAGCTTCAGTTTCTTCAAACTACCTCTCAGCTGATCCTCACTCATCCTAATTCTAGGTCTTCTACTTTATCCACTTCATTCTGCTCCCTCTCATCTTCTCACCTCTTGCTTAAGTCTTTCACTGGCTACCAATTATCCAGTTAATTCTTGACATAAAGTGGTAGTTCTATTAATTAGCCTTCTCAAAAACATTCTGGTATGGGTGCACCCCTTGGATTTCAAATACTGCCAGATGTCTTTGTGAGAAATAAAGAGCTCACCCATGTTCCATGAAAATTCCATGGATATGCGGGAGAGTTCATTAAATTCTGCATGTTTGGAAGCACTTGCATGTTTGGAAGCACTTAAATTGGGACAACTGCACATGGTGACTTTGACATAAGATTTGTATAGAACAGATTCTACTGGCCCCAAATGAAATTGGGACCATATGTGTACAACCGAGTCTATTATTGCCAGTTATATCAGTTCACCTGGAAAGAATGGTGAACCAAAGACCTCTGAAACTGGTATGTAGGTTACTCCTGGGCACCAAATATGCATTTGTAATATCTCATGGGGGACTAAATAATTCTTCAGCAATGCCCAACCCTCACCCACTTATAGGCAGCCACATCAAGAGTATTGTGGGAATGTTATCTTTACTTTGTTTATTCCATGCCAGAATCTACTTTGTTCAAGGTAAACTTTTGAAAGGAAGTTGTACAAGTTCATAGAGAAGGACACTGCATCTTTCTACTCTGCCCCACTACTGGGCCATCCTTATCCACAGTCATGCTGTAAAATATGCCAAAAACATGAGGCCAGTTCAATAGACAAGTGGATCCAGACCTCTGTTTTGCTGAATGCCTATAATGCCACCACAAGACTACAAGATTCACTTCACATTTACTGCTGCTTGGATGAGCTGACACTCAGGCATGTCAGAGCCTTCTGAAAACATGGAAAGCCACAAAGCAGTGTCACCTGGATGAAAGAACTATGAAAGCCTTCCCAGGTAAGAGAAGCTGGAACTTCAAAGTAGAGCTTAGCACTCTAAAGCTAGAGGAATTTCCACTTCCAGAAAAGACTGATTATAAAACTACTGTAATTACCAGAAGTGAAAAAGCAGAATGTCTAGCTTTGTTTTCACCTAACATGGTAAGAATTTCTAAAAATGTACAGAATAAGAAGTAGGAAACAAATCAGAAAATTTACAGTAAAAATTTGCTGCCCTGGGGCAGTGAATTGGGTCCTCAATTGTCTGTGGGGGTAAGAGCATCAGATCTCAAATGGCCTGGAACTTGAGCTCTTGAGTAGTGACCTCAAGAGGACTACTAAGAGTCATCACTCTTCTGGAAAATATGGAGGTATAAGGCACAACCAACATAGAAATGGGTACTAATCCTGACAGTGAAGAAATTTAAGTGTGCAAAGTGCTCATAAAAGATGATCGGCACAAGGTAGCACACCCGGCTAGAAAAAGAGGGCACAAATAGAAGGGATAGAGTAGCCTTCACAAAGTGAAGGCCACAGGCTGATCAGTGTACACTCTAATACATCTAAAATTGCATAAATACAGAAATATCTATGCTTTCATATGATTCCTATTCCATCTACACAGTTTTGACTATATACCACATGCTGAACACTTCCAAATCTACAAGTCAGGCCTGTTTTATGTCTGATTTTCTAACTGTTCAACATATTCATCATTTTTCTCAATCATATCAAATAGTATTTCGTACCTGATCTCATCACTTTCACCTGCCCATATCTATCTAAATGCTCCTTAATGTTAGTTTGGGTTCTCCAAGAAGCAGATCTACATAGGAATTAGAGATGCAATAGCTTTATTGGAAACCCCTGTTAAGAAAAGATGAGGCTGGAGTAGGCAGGAAGACCCTTCAGACCACAGTGTATGTCTGAAACTGTAAAAGAAGAGGGTGGAGAAAAAATTGAATAGAAAAAGTCTCATACTGCAGTGCAGTTCTGAGAGTGTTAGCCAGAAAAATGGCAATTCCTTGAGCAAAAATTACTGGTAGAGGAGTCCCACACAGGCAGGAAGGGCCCAGCTCCAACACAACCATAGTCACCAGGCATTGGCTGCTAGAGGCTTAGCAATCCTTTGCACAGCCAATCTAAAGGTGCTATAGTTGGAGCTATCAGTCACTATGTACCCTGTAAGGGGTACTTTTAAAGGGACATTGGAATGATGCATCTCCCTGGTCTTCACACTCCTTACTTTCTCTTACCTCATGGTCCTATCCTTCCAATTTACCCTAATTAGGAACCATTAATCATTAATTCCTCTCCTAGCTCCTAAATTCATAAATTTTCTTTTTAAGCATTTCCCAAATCCATCTTCTCGTCTCCATCCCCAACTCCAATTATCCCTGCTCAAATTCTCATCTGCTACTGCAACAAATTCTAACTCCTTTACTCATTTTATACCCCCCGAAATCCACCCAACACATAGGTCTGCCAGAAAAATATATATACTTAAAAGACATAATTCTTCTTTAGCTCCCCACTTCCAACATAAATATCCATGCACATTCTTACCAGGATATATATAAGATCCCTACAGCCCAGGACTCCTGCTTTCTCTCCAGCATGGTCTCCAGTCTTCATGATCCAGAGACATTAAATGTTTTGCACCTCCATGTCTTTGCTCTCATTTTTCCTTCTGCCTAGTATTCCTTTCATTTCTCCATGCCTGGCTCAGTTCTAAAAATATTAGTTCTTTAAGATTCAGCTCAAGCATAATTTAATCTAGTAAACTTTCCCTAACCACACTGGGTCATATGTATACTCTCTAAGTTCACATAAAACCCATGCAACTTCTACACTGCATTATAAACATTTCCATCTCAAGTCTCCAAAAACCAAGTTTCTTCAGGGCACTTACTCTCACTTTGGAGCAAAAGCTTCAAGGTTTCTTATTCATCCATATATTCCCTACACTTAGAAAAGTACCAGTATAGGGGTGCATAGGTGGCTCAGTAGGTTAAGTGTCTGACTTTGGCTCAGGTCATGATCTTGCAGTCTGAGTTCGAGCTCTGCATGGGGCTCTGTGCTGACAGCTCAGAGCCTGGAGCCTGTTTCAGATTCTGTGTCTCCTTCTCTCTCTGCTCCTTCCTCCCTCCCTCTCCCTTTCTCTTTCTCCCTCCCTCCCTCTCTCCTTCTCTCTCTCTTTCTCTCTCTCTCAAAAATAAAACCATTTTTAAAAGAATTTTAAAAATAAAAAAAATAAAAGTACTAGTATATAGATGCTCAATATATATGGTTGAACAATTTATGGGAAGAGAAAGGAGTGAAAGAAAACCCCAAAGAACTATTAAACTGTTCAACATTTCCAAATGTCCCTGTCATATCAGACCAAATTTGTCTAGTGCTATAGTTATTATCCTTTAGTTATTTCAACAGCTCTGTAAGTTAGGTATTATATTTCCACTAGAAAATTGAAGCTCAGTGAGGTCAAATAAGGTTTTGAGATTTAACCTATCATTGGATTCTAAAGGCTCTTTGCCATCTGTCCCCCTTCATAGTCCAATTTAATTCCAATGACTAAATTTGATGGTAGAGTCAATTCCATGGTATAGTCACCTCTAATTACACTTAAAGACACTGAATGCCATACTGGAAAAGTAAGGGCTTTAGAATAATTAGACTTGGATTTGCTGTTTACTAGCAATGACCATTGAGAAAATTGTATAAACTTCATAACATTCAGTTATTTTTCTGGAGAGAAAAAGTATACCAGTACTATATTGCAGGGATCCTTTAAGGACTATAGAGAATAGATATATACCACCTAGCATGATGCCTGGTGAGAATTAAACATTTAATATGTAGTTGGCAATGGTGGAATGGATACTTTCATCCAGACACAGCAGAGCTACTAATAATCAGATAAATGGCCCATCACATTATATTCCTGTTCTGTCCTACCCTCAGATAAAGATGGCAACAAAGGAGTACAGTGAATCAACAGTCCAGATGGCAAATTTAAAAAGGACTTTTGTAACCATCAATAGGTTAATTAAATCTTTGAAGATAAATACAGCTAAAAACAATTATCTGAAGATATACTCTACTGTAATAGAATGGGTATAGTAGACAACTCAGTTATAAACCATTTTGTTTTCTGTGTATACCTCTCATGGAGAAAATATCTTTTGAAAAAGGTATCTTCTTAGAAATTTGACATTTGGAGTTATCAAAGATACTGCAAAATGGAAGAAATCCTCTTAAGTGCATTCTACTCACATAATAAGCTAAACTAATCATCATTTTAATCAGATTATCTGCATATTTCCTGAGAGCATAAGGCTTAGATAAGGTCTTGTTTCTTGGGGCTCTTACTTCTTGCAGCAGCCAGTTGCACTGTGAAAATGTAGTCTTTTAGCAAGTCGTGAAGATGGCTAATGAACTCAGGATTTTTGCTGTACCCGAAGTGTTTATTACCCTATTCATATGTTCTGTTGGACAAAGAATTTGAAGACAACTTATACCTCATTTTAATCCAAATCTTGACACCTTCAAAATATTACCAGATCTTTTAAAGCAATTTAAAAATCAACTTGAGAGCAAGTCTACATGGAAAGATCAAGTCCAGACATGCCCAATTATTCAGTGATTGTTCAACAATGGAGGAAAGGTAGGCTGATGATGCAGACAATTTGTGCAGGTGTGGGAATATTGTTAATGATCTATTCTGTGGCAGAAATAAAGTGGATATCTGGATCTTTCTGTGAATATTTCTATCTTGACCTTTTCTGTCCTTTTGTTAAGTAGAAATAAATTATTTACGTCTTTGTTAAAGCTTATGAAGAAAGATGAGTAGTGATACCCTGAGGATGGTTCATCTACTGTGGTTTTCCTGTTTATAAGATTTGTAAGATTATTTATTCTGAACTCTTATGGGAAGCATTAAAAAAAAACAAAATTTCCCTAAAAATTTCTGCACACATGCACACTCACATACACACTTGTTCATTTAAATAATTCATTCCATGTAAAAAAAAAAAAAGAAATATTTGCTAAAGTGCTTGAGATGCGGTGATGCAATGTTCTCTGTGGCTCATTATGGACCAATTTGTGCTCTACAAAAAGGTTGTCATTGGTAAAGGATGGTAAAAATGACATGACGAAAGTGCTGCTAACAATTAAGAGTAGAGCAGTTTTATTTGTGTATTTTGGTGGTTAGCAATTATTTTAGAGCTTGATTTGCCACCTTGCAATTAAGTATTACATATCATTTCTAAGGCAGAACATTTTGTTCAAAAGAAAAGCTTGTCTTATAGTTGAAGTTGGTAGATCTTTCCAACTGAGTGAGTGATAAAAGGATTTCAGAAGTAACTACCCAGTGGGCATCCAAAAGCTTGAAAACTAGCCATCTGCCTGTTGATTAAATCACTTTTCTGCCATGGGTTGATTTATGGGCACCAATTCCCAACCATTCTACAGACCAATGTTTGAATCAGGTGATTGTACTCTAATTGTCCCCTGGGAAAAAGCTATATTTCTGATCGTCTCATTCATCTCAGTTTCAGATTAAACATGGTCTTCAGACTGAAGAGCCACAGTGCCCATAAATGTCACACTAGCCTGACAAAAGAAAAATCTGGTTTGCTGGAATATATTTACCTTTATTAATATAAAATATCTACTTTCAAGATCAATTGTTTTCTTATATTGTAGATTTCAGTGGAAGTTGGGACTGTAGTATATTTCCCAAGAAAACAATCATAGGTCAATAGAGTTATCAAATATAAGCAAGGAAACTGGACATTTACCATTGAATGAAATCTGTATTTATATTACCTAATTATGGCAAAGTCATTTATAGTAAAAAACTCACCTCAAGTTTACTGAACACCAGGATTACTCGTGTGTTTTTCTTATGAAAACATCAAATTTAAAACTCTACAGTGAGAGTAAATGGCCCTCTTATGATATAGTTATCTAAAGTCAAAAATACAGTTTATCAAAGCACAGAAGTCCAAGGTGCCTTAACATAGCAAGACCTTCAAACCATTCTTTAAGACACAATTATTTCTAAGAACCAGCTTTATTATATCTAGGTAGTAGCATAGTATTTTAGTACTTCTAAAAGGATATTTTATCCAATAAAGAATTGAAATTTTTAATTAAACCAATTTAAGGTAGCATTTGAATCTAAAGTAATAAGAACATTTTGTTTTGCTTTTTTAAATCTTTTGCCTTTTTATGTTGTAAATGGACAAAATTTACAACTGTATGCTTTCCTGGTACTCCATAAAAAAGACTGATTTCAATTTACTACACTTAATGTTCCTTTTAAGAGTGATAGTCATCAAGTCATTGTTATAAATTCAGATAATCATAAATTTCTTCCAGGAATTCTATTTTTTATACATTGCGGTTTACTTGGAAGCTATTTTATAATATGGTACTAATCAATATCCCATTGTATAAGGAACTATAGAACCCCAATTCCCAGGATGTAATTTTTCAGTTCATTATACAAATTTACCAATAAATATACTTGAAACGCTGCTTGAGAACAAAAGGACTTTTAGTAACATGAAAAGGACTTAATTTATGCTGGGGCAGAAGAAGTATAATGTGGCCTATGTATACACTTCTGTGTCTGAGTCCATTTGAGACGTAGAAAGTTTTCACAACTACTTTCAAAGTGTTATCTGTAACAAAGATCCCTTTCAACCTAAGAGAAATATTTAGAATGCTGAGAAATGCAAACTCAGGCAAGAGGCAACATTCTCACACCATGTACCATGCAAACAGCATGTGGAGACAGAGGTGTTGTGCACAGCACACTTTATTAGTTTGGTGAATATAAATTCAGAAGTTTGAGTAAGCATTATTAGTCAAATAATTGCCAAGGACAAAAATGCCCTTCAGTCTATTATGCCCCCTCTTTCCTTGGCTTTGGGGATGGCTAACTTTGACTTGCTTTTTACCTAATTCAGTCTCACCTGAAATATATAAAAAAAAAAATCAACTATATAAAGCACTATGTTAGCCTCCTAGGAAAATTCAATGAAATATCAAATGTAGTCCCCGATTTCATAATAAAAAGATTTGACTTCCAGCTCCAACTTGGAGGAAAGGTTTCACAGGTGAAGAATTAGTAAGACATTTGCTCTTTAAAAGTATAAGCGTCTGTACCAGAAGATCTCAAATGGCTGCACATTGGAATCATCTTGAGAACTCTTAAAAAGTATTGAGGTCTAGACCCTTTGCCCAGAAATCCTAATTAATAAATCCAGGGGATTGAAGACTTTTAAAAGTTTCCCAATTTATTTTACTATTTAGACAACTTTAAAGACAATTGCTCTAGGTCCTTCATTTATTTCAGTGGTTCTCAAACGGGGTGATTTTGTTCCCCACTCCCCGGGGGACATGTGGCAATGTCTGAAGATATTTTTGATTGTTACTACTGGGAAAGTGGTAATTGCAACCATTGAGTAGAGGCCAGAAATGTTGGTGAACATCCTATAATGCACAAGACAATTCCCACAAAGAATTACCAGATCCAAAATGTCCATAGTGCCAAGGCTAAAAAACCCAATTCATTCATTCAAGAAATATAAGCCAAAGAACCCGACTCTGTGCCAGATGGTGCTAGGTTCTGGGAACTCAGAACTCAAATTCTGACTTCATCACACAAATTAGCAGATTCTTCGGATAAGTTAAAGAACCCTGCTATGCCTCAGTTTTCTTATCTATAAAATTAAAAAAAAGCATTTATCTCAAAATGGGAATTGAATTAGTTACTACATGTAAAAAACTTAGAAAGATGCCCAGTATATAGTGGGTACTTAATACTTCATTATTGTTGTGGTTATTTTTCTTGAAGTACAGAAGTCAGTCAAATACAGAAGGTAATTCCAGGCAAAGGGAATATTGGGTGTAACAATCAAAGGAAACAATGACACATCATTTTTAGAGAACTACACAAAGTTCACTATTGCTGGGCATAAAGAGTAAATTGGGGCTTAGCAAGTGTCAAAGATGGAGAGGTAGGTAAGAATAGTAGACTAGAGGCAAAAATTCTCCAGTTTTTGCCCCTCCCTGTTGTACCCATATACTTTGCTAGGTGGATTTGTAGTTCCTTCCATCAAAAGTCTATTCTTCCACCCCTTGTATGTGGGCTAACGTTATGACTTACTTTGGCTAACATAAGCTAACAGAAGTAGCAGTTTGTGAGGACTAAGCCTAAGCATCAGGAAGCTGTCAATTTCTACTTCCTCTTCTGGAATTTTGCTCAGCCAGCCAGAAAACAAGCTCTGACTACCCTTCTGGATAAGGAGACTTGTGGTCTGATTACTTCATCACACCAGCCAAGAGCCAGCCCCTGGGCACCTGCCAGCTAACCACAGATGCACAAGATCTAGGTGAGGTGAGCTAAGCCTGAGTAAGATCAACAAAACACCCCCCCACACACACTGTAGACTAGAAGAAAACAAATATTTGTTGTTTTAAGTCACTGAATTTTGGGGTTGTTCTTGTAGCATTCTTGCAGCAATAGATAACTGCAACATCCAGACACAGAAATATCCAGATTATGGGATATCATTATAAACCATGGCTTGGAGTTTGAATTTTTATTTTTAATCTAACAAGGAATCATTGAATAACAGTTAGCAAGAGACATTTAGCAATAATAGTTTTAAGAAAAACTATATGGCAGCAAGTGACAGAGGAATCAGAGTGGGGGGGGGATGCCTGGAGGAGTTGCAACTGGAGATGAAGAGAATTTGATGTCAGAGTTCCCATTGCTGAATCACTGCTAAGTAAGAGAATTAAGAGCTATGAAAAATCTTTAATGGAAAACATAGGTTTTAAAAATCATGATTTACTAAGTATAATACTAGTATC
This sequence comes from Cryptoprocta ferox, assembly GCA_028646485.1. NCBI lineage: Eukaryota > Metazoa > Chordata > Mammalia > Carnivora > Eupleridae > Cryptoprocta > Cryptoprocta ferox. The sequence goes on from CM053560.1 coordinate 55,116,417, forward strand.
CCCCCCAAAAGAAATTCCAGAAAGCTATTAAGTTCTCTAAGACCATTTGATGCCCAATTAACCTTGCTTTTATTTTTTATATGGTAAAAAAGTTGGTAACATAGACATAGCAGACCCTAACTCAAGCAGAAGTCAGATGGTCATTTTGGAGATGGTATGGAGACACTTCTTCAGTGAATGCGATGATAACTTCTAAGTTCCATTTCAACTCTCCTTTTCTAGGGTTCTTTTGGGAAGGGGAAGTAAAGTATTCAGAACTGCAGTGCACTTTTTGGTCTAGAGCAGCCTGCCAGCACTGATGTTATCAAATTTAGAAGACAACCTTTGGTCTCTGGAACAAGCAGGACATGAATTATGGAAACCAATGTAAAGCCCTATATAGACCAATACAGAACAACCCTAAGATTTATAGGTAAAATACCATTGATCACATTTTACAGGAAAGTCAGACTATGTGACTTGCAAGATTCTTAGTGAACAAATCAAAATAGAAAACAGAACTAAGGCCTTTGGTGATTTTTTTTTCTCCATTATACACCCATGTCCGCCTCTTGCTTCAATGGTCTACATTTAGCCATGAGATCCTTTTAGTTTTAGAAAATAACTACTTAGCCTTTACCTAAATTGTAATGAATGTTTTGTGAGCCCTTTCTATTCTCAGACAGATCTTTTTCAATTTCATCTCTATTTCACTGTGCTACCCAGGCCAATGCTCACTTTAATCTTAGATGTTTCCCCTTCTGTTTATAAGTTTCTCCAGTGTTTCTGCCACTCAAGCTTGCTCAGAATGTGAATTTCCTCCTTTTCCTATCCAATTCCCAAACCTAGCATTCAAAGTCAGTTTCTACATGGAACACAAACCTTAGCCATCTGAGTGCCTTTAAAATTTCAGTATGCAATCAGAAATAATTTCTCCACACATTTGGTCTGTTTCAATGGTTCCAAAATGACTACAATAAATCTGTGAATCATGTCTAGAACATATTTTTCTTTCCAGACCATGGTTTCTTTTATTACTTTCAAAGTCTTGGATAATTTACCACACATCCCTTTCAAAGTACCTGCATCTCTCATGGTAGCAAGCGATACAAACAATACGCAATACAGCACACATTTCTCTCATGAGGAATGGGCTCCCTTTATGTAGCTTCTCGTGGATTAAGCTTTTTTAAAGGGTGGAAGTTTTTTTTTCCTTCTTAAAAGGGATAAAATTTTTTAAATTCAGACTTCATTGCCTTCAAAGTGTTCACTACTATGAATTTTTGCTCCCCTTATTTTTGAGCCTAGAGAGTAGTTAAAAAAAAAAAGTTCACAAGACCCAGAAACATTCTTTGCAAGTTAGAAACACAGTAATCAACCTTATTCACAATTACTTATCATTAAAATGATAGGGATCTATAATATGAAGAATATACCATAGTTATTGCCTGCCTTTATTTTTTTTAGTTTTTGTTATGAAGGTAATATACATTCTTCTATATTCACACTACAGAAAAAGTTGGGAGGGGTAAAAGATCAAAAAGGCTAATGAAGGAGTAACAAAATGGCAGAGGAGTAGGAGGATCCTAGGTTTGTCTCCTCACATGAACACAGATAGCTATCAAATCATCCTAAATACCCTAGAAATAGACCTGAAGACTGGCAGAACTCCAAAAATAAAGGAAGAGAAAAGCCCACATCAAGGAAGGTAGGAATTGTGGAGACATGTTTTAGGGGAGAAATGGATCATGGATGCTGTGGAGGAGAGGGATCCGTGGTCACAGAGAAGGGGGAGAAAGAGAGCGGAACACATAGGGGAATGCACAAGGAGAGTGTTTCCCAGAGCCACTGGCTTGGAAAACAAGAGGGCCTCAATTTCCTGAAGTGTTGGAACCAGCAAGGCTTAAAGCCTGATGTTTTAAACGTCAGTGGGCTTGCTGGGATGGAGCCTGGAGGGCACTGCCGGGCTCCTGAAGAGAAAGCAGGCCAACAACCCTGGGGTAGACAGTTTGGAGAAGGTAATAGAAGAATGCCTGGGGCACACAGCGGGGAGATTATTAGCTCTCCGTAGGAGGCAGTGTTCAGAGAACAGGGGAGCTGACGGTGCCATTTCCTACCCCACCCCATCTCAGCATAAACCACAGAGACACCAACAGAAGGCAGCTCAGTGCAGATGCTGGCTGCTGTACTTGCTTATGCCAAGCCCCATATCACTGTGCTCTCACAGGATTGCCCTTCTTGGTCAAGTTTGCCTCAGTCCCAGTGAGGTGGGCCCTCCCCCATTTTTACGGATTATCTGATTTTTCTCATAAGTTATCTGATTTGTTACTATATAATTGTTAACAGTAATCTGTTATCACACTATGTATTTCTGTGCTTATCTGTTGTGTTTTTTCTTCCATTCCTCATGTTGCTTTTTGGGTCTTTTTTTTTTTTCTTCACTAATGCAGTTAAATCATTGCCAATTTTATTTTTTTGGAAAAACTGGTCCTTACATTTGATGTTTTGCTACTGTTTATTCTGGTCTCTATTTCACTTATTTCTGATTTTCCTTTTCTATTTCCTTTTTCTGCTAAATTTCAGCTAACTTTCTTCTTTTTCTAATTCCTTGTAGTAAAATGTTTATTTGAGCTTTTTTGCTAATACAAGCATTTATAGCATAAATTTCACTTTAACATCTGCTTTTGTTCCATCCCATAGGTTCTGGAATACTGTTTAATTTTTCTTCTGTTTTGATACATATTTTGATTTGCTGTTTGATTTCTTATTTGGCCCACTGCTACTGCAGTAGTGTTTAATATTTACATATTAAATATAATATTTACATTGTAGATTTTCCAGCTTCTATGTTGATCTTTAGCTCTGTACCATTGTAGCTGGAAAACATACCTGGTATGATTTTAGTCTTTCTTAATTTGTAATATTTGTTATGTCTCCATTTATGTGATTTAACCAGGGTATTTGTCTGTAGACTTGAAGAAAATTTGTATTCTATTTTTCTCAGCTGGGATGTTTTATAGATCTTTTAGAACCATGTATTCTGAAGTATTAGTCAAGTTAAAAAATGTTCTTGTTAAAAAAAAAAAAAAACTTTGAAGGGTGCCTGGGTGGCTCAGTTTGTTTTGCAGCCGACTTCGGCTCAAGTCATGATCTCACGGTATGTGGGTTCAAGCCCCACTGCTGTCTCTGTGCTGACAGCTCAGAGCCAGGAGCCTGCTTTGGATTCTGTGTCTCCCTCTCTCTGCCCTTTTCCCCATTCATATACTGTCTCTGTCTCTCAAAATTAAATAAACATTAAAAAAAATTTAAGAACTTTGAGGGTGATCCTTTAAAATAAAGCATATCAGAGAGGAGGTTGGTGGAGAGACAGGTGAAATAGGTGAAGGGAATTGAGAGTATACTCATGATGTACATGAGTAATGATGTATTAGATTGTTGAATCACTACATTGTACATCTGAAACTAATAACACTGTATGTTAATTATACTGAAATTAAAATAAAAAACTTAATTTAAAGAAGATGCTAATGACAATTACTAACATTACTGTGGTTGACCGTTGAACAATCCAGGGGTTAGGGATGCCAACCCCTGTGCATTTGAAAATCTGCATTTAATAACTTCTGACTCCCCCAAAACTTAAATATTCATAGCGTACTCTTACCAATAACAGGCAATTAACCCATATTTGTATGTTATATTGTTTTATTATATACAGTATTCTTGAAGCAAGCTAGAGAAACGATGTGAAGAACATTATAAGAGAAAATATATTAACAGTATTGTTAAAAAAAATCCATGTGTAGGTAACATACCTGGCTATCCCCCAGATCTATTTCTTGCTTCAACAGCACGTGGATGCAACAGACCCAGGACACCCCTCCTTCTAGCCTCCAGCCACCCTCCAACTTCTTTTCTAGTCACAACCCTGGGAACCATCTTCCAACCAACCTCAGCCTCTGGAACCAGCCAGCACCACTTTTTGAGTTTAGTTTCTTATTGCTAATCAACGATGAGCTCCCAAATTAGAATTATTCCACCTAAATGGAGGCCATTTACCACCTGGTCAACATGCATCTACAGGCCTCTTACACCTAACCTTTTTGGGCTCCTATTTCAACTGTAATCATACAGCTTTTAAGGGTATAGATCACTTCTTCCAAGACCTGCCCAAGGAGAAGCTGAGGGCATCAAGCATCTCTAAGATGCAAAAACAATGCTGTGGCCATGCCCTCTTCCAAGACATGCAGAGACTACCCCAAAATTAATGGGGCAAAACACTGGACATCATGGAAGCTGCCATGGTCTTAGAGAAGAACCTGAACCAGGCTCTTTTGATTTGCATACCCTAGGTTCCACAGCTGTAGACCCCTATCTCTTTGACTTCCTGGAGAACTACTTCTTCAAGGATGAGGTGAAACTTGTCAAGAAGGCAATTTCCTGACTATCCTCCCCAGGCAGGCTGGTCCCCCAAGTTGGGCTGAACAAGTATCTCTTCTAACAGCACATCTTCAAGCACAACTAGGAGCCTCTGGAGCCCAGTAGCAATTGTGGGGCTCTCTCTGGCATCCCCCTGCTGCTAGGGCTTCTCTAGGTGTTTGCCTGCAGCTGCTAGGCAACTTTTTTTTTTTTTTAACTACACTGGAGCCCTTTCCCAAATGAAACAAAGGTTTTTGGTTGGGGTTGGGGGGCAGGTGTAGGTGGACCTGCCCAGTTCAAACCTGTGTTCAGGAATCCACTGTAACTATTTTACTAGTCTTTTTTCAATAAATACTTTTATATAATTGTGCTATATATCTAGGTTTAGAACCTTTTATTAAAAATTCCAGCATAAGTATCACCCCATTTTGAGTATGACTTTATTATAACATTTACAGTGTTCTAGGTTCTGAGCTAAGAGATTCACATAAGTGACTCTCTTAATTTGACCATCACAGTCACATTTTAAGGTAATCATCATAATTTCTAAAATTTTAAGATAACTGCCCTAGTTCTATAAATAGAGAAATTATGGCATCCTGCTAATGTTTTTTAAACATTTTGTAGAAGAACTAGTGCGCTTATTAGAAATCACGTACCTCTACTCCAAACCTTCTGAATCAAAATCTCAGAAAATAAATTCAGTCAGCACCCCAAGTTATTTTTCTGCTCTACTAAAATGTGGGCACTATTGCCCCTTTGTAATACAGCTTAATTTGCCTCATCTAGCTATAACCAATAACAGATTTATTTACATCATTCATTTTCTCAGTCACTTATTTTGAACCACACATAGAAGCATTAGAGCAAGCCTTATGCAGGATTAGGTTAGGGGGATTTTCTAAAGGCAGCCATGGGGGAGAAAATCAATTAGTTGACTGCTTCCACCTGAGGTACTTACAAGGGCATGAAACCATACTGCATTCTTCCTAGTACAGCCTCTATTTTAAGTTTTTTTTTAAGTTTTATTTATTTTGAGAGAGAGCACGCACAAGCAGAGAGACAGGGGGGAAAGAGTTGAGTCAGATGCACCTGAGCCACCCAGGCGCCCCTATAATGTCTTTTACATCAGCTTCCAAAACAATTTCAAGTTTATTTGGCTTCCACCTAAGTGCTTTAATTTTTTCTAGTTGGTGCTGCTGCCTGTGTTATTTTCCTCTTGAGATTTCTCACCAGCCTTTTCACTCATGCCTGAATTTCTCAGGAGAGAAGTTATTTCTTTTAGAGATTTAGTAGTTCATGTTTCTGTCCAAGACAACATGTTCCTTCTGGGGGTCACCCACACCTACCTCATACCTCAGTATTTGCTACACTGCCCACATATTGTAGAGGTGGAGTCTGTATACAAATGTCTGAAAGTGATTCTATTTTGTAATACATATCATCTGAAAGGAGATGGCACACTTAGTTTAGCATCCAAAGTAAGTTAGAGATTCTAACAGATAAAATTGAGACTAATGCCCAAGAATCTCATGATAAAACTGAGGTACTTATTTCAGCTCAATTTGGAGGCTATTGCTGATTTGATTTACTATACTGGAACACAGCAGTCTATTTCAGCTCCTTAGGCTTTCCTTTTTCGTGTGGAGGAAGGCATGTAATTTCCAAGGGCACAGTCCAAGCCTTGTGATACAGTGTGTCAACACACACAGTTAACTCAAAAGTAATGGAGTCATTCACTACATTCTGTGCTACCTATTTTCTGAAATGCTTAACTGGGTCATATGATTATTACCAAATATGTGCAAAACATAGCACTCGTAGTCACAAATTTTAGATCATCTCTCTCATCTTGATTCTTTTTTTTAATGTTTGTTTATTTTTGAGAGAGAGAGAGAGAGAGAGAGAGAGAGAGAGAGAGAGAACAAGCAGGGGAGGGGCTCAGGGAAGGTGGGGGCAGACACAATCCGAATAATGCTCCAGGCTCCAAGCTGTCAGCGCAGAGCCCGATGCAGGGCTTGAACCCATGAACCATAAGATCATGACCTGAGCCAAAGTCGGATGCTTAACCGACTGAGCCACCCAGGTGCCCCATTGGTTCTTAATTTTGAGTCATCTGCAACTTGAATGAAAAAGTTATTGTAAGTAAAAGCTTGATTTGCAAGCATAATTCATTCCAGAAACATGCTTGTAGTCCAAACACTTGTATATTGAGGAGAATTCCAAGAACCATTCGTGTCACATACTATACATATTGCAAGACATCATTCATTTATCTGGGGAAACTTAGAAATGTTTACTCATCTTGTGAAACACTCACAGTACAAGTTACTCACAACCCAAGGTTTTACTGTACTTTCCATAGAAATATTTCTTGACTAAGTAATTTCTTTTCTGAGCCTCTGAGTATAAAAGTCCATCGTCCATTTCTTAATGGTTGTAAGATGTCTTAATAATCTTGTAACTCAAATATTTTCCTAGAATATTGCTAGGTATCAATCACTTAGATTTTGCCTAAGATATAAAGAGCACTTCCAATATGGAGGACAGATTTCTTTTATTCAAATATTTTTTGGCTGAGAAGATTCCTTCCATTATGTTTTTAATCCTTGCTTCTATCATATTATTCTTATTCCTAGTCAGGAACACTGTATAATTTTAGAAAGACTGTGTTCCATATATATTTATCATCTTTCAGTTGTACTATAGCTGACAAATATACTTTCAAAAATGGTGTCCCTTGGGGCACCTGAGTGGCTCAGGTGGTTAACCATGAGACTCTTGATATGGTCTCAGGTTGTGATCTCATTGTCATTGAATTGAGCTGCACATTGGGCTCTGCACTGAACAGAGCCTGCTTGGAATTCTCACTCTGTCCCTATCCCACTAGCTCTCTCTCAAAATAACCTTTAAAAAAAAAGTGTTCCTTTTATAGCTCTAATGTTAAAAAAAACTTAGAAGTGCTAGAATACAACATTAAAATTTTAAAATAGTTATCAAGTAATTGGAAAGCTTGGACTTGGAAGCAAGTCTACTAGGCATTCATTTCATAATGTTGGATAAGTGGAAGATTTACTATTAGTTCTCAGTATGTTAAAGTGTCTAAATTAAATGGCTTAATGGCCATTTAGTTTATCAAACAGAACAACTTGACATTTTCATCAAAATTTGTAATTTATGAACTAATTTTGATAAAATAATTTATTCTATAATAGATATTTATCAATCCAAGAAGTAATTTACTATGTAGGTGAATTTTTAATTCCTGCTGAGAAAATCTAAGTAAAAAATGCCCTTACAAATATTGTCAATCTTGATAAATATAGTTATGAGCTTGGCAGTAAAACAAATTAGCAGAGTCTCTCAGTTCACATCTGCTAACAAGGAGTTTATAGTTCTCAATTTATTTTGCTTTCAAAAAGGAATAACTTATGAGAGACTATATTTACATCCCTATAATTCTTACGTGTGATCATTTTCTCTGGCACTTAGAGTTATGTAGTAGAAAGTAGTTCAGGATACTCTTTAGAGCTAAAGACAAACCAGATAATCAATTCAGTATCCAAATTGTAATTTAAGCTCCTAGATTATTACTATAATAAAATAAATATTCTTCATAACAAATAGGAAAACTGATGGTACTAAGGAGTTTAAGTTGACATTTCACAATGGTCTGTCCTTGGTAAGCTAAGGCAGCATTTTTGGAACTTTGCAAAAAACAAAAACATCTAGTTTTGTGAGACACTAATGGCAATGCTACAAAAAAAAAATATGATCACCATATCATACTTTAAAGTGGTAAAATATTTAGGGAACACTATATGCTATATCCCACACTCAGAATATTAGATTAGAGTTTTAAAAGTACTATAATAATAAATAAATTTTTAAAAACCTTCTTGAACTCCATATTTCCTAAACTCAAATAGGAAGATACTTGTTTTGTCACATATTCAGTAATAACCTAAAGAAAGTTATTCCATGAAACATTCCTTAAGAATCTGACCAAAGGGGCACGTGAGTGGCTCAGTTGGTTGAGCCTCCAATTTCAGCTCAGGTCATGATCTCACTGCTTGTGAGTTTAAGCCCCCCATCGGACTCTGTGCTGACAGCTCAGAGCCTGAACCCGGTTTTAGATTCTGTATCTCCCTCTCTCTCTGCCCCTCCCCTGCTTGCCCTCTGTTTCTCAAAAACAAACATTTAAAAAAAATCTGACCTAAAGGTTATACTAATTGACACACCCAAACTGAACAATTGGGGAGAGTGAGTTTAACAAAGGGAATAAATACAAAGGTGTGGATGAGATTAAGGAAATAAGAGATGATGTGTATTCTAGGGTCTAGCAACATCACTGGGACCATTACCGCCTGAAGGCCTGAAGGGACAAAGGAAAGGAGCAGAAACTAGAACCCAGGGCATGTAGCCATCATGTGGAGCTGTGGTCTTTGATAGAGAGACCTGCCCAACCCAGGAAGATCTAGCAAAAAGAAGCTAGGGGGAATACCCAGATCCATGCTTTTCTTACTCTGATGACCTATCCTTGGTCCCCCTTGGCCAAATGCAACTAAAGCTGGGGAGTAAAGGACCGTATTAATTCTGCCTATAAAGTTTAGCCTCCTTGTACACAGAGGATATAAAAAGATAAATATAGATCTGGATGGGCAAATAACCAGCATAGTAATACTATATCTGAGGTTTTTCCTTCCAGGTATCATATTAGTTTGGTTTTTTTCCAAAGATTATTTTGTTGAACCATTTGCCTATCTATATTTACTAGGCATCTACTACAATAGGAAAACAAAGAGAAGATCCTGAAAGAGCTGACAGCCACAAGGCATGAGAGAAATGTAACTATGTAAATGGAAATGCAATTTAATTAGGACTATAACAGAAGTATGACTAAATTCCTATAAGATTACAGGGGAGAAGAGTAACTCTGCTTAGGAGAGCCAGAAAGGCATTAGAGAGGAAGTGATATTTGAACCAAGTTATGAAGCATGAATAGAAGATTGTCCAGGCAGGGTGGCTGGTAAAGTCAGGGAGTGTATTTCTAACAGAAAGGACAGTATGTACAAGGCAAGGTGGGTGAAAAGGAAGGTGTATTTTGTGCAGGGATTGGTAAGAGGTTCTTTTTGTTTTTATTTTATTTTATATATATTTTTTATTTTTGAGAGACAGAGCATGAACAGAGGTGGGGCAGAGAGAGAGGAAGACACAGAATCCAAACCAGGTTCCAGGAGAGATCATGATATGATCTGGACACTGAACTACAGACCACCCAAGCACACCTGGTAAGAAGTTCTGAATTGTTGATTTTTCAGGGGATGCTATTGAGCTGTGGTAGGTGAAAATGGAAGCACTGATTAGATACTTGTTCTAATTCTAGGACTCTGGAATTTGTTCTGTACTTAGAATTGTTTTCAGTGAAATTTAAAAAAAAGAAATTAGAGATTAGTAGTTTTGTGGAGATGGGGTAATATGGCTCTGAACCCCAACCCCAAGGCGAAATTTATTTATTCCACCCTTCTGAGGCTATGGGTTGCACTGATACCATAGAGAACAACCTTTCTGTTTTCGTCTAAGATGATTGCAACATGATCGATTCAGTGCAATTTTAGATGTGCTATCTGAAATTGTGGATGTTCAAACAGTTTAAGAGGACCTCCTAGAAAAGAACAGCCCAAACATTTCTATTAGTAGTCTCACATTCTGATAAATATCACTGTGGTTGTGCTAGATAATAACTGGCAAGAGCAAACTGTACAAATTTTGCCCTGTATGGTTCACATAAGTCCTGAGTGCCAATTTTCATAGAAACTTAAATTAATCCTTTCTCCACTGCCTTGTCCAATTAACTGTTCTCCAATTAACTTTAACACAAAATAAGATTTCCAATAAAAGACTTCAGGGCACCACCTAACTTTGGGTGGCATTTACAAATTACTTCCCCTTTCCTGGCTGATGATGGTCAGATCAAACCGTGAATGAACCATTCTGAATTATTGAATGTAATGAACCAAAGAAATAGAAATTTGCTTGTGGGGATAAAAGTTAATTCTTCTGAGGTCTTTCTATATTTCTATCCTGTGTGATGTTTCTCAGATCAATGCTTAAAAGAAAATCTCAAAAATAGTAGCAAGTTTTATTTTGCCTGAAATATGTTTTTTTCCTTAGGCTCCTATTCATCTGTGTTGGCCACCAAATAGAATAACATGTTAGGGGACTAATACACAACACTTTTTGATAATCAATATTCAAAAAATGTGTATCTGAGTACCCTTGACACTCAAAGCCTGTTGTAGCATTGTAGCTTTGTTTTCTTGATCCTTCAATCCCCATTTCTGCCCCCTTCCCCCATAGTAAAATCTAGCCCTGGACACCTTCCCTATCCTGTGTACCTCTGTATTTCAGAGCACTTAGCATATCAATACAACAATTATTTATCCACATTTCTTACTCCCTTCCTACACTGTGACTCTTTAATCTCAGGAACTACTTCTAATATATCTTTGTAACCCCAGAAAGCAGTAAATGAGTATATGATAAATAGAAGGGACCTTTATCATAAATAGCAACCACTGAAATAACATGCAACTTATTTTTCTAGTCTTAATCATACTGCCAAATTCTTACCCCAAGAAATCAATCACTACTAGCACCACTGAAAGAGAATTAGACTATGAAGCTGAGTTGCTCTAAATCATAATATTTCAGAGATTAGAGTAAACTTCACCTTAACCCAAACTAGTTTCTTTTATATTGGACCCCAAATTCTCCTCCAGATAGACTTTTAGCCTGCCATCCATTTCAACTATGGTTCTCATTTTGGCTGCCATATCTCCTTGAACCTTAGAAGCATTTGTACAGCCCTAAACCTAAAAGATCTTTCATTTTAAAAGTTACAACTTCCATTTGGAAGTAAATTAACTATAGTAAAAAAAATGTCTGGACAAAATGCAAAAAGGCAGTTACCTAAAAATTCTGAAAAGTAGTAAGTACATTGGAAAGGATAGTCAAAATGTGAAGTAACTAGTAGTTTTCACGAATCCCCCTCCCCACCCTGCCTCCTTCACCTATTACAGATTGAATTGTGTCCCTCCAAAAAATATTTTAGGGTCCTAACCCCTAGTACTTAAATGTGACCTTATCTGGATGTAATCAGAGGTAATCAAGTTAAAATGAGGTCATTAGGGAGGACACTAAACCAATAGGACTGATATCTTTCTAAAAGGAAAAAATTTGATCACAGAGACACGCACACAGGAAGAAAGCCATGTAAAGATCAGAATCACACTGTCACAACCAAGGAGGTTCCAGAAGCTAGGGAAGAGACCTGGAAGAGATCCCACCCTAGTGCAGAGGGAGTAGGGCATCTGGCCCTGCCAACACCTTTATCTCTATTCTAACCTTTAGAGCTATGACAAGTTTCTGTTTAAATCACTCACTTTATGGCAATTTGTTATGGAAATTCTACAAATTAATATACCATCTTTTCTCTCTCGGCTTTAACCGGAGGATGGCTCCAGTTATGGGAAAATTCAGTGGGCAAAGACAACAAAAATCTCAAAGAGAATTCCTGTCTTTCTGGAAAGAGAGCAAGGAAAAGCGGATCCTAGAAGCCAGAGTTGGGGGGGTGGGGATTCCTATAAAGTAGACAGATGGAAATGGGAATGCTCTAATTCTATGATCGACCACAAGTTCTAGGCTTACCCCTGCATTCATGTGTTACATCCACAACAGAAACCCAGATCACAGCAAAGGTTATAAGAACTGAACAATAGTACAAAACACGACCTACTTGCTAAAATAAGTCCTGAGTGTCATGCACAGAATTTAGTCTAAACAACATAGTAAAGGCTTTGAAAACTGAACTGGCATTGTAAATCCAGACAACAAAAAGAAGGTTAAACCTACACTGCCTATACGTTGGTTGGGCTGGGGAGGACATAATCTGGAGGACTAAAAACCTCATGATGTGACATTCAAAATATTACAATAAAATGTTACCCAACGTATAACTACAAAAATTTGATCAACTCTCAGTGGAAAAGACCATTAATTACAATCCCAAGATGACCTAAATGTTGAAATCATCAGCCCAGTATTTTAAAGGAGCCATATAACTATGCTTGTGAAATGTTACCAGATACAAGAGTGAAAAGTAAAAAGATGCTAAATATTTGCACAATATTTTTATCTTAAGTTATTTAAAAGATTTTTGATGAAAACAAAAAGCCACACTTTCTGGTAGGGTTTTTTATGTATATAGCTGTAATATGGATGACAACTGTAAAATATAGGGAGAAGGGTGGGGTGCCTGGATCAGTTGGTTAAGCATTTAGCTCTTGGTTTCAGCTCAGGTCATGATCTTGTGGTCATGGGATCAAGTCCCACATCAAGCTCTGTGCTGGGCATGGAACCTGCTTGGACTTCTCTCCCTACCCCACTTGTGTGCTCTCTCAAAATAAATTTTTAAAAATAAGTAAATAAGACACAGGGAGAAGGATAAAGGGGCCTATTATAAGATTTTATATTTTATTTAAATAAAATATTAACTCTATATAGACTCTAAAAGATAAGTTGTATATATTTCCTAGCATAGCTGGTTAAAAATGTGAAGCAATAGAGCCAGAAGTAGATACATTAAAATGCTATACCGAAAAATGTTGGAATAACCAAAAAAAAAAAAAAAAAAAAAAGAAGGGGAGAGTGTTGAAAAACGGGAAAATCAAAGAGAGGAGAAATATTAAAATAATGCTTCTAAAGTCCAGCAGCCATATCAATAAATACATTAAATAGAAATGGTCTAAACATACCAATTAAAAGACAGTGTCATATTGGATTAAAAACATTATATCCACTCCATAAGACACCCACTTCAAATATGACATAAATAGATTAAAAGTAAAAGGAGAGAAAATGCAGCAGTAGATAAAAGCTGGGGTGATTACAGTAATAAAAATAGAGTTCAAAATAAAAAATAAAAAAGGAACTTAATGAAAAAAGAGTCTATTCACAAAGATATAATTAGTTTAAATGTGTATTACCTAAAAAATGAGCTACAAGACACATCTTAAAAATTGGATAGAAGTGGTAGAAGAAATAAACTCATAACTATATGTGAAGAATCCAACAATCCTCTCTCAATAATAAATACAGCAAAAAGAACAAAAAGCAATGAGGATATAGGAGATTTTAGCAATGTTATTCACTGACTTGACCCTATTTACATTTTATAGAATATTTCACCAAACAGCTAAATACATTCTTTTCAAAGGCACATAAACATTTACAAAGATATATCATAAAAAACAGGCCATAAAAACAAATCTTAACAAATTTGAAGAATTAATGTTCTAGAAAAGTGTGTTCTCTAACATAATTAAACTGAAAATCTTCAAAATAACACCCAAATCAAAGGGGAAGTCTCAATTTAAAACTATTCTGAATTAAATGAAAATTACTACATCCTAAATTTGGGGGATATAGCCAAATCAGTGCTTGGAAAGATATTTATAGCACTCAATGTATGTATTAAAGAAAAAAAAAGGTATCAAATAACTGTTCCACCTTAATCTACCAAAGAAAAACCTTAATAAACCAAAAAAAGAACAAATTAAACCCAAAGCAAGTACAAGGCAATAGAGGAAAAATAATAAAGTTGAAAACCCAAAGTTCGGGGGGGGAGGAATGAAACTTAAAACTGGTTCATAGGAAAGGAAATTGACATCCAGCCAAGTCAATAACAAACTAAAGAAAAACAAAACAAAAATTACAAATATTAGGAATTAAAAAGGAGTCATAACCATAAATTCTACAGTCATTAAAAATAGACTAAGAAAATAATACAAAAATACACCAAATTTGACAACTCAATAAAACATCAGCTCCTTGAAATACACAACTCCCCAAACTTAAGCCAACTGGATAACCTGAATAGTATGTATAATGGAAACTATGAAACTGACGAAAGAAACCAAAGCTCTAAATAAATATAGTGACATCTTCATGAACTGGAAGACTTGATACTGTTAAGTAGATAATATGCACCAAGTTGATTTCTACACTTAATAAAATCCCAACAACAAAAAAAAATTTAGATATTGACAAGTAAATTCAAAAATTTATGGGGTGCCTGGGTGACTCAGTCAGCTAAGCATCCAGCTTTAGCTCAGGTCATGATCTCACAGTTTGTGAGTTCAAGCCTCACATCAGGCTCTGTGCTGACAGCTGAGAGCTTGGAGCCTGCTTCTGATTCTGTGTCTCCCTTTCTTTCTGCCCCTCCCTCACTCACACTGTGTCTCTCTCTGTCTCAAAAATAAATAAACATTAAAATTTTTTTAAAAAAGTTTATATAGAAAACGAAAACCCTAGAATAGTCAAAACTCCACAGAGAACAAAGTTGGAGAACACATACTAATTTAAAAACTTACTGAAAAGCTATAATAATCAACAGCGCCATACTGGCAAAAGGATGCATGGTTCAGTTTAGCAGGATAGTCTAGAAATTCACCCATACAAATAAGAAAAATTGAACAGAAGGACCCAGGCAATTCAATGGGGGAAAAATAACCTTCTCAAAAAAAAAAAAAAAAATAGGGTGAGAATAAATCTATATATGCAAAAAAAAAAGAAAAAGAAAAAAGAAAAAACTTCAACCCACCACTATCATATATAAAACAACTCCAAGTGCATGGTAAACCAAAATTTAAAACCTGTAACTGTGAAACTTCCAGAAAAACAGAACAGAAATACTTAGTGATCTTGGGTTAGGTGAAGTATTCTTAGATACATTAAAATCATGATTCATTAAAAAAAGATAAATTTAACTTCATCAAAACTAAAAGTTATGCTCTATATAAGACACTGTCAAGAGAATGAGAGGATAAGCCATGAAAGTGTAAGAAAATATTTTGCAAATCACATCTGATCACAAAAGGATCTAGAATTGAAGAACTTTCCAAACTCTGTAAGAAAACAACAACAACAAAAATGGGCAAAATATTTGAATAGATATTTCCACCAAAGAAGAAATACAGATGGCAATAAGTACATGGAAAGAAGCTCAACATTCGTCATTAAATAAATGCAAAGTACAGCAAGACTGGACTACATACCTACTAGAGATGAAATTTAATAATCTGTTAGTGTAACACAGATTCACTAGAATATATAGTTTCAGTGAAAATGAAGTACATTCACTTTAGGAAACAGTTTGTCAATTTTCTATAAATTTAAAAATATGTAACTTTATGACATGGTGATCACATTTCCACATATTTACCAAGAGAAATTAAAACAGTGGTCACATCAAAACTTGTATACAGAAATGTATCAGATTTTTAAAACTTCAGGTTTTCCTGATGCCTCAACATCCCCCCAAAAAGGCTGTGAGCATTCCACCCAGGCAACCAAGTAACACCAGGATAATAAGGCTTGTCCTTACTGCCACAGTTCCCCTTCTTGCCCTCCCCTGACTACGACCTAGTGACAGTCAAGTGCACCAATGAATTCCTTCATACGTTTGTTGGGAACTCCTGACTCCCAGTAGAGGCATTTGCCCTGGGTCCTCAACTCTCTCAGTTCCCCACTTGCTTAGCTGAACCCATTCCCTAGGAGTTCCTCTGTATGGCCCCCTGTATCCCTCTTCTAGGACCTAGGAGTATAGTAAGCTCTTGAATTTCACATGCCAGAGTTTAATTTCTGTGATCATGTTAGAATGACCTTAAAGGCCCCACAAGGTGGACTTACTGCCCCATTTACAACACAAGAAGTTTATAGCAACTTTCTTTAATCAGTCAAAACAGAAAACAACCTATTATCTTTCAGTTGGTGAATGGAACACATCAGCAATAAAAAGAAACAAATGGACACAGCGGCATAGATAAATCTGAAGTATATTAAGTGAGAGAAGCCAGAATCAAAAACCCTTATACTATAGGATATTCATTTACATGACATTCTGGACAAGGTAAAAACTTCAGATAGAATAGATCATTGTTCCCAGGGGTTGAGGTAGGAGGAAATGTTGACTCAATAGGGGCAGCATGAGGAAATAATTTGGGGTAATAAGACTCTTCTGTATCTTGATGGTAGTAGTTAAGGACTCTGTCCCTTTATTATAATTCTTATAACTGTACATCAAAAAGAATTAAGTTTATTGTGTCTTAGTTTTTAAAATAAATTTTAAAAAGCATTTTAAGGTTAAGATTTCTGGAGTTTTCTGTTGCTCTCAGAAGATGGGTAAAATATGGAACTACTCGGATGCCAACAATTGAGCTCTATAAATATTTATGACCTAATGAAAACACAAAAATATAAGACCCTTAAATAGGTTTTTCTTTATTACATTTTGACAGCATTTTTTTTTTGTAGATTAATACTGCTCTTCCCTACCTTAACACCATGTGGTAAGCCAGGTGGCAAATTAGAGAGCTGTAAATTCTTGTGTTCTTATCCAAAGGCAATAACGTTAAAAAAAAAAGAAACTATTGAGATATTTTGATATGTAAAAAGTATATATTTGATCATTGATATGACAGATATAGTTCTTACATATGTATTTGGTCACTCAGATGACAAAAATATATAATTCTCCTATATATTTGGTCTTTGTCCATAGTTCCTGGTTCACAGCTCCAAAAACCCATTGGAATTTCCTGTGATAAGAGCATAAAGTTGTCTTTTGCTAGGTTACTGAGGTGACTTTTGAACCCCACCTAAAAGCATAAACTAGTTTCCAGGAGGACCCTTGATGTGATTATGGGGTTAGAACTTTCAGCCCTACCCCTACCCCCAGAGAGAGTAAATGTGTTAGTCTTAGTCAGTCATGACTATGTAAGGAATCCTCTGTAAAACAGAAAAGGAGGTGGCTCAAGAGAGCTTCCAGGGTGGTGAACATACAGAGATGCTGGGAGAGTGGTATGGCTGGAAAGGGCATGGAAACTCCACATCCTTTCCCATACCTTGCCCCATGTATCCCTTCATTATGTCTCTTAATAAACTGGTAAAGGTAAGTAACTGTTTCCTCAAGTTCTGTGAGCTGCTATAGCAAATTAATAGAATCCAAGGAAGAGAATGTTGGAACTTCCAATCTGCAGTCAGTTGGTCAAAAGCACATGTGACAACCTGCAGCTTTTAACTTCTGAGATAGGAGATAAATCCAAGTCTTGTAGGACTAAGTCCTTAGCCTGTGGAATCTGATTGCTAACTCCTGGTAGATAATTCAACTCAATTCTGATACCATCAGACCCCCAGCTGGTGTTTGAGAATTACTTCGTATTCAGGAGGGAAACCTCCTGAATACAAAGAAATTGGGAGAAAAACTTACGCAAGTCCCACTCTATT
Source organism: Cryptoprocta ferox (assembly GCA_028646485.1). Lineage (NCBI taxonomy): Eukaryota > Metazoa > Chordata > Mammalia > Carnivora > Eupleridae > Cryptoprocta > Cryptoprocta ferox. The sequence goes on from CM053560.1 coordinate 55,134,162, forward strand.
TCTGAATGAAAGTGTTTTCTACTTATTCAATCAAAAGCGCTAAAGAATTTCCAATTGCTAACTTTCTCTTTTTTCCTAATTAGTACTGTTTTAGCAAAACCACTAAGAAAAGGAACAGTGAGTTCTATTTTCTCTAAGGATGAGTCCATTTTTGCTCTTCTGCTGCCTTGACATAAAAAGGACCAAGTGGGCAAACAGATATGTAGACTGCTTGTACAAACAAAACACCAACTCAACCAGTCTTATTTTAAAAGTTAAAGTAAAATAGCCAATATCAATTATTTAATATATTCAGCTGTTTGCCTTAAACTAAATGGGTTAGGTAAATGGTTGCAAAGTATTTCCTACAATAAGTGTTTACTATTGTGTATTATAATTATCTTATTTGGATAAAAGTATCACTATTGGGATGGCAAAATTAGAATAATAAATTCAGTCATGATTCTGGCTCTGATCTGAAGATCAGCCACACTCATCTGTGATGAGTGAATATAAATAAGAATCATTTGCACTATCTGAAAGTTGAAATCAAAAAGTGCACTCTATCCCATAGAGATGGAAGGAAGTTAGCAAATACCTATTTGTTTTGTTATCTGATCATACAGCAATATGAATCTGTACTATGCAGAGCTTACATTTTCACTTGTCATAAATTTTACCCCTAATGGCAATAGATCACATAATTCAACAGAAAATAGACTATATGGTCAATATTTATTAAAACTTACTTTCTCCATGTTTATATACAGTGATAATGATGGATATATAAAATGAGGCCACCTGTACTCCAGTAAAATCCTGGCATATAGCTATAAATGGAGTTAAACAACAAAAACAAAAAACCTGTGGGTAAAATATAGGCCTCCATCATCACAAAGTTAATGAAATGGGAGATTTATCTAAATCCATCTGTTCTGGCTGCAGTTTTGCACCTCTGATAATTTTCTGTTCCAATTTAAATGTCAAAAGGGTTTCAAAGACAGAAGCAGCGATTCCACGAATATGGTAGTTTAGGGGCCAGGGAGTAGGGGGTGAATTTCAGCGTGAGCCAAAGAGAATGGGTCCAGAGACTACTAGGACCCTAACTTCTTTGCTACTTTTGAGAAAGGGGATTTCTGAATACCTGAAGTTTCCCCACAGGATTTCACCCACATGTCCATGTTTCTCCAACCATCCCCCCTCCACTACCACATAACTTTAGCCTACTACCCACACCCTCTATCTGCCTTGTCTGAGATCAGGAGCTGGACAAAGGATTGGTGCTAGTTGCCAACTGTTTGTGATACTCGAGTTCACATTATTGCTATGTTTTCCTATATTTGGAAAACTAAAGGAATGCAAGCTTTTTGAGACACAATCTGATAAGTACATAATACCTAGAAGCTATTTTGGAGATCTTAAACTTCCATGCAAGAATGCCAAATTTTAATCTTCAGAGAACCTACCATGCTGTACTAAGCACTAGAGAGGAATTTAAAATCTAGCAGAGGAGAAGATCTTCAAATAATTACATATGTATCTTACTGAATTATAGTTGTGACAGTGTTAAAACATAGTGTGCAATGCTTGGTTTTCATCCCCTGTCACAAAGTGTATTTTTCTCATGTATAGTCAATCTAAACCCATAAAGCATGAGCAGGAAGGTGGGGGAGAAGGGGGGAAATCCTATGGCTTCAGATATTTTCCAACACCTGTCTTATAAAAGCATAAATGTCCCATGGGTTCAATAGTAGGTATTTGAACACTCCTTCAAGGCTTACTTTTATTTGAGAGCAGATTGCTGCTGTTGAACGACTATAGAAGACATATGAAAACACACTCTCTAGCTCTTATGGACTCCTAAATTTATTCTTGGAAATGCCTCTCTGCCCCATATAAAGCAAAAATGCAGTCTTCTGTTCCAAATAACCTTAGAAATATTGTATTACTCCAATCCTATAAAGTTTACTATGATCTAGTTTGAGAGTTCGTCTAACCCCTAGACTCAGAACTAAAAAGCCCTGCTCTTAAAAAAAAAAAAAAAGAAAGAAAGAAAGAAAGAAAGAAAGAAAGAAAAAGAAAGAAAAGGAAAAGAAAAAGAAAAAGAAAAAAGGAAAAAAGAAAAAAGAAAATGAGAAAGAAGAAAGTTTGACAGCTGGGACTTCATTAGAGTTTCTGAAAGTGTGCCTGAAGCACATGAGCCCTGGCACATCCAGAGAATATCAATATAGCCATTAAATCCAAGAGCTAAAAATTCCACATAGCAACACAGAAAAGGAACCTTCCCAGAGAATATAAGCTCCACAAATACAGGGCTTTGCTAAATTGCTCCCTGAATTTTGCAAATAAGGCTCTCTGAACTCCGGATTTTTTTTTTTTTTTATATCATCAGTGACTATCTGAATTTCTTTCTTTTCCTTCAGGCATACCAACACATTGAGACAGTGTTACAGTCAACACATCTGTTCAACCAAGGAAAAAGCAGAAATTCAGAGACATACCTAACCAAAGCGAACTGCATTTTTACATAATTACCCATGGTTTTGTAATGGTGTAAGTTTTATGATATCCATCTTATAGATTTATATTGCTACATGAGATGTCATTTTGAATTACTGGTAGGTTAATAAAACCACAAGACCAGGTTTAAGTGGAAGGTTTATGAAAAGTGTTTATGACAGGCCCAGTCAGGCTTCAGGCAGGATTAAACTTAAAACTTTTTACGGGTTGGGATTGAATTGCTTAATGAACCAATCAGCACTTTATATTCTGCCTTCAGCCATACATTTTTTAAAATGATTCTTAACCATTAATCATCAGTTTAGACTCCCACAGGTACTAAATGTAAACATGTGTGAAACCTAACACCTCATGAAGGAAAAAAAGATCTCAACTTTGTATCTCTAAAGGAAAAAAAGATGGGAGAAAAACATCAGCTTAACTCTTTGAACATGTTTGTGGGATTAGAAGCATAATTATTTTCTATGATAAACTTTTAGGACCAAAACTCAAGTTTGGTCATGAGAATGTTCATATCCCCAAAGATAAAGTTTGAGTTGTTGCTAATTGCTCTCTTTCAGGCAGATCAAAAGCAATTAGTAGCATATTCCCTAATCGGCATTTTTTAGAAATACATTGATGGTTTCTGGCAACTGAAGTGCCCAAATGGTAGAAGGAAGAACACTTTTATTACAAGTACTGGAGGACCTAACAAATGTTTTTAAAAATACTTAGCATACTGAGGAACTTATTAACCTCCAGAATTCAGAATAGAGGGGGAGTAAGAATCATTTTTCAAGATCCCTTAAAGAATACATGATGGGGCACCTGGGTGGCTCAGTAGGTTGAGCGTCCGACTTCAGCTCAGGTCATGATCTCACTCACGGGTTCTGGCCCCATGTCAGGCTCTGTGCTGACAGCTCAGAGCCTGGAATCTGCTTCAGATTCTGTGTCTCCCTCTCTTTCTGCACCTCCCCTGCTCACACTCTGTCTCTCTCTCAAAATAATAAATGTTAAAAAAAAAAAAAAGAATACATGAGGTATGACAGAACTATAACATGACTTCCCATTATATGAATTTTAACAAATGGGATAAATAATGTTCTTTAAACTGAGTCCTCAGCATACTTTAAAAACATTTCACAGCAAAACCTTCCTATGTGAAAATGTTTAGCCTATCCGATGGCTGACTAGAGCATTCCTTAAATATTTCAAATGCAACATGTAGAAAATAGTAATTCTCAAAAATTAAATTTATAAATATCAAATCATATCTTGTAATCAATTGGATGTTTTATTTGTAGAGCATTTTAGTTTTATCAGTGACTTCACTATACCCTTTAGTTTTATGGTCACAAAAGAGGAGAGAATTAAATCTCAAGGTCAAGTGATTCATTCAAGTCCCCAAAGATAGTAAGTGGCAGAACTGATATTTGAGCATATTATTTTTGGACTAGAAAATCCAGCCGGAGTTGTACTATATTCAATATCCCCTAAAGTATAGAGCTTATATATTTGTTACATGAGAAGTTATGCTTAGCCTCAGTCACTAAGAAAGTGAATACACTTTACCTACCTGGATCTTTAGGTATTAAAAGAATGCTGGTTTGGGGATCAAAACAATAAACAAATTCAGATACTATTACTATTATTTGCTACTTATAGGCAATTCATTTTGCCTTTCCAAAGTTCTGTTTCTGCAAATATAAGAAAAATCCATAAAATGTAATAAGCTCATAATGTGCTCTGAGCATAATGAGTAACTGTTAAAGATGCTAGAAAAGGGCTAAAATCTTAAACCTACATTATATGTACCTAATTCATCTCCACCTCTTCAAAAGTATCTAATACCACATTTAATTTACAAATGGTACTTAAATGCTTCTAAGCGTGACAGTTTCCACACACAAAAGCATCTATGCTATTTGATTCTATCAAACAACTACATGTTTTGAATAATGGTTGAATTCAATTGCCATTTTGTTGTTTGAATTACCAGTATGAATGTACTACTAGTCATACGTTATAGTAATAAAAAAGGTGCTCACTTACTTAAAATATATTAAGAGGCTGAAGAGAAAATCTGGGTCATTCTGAAGCTTTAACAATTTTTGCTATGGGAGCATTTGTTAAACCACCCCAACCAAAACCTAAAGCCAAAATATGAATTCAATGTATAAAAATGTGAAAACAAAACATGAATTCTACATCTAGAAAGCTGAGGAACAAAAATGTTTGTAACATCCATAGAAGAAAATATTTAAGGGTTTATGTTGTTATCAGGCAATCTCCTGAGCCAGTATCAATCATTATCTCATTAATTCCTGTGGGAGTATTATTATAGTTCCTACTTCACAGCTGATGTTTACAGAGCTAAAGTGGTTTGTTTATGGTACACAGCTCGAGAGGACAGAGTTGATGATCCCCATTTCCATCTACCACACACTAAAAGAGATGATTTCCTTCCCCCTTGCTGTCCCCATTCCTCTACCTCTAAAAAACCTTGGTTTTATACCCCAACCTTCTCTTCTGAAGAAATTGTTTTATTACTATATCCTAGTATATACCCCCATTACATGCAAGATGTACATACCCTCATTATATATTACATATATATGCCTACTATACTTCTCCATTATGTACTGGAGATATGTTGGATATATACCAGATGTTTATACTAGGGGTGTGTGTGTGTGTCCAGTATCAGCAGCATTTTTCATACCTCGTTGCTTCATAAAAGATGAGCAGAGTGATAAAAACAAGATCGGCCTTGCCTCAGTCTACATAAATATCTTCATCCCACCAGGATTTAGGGGAGAAGTAGATGGTGACTCATCATACTTTAATGAACTGAATACTTAAATCCCATTTATTAAGCTACACTGTAAGCCAGATACAGGACCAATCCACTTATAGGGAAAGTCTGCATAGACGCATCTATTATCCACATCTGCATTCAATTCCTCAAACTGGCAACTCTTCCTTACCTGAAGGCCCTTGACTCTGCAGGAAGCCTCTCCAATATCTAGACCTTACTTTAAATATTGCAGCCTCAGAAAGGCCCTTGCTGACCTTGCAATCTAAAGAATTTCCCCAATTATTTTCACTCTGAACAATGTTTACCCTCATTGTGACTTTTTAGTTTGGAATTGCTTCAAATATTCACCTCTTCCCTTGTTATTGCCCTAGAAGAGATCCTGAAGGACTAAGTTTTTCAACATGTTGCACACTACCTCATTCCAAAACAGTCCCAACACTCCACATTGAACACCTTTTCCATTCAGCGGTGTCTCCCCTTTCCCCCTAAGTCCCTGGTTACAATCAATCTACACTCCGTCTCTATGGATCTACCTATTCTGGATATTTTATATAAAAATAATCATACAGTATGTGACTTTTCGTACCTAGCTTCTTTCACTCAGCATCATGTTTTGGAGATTCATCCATGTTGCAGCATGCATCAGTACTTTCTTCATTTTAAATATTCTATTGTATGTATATACCACATCTGTTTATCTATTTAACCGTGGATAGACACGTGTGCAGTTTGTTGTTTGGCTACTGTTATTTTTTTAATACGTTAGAGACACATATTGAAGTATTTCCAGGTTTACTTCTAGAATATCTAGGTTTTACTTTAAAATCGTCAGCCAAAAAAACCCAAAAGTGGATATAGATGAAACAAGATTGAAAAGGAGTACAGAGTGGTTAATTATATTATGTTTTGTATTTTTATATATAATTGAACAATTCCATAATTAAGAGTTTTTTGAAACGTGGAAAAACAAAATATCTGAATTACTTATTTTTATAAGATTCATATATTCTACTAGTATATTTCTCCTCATTCCCCTCAAAAAAATGTCATATGCAGAATGACTGCCATTGCTGGCTAGTGGAGGAGACTAGTCAGGAAAGTGAATAAAATACTGACTAGAGCTTGTTGGGGAAACAAACTTGAAAATAAAATTTCCTTTCCACCCAGAAAATCTCTCCAAAAGTAAAAAAGAAAAAAAAAACAATTGAAATTGAATAATTAAGCCAGAATATGGTATGCATTATAGGCAATACACTAAGATTGTAAAGACACACAGAAATTTCACACTCCATATAGTCAAGCACATACAACCCACTGCAAGAGAAAGAACTAGTCCTCAAAAGGATTTGACCCAAACATTTGGACACATAATTCATCCCCAATTCACTTGATAGTTGGGGTGACCATCTGGATTAGCTAACTGGCTCTATCCAAAGGAAAAATTAACTTCTCATATCTTTATGAAAAGATGTAGTTTACAACTTGGAGGAAGTGACCCACCAAAGTTATTCCTACTCCTTCACAGAGCCTGGAAGATAGGACCAATATCGCCCTTGATTATATTTCAAAGATAATTTCCAGGTCTTGGCTGGATGCCTACTTAGTTTTTAAAAATTTTACATACATTTTTTAAAACTTAAATCCAAGTTAGTTAACATATAGTATAATGATGATTTCAGGAAAAGAATTTACTGATTCATCACTTATACATTTAACACCCAGTGCTCATCTCAACAAGTATGCTCCTTATGCCCATCACCCATTTAGCCCATCCCCCACTCACGTCCCCTCCAGAAACCCTCAGTTTGTTCTCTGTATTTAAGAGTCTTATGGTTTGCCTCTCTCTGTTTTTAGCTTATTTTTGCTTCCCTTCTCCTATGTTTCTCTCTTTTGTTTCTTAACTTCCACATGAGTGAAATCAATATATTTGCCTTTCTCTGATTAACTTATTTCACATAGCATAATACATTCCAGGTCCATCCACGTTGTCGCAAATGGCAAGATTTTATTCTTTTTGATCACCACGTAACATTCTATTGTATATAAATACCACATCTTCTTTATCCATTCATCAATTGATGGATATTTGGGCTCTTTCTATAATTTGACTATTTTTGGTAGTGCCGCTATAAACAGTGGGGTGAATGTGCCCCTTCAAATCACCATTTTTGTATCCTTTGGATAAATACCTAGTAGTGTAATTGCTGGATCATAGGGTAATGTTCATTTTTTGAGGAAACTCCATACTGTTTTCTGGGTGGTCACACCAGTTTTGCATTCCCACCAGCAGTGCAAAAGGGTTCCCCTTTCTCTGCATCCTAGCCAACATCTGTTGTTGCCTGAGTTGTTAATGCTAGCCATTCTGACAGGAGGGAGGTGGTATCTCATTGTGGTTTTGATTTGTATTTCCCTGATGAGTGATGTTGAGCATATTTTCATGTGTCTGTTAGCCATCTGGATGTCTTCTTTAGAAAAATGTCTATTCATGTAATTTGCCCATTTCGCCACTGGATTATATGAGGGGGTTTTTTTTGGGGGGGGGGGAGTTTGATAAGTTCTTTATAGATTTTGGATAATAATCCTTTATTTGATACGTCATTTGCAAATATTCTCCCATTCCACTGGTTGCCTTTTAGTTTTGCTGATTGCTTCCTTTGCTGTGCAGAAGTTTTTAATCTTGATGAGGTCCCAACAGTCTTTTTTTTTTCCTTTGTTCCCTTGCCTTCAGAGACCTGTCAGGTAAAAAGTTGCTGTGGCTGAGGTCAAAGAGGTTGTTGCTGGTTTTCTCCGCTAGGATTGTGATGGCTTCTTGTCTTATGTTTAGGTCTTTCATTCATTTTGAGTTTGTTTTTGTGTATGGTGTAAGGAAGTAGTCCATGTTCATTCTTCTAGATGTCACTGTCCAGTTTTCCCAACACCATTTGCTGAAGAGAAAGTTTTCCCATTGGATATTCTTTCCTACTTTGTCAAAGATTACTTGGCCATATGTTTGTGGGTCCATTTCTGGGTTCTCTATTCCATTGATCTAGTTGTCTGTTTTTGTGCCAGTACTATACTATCTTGATGATTATAGCTTTGTAATACAGCGTGAAGTCCAGGATTGTGATGCCTCAACTTTGCTTCTCTTTTTCAAAATTGCTTTGGCGGGAGGAGGACAAGATGGCGGAAGAGCAGGGAGCTCTGTAATCCGCGCACGCCCCTATGGATTGAACTGAGAAGGACTGAAGGGATAAAACTGGGATTTGCAAGTGGGGGAAAGAAGAGACAGACGCCAGAAAGAAGACAACCTCAAAGATG
>CM053560.1:55143254-55166079 GCA_028646485.1 Cryptoprocta ferox
CTTCGTCATTTTGGCTAGCTTTCTGTCTCTTGTCAGTTTTAAAAGCTCGTTATGTACTGTGCACCTGTTAGTATTGCTCTATTAATGGAGGCTCATTGACTGTCGCGGGCCTGCCATTTCAGAAAGTGTTCTTTTAATGGTGCCCCTCGGTTTCTCTTGTTGTGCCTTTAATTATTTTATTTCCCTGGTCAGTGATACTTGGGACTCTCCACCATGTATACTTTGGCTTGTTTCTTTAGGTATCCCTGAAAAGGAAACAGACTAGCATACAGGGAACAAAAGCACGCAAACTCACAGACAAATCAAACAAACAAGCAAGCCAAAGGGGAAAGGAAGTAAAGGAAAGGAAAGGAAAGAAATGAAAGAAGAAAAGAGAGAAGAAAAAGAAACAAAAACAAAAAGAAAAAGAAAAACAAGGTGGGGACAGAGACAGCAAAAGTCTCTGGGCAGTCTAAAAGCATATAACCAGCCAAGAGGAGAAATAAGAATATGCTATGGGAAATATATCTGGATGGCAGCAAAAAAGAAGAAGCAAAGAAAAAAGGAAAAAAAAAAGACAACTCCCCTGTGCGGATGGGCGTGGTCTGGCGTCAGGGCAGGTCTCAGGGGCTGCTCTCTCGGAGGCCCCGCCTTGGTGGTTGGGGGGAGGAAATATGTCGCTGCTTCAAAGCTTTGCCGGAACCAAGTGTTGCAAGCCGCCCTTCTGAGTCCCATCTCCCTGTGCCGTGGGCGAGCCAAACTGTATTCTCCAAGCTCCGCCTCACTTCCAAATCCCAGTTCGTTCAGTTCAACACCGTCACCAGGGATGAGATGCGTTCCCTCTGGCGGCCGGCCTCCCGGCCTGGCTTGCGCCACCCTTTCCACGGAGCCGCCGCCGCTGGCGCTTTTCAAGGCGCCTTTCTCGGTGCTGCCGCTGCCGTTTTTCGCACCGCCGCCGCCTTTATCTGTGCCGCCGCTGCTCCCGGTGCGGCGTGGAGTGGATGCCGCTGCCGCTGCGCCCAAGGAAGAATTCGCCGGCCAGATGGGACGGATTTCTCTCCCGGCGCTCAGCAGTTATATATGGGGACACGGGTGAGTTTTTCCTCCCTTAGAGATGGTTCTAGGTGCATTTTCCGTCTCTCTTTCTCTTCCCCTGGTCTCTCCGGGGCACAGCTCGCTCTCCCTGTGTTGCGCTTGGGGGCTCCTTCCCCCTGCACCACCTGGTCCCTCCTATCCCCTAATTTCCCAGATCACAGTCACTGACTCAGACATCTTTGAGGTTGTCTTCTTTCTGGCGTCTGTGTCTTCTTTCCCCCATTTGCAAATCTAAGTTTTATCCCTTCAGTCCTTCTCAGTTCAATCCACACGGGCGTGCGCGAATTACAGAACTCCCTGCTTCTCAGCTATCTTGCCCACTCCTCCTTTCCAGGAGCTAGCTTCTGACAGTATTTCCTACCCTATGTAATTTGATGTTTCTTTGGTGAGGCATCTGACATTTTTTCATAGCTCTTGTTTAATACTGACACTGTGCTTTTAATTATCGGAGAAGCCATAGGCAATGAAGTATAATTATAATGAAATAAATTATAGATCCCAAGACCATTTTACCTTTTGCCTTCTGGTGAAGATTGTATAGTCTCAGTATTAAAACATATGATGCTTATTTTTAACCTCCCTGTTTGGATAAGGTGAGGAGAAGATCTGATTGAGAAATTATCTGTTGCATTTTTGAGACTGATCCTGTGTATGCAACATGTAGTGTGATGTATTATCTTGCTTCAAAGTGCAACTACCTGCAGAAAAAGAATGGTTCAGGCTGACTTTTAAAGTAGTAGTATGGTATTACTTTTTTGTTATTAAAGAAAATTTAAGAAGAAAGATGTAAATGCCCATATTCTAGTAAATAGTTTTGAGTAAATTTATTCCAGCAAACAGTTTTGGAAATTAGCAGTTGAATTGATATTGATGATAAACATTTGGCTGCTACAACATAATTAAATTTGAAATTCCATGGAATCATCTGGACAAAAATGCAAGGAAAAGGACTAATACATAAAAAATTCTTAATATTAAGAACATTTACCCACTGTTGAAATGAGTTTGCTTCTTGGGTGAGGGAATTCTGAAACTCCTGCAACTTCCTAGCTTCCTTAGACAGTTCTCACATTGCAGGCTTTTGGTGAGTAGAATTAGGCAGATACTGAAGCTAATTAACTGCCAAGTTATTTAATAGAACCAATTTGTTCTCCTGATTATTCTTATAGTCACTAATCCATTCTTGAAGGATTACATTTCATGGCCTCATTTTTTTGGAGGAGCTGTTTAAAAGGTCTTGTCTTGCAAGGACATTGATGTTCATATACTTACAATACTTAGCTATTAGTATTTTACTTTCTCCGTTTGGGACATATCTCCTGGAATTAAAACATATCGGCAAAGTAAAAGACTTCGATGTGAGAAGAGACTCCATGAATGTTGGGGAGGTTTCTCAACTGAAGAAATGACACATTTCCTTACTGCAGTGATAGTTTTGGTGCAGAAAGTAAGGAAGGTAGGCAAAATGAGATTTTAAAAAATCAAAACGAATAGGAGAAATCAGAGTAGAAAAGGAAAGAAGGTCTTTAGGGAGAATGGGAGATGAGGGGACATGAAGTTGGAAAAGGAGAAAAGGAGCACACAACTAGAGAATAATCACATAAACACTTTATTTCTGGGGTCTTTGAATGTTATGCTTGCTTACCTCTTAAGAAAATTTAAATATTTTTTTTTAATGTTGAGAGACTGAGAGACCAAGAGAGAGAGCATGAGCAGGGGAGGGGCAGAGAGAGAGGGAGACACAGAATCCAAAGTAGGCTCCAGGCTCTGAGCTGTCAGCACAGAGCCTGACGTGGGGCTCGAACCCATGAACTGTGAGATCATGACCTTAGCCAAAATCAGATACTTAACTGACTGAGCCACCCAGGGGTCCCCCTTTTAAAAAAACTTAAAAACAACAGAAAACTATACTCGCATGTATTTTTAGACTTACATCTAATATTTATATAATTTTAGGTAGCTGCAAATTTAATTCAGAATATTCTGAATATTGACCAGTCAAATAAAATTTACATGTATCCAATACATATTCAGTGTATCTAAGAAATATAATAACATTGATAAGCCATAATTTGAAAATATATGTGATTATATTTTTACTTTGGTAGTCCAAAGTTTTTCATCATTTCCTTTTTGAACTTGTATTCCATTCATTTTTCCTAGGCGGTGTTATCATTTTTTTAAGGTAATGTACTTTTATGCTTGGAAGTCTTCCATTAATGATATTTTGTTTTTAGAAAATTACTAAAGAATATACAATTAAAATTAAATTTCCAGGGGTAGTAGGATTCTAAATGTTAAATTTTCTTCTTGATTGTCATCATTATTCACAGGTGATCAAAGCAGGATAAATAAATTACCAATTTGGTAAATAATAGTCATTCAGAATTTTATGGAAATGCATCTTTATCAGTTAATTTCTCTAATTAGTTCATATGCCTGTAAATGAATATAACTTAAAGAATAAAGAATACTAATTTGTTTCTATAGGTGTGACAAATGGAAACCTTGTTCATATAAAGTAGAATAGTTTTGTTACAGAGTTTTCTTATAGCAGCATGAGCTGTTTACTTACTACTATTTCTTTATCCTGAACTCAGTCTCCTCTTTTTCTGTAGGATGCAAGAACTGGGGTTCAGAATAGTGAATTTTCCAGACCCCTCTTCTAGCTGGCTTCTAGGGGAGTACTAGATGGTAGGAAGAGGAACAAAAGGGGAATTCCTGATTTCTCTGTACTTGTTGGTGTCACCCTAACTGTAACTGTTGATCCTCTAGTTTTGTTTTTTGTTTTGTTTTGGTACTCCAGTACCAGCCCTGCCATGCCGTATTCCTCCTTAGAAGTGCCAAGTGGTTTCAGAAGACCCCCTCTTCCCTAAAGACCTATACACCAGTTCAGTGAGGCCCTTCTTCTGAGCCTCTAGGTTTTGGCAAATTCACCTCTTCTCTTGAAAAGTCCTTGTTTGCCAATAAACCAAGTCAATAAACCAATTTAACTCTATTAAAATTTTTGGTGAAAAACTTGTTTTCAAAATATTTTTTCTAAGTAATAACAGTAATAAAATATTTTTTCTCTGTATGGAGTATTTACTATGTTTATTTTTTCTATGTGGAATATTTACTATGTTAGGAAAAATTTCCAAAGAACTATAATGAAAAATAGGCATCTGTTCTATACTTTTATGTCTCAATTCTTAGATTGGCCCCTAAAAGTGTCATGGAGGGTGGAAGAAGAAGCAGGAAAACTATTTCAGGTTTTTAAAAATTTATTAAAAAGAATAAAAAATATTCTCTACTTTATACTTCTAAAATACTTCTTAGGAAGAGATTTGCCCTTGAATGGAAGAGCATTAATTAAAAATATTCTCAAAATAGATTTTCATTTTTCAGTGGTATCCAGTACTTTGAGGGGAAATATACTTAGTGAATTTTAAAGTGTGGACATGTAACATGTAGTAGGACAGTACAGGCAAAATATTGCCACAGTGCCAGGCTCTAAAATATAGCATGATATCCTGGGAGATAGTGTTGAATTCAGAATCACTGAGTCTACATGGTGGTAGCACTGTTTGATATGAATTACATAAGTAGTTAAAATTTCAGGGTCTTTATAAAATGAGCTAGTAATATCTAAGTTGCAGGGTAGTTTTGAGGATCCAATGAAGAAATGTATATAAAGCACTTAGGACAATGTCTGACATGTGGTAAGCACCCACCAAATGGTAGCTATTAAAGCCTGTCCATACCTGATCTTTCACACTGTGGACATAGAATATGGATCACAATAGTATGGTAAGATGTACCTCATTCATCTTGATGTTATGCTGACCAGCTTCTTGGTGTCCTTACTGTTTTTGTCCTGAGCCATTTTCCTTTGGGACATAATTCACTTTCATTTTACCAGGACAACCTTTATACCATTGATTTTGTTGGAAGTTTTGTTTTCCTCCAACAAATCTGCAAATTATCTTTGTCTTTCCCCTGTTATGTGCTTCTGCATACCTCTCCTGTGACTGTGTTTCTTGCTCATGTGCCTGGATCATCTCCCTGGATGCTGTTGTAATTCCTGTGTCTTCCAGTTTATCCATTTCAAACCCACTAGCCTCTGTGAAGTCTGTATATCATTTGGTTCTCTAATTTTAGGACATGATAGAATGTAGCACAGGGTATGACCTTGATCTAGCACGGGGTATGTCCTTTCCCTTTTAAGTGACTTGCTCCTGGTCTCTTCTATAATAAAACATCAGGATGTTCTGTCTGTAGCTTGCTACATCATAATTCTTTCCAAGTGGACAGAACAAGGAAAACAATTAAAGATGTTAATTTGAATATTGAGTGTTTAAAGCTAATTATATTATTTTAGAACAGTTGAAAAATAATGACAAATTTTCACCTCCATTGGCTTTCCTGTGCTTAGAGGGCATAGGGTGGCCTTGAGCTCCTTTTTTTTTAACTGTATCTCAAAAGTTGGTATTTTTGGGGCCCCTGGGTGGCTCAGTCAGTTAAGCATCCAACTTCAGCTCAAGTCATGATCTCATAGTTCATGGGTTCGAGCCCCAGGTCAGGCCCTGTACTGATAGTTCAGAGCCTGGAACCTGCTTCTGATTCTGTGTCTTCCTCTCTCTCTCCCTCCCCTGCTCACACTCTGTCTTGCTTCTCCCTGCCTCACCTTGAGGTCTTTCATCCATTTTGAGTTTATATTTGTGTATGGTGTAAAAAAGTGGTCTAGTTTCATTCTTCTGCATGTTGCTGTCCAGTTTTCCCAGCACCATTTGCTAAAGAGACTGTCTTTTTTCCATTGAATACTCTTTCCTGCTTTGTCAAAGATTAGTTGGCCATACATCTGTGGATCCAGTTCTGGGTTCTCTATTCTATTGCATTCCAGTCTCTGTGTCTATTTTTGTGCCATACCATACTGTCTTGATGATTATAGCTTTTTTGTAGAGGCCAAAGTCTGGGATTGTGATGCCTCCTGCTTTGGTTTTCTTTTTGAATATTACTTTGGCTATTTGGGGTCTTTTATGGTTCCATACAAATTTTAGGATTGTTTGTTCTAGCTTTGAGAAGAACGCTTGTGCAATTTTGATTGGGATTGCATTGAATGTGTAGATTGCTTCAGGTAGTATTGACATTTTTAACAATATTTATTCTTCCAATCCATGAGCATGAAATGTTTTTCCATTTTTTTGTGTCTTCTTCAATATTCTTCATAAGTTTAAGTTTAAGAAACTTAAAAAATGAATACTTTTAGTCTTCTGATATTAGAGTCACAGATGAACTTATTCTTTTCCCTCACAGATACCCTGTTCATACTCTCCTCCTCGTGCTTCTTTTGGAAAACAATTTCTTCTGATTTTCTCTCCAGACAGACCTGTTCCAAAACAAACTTGGAGAAAGGACAGTGAAAAGCTTCACTTAATGTGAATGTCTCCCCTTCAAGTTAAAGGAACAGCCACACAAGGGAATAACCCTGGCTTTGGACTATAACTGTAGTACCCCAGTGGGGTCAGTTGCTTTTAAGGAAAAAAAATCCCCACAAGCATCACTAAGAACTAAAGGGGAAAGGAAGAAAATGTTTGAGGAATTAGGTCTGTTATGAACCTAGAATTTTTAATTTAAACCTTCTCTTTAGAATTGCACTTTCTGGGAACTCAAAGAAAACCTATCTCTAAGTTCTTGAAATAGCTCGGGTGAATTTCTGTAACATTTTAGACTTGCATGCTGATTGCCCTTCTCTCACTTGTTAGGTGTACAGATAATGTTTTCTCTTCAAAAAGCAGTACATTAAAAATGAAAATAATTACTATGAAGAACACTTCCTCTGTTTCAGTAGGATTACAAGATTTCCATCTCCATGGTTTCTATTTCAATTTATCTTTTGAAATCAAATTAAATCTTTTATTTCTTTGAAATGCCAGGCTCCATTTGTGGTAATAGTTTCTGACAGTTCTAGGCTTTTACCAGACTTCTTAGTGAAAATGTGTTAGATGATCTCTTTGTCTTCATATTGTTCTTTAACAATGAAAGACTTTTTCTTTTTATAAGAAAGTTTAGCAGAACATTGACATTTCCTAGTAATGAGTATAGTATCTTATCAATTTAATTAAGTTTATAAGACCTAAATCTAAATTTTTCTAGTTATACTACAGGAAATAAAATTTGTTTATTACTATAATCACACTGAACTTAAAATGAATACCTAAATGTGAATAATCATGACTAATTATAATCCTTGCGTTTTTTTAAGAAAGAATTAGAAAGTACTTTTTTAAACATAACAAATCTTTATGGTTCTATCAGGTATCTTTTTCCCTATATTTATGAAAACATTGATATGTCTAATATTCTACATGTGTGGGCACATGCACACATAAATACATTTAGTGTTTGTATACATGTCTTAATATGATAAAATGCTATTTTAAATGGGTATTACATATTGAGGAAAGAGAAATTCTGGATAATCTTATATTTGACTTTAAATGCAGTCAGACTGTTTAGACAATTCATAGCATAGATAATTTATTCTTATCTAGGGCTGATTTAGAAATCATGAACATTTGAAGCTGGAGAAATTTAGCTGCATTCAGGCAGCCAAAATATGTTACCAAACTTTCTTTCTTCTCTAGCCTACGCTTCTTTGTTGCAGCCTAATTGGTACATGGTGGAACCACATCTGGTTATGACCTACCTAGAAAGTCTTAGTAAAGGGGGCTGAAGACTTCATAAATACACAGCTTATGGCTAACAAAAGAGTCTTTAGTGTTCAAAATTCTCCTTTTGGAGATAATTTGGAATTTTAAAAAGTGGGACAACTATCATTCTTTGTTACTTATAAAAAAATCTTAGATTATGTAATGCAAGCAAAAATAGTTCTGATCAAAATGTTTTAATAGCAAAGTTCTAGCACCATCTAAGGCTTGCTCAGACATTTAGAAACAAATGAAGAAGGGAGTCAGTCTATTATATGCCAGAAAAATTGCAAATTAAAGTCCAAGAAAGCTAAAATTAACTTTTGTTGCTGATGTGGATAAGAATTCTGAAGAAACTAGTTTCATGCTTTCCGGTTTCTTATTTGATCAGTCCTAGCTGAGGGGTTTGTATGGGAAGATGAGATATTGTCTTAGCAGATGTACCCCAAACCACTTCTCCTTGATTGGGTATAGCCTTTTCAGAACTTCAGAAGAGGAATCATTCTCTCCCATGTGTCAATTTTAGAGATCAAAGAATCAATGGAATCATAAGTTCACATTGTCTATGTGGCTCAATGAGCAGAATTGCTTGAATCAGGACTTAGCTGGGACTGGGCCCCCTTCTTACAGGAAAGATTACATCCAACTTTGCTTCTCATGAGACCATATTGTTCCTTCTCTGACAGGCGAGATTGATAAAGGGCCCAAGGCCTCTAGCTTATGGGTGTTAGGTATTTCCAGGGAACTCCTATATACACACCTGGCCCCACAAATCTGAACTGCTTGGTACCAAGCAGCTTCTATATTCCATTGACAAGGGGAAGGACTCCTGGGCAAAGAAAGCGCAGTCCCTTCAACTGAGATGCAGAACCTTGGCCCAGATCCCAGCATGCCTCAATGTGTGATGATAAGAGGTTCAGAGGCCCAAGCCTTCGTTCTCTTGTTGTTTCTTGGCCTATGCTAGTATGTATTTTTGTCCATTATTTATCTGCTACTCTTTAACCCATGTGTAAGGAATTTGGGGCCCTAGTTCATGATAGATGGAGAGTCATAAGTTACCCACTAATATGATGGTGCTTCTCTCCTCCCTCAAAACTTAGAAAACCAAATACCTAGCAGCACAAATTCTAGCTAGCTTCTAATACAGTTGAACCCATTTTACTTCTAAACTCACTTGGTATATGTGGGAAAGGGGGCAGGTAGGGAGAATTTTGTTTTTTCCTGCACAATGTGCCAGTTCCAGTTTGTAAGAATCCATGATCTATAAACTTAAACTCCAAATGGGGGAAAATAACCTCCATTTAGGGAATTATTTTTAACTGACTTTTGTATTTGGGGTCGGGGGTGGCTATGGGGCGAGAGGGCTCTGTTTTTGGAACTTCTCATTTCCTACTGGAGACCCTATTGCTAATCTTAAGTTTTTATTTAAATTCCAGTTAGTTAACATATAATATAATAGTTTCAGGTGCTCATCACAATAAGTGCACTCCTTAATTAGCGGCACCTGTTTAACCCATTCCCCTACCCACTTCCTTCTGGTACCATCAGGTGATTCTCTATAGTTAAAGAAGTAAACCAAGGAACAGACTCCCCCCACCCCCCTTTGCTTGTTTCTGAAATTCCACATATGAGTGAAATTATATGGTATTTGCCTTTCTCTGACTTCTTACACTTAGTATAATACTCTAGTTCTGTTAATGTTGTTGCAGACAGTGAGATTGCATTCCTTTTTATGGCTGGGTAATATTGTATTAAATATATATATACCACATTTTTATTTATTAATCTATGGATGGACGCTTGGGTTGTTTCCATAATTTTGCTACTGTTAATGCTATGAACATCAGGGTACATGTATCCCTTTGAATATTGTTTTTGCATTTTCTGGGGTAAATATGTAGTAGCACAATTGCTGCATCATAGGTAGTTCTATTTTTACCTTTTTGAGGAACCTCCATACTGTTTTCCAGGGTGGCTGCACCAGTTTGCATTCTCACTAACAGTACCAGAGGGTTCCCTTCCCCCCCCCCCCACATCCTCACTAATGCCTGTTGTTTCTTGTGATGTTCATTTTAGCCTTTCTGACAAAGGTCAGGTGATATCTCATTAGAGTTTTGATTTGTATTTCCCTGATGGGTGATGTGGGACATCTATTCATGTGTGTGTTAGCCATCTGGGTGTCTTCTTTGGAAAGGTGTTAATGTCTTTTTCTCATTTCTTCATTGGGCTATTTGTTTTTGGCTGTTGAGTTTGGTAAGTTCTTCATAGATTTTGGATACTAACCCTTGCCAGATTTTCCATTTGTGAATATCTTCTATTCTGTAGGTTGCCTTTTAGTTTTTTTTTTTTTTTTTTTTTTTGATTGTTGGCTCTTCAGAAGCTTTTTATTCTGATGAAGTCTCAATAGTATTCTTTTGATTTTTGTTTTCCTTGCCTCAGGAGACCTATCTAGAAAAAAAAGTTGCTACAACTGATGTGAAAGAAGTTATCACCTGTGTTCCTATCTAGGATTTCTAAGGTTTCAGGTCTCATATATAGGTCTTTAATTTATTTTGAATTTATTTTTGTGTATGGTGTAAGAAAGTGATCTAGTTTCTTTTGCATGTTACTGCCCAATTATCCCAACACCATTTGTTGAAGAGACATCTTTTTCCATTGGATATTTTTTTCTTATTTGTTGAAGATTGACCGTATAATTGTGGTTTCATTTCTGGGTTTTCTATTGTGTTCCATTGATCTGTTGATCTACTGGTCTATTGTACTAGTGCCCTACTGTCTTGATCACTACATCTTTGCAATCTGGAATCTTTGAAGTCTGGAATTATGATGCCTCCAGCTTTGCTTTTCTTCAAGATTGCTTTGGCTATTTGGGGTCTTTTGTACTTCCATACAAATGTTAGGATTCTTTGTTCTAGCTCTGTGAAAAATGATGTTGGTATTTTTATCAGGATTTCATTAAGTGTGTAGATTGCTTTGGGTAATATAGATATTTTAACAATATTCTTCCAATCCATGAGCCCGGAATGTTTCTCTATTTCTTTGTATTGTTTTCAAAATCTTTCATCAGTGTTCTATAGTTTTCAGAAACCAGTATTTCACCATTTTGGTTAGGTTTATTCCTAGGTATCTTAATGTTTTTGGTGTAATTGTAAATGTGATTGATGCCTTGATTTCTCTTTTTGCTGCTTCATTATTGGTATGTAGAAATGAAAAGATTTCTGTATGGTGATTTTGTATCCTGTGACTTTACTGAATTTGTTTATCAGTTCTAGCAGTTTTTTAGGGGAGTCCTTCGGGTTTCCTATCCATAGTATTATGTCCTCTGCGAGTAGTGAAAGTTTAACTTCTTCCTTGCCAATTTGGATGCCTTTTATTTCTTTTTGTTGTCTGCTGTGGCTAGAACTTACAGTACTTTGTTGAATAAAATTGGTGAGGGTGGACATCTCAGTCTTGTTTCTGACTGTAGAGGAAAAAACTGTTTTTCCCCATTGAGGAGGATATTAGCCATGTGTTTTTTATATATGGCCTTTATTATGTTGATGTATATTCCCTTTAAACCTACTTTGTTGAGTTTTTTTCTTTTTTTTTGGTCATGAATGGATGTTGTACTTTGCCCAATGCTTTTTCTGCATCAATTGAAAAGAGCATGGTTTTTATCCCTTTATTAACGCGCTGTAACATGTTGGCTGCAAATATCGCACCACCCCTTGAAGCCCAGGAATAAATCCCACTTGATTATGGTGAATGATTTTTTTCAATGGCTTGTTGGATCCACTTGGCTAGTATTTTATTGCGAATTTTTACATCCATGTTCATTAGGGATATTGGCTTGTTTTAGTGGGGTCATTGTCTGGTTTTGGTATCAGGGAAATGTTGGTTTCATCGACTGAGTTGGAAAGTTGTCCTTTACTTTCAATTTTTTTTTAATAGTTTGAGAGGAATAGGTATTAATTCTTTAAATGTGTGGGAGAACTTACCTGTGAAGCCATTTAGTCTTGGAATTTTGTTGGGAGTTTTTGATTACTGATTCAATTTCTTTGCTGTTAATCGATCTGTTCAAGTTTTCTATTTCTTTCTGTTTCAGTTTTGGTAATTTCTAGGAATTTATATATTTCTTTTGTCCAATTTGTTGGCATATAGTTTTTCATAATATCATATTTCCATGGTGTTGGTTGCTATTTCTCCTCTCTCACTTGTGATTTTATTTATTTGGATCCTTTCTCTTTTCTTTTTGATAAGTCTGGCTAGAAGTTTATCAATTTAATTTTTTTCAAAGTACCACCTCTTAGTTTCATTACCTTCTCTCTCTCTCTCTCTCTCTCTTTCTCTCTCATATATATATATTAGTTTCTGTATCATTTGTGCTCTAAATGCTGTTATTTCCTTCTTTCTGCTGGTTTTTGGTTTTGTTCTTTTTCTGGCTTCTTCAGGTGTGAGGTTAGAGTGTTTGATATATTTCTTACCTCTTGAGATAGGTCTGTATTGCTATATACCTCCTTCTTAGGATTGCTTTTGCTGCGTCCCAAAGGTTTTGAGCCATTTCATTCTCATTTGTCCCTATGTACTTTTATCATTTCTTCCTTGATTTCCTGGTTGACCTGTTCATTGTTTAGTAGCATGTTGTTTAAGCTCCATGTATTTGTGGTCTTCTCAGATTTTTTCTTGTGATTGGCTTCTAGTTTCATAACATTGTCTTGAGAAAAGGTACATGGTAGGACCTCAGTCTTGTATTTGTTGAGGCTTGTTTTGTGGCCTACTATATGATCTGTTTTGGAGGATGTTCCATGTGCATTTGAAAGGAATGTGTATTCTGCTGTTTTAGGATGGAATGTTTTGAATATATCTATTAAGTCCATTTGACCTTCTGTGTCCTTCAAAGCCACTGTTTCCTTGTTTTCCTTGTTTTCTGTTTAGATTCTGTTCATTGTTGTAAGTGGGGTGTTAAGCCCCCTACTATTCTTGTTATTGTAAAATAATTTCTTTGTTAACCGTTTTAGATATTCGGGTGCTTTCATGTTGCGTGCACAAATACTTACAATTATTCTAGCTTCTTGTTGGATTGTCCCCTTGATTATATAGCACCTTTCTTTGTCTCTTGTTACAGTCTTTGTTTTAATGTCTAGTTTGTCTGATAGAAGTATTGCTATTCTGGCTTTCCTTAAACCTCCATTTCCTTGATAAATATTTCTCCATCCCCTCACTTTTAATCTAGTGGTGTCTTTATGTCTAAAATGAGTCTCTTGTAGCCAGAATATAGATAGATGGGCCTTGTTTGTTTAATCCATGCTGACCTACTATGTTTGATTGGAGCATTTAGTCCATGTACCTTCAAAGTAAATATTGATAGATATGTATATAGTGCCGTTTTATTACTTGTTTTACCATTGTTTCTGGAGATTTTCTCTGATCCTTAGTTGTCTTTATCACTTTTGGTCTCACCTTTGCAGTCAGAGTTCTCTTTAATATTTCTTGTGGGGCTGGTTTAATGGTCATGAACTCTTATTCCACCTATTCTTAATGATAACCTTACGGGATAGAGTATTCTTGGCTGCAGATTTTTCCCATTCAGCACTTGGAGTATATGATGCCACTCTCCACTGGCTTGCCAAATTTCTTTGAGAAATCTCCAGCTAGCCTTATGGGTTTTCACTTGTAAATTAAGGACTTCTTCTTGGTTGCTGTTTTTAAGATTTTTTTTCTTTAGCACTATTAAGCAATTTTAATTATAATAGGTCTTGGTGTTGGCCTGCTTTTGTTGATTTTAATGGGAGTGCCTCCTGGATCTGGATGTCTGTCTTCTTCCCCAGATTAGGGAAATTTTCAGCTATTTCCTCAACTAAATTTTCTGTCCCCCCTCTCTCTCTCTCTCTTCTTCTGGTACTCCTATAATACGAGGGTTATTATGTTTGATGGAGTCACTGAGTTCCCTAAGTCTATTCTCCTGTTGCACAATTCTTTCTCTTTTTTGTCCAGCTTGATTGCTTTCCATTACTTTGTCTTCTAGATCACTAATTTGTTCCTCTGCTTCCTCCAGCCTGCTGTTCATTACATCAAGCCTGTTTCTATCTTGTTTACTGTATTCTTCATCTCTAACTCTTTTTTAACTCCTGTCTCTGGTGGTAAGGGTCTCTGATGTTTTCTAATCTTAAGCCCAGTGAGTATCCTTATGATTATTGCTTTAAGTTCTCAATCAGGCATATTACTTATATCTGTTTCCTTTTGGCCTCTGGGGCTGTGGCCTTGGCTTCTTCTTTCATTTGATCTGAATTCCTCTGTCTTGGCATTTTAAGTCTCTGCCTGTGTGTGTGTGTGTGTGTGTGTGTGTGTGTTTGTGTGTGTGTTAGAAAAGCTATTTTTCCTTCTGAAAGTAATGGCCTTATGAAGAAGTTGTGTAGTGCCCAGGGCCTAGTGCTTCAGGGAGTGTCTCTGGTGTGTATTGCAAGCCTCTGCTATTGTACTCTGACTGCTATATCCTTCAGGCCAGTCTTCTGAATTTGGCCAATTTTAACTAGGTGTGCTCTGGCCTGCTTGCAAAAAGAAACCTGTCACCACCTCCACCAGATCTGAGGCCCTGCAGGGCAAACTGCTCAGGAGATGAGTTGTGGGAAGAGGTTTGTGCTGGTGTTCTGGGTGGGGGTGCTACCATCTGGGACTGAGGCAAGCTTGACTGAGAAGGGCAATCCCACTGGAGTGCAGGGGTGTGGGGCTTGGTATAAACAAGTTAGGCAGCTAATGTCAGTGCTACACTGCTTCCTGCTGGTGGCCTTGTGTTTATGCTGAGGGGCAGGAGTGAAAATGGTGGTGGCCAGCTCTTTTGTTCCCAGAGAATGCTGCCTCTCAGGGACATGCTCTGAGAAGACTGAACAGTCTCCCCACTCTGTGCCCAGGTGCTCTTCAGATTGCTGTTTTCTTGCTATCTTCCCTCCAAGTTTTTGCCTGTCTTTTCTCCTAGAGCAGGGCAGTGCCCTTGGGGCTCTATCCTAGCCCAGCCTGCTGACCTTTAAGACATTAGACCTTAAGTTCCACTGGTTATAAGAACTCACAAAATGCAGCCCTTCTCATATTCCAAACTAGTAACTTTGGGGAAATATTCACCTTATGTATTCCATTGTATGTTCCTCTGTCCCCCTCCCGACTCCCCAACTCCTTCTCTAGACCGTGGCTCTTTTTTCTGCTGCATCTGTGATCCCTTTCTCCCCTAAATCACATCTGTTTCCTTCTTTCTTCATTGTCTCTTTTCCTGTAGTTAGTTTTGGAGTTTGTTCTGTCAGTCTTCAGGTCTATTTCTGGAGTATTTAGGATTATTTGATAGTTATTTAGTTGTGTTTATGGGACAAGGCAAGCCTAGGATCCTCCTACTCTGTTGCCATCTTCCTTTGTATCTTTTCCTAAAACTTTTAGATTTTCATTTCTGGGGTCTCTCTTAGCAAAAGATGAAATTAAAGGGTTGTGTGTCTGGCAAAAGCATCTATTGAAACACACCTCACCATCCTGAGTTGGACCAATCCCATCAAAAGATCTAAGTCATACTTGGACTCAATCTGTTATCCTCTCTTACTGTCCTTTATATTATTTATCCTTGTGTGCTTTTTATTAGACTCTAAATTCCTGAGTTCCTGTACATTCTCCAAGAGAAGCTCATATTATCTGAAAACATACCCTATAATTGTTTTAAATACTTTTTTTTTTTAAGTCTGAGAGAGTACAAACACAATAGAGGGAGGAGGAGAGAGAGAGAGAATCCCAAGTAGGCTCTGCACTAGCATAGCCCCATTTGGGTCTCAAACTCACAAACCATGAGATCATGACCAGAACTGAAATCAAGAGTTGTATAGTTCACAGACTGAGTCACCCAAGTGACCCTCTTTGAGGGCTTTATTTATTTTCAATGTTCTCCTTTCAAATCTGTTTATATTTTATGTAACTTATTTTTTTAGCTCTCACAAACTTAGAGGTATGTGACTAATCTTTTTGCTGTGATTCTACTTGTCACCCCCTGATAAATGTTTTTGGTTGCTAGTTACTGTCTCTAATCTGGAAATAACTAAATCTTCCCTTTTTCTTTTTTTATTTCAAGTTTATTTATTTTGAGAGAGAGTGTGTGAGTAGGGGTAGGGGGGCAGAGCAGAGAGAGAGAGAGGGAGGAAGGGAGGGAGAGGGAGAGAAGCCCAAGCAGGCTCTACACTGTCAGCACAGAGCGTGATATGGGGCTCAAACTCCTGAAGCTGTGAGATGATGACCTCAGCTGAAATCTAGAGCCAGATGCTAACTGACTGAGCCACCCCTTCCCTTTTTCTGATAGCCTCTCCTGAGACAGGGCTGGTGCATCTTTACATTTTATGTCTGCCTGTTCATGCCTTCAGCATTAATTTTCCTTTAGTATCTATCTAGACTCTTTCCTTTGTTCTAAGGAAATCTTTTTTACTCATGTTTAACT
Source organism: Cryptoprocta ferox (assembly GCA_028646485.1). Classification (NCBI taxonomy): domain Eukaryota; kingdom Metazoa; phylum Chordata; class Mammalia; order Carnivora; family Eupleridae; genus Cryptoprocta; species Cryptoprocta ferox. The sequence goes on from CM053560.1 coordinate 55,159,455, forward strand.
AACCAACCTTTCTTCCATTATCTTATATTTTTCATGCTACTGTGGTTTCTGGCATGCTAGTAAGACAGAAGTCCATTTTTATAATGCTCTAGTCTTTCTTAATTTCTTCATCAACATGACTCCAAAGGAACAGTGCTTTTGAAGTCCAGGAATTGTCCTCTTTAACTGCATTTTTTGGGCTATTGAATTTATAGTAGTTTCATCTTTACCCAACAGATGTGATATACTTTTAGAATTGGCATTCCTTATTCATTGATCTATCTACAGTGAAGTGATAGATTGTGCCTCTTATATGTAAAGCCAGAGCCAAAAATTACCCAATAACCAAATTGAGCTAATAGGAGACTAAGTGGTGTCCAGTAATCATTAAGAGCCAATATTTAAGCCACATGAATCTAAGGGACTAGATTGGGTGCATGGGTGGCTCAGTTGGTTAAGCGTCTGACTCTTGATTTCAACTCAGGTCATGATCTCACGTTTCATAGGATCAAGTCCCATGTCAGGCTCTGCACTGTCAGCCCAGAGATTGGGGTTCTCTCTTTCACTCTTTCTCTCTGCCCCTCTCCTGCTCATACATATGCACTCTCCTGCTCAAAATAAATGTTAAAAAAAAAAAAAAAGCTAGCTTACTGCAGCTTTCATTGACCCTGGGCGTGGATAGGAATGGAATTTGGTTAGCTATGGGGCTACTAAGGTCTAACACTAACAATTAAAAGAATTTAATGTGGCAAAATATACTTAACATAAAATTTACCATTTTAACCAGTATTATTGAAATATAATTGGCATGGATACCTGATATTAGTGTTACAACATAATGATTTGACATTTGTATACATTGGGAAATGATTATCACAATAAGTCTAATTCTGATCTGACATCATATATAATTACAATTTTTTTTCTTTTGATGGGAATTCTTATGATTTACTTTTAGCAGCTTCCAAGTATGCAATAGAATATTGACTGTAGTCACCATGCATTACATTACATCCTCATGACTTATTTTATAACTGAAAGTTTATATCTCTTGATTCCTCTTCACCTATCTCATCCACCCTCAAACCCCCTCCACCCCTGGAAACTACTGTTCAGTTTCCTATATCTGAGTGTTTTGTTCTATTTCACATAAGTGAGACCATATAGTATTTGTCTTTGTCTGAATTATTTCATTTAGCTTAATACCCTCAGTCCATCCATCTTGTCAGAAATGGTGAGATGGTCTTTTTTTATGCCTGAGTTATATTCATGTGTATGTACCACATATTTATCCATTCAATCATCAGCGGGCACTTAGATTGTTTCCATATCTTGGCTGTTCTGAATAATGCTGCAGTGAACATAGGGGTGCAAATATCTTTTCAAATGAGTGTTTTTGTTTTTTTAGCTAAAAGCTGAGCAGTGGAATTGCTAGATCATATGGTAGTTCCAGTTTTTCTTTTTGGGGGAATCTTCATATAGTTTTCCACAGTGGCTGTACCAATTTTCATTCCCACCAAGAGTGCATGAGTGTTTCCTTTTCTCAGCATCTTTGCCAACATGTTAGTTCTTGTCTTGATAAAAACCATCCTAATAGGTGTAAGGTGATATCTCTTTGTGGTTTTGATTTGCAGTTCCCTGATTAATGATGATGAACACCTTTTTATGTGCCTGTTGGCCATCTGTAAATGGATTTTCTTTGGAAAATGTCTATTCACATCCTCTGCCTACTTTTTAAATAGGATTTTTTTTTGTTGAGTTGTAGTTGTTGTTCATATCCAAAATATATTAAACTCTTACCAGAGTAAGTATATTCATATTATTGTGCAGCCATCACAACTGTTCATCTCCAGAACATTTTCATTATCCTAAACTAAAACTCTGTACCTATTAGTAACTTCTCATTTTCCCTTTCTTCTAGTCTCTGGTAACCACTATTCTACTTTGTCTTTATGGATTTGATCTTCTACAGATCTCCTAAGTAGTATCCTACAATATTTGTCCTTCTGTGTCTGGCTTATTTGTGTCTTCAAGGTTCATGTTTTAGCAGGTGTCAGTTTCATTTTGAAGACCATATTGTGTGTATATATCACATTTTCTTTACCCATCTGTTGATACACTGGAGTTGTTTCAACTTCTTGGTTTTTGTGAATATTTCTATGAACACTGGTATACAATATCTGCCTGAGTCCCTGCTTCAATTCTTTGAGATATATGCCCAGAATAAAATTAGTGAATTGTATGGTAATTCTAGGCTCTTTTTTTTCTTGAAGAAAGTCAGTACTGTTTTTTAGTGTCCTTGCCATTTTACATCATCAACAAAGCAGAAGGGTTCTAATTTCTCTACATTCTTATCAACACTTATTTTCTGTTTTGATAAGAGCCATTTTAGAATGTTATGGGTGTTATTTGATTTGATTTTCAGTGCCCTAATGCTGAGCAGTTTTAAGCATCTTTGCATGTTTTCATTGGCCATTTGTATATCATCTTTAGAGAAATATCTATGCAAGTCTTTTGCCCTTTTTAAAAATTGGATTGGTTTCTTTGAATTGTTGGAGTTCTTTTTCTCAATCTTTATAAAATATGATTTTTCAATATTTTATCATTCTGTGTATGGCCTTTCCACTCCCTTGATAGTATCCTTTGAGGAACAAAAAACTTTGAAGTCTAATTTACCTATTTTGCTTGTGCTCCTGGTGTCATATACAAGATTAATTATTGCCAAATTCAATGTTGGGAAGTTTTCCCTGGTATGTTTCTTTCTGGTGTATTTGAAACGTTTTTCAGTAGAATTGTTTTCAAAAGTTTGTGGCATAATTTGAAGAACTGAAACTTTCTATATTATGTGCCACTCAAAGACTAGGGTTGAGGCCAAGGCACTCACAAAAATAAACTCTTGGCCAGAAAAGGAGGAGTCAAGGTGGAAGGAGCAAAACCTCTCTCAGGAAAGCAAGACTTTTCCAGAAATCCCTAGCAGGCTTCTGCTGTAGTCTATTGGCCAGAACTGGTTATATTGCCACTCTTAGCTGGAAGAGTGCGTGGCTAGGAAATACATACAGGTAGTGGTGGTCTCTTTTAAGCTGGGCACATCACTATCTAGAGTAAAGATAAAGAATGAACAGGTAGGCAATATGGTATCTGCAACAGGTTTTAAATTTCACTTGATGTATTTGTAACTTTTTCAGTAGAATTGTTTAAAGGTTTGTGGCATGTAGGCAGAATTCTCCAGAGTCTGGTATTAACATGTTAACCTTCCCTACATTTGTAGTTAAGTCTGTTTCTGGAAATGGGAAGTAGGGGCTGGAGCAGGGGCCAACGACACATAGGGCAGGACTGTTACTTATGCCCGTATCCTGTTCTCTCTTGGTAGTTTATAAAACGCACCTGTTGTACTACATCTCTGAATAATGAATTTGTGTTTTTTAAAGGTGAACTTAAATATTCTTTCAGCTTTTATATATTTCAGGTCGAATTACAGTTATAACCATGAGCACTCTACAGAATGCCAAGTAACTAGCTTATGCTGCAACTAGCACTTATATTCTGTTCTCTGTATGCTGGCCACCCCTTATGGGGGCTTCCCACACCAAACAGGGTGCACTGAATCAGACCAAGTGTAGAAAGCCTCTTTCTACAATGATATCTCAGATCTTGCTCCCTCTCTGCTTCTCCTGGAAATCCATTCTATTATTCCATAATCTGGTTTGGATGCTTGGCTGCCAAATATAGCTGCTCATTGGCAAAGTGCTTTTGTCTGGCCCTGGTTTTCTCAACAGAGCCTCTGGATTTGAATTTCCTTTCTCAATCAAAGAGCACATATAATAACCTCTTTAAGATAATAGATTTTTTTAAATTCAGGGTATTGTAGAAGTTGTGACACTTCCACAGTTAGTCCTTGTAAATCAAGTTATGAAGAAAGAAAGTCAAAAAGAAAACTCCATTCAAAAGATAGCAATAAATGGAGGCAACAAAACCAAGCATTTATTTTCTTGGGAAAACAAGACTGCAAGTAACTGGCTGTTTTGGATTTTCCTAATATTGAGCCTTAAATAAAACAGGGTATTACCTCTGTATATAAGGAATTCTTCTATATTTACAGTGAACCATTTTACAGCCTCCAGTTTTGTTCAATTTAATTTTCCCTTAAAGATCCTTTTGGATCTTTTTTTTTTCTGACCGTTTTATATTACCCTGAAGTTCTGGAAATGATAATGTGTTGTATGGCTTCCTATTCCTACAACAGCCTTCCTATTCCTGCATGTCCCTCACAGCTCAACCACTTACCTTTAAATGGAAATTTCAGTCTCTACATTCTTTAGCCTTAGGAATAATGAGACCTTAATAAAGAGAAATTCAAGAGAAATTCAGGTAATGTAAGTATAGTAGCTAAGCATTTTTTATCCTGGCTTATTTTACTGATTTTATTCCTTAATCCTAAGACCTGGAACTTGAATTTTTTTTTTTTTAATGTACAATGTGCCATTTTAAACTCTATTTCAAGAGACTGAGTACCTGTTTCTCATTTCTCTTCCAATGCACGGATTTCTCTGGGACTAACTTCCTGTGCTTAATTTCTGGGCCTCAACAGCTGATTCCCCGTTATTGAGCAGGCTTTATTCTGTGAGCATTATGGAAACATTGGCGTAAACCTTCTAAAAGTTAACCCTTTGTTGGTTTGAATATTAGACATTCTACATGAAATTGTGATTTGGGAAGAGGAGCTCTTTTAATTCAGTGTCTTACATTCTCTAATGGGTTGAAGGGACAGTACATAGAGTGATGAGTTAGTGCAGAGAAGTTTGAAATCAACAGATTACTGTTTCAAAAGTATGCTATTTCTTGCCTGCTTTTTGTTGTTATATCCCAACAAAAATTGACCTGTGTTCTTTATGTACAATGCAGTGAAAAGTTAATATTGCAGTAATACTCTGTTTTGAGATGGAATATGATGGAGTCTTCACTGTAAAATAGTTTGCCTATGCACATGCTTACATACAACTATGAATACTATGCTGTGGGGTTTCCACTTCAATTTTTTTTTCCACTCAGAAACTTTTAATTAGGGTGGCCAAAAGATAGTTTCTGTTTTGTTTGATCTACAATCCTATTCTTCTCTGCAAAGCAATTCAAAGTTTCAGGTCCTAAGCCTTTGTTTCTATACTATAGCATTATGTTTTCTTCAATATTGTCTACAACTTGCCAAGCTGATGCTTTATTTTTAAAATATTTAATAGCTATATTTAGTTCTCATGTTCTAAGGTTTTGTTTGTTTTTCAAAACTGCAACCTCCGAGTCTATTTTTTGGCCCTAAAACATTTCTGTGATGATGGGGTATTTCAAATATATTTTGTTGGGAAAGATCATGTCTACATTATGTTCTGAGCTGAAAACAAATTTCCTATTAGAGAAAGATGACAAATGTGATATTTCCTCTGTATATTATCAAGCAGACTGTTTCTAGAGTAGCTTGGGGTTCGTTTTTCTGTTCCATCCTTTTATTCACTCATTCAGTAAATATTTATGGGATGTCAATTAGTGCCAAACATTTTTCCTAGGCACTTGGGATTCAGCAATGATCAAAAGATTCTGACTTTTGTAGAGCTTAGATTCTTGTTCAGTGGCTCTCAAATTTTGCTGCATATTAGAATCACTGGGGATATTTAAAAATTCCTAGGGTTTTGCTCCATGCCCCATGCCAATTAAATCAATATCTTGGAAATAGACACAGGGGTCAGGATTTTTTTTTAACTTCCTTGGTGGTTTCAGTGCATATCTAAATATGAGAATCATCAATCTATAATGAAGTTATCATATTCTAGCGCTGACCCAAAGGGCTTGTTAACAATTCAGAATAGTTTCTGAATCAGTAGTCTGGAACTAGGCCTAGGACTTTGCATTTCTAAGTTAGCTGGTGAAACTGATGCTGCTGGTTTTGAGACTCAACTTGAAGAATAACTGACCTAGAGCCATGACACTTAATGTGTGGTAGTAGATCAACCTCATAGCTTTTTAGAAGTACAGAATCTCAGGCCCCACCCCAAACCTCCCAGGTGATTCAAATGTATGTTAAAATTTGAGATGATCTGCTTCATTGCGTTTTGTCACATGCATGTCATGGAAATTATAGATTTATTTTCTTACTCTTGAACATGGTCTTTAACATAAGCTGACAATGCACATTTTGGAGGAAAAAAACACTATAATGGTGGGCTATCGTGGCAAATACAAATAAAAAATAATAGGCTTAATTCTCCCTGCTTGAAAATAAGAGCTCCCCCCTCCTCCACCTTTTCCTAAAACATTCACTTTATATTAAGTTCATTCTTTATCACTTTGAAATGTATGTAAAGCTCTACTGAAAACCATAAAATACCTAGGAGTAAATCTAACCAAAAAGATAAAAGATCTATGCACTGAAAACTATAGAAAGCTTATGAAAGAAACTGAAGACACAAAGAAATGGAAAAACATTCCATGCTAATTGGAAAAACAAGTATTGTTGAAATGTCAATGCTACCCAAAGCAGTCTACACATTCAGCGCAATCCCTATCAAAAAGACACAAACATTCTTCATGGAACTAGAACAATTCTAAAATTTGTGTGGAACCACAAAAGACCCCAAATAGCCAAAGCAATTTTTTTTTT
>CM053560.1:55166579-55233951 GCA_028646485.1 Cryptoprocta ferox
GGCCATTTGTAGCAACGTGGATGGACCTCGAGGGTGTCACGCTAAGCGAAATAAGTCAGGCAGAGAAGGACAGATACCATATGTTTGCACTCATAGGTCTAACAGGAGAAACCCAACAGAGGACTATGGGGAGGGGAAGGAGGAAAAAGAGTTAGGGAGAGGGAGGGAGACCAAACACGAGAGACTCTTGATTCCTGAAAACAAACTGAGGGGGGAAGGGGAAGGGGGAAAGGTAATGTGGGGTGATGGTCTTGGTGGAGGTCACTTGTGGGGAAGAGCACTGGGTGTTATATGGAAACCAATCTGACAATAAACTATAAAGTTAAAAAAAAAAAAAAAAGAAGTTAGCTCCTGGAGTAAATACCAGAATATTTGGAGGCATATATGCACTTCTAAAAGTTATAGAATGAAATCATCTGTGCTGAGATTTTCCAATTTTGTCCACTTTAGGTCCAATGGGAATATAAAAAAAGATACTTTGTCATGCACATCTCCAGTGGTTAATATTTCAATATTTGTTGAATTAATCATAGCATAAAAATGTCATAACTTAAGTCAGATTGGTATGCTCAGAAGCAAAACACTTCCAAGTATTTGGAATTGAATCCCTTTTCAAGTTAATCTCAGGACCTTGTTTTTAAAACGACCATATTTTTCTCACTTTACTTTACCCATTAGACTTCAATCAATGGGGACACTAATTTTAGGAATCCCAGAGCAGAGATAACCAATAATCCTTTCTTAGTAGAAAAAAAAAAAAAAAAAAAAAAAAAAGCACCTTGGCAAACAAATATTCAGAAGAGATCACTCATCTGAAGACATGCTAGACACTCAAAACACTGGCAAGAACAAAAATTAAAGTATTTCTGACCAAAAAAAAAAAAGTTTAATTAACTAAATAATGAAGCACTTACTCCCCAATCCCCAAAGTCAAAGGTCACCTCACCAAATATCCTGCAAGGAATACATTCTTTTTCCTAGCCACTCTTATTCCTTCCCCTCTAACTCATGGAAAGAAAATAAGCATGAGCTGTTCAGCTTTGTAGCTCACTGAATAGTAAAGGACTAATATGTGTATCTCCTTAGACTATTGATGTTTTCACCCGACCTTTTTGCAAACATCTCACTAAACCATGTTCTACATTGAAGTTAGTTTGTTTAAACTCATTTTAACCAGTGTTATCCAATATGGTGGACAAGTAGACTCTCAGATCAGTGTCTAAGTTTTTAATAATTATCCTTTATTTAAAACTGCTGCATTTTCTGGCTTTGGTTGTACACAAAACAATTAGGTTTGGGCTTTAATTAAGCTTCCAAGAGGCAATACAAGAATTTATTACATTAAATGCTTTCTTGGTGCTAAGCACCTCCAGTAGCCTGTGTTCTCTATGTACTAGATATACCATTATCAGATTTTGCTTATAAAAAAGTTAGTATTGCCTACCTGTCTTTGAAGGCTAAAGCACATGCTATGCTATGCAAATCCCTCTATTCTCACCCAAGGCAGTTATTTACCCAGCTGCTAAAAGTTTCACCTGTTGACTGCTCATACCTCACAGCTAAGTCTTTTCCTAGGAACTACCCTCATCCAAAAGTTGCTTCCTTGGACATCTGGGAAGATGGGAAAGTAGGAGGATCCTAAGCTTACCTCTTCTCACAGAAACCTCTAGATAACAGTCACACTAGTGCAACTAACCCTGAACATCCAAGGAGTAGCAGGGCCGACTTTCCACAGTTAATCATAGAGAGGAGGCTACATCAAAAAGAGCAGGAGGGGTGGGAACCAAACTCCCAGTTAGACTAATCACAAACAGGAGAAACACAAGCACAGAGAAGGTAGAGGAGCAGACCTCACCCTAGACACTAGGACTTGCACTGGAAAGACAAGTTCTCATAACAAGTGGCTTTGAAAATCACTGGGGCTTGGGGCGCCTGGGTGGCTTAGTCCATTAAGTGTCTGACTTCAGCTCAGGTCATGATCTCACAGTTCGTGGGTTCGAGCCCTGGATCGGGCTCTGTGCTGACAGCTCAGAGCCTGAAGCCTGCTTCTGATTCTGTGTCTCCCTCTATCTCTGACCTTCCCTTGGTCACGTTCTGTGTGTGTCTCTCTCTCAAAAATAAATAAACATTAAAAAAATTTTTTTGAAAACCACTGGGGCTTAACTTTGGCAAGTTTTTATGATCAACGAGGCTTTATTATGGGAAAGCTAAAGGACGATAAGAAACGGAGTGCCCATCCTTAACGATCCAGCATAACAACCCCACTGAGATACAGTGAAAAAGCAGCAGTTTGAAAAGTGCCTGGGGTGTGATGGAGGAGATTTACTAATCTCAGAACATGCACTAGAGGGACAGGGATCTTCAGACTTCTCCAAGAACAAAAGATTTGGTAGGTGCCATCTCCCCCACCTTCTCACACCCAGCCAAGATAGCCAGACATTTGTGGCAACCAATGCAAATATCCTCCACCAACTTTGCTAATACTATGCACCCTGCCTCCTCTTTCCCCACATTCTCCTGTGGATCCATCCCTTCCAACCCACCCCACTCTGCATACCTACAAAGCAGCTCCTGCTGCAGCACATCCTCCAAGCAATCCTGGAACCACTCCAAAGTGACTCTTGTCCTAGAGAGAGGAACCAAACATGCCAATTCCACTGCTGATCCTAAAATGGGCTGGAGGAAGACATCTGGCCTAACTGCCAGCCCCACCTACCAATAAAATCAACTCAGGGGACAAAGTACAAAGAGTACCCTGAAGGTCAATACTACTGCAGTCCCAGACAGACTGGGGATGGTATCTGGTTTGACTGCAGACTGTATCCACCAATGAAAGCCTCTCAGGGGACAACATAGGAAGAGTGCCCTGTAGTTCCATGTGATGACAGCCCCAGAAAACAGGCTAAAGGAAGGCATCTGGTCAAACAGCTGACATTGGCCAACTATAAGCTTACAGTGGTCCCACACTTGCACCTTAACAACATAGTAACCAAACCCTACCCACAACAGGCAAAGCAGGCAAATAGACTGAAGGCAAACTAGGCTTAGCCGTAACAGTAGGGCACACGCAGCCCATATAGGGGACACCCCTGAAGCACCTGGTTCTGGTGAACAGGGAACATTGCACTACAGGGCATCACAGGGCCTCCTCTTCATAAGGCCACTACTTTCAAGATCAGGAGATGTAGATGACTTTCCTAATACTTTAGAAACAGACAAAATGAAGAGACAGTTATAGGTCCCAAACGAAGAAACAGGACAAAAACCACAGCAAAAGAGCTAAATGAAATAGATAAGCAATATGCCTGATAGCTCAAAGTAATGGTCATAAAGATGGACTTGAGAAAAGAGTGCAGAATCTCTGAGAACTTCAAGAGATAGAAATTTAAAAAAAAGAATGAGAGATAAAGGATAACTGCAATTAAAACTACACTAGAGGTAATCAATAGCATATTAGAAGAGGCAGAAAGATGGATTGGTGAGCTGGAAGACAAGATAATGGAAAGCAACCAAGTTGAACAGCAGAAAAATAAAAATGAGAATAGGTTAAGGGAACCTTGCAACATCAAGTGTAATAACATTCATATTATAGAGATCCCAGAAGAAAAAAGGAGGGCAGTAAACTAATTTGAAAAGATAGCTGAAAACTTCCAGAATCTAGGGAAGGAAACAAATCTAGACCCAAGAGACAGAGAGTCCCCCCACTCCCAACAACAACAACCAAAAAGAAAAAAAGCAACTTCACACCAAGACACATAATTAAAATGGCAAAAAGCAGTAAGAAAATTTTGAAAGAGAAAAGAAAAAGCATTATATACAAGAGAAAACCCATAAAGCACTTTAAGCAGAAATTTTGCAGGCCGTAAGGGAAGGTAGGATATATTCATAGTGCTACAAGGAAAAAACTCTGCCACCAAGAAAGAATACACTACCCAGCAAGGCTTGCATTCAAGATAGAAGGAGAGATAAAAAGCTTCCCAGAAAACCAAAAGTTAAAAAAGTTCATCACTACTAAATCAGCTTTACAAGAAAGGTTAAAGGGAATTTGAGTGGGAGGAAAAAAGGGGGGAGGCCATAATCAAGAAAAAAATTAGGAAAGAAAAAAATTCACAGATAAATGCAAACATAAATTAATGACTTATAAAACCAGTATGAAAATTAAAGCACAAAGGTAGTAAAATTATGCCTATAAAAATCAGTCAAGGAATGCACAAAATAAGAGAATGACATCATATACATCAAACTTCAGTGTGGGAGGGTGGTTGCAGAGTAAAAATACTGTGCTTTCAGAATGGGTTCAAACAACCAACTTAACATATAATGCTATATGCATAAGATGTTATAATTTGAAACTAATGGTAACCACAAATAGACTAGTAACAGGTATGCGAAAAAAAAAAATAGAAAGGAATCCAAGAATTATCACTAAAGAAAGCTATCAAACCACAAGGGGAGAGAGCAAGAGAAGGAACAGAAGAACTATAAGAACAACCATAAGACAGGGGCACCTGGGTGGTTCAGTCGGTTAAGCATCAACTTAAGCTCAGGTCATGATCTCGCAGTGTGAGTTCAAGCTTTACATCAGGCTCTCTGCTGACAGCTCAGAGCCTGGAGCCTGCTTTGGATTCTGTGTCTCCCTCTCTTTCACTCTGCCCCTCTCCTCACTCTGCCCCTCTCCTGCTTGTGCTCTGCCTCTCTCTCTCTCTCTCTCTCTCTCTCTCTCTCTCTTTCTCTCTCAAAAATAAACAAACATTAAAAAAAATTAAAAAACAATCCTAAGACAAAGAACAAAGAGCAATAAGTACATTCCTATCAACAATATTTGGGGACACCTGGGTGACTCAGTTGGTTACATGTCCAACTCTTGATCTTGGCTCAGGTCATGATCTCATGGAGCCCCACATCCAGCTCTGCACTGACAGCATGGAGCCTTTTTGGGATTCTCTCCCTCTCTTCCCCTCCCCAACTTGTACTCTCTCAAAAATAAGCATTTTTTTAAAGAAAATAATATTTTGAACGTAAACGGACTAAATGCTGCAATTAAAAGATGCTGAGTGACAGAATGGATTGAAAAAGAAAAAAAAAACTTCTCTATATGCTGCCTAAAGAAGACTCACTGCAGACCTAAAGACATACTGAATGAAAGTGAAGGGTTAGAAAAACATTTATCATACAAAGGGAAGTGAAAAAGAGACAGAAAACCTATCCTTATATTGGACAAAGACTATCACAAGAGACAAAGAAGGACACTGCATAATGATAAAGGGAAAACTCCAACAAGAGAATATAACAAATGTAAATATTTATATACTCAATATAGCAGTTCCTAAATACATGAAACTATTAAGAGACAAATAAATTACCAGTAGTACAATAGTGGGGGACTTTAACACCCCACTCTCATCAATGGATAGATCAATCATACAGAAAAAAAAAAAATTCAACAAGGAGACCATAGTTTTGAATTAGACATTGGGCCAGATGGATCTAACAAATATTTTCAGAGCATTCTATCAAAAAACAGAACAAGCATTTTATAGTGTACATGGAACATTATCCAGAATAGATCACATATTAGGCCACAAGTCTCAAACTCAAAAAGATGGAAATCATGTCATGTATCCTTTCTGACCATGATGATATATAACTGGAAGTCAATCACAAGAAAAAAAAAATCTAGAAATAGCAAATACATGGAGGCTAAATAACATGTCATGAAAAAATGAATGGGTCATCCAAGACATTAAAGAAAATCAAAAAAGTACATGGAGACAAATGAAAATGAAAACACAATGGTCCAACATCTTGGAGATGTGGCAAAAACTGTTCTAAGAAGATTATAGCACTACAGGTTTACCTCAAGAAGAAAAAAATCTCAAACAACCTAACCTTAAACCTAAAGGAGCTAGAAAAAAGCCAGTAGAAGGAAAAAAAAATAAAGTTTAGAGCAGAAATAAGTGAAATAGAGAATAGAGCAGATCAATGAAACCAGGAGCTGGTTCTCTGAATAGAACAAGATTAATAAACCTTTAGCCGGACTCATCAAAAATTACAGACTCAAAATCAGAAGTGAAGGAGAACTGACATCATAGAAATACAAAGAATCATAGAGGTATATAATGAAAAATTATATGCCAACAAACTGGACAACCTAGAAGAAATTGATAAATTCCTAGAAACATATAACCTACCAAAACTGAAGCATGATGAAATAGAAAATTTGAACAGACCAATTACTAGCAATGAAATGAATTGGTATTCAAAAAAACTTCCAACAAACTAAATTCCAGAACCAAATGGCAAATTCTACCAAACATTTAAAGAATACTTATTCTTTTCCAACTAGTCCAAAAATAGAAAAGGAATAAAATCTTCCAAATTCATTCTATGAGGCAAGCATTATCCAGATACCAATGCCAAAACCTGAGTAAAACACTACAAAAAAAGACACCAAAAAACAAACAAAAAACTACAGGCCAATATCTGGTGAATACAGATGTAAATTTCCTCAACAAAGTATTAGCAAACTGATTCCAACAATACATTTACACAATCATTCACCACAATCAAGTGGGCTTTACTCCAGACACAAGGGGTTTAAGATTCACAAGTAAAAGTGATATATAATATTAACAAGGTTAAAAACCATATGACTGTTTCAATATATGCAGAAAAAGTCTTTGACAAAGTACAACACTATATATGATTTAAATACTTCAACATAATGAAAGCCATATAGGAAACGCCCACAGTTAACCTCATACTTGATGGGTAAGAACTAAGAGCTTTCCCCCCTACAATCAAGAACAAGGGGCATTAAGGAATCGACTCTTGAAAATCATTGTTGCACCATATGCTAACTAACTGGGATGTAAATTAAAAATAAAAATTAAAAAAAGAACGAGAAGGATTTCCATTCTCACCACTTTTATTTAACATAATGCTAGAAGACCTAGCTACTGCAATCACACAAGAAAAGGCATCCAATTGGCAAGGAAAAAGTAAAACTCACTTTTTGCAGATGACATGATACTACCTATAGAAAACCGTAAAGTCTCCACAAAAAAAAAAAAAAAAAAGACTAGAATGGACAAATGAATTCAGTAAGGTCACAAAAATCAATGTAAGGAACTGCATTGCATTTCTATAGACTAGTAATGAAGCAATAGGAAAAGAAAGTAAGGAAGTGATCTTGTTTACAATTGCACCAAAGATAATAAAATACCTAGGAATAAACTTAACCAAGGAGGTAAAAGATCTGTACTCTGAAAACCATAAAACATCATTCAAAGATATGGAAGATGACAAATGTAAAGATGTTCCATGCTTGTGGATCGGGAGAACCAATATTGTTAAATTGTCAGTAGTACACAAATATACAGATTTAATAAAATCCCTATCAAAATACCAACAACATTTTTCACAGAACTAGAACAAATTTTCCTGAATTTCTATTACACCACAGAAGACTCCAAAAAGCCAAAGCAATCAGGGAAGAGAGAAAAAAAATAAAGTTGGAGGTACCACAATCCCAGATTTCAAGATCTATTACAAAGCTATAGTAATCAAAACAGTATGGTACTGGCACAAAAATAGACACACAGATCAACAGAACAGAATAGAGTCCAGAAATAAATGTAGGTTTTTAATGTCAACCTATAACAGAAGGAGGCAAAAATATACAATGGGAGAAAGAGTCTCTTCAACAAATGGTGTTGAAGAAAACTGGACAGCTACCTGCAAAAGGATAAAACTGGACCACTGTCTTACACAAAACAAAAATAAACTCAAAATGGATTAAATGCCTAAATGCGAGACCATAAAATTCCTAGAAGAAACATAGGTAGTAATTTCTTCAATATCAGCTATAGAAACATTTTTCTAGATATATCTTCACTGGCAAAGGAAACAAAAGCAAAACTAAATTATTGGGACTACACCAAAATAAAATGCTTTTGCAGAGTAAAGGAAACTATCAACAAAACAAAAAGGCAATCTACTCAATGGAAGAAAGTTTTGCAAATAGTATCCAAAATGTATGAAGAACTTCTACAACTCGACACCAAAAAAACCCCACAAATAATCCAATTTAAAAATGGGCAGGGGCGCCTGGTGGCTCAGTTGGTCAGGCTGCCAACTTCAGCTCAGGTCATGATCTCGCAGTTAGTGAGTTTGAGCCCGGTGTCAGGCTCTGTGCTGACAGCTCAGAGCCTGGAGCCTGCTTCAGATTCTGTGTCTCCTTCTCTCTCTGCCCTTCCCCTGCTCACACTCTGTCTGTCTCTAAAAAATAAATAAACATAAAAAAATGGGCAGACGCCATGAATAGACATTTTTTCCAAAGAAGACACAGATGGCCAACCAACACATGAAGAGATGCTCAACATAGCTAATCAGAGAAATGCAAACCAAGACCACAATGGGCTATCACCTTATACCTGTCAGAATGGCTAAAATCAAAAACACAAGAGGGGTACCTGGGTGCCTCACTTTGGCTAAGCATCTAACTCTTGGTTTCAGCTCAGGTCATGAGCTCATGGTTCCTGGCATCAAGCCCCATGTGGAGCTCTGCACTGACAGCACAGTACGTGCTTGGGATTCTCTCTGTCTGCCCCTCCCCTGTGTGCACTCTCTCTCACTCTCTCTCAAAATAAATAAAACATTTAGAAATAAAATTAAAAACACAAGAAATAACATGTGTTGGCAAGGATGTGAAGAAAAAGATACACTGGTGCACTGTTGGTGGAGATACAAATTGATACAGCCACTATGGAAAAGAGTATGGACATTCCCAACAAAATCAATAGCATTACCGTATGATCTAGCAATTCCACTACAGAGTATTTATCCAAAGGAAAAAAAAAAAAAACCACTAATTAAAAGACATATGCACCCTGTGTTTATTACAGTATTATTTATGATAGCCAAGATATGGAAGCAACCCAAGTGTCCATTGATAGATGAATGGATAAAGATACTTTTATATACATACATACATACACACAATTATTAGTCATTGAAAAAACTGAAATATTGCCATTTGCAACAACATGAATTGACCTAGAGGGTAGAATGCTAAGTTAGAATAAGTCAGACAAAAACAAATACCAGAGGATTTCACTCACATGTGAAATTTAAGGAACAGATGGCAGGGGGGGAGTGCGGGGGCGGGGGGGGGGGGAAGGTGGTGTGATAAAAAACAGACTCTTAAATACAGAGACCTGGTGATGGCTAGAGGGAGATAGGGTGGGGTGAATGGGTGAAATAAAGGAGATTAAGAGTAGATTTACTTTGACAAGCACTGAGAAGTGAACGGAATGTTGACTTACACCTACTGTTGAAACTAATGTAACATCATACGTCCATTATATTGGAGGTTTGTTTTTGTTTGTTTTTTTAAAGGTGCTTCCTTGCCTAAGGTCCTGCCCCCTCCCTGAGGCAGATTTGCATCCACAGTCACAGAAAACAACTGCCATTTACTCAGTCTGTTATTACAAGAACCTATTGTTCCCACTACTCTCAAGGAGCCCAGTTCTAGAACAGTGTTACCTATTATCAGTTCTGAACTACGAAGTCTTCTCAGTAATACTGGTCACCTCACCATAATGTTTTATTTCATTGGTGAATAGAATGTCTTCTGGGGCCTCTTACAAGAATACACTAGCATGCCCACATTTCTGAGCCTTTTCTATCACCTACCATGATGATTCTAGGGTTTCTAGTCTGTTCCACTGATAAAGTAAGCCACAAACACCTGAGACCAAGGAACACACTTTATGGAAAAAGAAGGCAGGTAATGGGCATATGCCCCCACCCAAATCCACTAATCCTATCACATACTATACCACTCAGAAATTACTGGCTTGATAAAACAATCAAAGAACCTTTGGAAGGAGTATCTGAGGTACCATCTTGGATAAGATACCCTATAAAGACATAGGTCCATCATCCAGGATGCAAGTATGCCATCAAGTGCATGACCATTAGGTCCCAACTCTTGGAAAACATAGAACAAGGGAGAGAAGTGACCCCACTTACCATCATTCCCAGGGACATATTTGGGGAAGTTTGTGCTACTTGTGCTCCAACTCTAGGATCTCTGGATCTATAGGTCCTTCTTCCACCAGAGGACAGGACAAGAGTTCTATTAAGTTTTAAACTATATCTGCTGTCCATTCTTGGTGGTTTCTTGTGTCAGAAGACCAACAGGAAAAGAAAGGAGTCAGTATCCTGGTAGGGGTTATTTATTCTGATCATCAGGGCTACAGTTACCAGAGGCAGGGAAGAACATTCTTGGCATTTAGATAATTCACCAGATGCCTATTAATACTCTTACTCTGACATAATACTCTTATGGTCAATTTTGACCATAAATGGACAAGCGAAGGAGGCACTCTGAGAAAAGCACACCCTGGGACAGTCTGGGTTACTCTATCACATAAGCCAACTGACCAGTACAGAGGTTAGGTGAAAATATTAAAAAATCTAGAATAGTAGAAAAAGATTTGGGGTGTTTTGTTTCTGTAATCCTGACACCAGACATAATAGCTGTGGCTATAATACATCTCTAAATTTCCTTTTGTATCTCCCCTAGTAAAAAAAAAAAAAGACCAATTAAAAATCTGGAGGAGTTGATCTCAGATGAAGCAAACTTATTACAGAGATCAAATGGACTTAAGCATTACACTGTGATGGATGCTATGGCACACCATCAAGACACTCCCTTCAGGACCCAGGAACTCATTTCCCCAGCTACTAGTAATATTTCCCACTGAAAGTTCACTGCTGAGTGCCTCCCTAGGGACTTTCATCTACTCATAGGAACTGCTTCCTATGGGATTATCCCATCCCCAAAGACACCCCACATTGAATGACAAGTTGGTTTAGGGGCATAAAATCTGGCTCCCTTGCCTCATTTCAGAACAATGCTAAAAGAACATTCAGTGCTCACCTGTAACTGGCTGAAACCCTTGCTACAACTGTTTCAAACTACATAATTGTTCAATTTCTTCTGCTCAATCCTGACTTCTTCATCCTCACAGGACCTTGCTGAAAGAACTACACAACAAAGTGTACACAAATCCCACTTCAGAGTCTGTTTCTTGGTCAACATAACAAAGGCAGAAGTGTGATGACCACAGTGCCATACAGTTTGTATTTTACAGTTGAAAGAGCATTTGTTACTTAATCACATGCTCACCACAAGTCCAGGAAACAGGGTAGCTATTCTTTCCACTTTGTAAATAATACTCAGTTTCAAATGGATTGACTTCCCAAGCAGGCAAGAAACTTTTTATTAGTTAGCTATAGTCTATCTCATTCAGAAAAATATCAAAGTGGCCCAGATTTATGGAAGAGATAAGAGATAGGGCTAAAATCCAAGTATTTGGATTTCTGTTTTAGTGCACCAAGAAATAATTTATAAGACAGAATTGACCACTTATCTGATTAAGTCATTCATTCCAAATAATTACATAACAACTAAAGTCAAAGATTATTAGAATTATTAATCATTTTTTTTTAAATTTTAATGTTTATTTTTGAGAGGGAGAGAGACAGAGCACAAGCTGAAGAGGGGCAGAGAGAGACAGACAGAATCCGAAGCAGGATCCAGGCTCTGAGCTGTCAGTACAACTGACTGAGCCACCCAGGCACCCCTATCTTTTTTTTTTTTTTTAAGAAGCAGGTAAATTGAAATGAGCTAGCATCACACTAAATTTGAGAGTCTTCTAAAGTGACCTTCCCACCTTGCTCTGCAAAGCATTAGCTACCCTTAAAAATATAAATTATCCTGGAGCACAACATGAGGCTGCACATATGTGAGGCCAGAAGATCATCATCCATCTGGACAATGTGTGTCTAGGTCTGAGGTACCCCTACCCCAGGGTGGGTCAGAGTAAACTCTCCGTATATCGATACAGTATTTTAAGGCAGACCATTTTAAGCTTAAAATCGAATACAGATAAAAACCTTGTTAGTCTTTATGTAATTAAATAGACACAACTCTAACTTACATAGATGCCACCTTTAAAGGGGAACTTTTGGACTTCTGTCATCATCTGTCTCTTTTTGCTTAAAAGCACATGGAAGGCACACCCACTAGACGGCTGCTCCTCACTATTCAGTTTAGAAGGCGGTATCCCTTTCAATGCCCCTGCTATATAGCAAGATGTGGTATGCATCTACGCTCCTGGACCACCTTCAGAACTGAGAGCCTATTTTTTAAAGTCATAGCAAAGTTTTTTTATATGAACTTTTGTAATGAAGCCCTATCCTGTAAATATGACTTTGTTTTTAAAAACAGAAACTACTTTGGGCCAAGCCCATTGAATAAAGCAAAGGTACTAGTATAATCTGGCAAGAGGTTCTCATGAGGGAATCCTCAAAGTTGCTAATATTGTGTGAAGCAAAGGAACAGAAGGCACCTATTATAGCAGTCCTCAGAAAGGAAAACTATGCACTTAATGGAAAAGGACCCTTACTAATTTGCTTAATTCTGTGTTCAAGAGAAAGCTCATCTCTTCCCTTGCTCCCTGATTTGCCAATGGTATTATCTAAAGTGGAAGAAAGGAAGTAAGGGCTATTTGGTCCCTTCCTTCAGAAATATAAATAAAGAACAGTCATTCAACAAGATTTCTAGTTATTGTTTCATAATGGAATTTGTAAGGATTTTGAAAAATTCTGGAACATTTCTCACTTCTCCCTACTATTTGTATTATTCCTGGCCTGCTTTCTAAAGCAGAGGGAATAGCAGAACAGGGGAGAGAAGCAGCATTATTGGAAAGAAGAAAACCTAGGGATGAGATGAAAAACTAACAGGTTTAGTTTCAGAGCCTGGAACAAGGAAATCAAGGAAGTTGGAAAGGGTGTAAAGGAGGAATGAAGGGAGAGAGAGAGAAGCAATCAGTCATTATTTATACTCTACTGTGTGAGATAGCTTATCTTTTGAACACACTATCTCTTCATTCAATTAAGACATTTGAGAACAAAGTGTGTATCTACTAATTCACACTGATCCTATCTATACCAGCAGCATGCTCTACAAATACTATACACTAGATAAATATCTGCATGACTTAAAATGCAACCCTAGAAATGTATATTTATTGTCTCTAAAACTGTCCGTTACGTAGCAAATGTTTTCTAATAAACAGACCTCTTATATTGTACAATTTTTTTTAATCTTTAGCTCATCTGTTAGAAGAAGGCATGAAACCCCTTTAAAAGTCTTATCAAACTTGTGTTCTTTTCTCAGTGCTCTTGCAAATCACTCAGTAGATGAGTTAGTGAGTCAACTGAGCATTTGGTTATAATAGATCCCTAAAAGTAATTCAGGCATACCAAGCTACCCTCAAAAATTACATATGACTTCTGTAACATAGTTTCTAGATATCAGAGTTGTGCATTAGAGATTCAGTGGGAAACACATGTCATGTTCACCAGGGGTTGATTAACCAAGGTAACGATTCCTATATTGAAGTACAACTAAGCTTATAGATGCTAAATTAGCTGCTTCACATATTTCTAACTTGCTAGGTCAGGGCAAGTGGGCAAAGACATAATAAACATATCCATATACCTCTTCTCTGAGACACTTCTGTCTATATTTGTATTATAAAGTATCAAATATGTCCCCTTCTGTAATTTATTTTAAAACAAATAGAAACAGATGGTTATCACCATCCAAAGTTAGGGGAAAAAATAATTACTAGATTTTGCATTATTACACCTTGAAATAAATCTCCAGGGAAGACCACTCACTCACCTAAATCAGTTACAATATCATATACCTATTATTATTTTTTTACCAGTTTGGTATTTTATGGCCAAATTATCCAAGATTCCAGAGAGAAAAAAAGAAACCCTGAGCAAGCAATGAAAATATTAACTTAAAATTCCCAATGAACAGACTGAAATCTTCTTAATACTCTATGCTTAATATCAGATACAAATAGAGGTATACATGTAGTTTAAATGTATCTCAAATAATATTTTGTCAAAATCTCTAAATCTTTAGATAATAAGACATTTTTTAATCCACAGAAAAATATGTAGCGTATTAGATTTAGCTCTTAAGAAAAATTCTTGAGATCAGAAAGATTTTAGATAGTTACCGTTTGAATTCTCTGTAATTTAGAAGGTCATTGTACCTTATTCATTAAAAACTAAACCAGTTTTAACTCTACTGTATCCCAAAGGCTCAAGTTTATCATATCACATTTACATTTGGAGGTTTCATTTAATGTTGGCTTATTTATCCTCTGATTTAGTGCTATTAATCCAGCTGATACAGGTAGTCTCCATAGTAATGTGAGTACTGTACTTCAGATTAAGATACTACTCACAAATAGTTCCCTTTTTTGGGTCTCTGAGGTAGATATTTGTCATTTTGAGGACAGGCAACACAAACTCCAATGTGTATTGAATGTTCAAGTGGTTATAATACTGATAGGATAGAGTATTTCATCTTTACAGAAGTTTAAGAAAGGAGGTTGTATTTATCCTTGGGATCCAGGATATGAATATGGAAAATAGGCCCAGCCAACTGCATTATCAAATATTCTTTCAAGGCTTTAGATCTTGGGGAAGGAATGTGAGGACACAGGACAAGTTAGAAGCAAGTCAAGAGGAGCCTGCAATAGCAAGGGACCATTACAAGTGGGGCCCAGCCACAGAGGTCCTTCAGCAGCAACCATGCTCCCAGCTGTAGCATTTAACATGAATGTTCTAGTGGCATATAATGTGACCCAGATTTGGTTTCTGCTGTCTGTAGTCACTGCCTGTTTTTTTTTTTTTAATATTTATTTTTGAGACAGAGAGAGAGAACATACAAGCGAGCAGGGGAGGGGCAGATAGAGAGGGACAGACAGAATCCGAAGCAGGCTCCAGCCTCTTAGCTGTCAGCACAGAACCTGAAATGGGGCTAAAACTCACAAACCATGAGATCATAACATGAGTGAAGTCAGACACTTAACCGACTGAGCTACCCAGGTGCTCCTTTACTGACTGTTTTCCGGAGTGAGGCTCTCCATCTTCCTCTGAAGTCTGAACTTCCTAATATACTTCGAATAATTATCCTTTCAGCTTTAAGTTATCCAATCAATTTCTGTTACTGGGAACCAAGAACCCTCATTGACATAGTCTTAGAAAATGATTTTTTAAAAATCTGTCCATACAGTCTTTCTTGGACATTGGGGGAATATTAAGGCAATCCCCAAGCATCTTCATTTAACCATGTGGGAATTACAGGCTCTACCCCACTGGACTTGGTAGCATAAATTTTGAGCTCTGGATTTTCAATTTTAAGTACTCAAATATTCTTCATTTTATTTGTTGCTGTTTTCTAAAATGAGGTTTGTTTTCTTAATATCATGTGTAAGAAACTGTTGTTTCTTCAATTGTTTCCTATTTAAAAAAAATACTTAAAATGACTCCTTTTCTCCTCTACAAATTGTGTTTCCTATGTTTCCTGTGAAGTTTTCACACAGTCCTTACTTCCTGGTTTGTTCCATTTTATCCAGGAGTATTACAACAGATTCTTCCTTGGTCAAGCTTGATGATCTTTATTGCATTTCATTAATATAATGGTCATTAAAATAACACTTCCTAAATCATGTTTCATTGAAGTTTCCATAAATAAATGTAATGAACACTGAGTTGATAACAAAAAAGTTAAACCACTGGTTCTCTGCAAGCCTTTTCAGAGCTTTTAATACATCAATGCTTTGTGAATCTGAACAAGAATGATATAATAGAGGATTTCCTAAGATCAACTTTTGGGATCATTTTGCCCAGAAGGACTTCTTCTATGGCTTCTCACAGCATGGGTTAGAAAATGCTACACTGGAGATACCTTTCTAGAATGCATAGAAAATCCTAGATCCTAGATCCTTGATCCTTCCCAGATTCTTCAATGATAGATTGCTGACCTCTGCTGGTAGATGATGAACAAAGTACCACCCATGGGCCAAATCCAGCCTTGCAGTCTGTTTTTGCGCAGTCTGCAAGCTATTAATGATCCCCCCCACCGAATATTAAGAAAAACATTTTATGACATGTAGATATTATATAAAATTCAAATGTCTATGTTCATCAATACTTTTATTAGATTGCAACCATGCTTGTTCATATATTGTCTGTAGCTGCTTTCATGCTACGGAGATTTATGTTCCACAAAGTCTGAACTATTTAATACCTGGATTATTGCAGGGAGAAGTATGCTAACCCTTGTACTATAGGATAAAGTCTAAATCCCTTACTATGCAAAAAGACCATTTCAAATCTAATTCATGCCTACATGTCCAGCCTAATCTCCCAGGCTCCATCGTGTGTTTGAATCTAAAAGAACCATTCCAAGTTCACTATCTTGTTTCCAAATTTTTATATTTGGTGCTCTTTTCCTAAAGGTCTCTTGCCCCTCCCCAAGTCACTGACAAATTTCCATCCCTCAAAGTGTTCCAGCTTCAGGGTGTGTTTCCTAAATATGAAAACTGCCTTAATAGTCATCACTATCTCTCCCTCTGATTTTCATGCACTGTTAGGTTACTTATCACCTTAATTTGTGAATACTTAATTAGTACCTTTTCCTCAATGAATTGTAAGTTCTTTGAAGACATTATTCACTTGTGTATCCCCAGTGCCTAACAAATGACAAATGTGGAAATATGTGCCAAAGGGAAAAAGAGAAGGATAAAGAATGGAAAGAAGGGAAGAAAGGAAGAAGTGCAAAAGGAGCAAGGGGGAAAATAAAGAGCAAAGAATTTATTTTGCTTCAGAGCATAGTTCATTTGCTAGCACAAAATTTTTTACTTCATCAGAATTTAATTCTCTGAAAAGTTAGCTTATGATTAGAAAATGCAAAAGGGGCTATTTTGGATACCAAAGGCTATTAAAAATATTCAATACAGGTATATTTAACATCTGTTGACAAAGTATGTACACATTTACCATGTAACATTTATTGATGACATTTTTTTCTCCTTAAGTTGATAGAGGTCATAACATGTAATATTCAAAAACTCCCATTTGCCTCTAATCTTAAAACCTAAAGGACCCTAATCTGTCGCTTATTAGTTTAGATTATATGTAATCCTTACTTTATAGAGCTTTTAACATAGAAATTGCAATGGACTTAACCAGTTTCATAAATCTGCAAAATGTTTCCTTATGGGGTACCTCAAGAACAAAGTTTGGCAGGTTTTTTTTTTCCTGTGACAAAAAACAATTCTATTTCAAAAGACTTCTCATAGTTTGCCAACCTTAAAGCGCTATATTTTGGCTTTTCTCAAAGAAACCACTTCACCAGATGTTTGAAGGTTCTTGCATACACATTTGTGCTTTCAGAGATAAATTTATTGACTGCATTTACTGGAAAAAGAGCCCTTTCACAAAAGCAATGTAAATTTCATGCTGAAAAATTTTACATTTCTTTCTGTAAGGAATTTTACTACTAATTCTTTAAATTGATTAAAGTGGTCAAGCTTTTTAAGTTTCCAAGTAGTCCTTACCGAAAATATCATTTAGAAGCAGCAGAAATGTAAACCTTAGGCAAAGAATAGCAATGCCCCAAATTATGCATATGTGGGAACAAACTATTCAGCACTGCTGCACGGACTCCTCATGGCCTGCCTACTTGGTATGCATTTCTCCACAGAGGCATCTTAAGACTCAAAGGCCCTTAGCCCAATGGCAGCCTCTTTGTAGCATATTTTTCAGACCTTGAGAGTGAGCAGAAACACTTACATGCAGGTCAGAGAATATCACAGTAATGATACACTTAATGGGGAAAAATAGGCATTTACACATCTGGCATTCTCTCAATATACTTTCCTAATAGAAATCTTAAGTATGTTTTTTCAGTTAAAAATCAGATAGTTGAAAACCCCAAGTTTATTTATAAACCAAAATGTCAGTTTGCTAATAATGGAAGATACTAAAATGTCAAAATATTTCTTCCCACATCTTTATTAAATCTTCCTCACACTAGGAAGACAGACTACTAGAAGCAAAGCAAAAAACGTCCATCAATTCTCCTGAGATCTATGTATAAATAATTGTTGTATATATGTACCAAATGAAAACCTTTGGTAAACTAGTTTGCTCTTAATTCAGATATGCTCCTTAGCCTTTCTCGGATCATTTAGTCTTCTCACAAACAAAATTATGGAAATAAAATTCTAGAAGACAGAATTTTCAAAGAAAGTGGTGTGCATAGATCAATCCCTAGAGGATGCTTAATAAAGGGACATCTGTCCATGCTGGAGTTGCTCTTTGTCATTCCTGTCACACATCCTGATTCCACAGCTCCTAGGAATGATAAACCACTTTTCTATCTGGTTGTGACCAATCCTATGCTTGCTGTTTCATTTATTTGTTCCACAGATACATCCGAATCCTTTCAATAAATACCAGACTGAATCATTTCTAAGACATGGAAATTGTATTCCTCATAGAAGACCCTTATCCAGAAACTCAAAAGGATAAGCAGACATATCCATATTTATAACCAAGTATAAAAAGAAAAAAAAAAAGGTAGTTCTATTAAACTTCCAGGAAATAGCTAGTCACTTTTCTTCTAGCAGTCTCCAGTTAGGTTGACAAGATACAACACATGGTCCACCCCACTATTTGAAAGTACTTCTTCATTAGTAGTGATGGCATGGGCAACAGAGCATGTAGTTAGATGCTGGTGCAATAATGAGAAACAATGAATCATCACCTGAACTTTGCAATGAAGTGTATTTTGCAGTTAAACCTATTTTGTTGAAGAACCAACATCAGGATAAAGTTGTTCTGTTTTAGAATAAATGTGAGATAGTCTTCGGTAATATAGAATCAGAAAACAATACAAAGGAGGATCTACAGGACAAAATTACTATGTAATCACATAATAACAGCTCATTTAGTTAATAAATACAGATTAAGTACTATCTATCCTGTGAAGGCACTATTCAGTGGATACAATCATTACTCTTATTCCTCAAGGAGTCACAGTCTAAGGAAAAAATGTGACACAACAGAGTTAGGAATAAAAATCACTGAAAATAGTAAAATAAGGAAATGAGTATCAGAAAGAATAAAGGTAAAAATGGAAGAAAAGTATAAATATATAATGCAAACTTGAGATATCTCAAGGCATAAGAATTGAATTTGAGAGGAAGATTCTTTCCTCTTACCATTCTCATGTCGTTCTCAAATTTGTTTAATCCTCTACAGAGAGCCCAGACAAATTCAATCCATCTACACTTCCTGTAGACAGGCAATATGATTTCTAACAGTATATTCAAATATAATAACTCACACAGAAAAATCAACAGTTTGTCATAAAAAGATTATACTTTTACTTGAAAATCATTCCAAGTGATTCCAAGTAAAATGAACTCAATGAGAAGTCAGTCACCAAGATAGTTTGATTAACCTAAGCTAAAATTCACATATTGTACACTTTGCTCGAATTTTAAAAAAGAAGTTCCTGTTGGGAGAAGATATTTTCAAATGACCAGATAAAGGGTTAGTATCCAAAATATATAGAGTACTAATACAACTCAATACCTGAAAAATAATCCAATTAAAAATGGACAGAATAGGGCCACCTGGATGGCTCAGTTGGTTAACAGGCTGATTTCAGCTAAGGTCATGATCTCACAGTTCGGGAGTTTGAGCCCCACATTGGGCTCTGTGCCAACAGCTCAGAGACTGGAGGATGGTTCTGATTGTGTGTGTGTGTGTGTGTGTGTGTGTCTGCCTGCCTCTCCTTCGCTCACTCTCTTGCTCAAAAAAATAAATGTTAAAAATTTTTTAAAATTATGGAACACTTCACAAATTTGCATGTCATCCTTGAGCATGGGGCCATGCTAATCTTCTCTGTATTATTCCAACTTTAGTATATGCGCTGCCGAAGCAAGCACTAAAAAAAAAAAAAATATATTGGGCAGAAGTAATGAATAGACATTCCTCCAAAGAGGACATAAATGGCCAACAGACACATGGAAAAAATGCTCAATATCATTTATCAGGGAAATGCAAATCAAAACTACAATGAAATATCACCTCACCGAGAATACCTCACACAATGAAATATTTTGGCTAAAATAAAAAACCTAAGAAACAAGGGTTGGACAAGACGTGGAGAAACAGGAATTCTCTCACACTGTCAGTAGGAATGCAAACTGGTGCAGTCACTGTGGAAAATAGTACAGAGGTTCCTCAAAAAATTAAAAATAGAACTACCCTATAATCCAGTAATTGCACTACCACCAAAGAATACAAGACATGAATTTCAAAGGATACATGCACCCCTATGTTTATTGCAGCATCACTGACAATAACCAAATTATGGAAGCAACCCAAGTATCCACTAATAGATGAATAGATAAAGATATGGTACATACTCACACACACACACACACACACACACACACACACACTAGAGTAGTATTCAGCCATAAAAAGAATGAAATCTTGCCATTTGTAATGACATGGATGGAGCTACAGTGTATGAAGCTAAGTGAAATAAGTCCAAAAAAGACAAATCTCATATGATTTCACTCATATGTGAATTTAAGAAAGAAAACAAACAAGCAAATGAATAAAAGCCAATAAACAGACTCTTAACTATAGAAAACAAACTGGTGGTTACCAGAGGGGAGGTGGGTAGAGGAATGGATGAAATAAGTGATAGGGATTAAAGAGTACACTTCTCATGATAAGCTTCAAGTAACATAGAATTGTTCAATCACTATATTGTACACTTGAAACTAATAAACAGTATGCTAGTTGTACTGGAATTAGAATAAAAAACTTAAGTTCCTGTTTATTCACTATTTCTAACAACAAAATGCACTTCCCAAATATCAGAGCATAAACAATCATCCACAGAAGCCTAATAATGCACAAATCAGCTGTGTCCAGACTAGTATAGACATAGCTGCTTTAGATTTAAAGCTCTTGTGAGGCTATCTATTTCCAACATCAAGTTATATTCACTAAAATCCATTCCATCTTTCAGGGAACTATAAAGATTCTTCTACTGAAACTCCCAACCCAGGAAACCAACTTATTAGAACACGTATTTATGGCATGAATATAGTGTGATAGAATTTTGACTTAGACTTTCAAATGCTAAATTTGTATGCTTGATTGCTTCTTCAAAATATGGTTTATCTTCATAGATACTTCTAAAACAATTTAAGCACTCCTCACCAGCCAGGATAGAGTTAAGCTAATGGACAATGAAATATCTAGGATTGTGTCCTTCACAGAAAATATTATTCCATTTCTAGTTAGACACTTTTGCCACAATGAGAATGGGGCTGAGCAAAGCATTTGGGCTGTAAGCAAAGATCTATTAGCCTGTTTATTGAGCTGGAAGGAAAGTTTCTCTAGTGGAGTATCATCTTTAAGTTCTCCAGATCCAAATGCTCAGTGGCAAACATTTGGAATTTGAAGTCTCTCTCTCTCTCTCTCTCTCTCTCTCTCTCTCTCACACACACACACACACACACACACACACACTTTTTAACTAAGAGTAAATCAATCACTGGAAAGAACATCTGTCCAATAGAGCAGCACTCTATGAGATGCTTCAATCCTTCAATAGCTCCTTGCTGGAGATGTTGGAATCCAAAGAGGCCCAATCAGTGCCATCCTTTTCCCCGGAGTTCTGAACCAATTGAAAAATAAGAAATGTACAAGACAAACGGAAGTCCAAAATAAGATCCCTGTCACTGATAAAGGCAAAGTTGGAAGATACAGCATAATGTGAGCTCTGACCAGGACTGAAAATCTCCCACCCTCCAAATCCAGCCCTAGGGACAGACTACCCAAAGGAAATTTTGAGTCTGTAGAGCAAAACATTTGCACATGTCACCATTTCCTCTCTTCCAGAATGGATAAAGAAGGGTTAAAAAAAAAAAGTCCAATTCCTTTCATTTAGGACTATTGATAGGTTCGCTTCTGACAACTGATAAACTTGGATCAATGGTGTTTCCTGTCAGCCAGATAATTAAATCAACAACGACTGGAAAGAGCAAGGAGTTGAGTAAAAAGACCAGGCATGTTTAGAGGGAATTCCTCCTCTGAGAAGCCAGAAGAGTAAAATAGTACCTCACATAATTTACAAGAATCAATATACAGTGGATTTATGCCCTGAAAGGTGGATCCCTTGATGCTACACCATCACACAGACTTTACTAGAAAAACTTAGAAAGGTCAAAAAAAGAGAAGACCCCACTCCCTCATCCTACCATCATCCCACAGAAAAGTGAACAAGAACCAGTATGCTCTGCTGCACATGTAAAATGCATTCATATTCCAGAGGAAGGATACTCCTACTCCATTATTATCTTTTTAATTTTTTTTATTTGAATATAGTCAACGATGTTTCATTAGTTTCAGGGATATATGATCTCTTTTCCTATAGAGTAAAACTACAACAAACTTTTGAAGTGCCAGCTATTTAATAGGAGTTGTCTGAGAAAAGCAATCTGCCCACCACCTGGAGACCCTGTCTTCAGATACAGACCCTATTGACAAAGGAAAGGTAACTACCAACAGCAAGGGGTATTAAGTTTAGGAGTAGCCCCTCCTGCTAGGTGATGGAGAAATCTGGTTCATTGTCTACTCAATGTCAATGAGAGTTCAGAGGGTCATTAAGAATTCCACTGGTCATATCACAATTTCCCTTACTTAAGGAATATATGTAAAAGAAAGTTAAAGTTTTCCTTCTATAATTTCCAGATATTCTAGAAGAGAGATGAGCTCCCATGAATCTTTAAAAGATACTTGATGGAACACCATTTAATAAGAATACTTACTCCTGTAACAATTACGGAAAGGGAGGCATTATTTTTTCCTATCGATAGAAATTGGTTTCTGATGCGGTTTTTATAAGGAAGTGTTCTATATACCTGAAAAAAACTTAACAGCAAGGAATTGAAAGACTCAACTCAGCTGTAACTGAATCAGCTGACAACTTACTGGGGAAAAAGGAGATAGTAGAAGACTACTGAAAGGAAAGGAAAACTTGGAATGGGGAGATCTTTACCCTTTCATGATAATCTGGCCCTTGAATGGACATTTTAAAAGTTAGCACCTCTTCAAAAATTAAGTTCTAAAAAATAGGTGGTCTAATAGAGATGTGTTTCAAGAACAATACATAGAATACTGGAAGAGAAATTTCCCATCACTGAATAGTGGACACTCACTGACTAACAATGAATTTTCATTATTACTGCTCAGTGGAAATAGGTTTTAATAGTAAAATAACCTCTTCAATTAATTCTGCAATCTTTTATCGCAGCGTAACAGCTGTCAAAGGAGAGTAGCAGTTTAGTAAAATGCAGTGCTCATTCACTTTCACACAACAGCGAGCTGCTTAGACTCAGTTATATAATCATTGTAACGCCATTCATACATCCTTTCAATAATATCCGTTCAATTATGCAAACCAGAATACCATAGAGCGGGGTGGCTCAGAAATGCCAGTTTCACAGAGAGAAATTAAAAGCACTTCCAATATCACTCCACCACTCCTTATTTGCTGTTTTTATTTTACCCATTTTATTTTTCCTTTTTCATTCTACTTCTACTGTCATCTTTTTCTTCTCCCTCTTTGTTTTCCTCTTCCTCTCACCTATTCATTTTTATCAAAGATTCCAGAAGCACTGCTTGTATAACATGGTGAGTTAACAACAAAAAGTGCCCAACATTTCAAATGTCAATATTTGATAGTGTCAACATCTCCTTCATTATAACAGGAAAGAAGTCCTATTAAGGAGGGAACATGTGGAATCTCCCCCACCAGTAATGCATAAAAACAGCCCGAGCCCTACTGCATATCAAACAAAAATTACATGAACAGTTTTCTAGTGGCCTTCCCTTGCTTAAAGCAAACAAAAACCCAGGACCCAAAAGAACTCTGTGGCTCTGGGGAGAGGACAGTGCTTGGAGGAACACATATTATAGGAATTTTGGAAATTCCAGGTATGTAGATTTTTTTAAAAATCCCAAAACATGACTCATACTTACTTTCTCGTGTTCTTGAAAAGTGGGTGCTTAACATCAGAGTTAACTTGATTTAAAAGCATGAATAATGTGATAATTCTTAAAGAATTATGAGTGAGATTTATATTTTTCATTTCATAGACAGTCATTAGTACTAAAGATATTGTTAAATGCTTTCTTGGGTCATAAGAATTATATAGTCAATCATCTCTGGCCCGAGGTTCAACTTAAGACTATTAAAAACTTCATATGGTTTCTAACCATAAATGTATCAGTCACACCAAAGATAAAATTAGCAGCCTATAGTAGCATTTCATGGCATAACAAGTGTTGATATCAAGAGCATGAATTCACTGGAGTCCAAACATTGAATGGTTTTCTTGCATTTAAAAACTATCCTTTGAATTGCTTTTTCCTATCTCTTTAAAAAAAATATATCTGAGCCAGAGCCTCTAACTTTCAAACCTGCCCAAATTTAAAAGACTTCAGTTTCATATCAAATAAGCACCTCCCTCTCCTAATTCAGCCTCCTTGTACTTCTTTCCCCCTACCATTTCTAGTTCTACCTTTTGCTTTGTTGAAACAGAAAATGGAGCTTGGAGAAAAACGCCCAAAATGTTGTTATCTACCTTACACAACCGTGGTCTCCTCTCAGCCAAAAACGTACCGTATGATGAGTGCTGAACCACTTATTTTATTGAGGGGAGCACAGGTGAATTCAACTGGTGTCTCTGTGAGGATACCTCTCCACTCTGCAGCCTTCTGATGGGAAATATCTGGCTCTGGCTCAGTGCTTACAACCCTGCCTCCAATACCATCACCCATGACCAAGCACAGTGGTTCCCTTCTATCCGCAGACCTATGTAAACTTTTACCTCCTTGTGCTCTCAGCAATGCATGCACAAGCTCCTGACCTACTGCTGCTCCCTTTCTCCTCTGGTTGCTCTCAGTTTGTAGATCTGCGAGGCTGCCATAGGAACAGATAGGTAATCCAGGACTGAGATACCCGTGTCATCCTCTTCCAGGCACCTTCAATTCCTGTGAGGTACTCTCTTTAATGCCACTTTTCCTGGTGTGTGAGGGGATGGCGATGAGGAGTGAAAGGCCACAGTACCCCTTGCCTGATCGAGAACTCAAAACTATGGTGAATATCCTTGAAGCCCAAAACTTTTGCTGATATCCACTGGGGGTGATGGTTGGAGGAGCAGAGCCAATGCAGCTGTCTCTTTTCATGTGATTTTTTTCTTTCTCTTTTTTTAAATTGAGATATAATTGGCATATAGCATTGTATTGGTTTCAGGTATACAACATAATAATCCAATATTTGTTTGTATTGTGAAATGATTGCCACAGTCAAGTTAACATTCATCACCATACAGTTAAAAATTTTTTTTCTTGTGATAAGAACTTTTAAGATCTACTCTTTTAGCAACTTTCAAACTTGCAATGCAGTATTATTCACTATAGTCACCACATTGTACATTACATCCCCGTTATGTACTCATTTTAAAACTGGAAGTTTGTAGCTTTTGACCTCCTTCTCCATTTTGTGTGATTTCAGGTAATTTGTTTTAAAATTATTTTTGTACCTTTAAAAATTGTTTTCTAGTCTATGCTATCTTTTAATAGAAAACAAAGGAGAGATCTCAGGGCTTACTGATGGCTTTCTGTAGGAATACAGGAGCACTCATTAGTTTTCCATTTTGGAGTTTCAGCAAAAATGCCAAAATAAGAAAAGTCTTGTTCACCATCCTGCTACACACTGTTAACCAAAATTTCAGGAAGATGAGAATTTTTTTCAAGCTGCACTAATCCTAGAATTACTATTTTCCTTTATAAAACCAGGGAGATTTATAAAACAATTTCATTGCTACATTGAAAAAGACATTTCTAGAGGCTGTTAACAGTTAGGAGTCACTTTGGTGAAGAGTTACAACTTCATCTTTTCCATTTTGTTCAAGTCTTTGTAAAGACAAATGAAAATGATTGTGTGACTATGGAATCAGCCTCTTCCTTGGAAGAAAAACATGAAATCAAAAATATGAACTCTTCTTTGAGAAATCTTTGTATTTATTAGATCTGCAATAGTGTTGTTTTGGTTCTCAATTTGTATTTTTATGTCAGCAATCTCCATTTTCACCCCATTCTGTTCTTTAATCATCTTATCTTTGAGTCATGTTCTTAATAAATTCATGTTTTCAGTAAGCTTGTCTACAGAGTAAATCAACAGGAATGTGCTTTCTCGGTAATATATTCTTTTAGACTGGGTCCTTTCCAATGTTTCTAGTATTTTATATACAAGTTTCCTTTTCTCTTTCCCCTTGTTATGCATTTATTTTTGTTATGTTTGTTTTTGGTTGTTTGCCATAGTTACAATTCTTTTTTTGTTTGTTTTATTTTGATTTTGCTTAATGTGAGAAGCTCTTCACAGACCCCATTTGCTCTGACATTATGTGTTTGGAACTTGTCCTGATTTCCCTCCTACCAAATCTGAGACAGTGTGTTTTGCAGACTCCGTCCTCTTCTCTACTGCCTAAAATCATGGAACCAGAGGAGGAAGTGTCTTAGCCAGGACCAAATGCAATTCTTGCTGGAAGACCGCAAGCTCTGATCACTCTAATATCTAGTACCAGGACTCTGTCCAACCCCCAAGAGTTTCCCCTTCCTCAGGCTTAAGCTTATTACACTAACTCAGCACAACTCTCTAAAATCGAAAGACTTAGGGCTATCCCTGCCTCTAAAGAGGTACTATAACACTATGAAAGGTCTTCTACTGTCGATGATTTTTTCTTCACTTCTCCTGGACACATTTTGAGAGTAACTATTTCGGATATGCCATCCCTAACATAGAACTTCTTTCCTGATGCCCAAATTCTGGTCCTTCTTCTCTGTCCATGGTTGTAGAATCTTGACCTCCTTTACAATTCATTCTTACCCCAGATTCTAGGACCAATCTTATCAGGAGAGTGGAGGAAGTAAAAGGATTCTAAAATACATTAAAAGCCTGTGCCAAGTGCTTTGTGCATTAGCTAATTTAATTTTTGCAATACTACGTTGTTGTTGTTGTATTAAGAAAGCAGAAAATTTAAGAAAGTTTAATAATTTTCCAGAACGAGAAAGAGGGAGAAACAGAATTTTATCCTAGATCTAACCAATCTCAAAGCCATGACCTATTATACCCAACGGTGCACTGATAAATGTTTAACAATGAGTTGGGGGCAAGGGAGGCCTGATTTTTGACATTTGCAATTCCATGGTATAAATACTCCCACCATGACCAACAACAGGCTAATTGTAACATAGACAAGGCTGGCTATAATATCATATTAATATATCTGTTTTTAGCAATGAAATAATGTTGATAATGAGCCAGTTCATATTATACATTAGCCTAACAGATTGTCAGTGTATAATGTAAACCAAAATTCCAAGAAAAAGTTTGAGATGTGAAAACTTATACAATAGCTTTTTAAAAATTTTTATTCATAAAAAAATTGATTATAAAGATTTTTCACAATGATTCAGGGTCTTGAAGCTCTGTGTTTTTGAGATTATTGAATAGACTAAAATGATGTGACAAAGATCCAGCTTTAGAAGGGACGTCCCCATTAAAAAAGTTTCTTAAGAAAAATGACTTAACTGACTTTTCTCTTTCCACACATTAGAATTTTGATTGTAATATTCGAACAAGATCTACTGAAATCATTCATAAATAAATAACAATGTTTAGAAGGTTCCTTTATGAACCCTCTTTATGAAAATGATAAACATGCTTGCTTGCAAATCTCTTTAAAAAGTATATTGTATATTCCTCAAACAATGGTTTCAACTGAGTTACAAGTACAATCATAACCATAACTGACATTCCACAATAAAGTTCTGATATCAAGATCCAAATGTACTATGGGATTGTTAGGAATCTCAGCCATTTAGGCTTGAACAACATCCCTCCTAAAAGCACTAGGCACAATCCTCCACTGTGCATTCTTATGATACCCTGAAATTGGTGGCACCATTAAGTACCCCTGATGGGACCAGCTCATGAACATTATTCTGTAATCACTTCACAACCATTTTCATGTGTGCTGCAAGAATTTGCCAGCACATAGACTCAGACTCCACCAGTTACCTGCTGCTGGCTCAGGAAGTCAATGGCAAGGGACAGAAAGTCCCCCATCTTAAATAATATTTATTACCATAAAATTTCAGAACAGCAACCAAAGTGTAATATCCCATGGAGTCCCTTATGAGATTTGACCTGGGCTTGGTTATTTGGATACAAATAACTGGATTTGCTAATTTTGCCTAATCCCTTGCTGCTGTCACTATTATTGCTGCTGCTCCTCCTTCCTTCTCTCCCTTTTGGTCATTTTATTGGCATCACTTTCACTTTCCACAGCAGGTAAAGAGAAGAAAATACATGTGGCGAAACTTCAGCAAATACATTCATCAAAATATAAGGCAAACATTTCTATTGAAGAAAAAATTAAAACCATTGGCTAACATAAGATTTGTGATTGGATTAATAATCTGAATATTCTAAGAGAAGGATTGAATATTACAAGAGAAGGATTCTAAGAAATCCTTCTCTTATAAACCTGAATAAAAAGGCCGAACTATAAATATCACATTTTTATGTGAAACAAATTTTCAAAGCAGAAGTCTGCTACATAAAAAGTAATCTAAGCCAGGTTATTGTAAAGCTTTTGCCACAAAAAAAGAAAAATTCAATGTCATACTCAATGATTCTAATTCTCTAAAAATGTGCATCATGGTAATAGGTATAATGATCTCATCTGACTATCAGTATGATATCTAATTTCTGAATAGCCAGACTTTCAGATTCCTATTATTTTCCACAGGGATTACTACCAAAAAAAGTAAAATTGGGATAAGAACAACCAGTCTAGTTTTTATATTCTCTTGAAAAACAAACAAAATCTTAAGACAACCACAGAGAATAACTAAAAGAAATTACCATTAGACACATCTCTTTCCTCTCTCTTCACTCACCGCTTGCTTAAAATGCAAACCAACTCACCACAGTCCTGACCTATTGTCTCCAATTTCTGAATGTCAAACACTTAGAGCAATTGTTGGCTGTCAGAGTATGAAGTCTGTGGAGGCAGAGAAACTGGACATTTGGCATTTCAACATTCTGGAGCAAGTGATTTAATTATTTAATTAACGTAAGAGAAAAGCATTTATACAAAGATCCAGACACACAGTCTGCCATCAAAAGTGTCTCTGAAATGGTAAAATACATATTAAGGAACTGAGAAAAGGGATGATATTGTATAAAGTAGTATGAGTGCAAATTGACTCATATTTCAATGATAAATGGAAACCTAAAGTATAAAAATTAATTATAAAATAGCCACAAAAGTGCTGTTTGCTGAAGAAAACCTTTTTATATATTTCTTGTGAAGTTACTGAAAGTTTATACTTTCTTTTTTATTAAACTTTATATTTTCTATTGCTCCAAACTAAAAAGCAATCTCCATTTAATCTTGTTTTAATATTTACATAGCTAAAATGTATCTATTTCTCTCATTACTTTTCAAAGGCTCATTAAATTATTTCTTTAATCATTTACCACTACCACTCAGTGCTTCACTGACTTCAACACAAAAATAATGACAAATTTGAACATTAATTGAGGAAAATGTCCCATTATGTTTTCCCTTGAATATCATTTCATCTCATCTTATTTCAATAAAAAAATAAGACTTGAACAATATCTATCAATAGCAATGTGTGGATAGGTCTGCATTTCCCAAAGTATGTTCCTTGGAAGCCTAGAGCTAAGAATCTTTTCTTCAGTATTTTTTGTTTTTAGATGTCTGACTTTTAACTTTTTTAGCATACTTTTTAACTTTAGTATGCCAAATGTTCAAGAAAATACACAAATCATAAATATATCGCTCAATGCATTTTCATAAAGTGAAACAAACACCCAGATCAAAATATTATTAGCACCCACACATTCTTTTGAGCCCCCTTCCAGAGTAACCACTGTTCTGATATCTAACAGCATAGATTAGTTTATCTATTTAAAACCTTCATATAAATGGGGTCATCTAGTATGTATTCTTTTGTGTCTGCCTGTTACAGCTCAAAATTATATTTGTGAGATTCATCCATGTTATTCTGTGTATTTATGGCTTCTTGGCTTGTTTATTCTCATTGCTGGAGGATAGTCCATTGTGTGAATTTATCACACTTTATTCATTCTACTGTTGATAAACTTTTATTTGTTCCCAGTTTAGGGGTCCTAACAAACAATGCTGCTATGGGCATTCTACAGTACATGTCTTTTGGTGAACATTTATATGAATTTTTGTTGGATATATAATCTAGGAGGAAACGCTGGGTCATAAGATAAGTCTATATATTCGACTTTAGTAGTCACTGCCAACCAGTTTTTCCAAGTGGTCATACTAATTCACACTCCCATCAATAGTGGTTGACCCTTGCCACCACCCTAGATCCTTGACACACTTGTTATTTCCTGTTTTTATTTTAGCCATTCCTTTGTAATCACACTGTGGTTTTAATTTGAGTGACTAATGACTAATGAAGTTGAGCACATTTTCATCTCCATTGGCCATATATATACCTCTCCTCCGACATGCCTTTTCAAATCTTTTGTCCATTTTTTTCTATTCAATTCCAGCTTTTTGATAGAGATTAGTAGCGGTTTTATTATTTTTTTTTTACATATTCCATACAGGAGTCTTTTGTCAGATATATACAGGACAAATACCTTGTTCTAGTTTACAGCTTACCTCTTTAGTTTCTTAACGATGTCTTTTCATGAACAGAGTCCTTAATTTAAAAGTGGACATTTTACTATTCTTTTTCATGTGTCCTGTTAAGAAAACTTTTCCTTCGTGTCATGAAGATAATCTCTTATCTTTTCCCCCAAAAGCCAAATTGTTTTATCTTTCATATGTAAATGTGAAGTAAGGTTCATTTTTTCCTCCTACAGATACCTAATTGACCCAGTACCTTTTACTGAAAAGATTGCACTTTGTCCACTGCACTGCACTGTCGTCTTTGTTATAAATTATAATGAGGGTCTATTACTGGACTCTATTCTATTCTACTGGTCTATTTGCCTATGCTTATGCCAAAAACACACTGCCTTAATCACTAGTTCTGTGAAACTTTGATAGGAAGAGATACCCATTAAAACGACTATTTAAAAAAGTTAAACATGGGGCGCCTGGGTGGCTCAGTTGATTAAGGGTCTGACTTTGGCTCAGATCATGATCTCACAGTTTGTGAGTTTGAGCCCCACATCGGTCTCTGTGCTGACAGCTCAGAGCCTGGAGCCTGCTTCAGATTCTGTGTCTCCCTCTCTCTCTCTCTCTCTGCCCCTCCCCCACTCACGCTCTCGTGCGCGTGCGCGCGCCCTCTCTCTCAAAAATAAATAAACATAAAAAAAATTTAAACACGGGTGCCTGGGCGGCTCAGTCAGTTGAGTGTCTGACTTCAGCTCTTGTCATGATCTCACAGTTCATGAGTTTGAACCCCATCTTGGGCTCTGTGCTGACAGCTCAGAGCATGAAGCCTGCTCGAATTCTGTATCTCCCTCTCTCTCTGCTCCTCCACTGCTCACATGCTTTCGCTCTCAAAAATAAATAAACACTAAAAAAAATTTTAAGCTAAACAGTTTTCATAGTTTTTATTGCTCATTTACTATTTGAATTATCAGAAACGTATTTAATACACTGATGTGTGTTATAATTATCTAATAGGTAAACATATCATATGTTTTATTTGATTTAACTATGGAACATTTTTTTCTACAGAAGTCTTACAGGACTAGTGTCCTAAGTAGCACGTTGGGAAATAAACAGATCTGTTTTCAGGTGGTAAGAACTAACTCTAGTCAAGTCCAAGTTGTTGATGAAAACTTATAGCCCCCACCATGAGATAGGGTTTTAATTTTCTTTACAACATGCATGGGGTCAATTACATTAAGTTCTGCACATCCAGGTGCTTAAGAGAAGATAGATATCTATATTTTGGAATAAAATAAATAATCCTCTTTCAGACCTTTCCTTGCACCCCTAGGTTTTACAAATTTTTGGTGCCTCATCCTTGATTCAGAATGAGAAGGTATAATAAAATGAATTCTTTTAATACAAATTTTTGCCAGCTGGACTTCTTGGGTGTCCACAGTTATTTATTCACTTGAGGCATATTAAAGCAATCTCAGAAGAACCCATCACAGCAGCCCCACCTGCCTGGCTTCTCATGGAGCTCTAAGCTTTGAAGCTCTATTTCTTGTTATCAGAGATGACAAAAGTTTCCAGAGGTAGGAAGAGTTAATATCTAT
The DNA here is from genome assembly GCA_028646485.1 of Cryptoprocta ferox. Lineage (NCBI taxonomy): Eukaryota > Metazoa > Chordata > Mammalia > Carnivora > Eupleridae > Cryptoprocta > Cryptoprocta ferox. The sequence continues at coordinate 55,198,927 of CM053560.1, forward strand.
AAATCACGTGACCCTCTACTTCAAGTTTGTCTTATTTAATTTTTTTATGTTTATTCATTTTTTAGAGAGAAAGAGAGAGTGGCTGTAAGCGGGTCAGGAGCAGAGAGAGAAGGAGACACAGAATATGAAGCAGTCTCCAGGCTCCAAGCTGTCAGCATGGAACCTGATGTGGGGCTCCAACCCACAAACCGTGAGATCATGACCTGAGCCAAAGTCGGAGGCTTAACCAACTGAGCCACTCAGGCACCCTGTGGTTTTCTGATGTAGACCTTAGTCAAGGATTGGAGAACTTTTATTACCTAACATAAAGCCTGCCCTTTCCCCACCACACCATCATTCTGATTAGCAAGGGACCCTTGGACACGTTTTTTTGTCACAGGATAATCAGTCATAAGGGTTCCCATGATTAGAGTTCTAAAATTTCTCAGTTTCTGCTGACATTAAAAACATGTCTTGACATCTTAAGATTTCATTTTGTGAAAAGAAACCAGGGTTATTCTGTCTATATTAAGCTATTGTAATAACTCACTAGGAAATTAAGTGTATGTATTTTACTCTAAGAAAAACAGTGAGTATTTTAGCAAACAGTATTTCAATCATCCACATACACAAAATAAACACATCAAATGTGCTGGTTAATGTGACATTTATGGATATTAGAAGTGTACCTATAAATATATTAATAAGGCCCCTACCTAAGACTCATATCCAGCATTTATTAAGTAGTATCTTACCATTCCTACTGGAGGTCAAGGTCTTTTAAAGACTAATCCTATCTGAGTAAGTAAGGGATTTGGTGAAGTATGGTGGGAAGAAGACCAAGTTAATAGACCTAAGTACAAACACCTGTCCTACCACTTACAGTCTGTGTGATCCAAACTAAGTTATTTAGACTTTTGGAATTCCACTTTCCTAGTTTACAAACTAATATAGTAATATCTACTCATAAAGCTCTATTATATAAGATATGTATGTTACGCACTTAACAGATTACTTGTCATATAGAGAATGTTAAGTAAGTATCCAACCCTTCCACCAACACCAGGTGCTTGAGGATGTTACCAAAGGATCATCACATTTTAACATTTATGTCAAGTTGACCACCTTCGGTCTGGAAATTCCGTGCACGTCTGAACTTCTCAACACTTCAAAACAACCTGAATTTCTAAGAATACAAATATGGCACCATAGGATGAACTGTAGATGAACTGAGAATGACTTCAAGAAAAACAACATTCATGTATCCACATAATAAAAGCAAATTACTAGGCTGACATTTCAGTGCCACCATATTAGTACTACCAGTATTTATCCAAGTAAGATTTCATACACATGTCTGTAATATACTGTAACAGCAAAGAAGGAATTTCAGGCTTTCTTTAGACTACTTAAGTTATAATTTTCCTTGTTTTAGACAAAGGCAGACATGGCTGAATTACTTCCTGCAAGAAAATAAAATCATTAGACACTTCCAAAATGGAAAGCAGTTAAAGGTGTTAGTTCTCAAGCTACATTTTGATTAATACAAATCAGAATCTTATCAGAAATATTTCAAGTTTATGGTTAGAATTGTTACTAACTGTAAAAGCCCAAAATCAAGTTTAAGGTTAGAACTGTTCTTAAGTATAAACGTCCAAAACATAAAGGCATAGACATTTCTCAAAAATAATGTCACCTAAGGATCAGAATCTACCAGAAATTGACCATTGAACCTCTTCAGTTACTAGAGGAGTCAAGATGTCCCACAACTACATCTGTTGCTAAGTATTTAAAATTTGTGCTGATCACAAATTTCTTAGGGGCCTTCTTTCTCATGATGTCTTATGACATTCTTAATTATGTCATTATGTAAGTTATGCTGGAGTCATGTACAAATATTAATCCTACATGTTTGTCTAACACCTAAGAGAGCAATACTAAATGTAAAAACCCTGAACCATTTGCCCCTGAAAATCCCAGATTATACAGTTTCCTATATTAGGGGCACTGATGTTATACAAGAAAGCGGGGTATCTTCTGATCCACATCTTCAGGCTGATGAAATAGAAAAATTAATCTATTTTTCAAATCAGCTTGCATTTAAATTAGAGATACATAGGCAGGAAACACCAAATGTTGGGCTGTCCCCTTTAAAACCAACTGAAAGATGCCCATGGGGGTGGGATCAAAGACTTTTGAAAAGGCACTATGGCAGCAGAGGGTCTGCTTTCTAGTTTCCCATCCTCTGCTGTATGTTGCCTCTTGGATGTAGGAATTCCTTCAATGGATCTCAGTTTTTTTCCCATTCAATATCCATATTACTAAACTCAGTTTGTGGAGCAAATTCACTGCTCCTAATCATCACCATTACTTCTGGTATTTGATCTCTTAAATGTCCTATTTCCTATTTTTCTGTTACCAGTTCAGTGCTTAAAAAAAACTGATAGTCCTTTGCCTCTCTAATAATACCAGTAGAAAGCCTTGTGGTTTTAGAATGGTAGCAATACCTGAGAGGAGGAATTGCCTTCTTAGCCCTGTGAGTTCTTGTGGTGCTGATGTGTTTCCATGGTTGTTGCTGACACCAAAAGAATGCAGAAGAATGTACCATGTTATCATTTGTGTAAGAAGTGGGGAAGACAGAATACAAATATAAATGCTTACTTTTTAATATTAAAAAATGAAAAGATAATCAAAAACTTTAAAAATATGGTTACCTCTGGAGGGAGAAAAAGAACAGAAAAAAGCTTGACTCCTATTAGGTGTATTTGTTCATATTTTTGGCTTTGGAACCACATAATGATTTACACAATCAAAAACAAAATAAAATTTTAAAGATTCAGGTTCTAGCTGAGATAGAATAAGCATGCTTCATCCTTTTACTTCCAGTGAATACAATTATAAAACCTGGACAGAATACATGAGCACCTATTTGAAGACTTTATAAATTACAGTAGGTGTTACCGGAATTTAAAGTATGACTAAATGAGTGCTGAGTTTAGCATTTTCCCCCTTTGGCATCGCCCTATTTGAACCCACCATGGCCAGAGACCCAGAAGTGAGCACTATGATGCAGACAGAAAAAGCCCACCAGCTAGTTTGAGGGTCAGAAAAAGGTACTCCTGACCTTAAAGGAACTGTGGAACCCCCCTGGGTTTTTCCCTTTTCTCCTTTTCTAGCACCTCAGTTATGAGGCAATCCTGTAGGGGGAGTCAGCAATAGCTATAGAAACCCATCAGCACCACAAGAACTCACAGGGCTAAGAAGGCAATTCCTCCTCTCAGGTATTGCTGCCATTCTAAAAGCACAAGGCAAGACCAGATGGCTTCCCACCTCCCTGTCTCACTCTCCTTCTCTCTGTGTGTCTTACCTCTGCTTATACCAGAACAGCAACTCAATTACAGAAGTGAGGAACACAACACAACAAAGTAAGGTAATTAGAGCCCCAAATTTCTGACCAGAGAACAAAAGGGGGAGTCTCAGAAATCAGAAAAGTCTGGAGGGAGATTAAAGATGCCTGGGTCTAATCCTAATTAGCATACCAGTGATGCTGGGAAGGAAACTGAAAGATATACCAATGCCCAGATTACAGACTGACTGCTGAGTGGCACATACCAAGGCAGATATAAAGATACTATAAAGGCTTTGAAAATTGACATTGGAATTACCACCCATAAAACTCAGGTTGGACCTTGCAGTCTAAACCTAACCAGGTCTGTTGCTTGCTAAAACAAAAATATCAACATTCTCCACAAAATTTAAACAAGACATGGTCTCATAATATAAGGTCCAAAATATTTAGGATGCAATCCAAAACTACTCAGCATATGAAGACCTACAAAAATTTCAAGTCACGTAGAGAAAGGTAATCAATAGACAGCAACATCCACACTATTAACACAGATGCTGGAAGTATCTGACAAATATTTTAAAGTAGCTATTTTTAAAGTACACTGGTACAAGCAACTGCAAACATTCTTTGCAATGTATGTTAAAATAAAAAGTCTCAGAAAAGAAATAGAATATACAAAGAAGAGCCAAATGAAAATGTAAATAACCACATGGAAATTTTAGAGTTGAAATATACAATAACCATAATTTAGAACTCATTGGCTGAGAGGCACCTGGGTGGCTCAGTAGGTTAAGTGTCTGAACTAAAAATAATGTTAAATAAATAGATTTGAATTTAATATTAGTTTACTCAAAAAATTTTCTCTTTACAAAATATTTCTAATTTCTAACTCTGTCCACTAAAGAGGCCTAAAAACAATGACAACACAGTGGCAATGAAAACCTTCAGTGTCCAAATTATGGTTTCTAAATACCATGACCCAATGAAAGAAACCAGAGAATTTAGAGAAACAGCTGATTTCAGGTATGGAAAAAGAATGTCAAAATAAGCCTATAGTATCTTGATTGTACCTGAAAGACACTGTGAAAAACAACAGGGGTCATGTTAAAAGAACATTAGCGATCATTCCCACTGGCCAAAGATGGGACAATTTGAGCAGCCAAAAAAGAATAATGACTCCAGTAGACTGAAGCATATTGAACATTTTATACGTTTGTATTTATAAATATTATATATGTTTATATATTTATATATGAGTTCATAAATATATACACAATAAATAAGATATAATATAATAAATAAAAGTTAATTGGTCACCTTTAAATGTTGGTAGGGCATCAATTCATTATGCTGATAATAATAAATTAGTGGAAACAATCTGTCACTATCCCATCTTCCCACATGGATCATATTTCAGGGTAATCAAATGGTTATTAGGTAAAGGTCTTCTTTATAGAAGAATCAGAACTAATAATTTCATGGGGTGCTTGGGTGGCTCAGTCAGTTAAGTGTCTGACTTTGGCTCAGGTCATGATCTCACAGTTCCTGGGTTTGAACCCCACATCTGGCTCTGTGCTGACAGAGTCTGCTTTGGATTCTGTCTCCTCTGCTCCTCCCTGGCTCATACTCTTTCTCTCTCTCAAAAATAAATAAACATTAAAAAAAATTATAACTAAAATTTCAAGAGGAAATGGTACTGTTAGAATTTAAGCCCTAATGAGATCATGGATTTTAGTAACAATCACCAATGGCCACTAAATCTATTAGATGATAGATATTTGGGGAATTATAATGGAGGGATCAGGCTGATACCACTTAAACCTACTTATCAGCCTTATCATTAAAAAACAACAGATATATAGATATAGACAGATGATATAGATAATATAGATACAGAGATAAAGATAGAAATAGAGATAGAGATAGATATATATCTCCTAAGGGAACTTAGGAGATCCTGATTACAACAAAATAAAAACAAATATTTTTGAGACAATAAGGAAAAATAGAACATAAACTGGTTATTCAACAATAATGAGAAATAAATGTTCAATGTGTTGGGTATGTTAATGTTACTGTGGTTACAGTTTGTAAAAGTTATCATGTATTAGAGAAACATACTTAAGTATTTATGTGTGAAATTATTTGATGTCTGGGATTTTCTACAAAATCCCCCAGATGTATCCAGGCACTACTTATGTATTAAATTACATTAGAAAGTAAGTAAAATTTGAAAATTCATATAGATTTTATAGCACCACTCAAGAAAAAGAACTGTGGGTAATAAGTGTTTCATGGTATTCCATGTTTCACACTAAATTTCAACTGCCTATAACTAGTTCTGCACTAGCTGTGTATAATAGATGGCCTACTAGACATCATTATGTCTGAACTATCAAGCTCATGGAATTTGTGCATGAAAACTTTCTGAACTACCACATTGCACCCCATCCTTTCTTTGTAGATGGTCAGGCTGAAAAGATGGTGTAGACCAGGAAGATACTCTTGTTTAGGCTACTGGAACACATCTTTCACTGATTTTCCCATTGTTTACCACATCACTCTTTGTGGTCACAGAGTTCTGTGGTGATGAATTGTTAAGACTTGCTTAAATTTTTTCCACACAAGCTTCAGAGAGCATACATATCATAGTGAGAAAAAATTTTGTGTAACTAACTGATTAATTCAGTCCTCTCACAAGAGCAAATTGACCACCACTGAACCATTAAGGCCTTTCTCATAGCACCGTAGGCTATACATTTCAAGCCAACATCTCAAGATAGCTACAAAATGAATAAAGCCATCCCTACTCATGGTGACTCTAGCTAAGGATACAGTTCCCAGTGTTTCCAAGCTTCTAGAATAAAAATCCACAGTATTTGCTGTGTTGAAGAGTAATGTGGTTGAAGACTAGCTCATTTCTTCTCTGATTTTATTCTTCTGTCCAGCACAACTGTCTGCATTCTGTGTACACCTCATGAAAATTGGCAGGTGAATGATCAAAACAATCGAAGGGTCCTTATGTATCTGAAAAGGCTATCTCATAAGTTAGTAAAGTAATTCTCAGGTTGTCACATACCTTTTCTGTGATAGGCTATATGCCTTTGTTTAAACTCCATATACTAAGGCCCGAAATAATAATGTAATTGAAAGCTTGGTTTTGTTCCAAAAATCATTTAAAAAATCATTAAGAGCCCGAACCTACTCACAGCAAAGCAATTTACAATAATATTAACTACCTCCACTTGAAAAAATCATTACTGTTTAATTACTGATCTTTTACTCTGCATTGATCAAATGTGAAGCCACAATTTCAGGAACTGAGAATCAATTGGATGTTGATTGGATATCCTGATATAAATCATATTTCAAAATATATCCGACCTTGGTAATTGCAAAACAAAATTAATAGATTATACTTTTAGTACATAGTGTGATCTTATGAGGCCAAAATCCAATTTTTACCTTTCTTCGGCAGTTTTAAAATTCTTATTTTAGTAAGGTAAGTAGTTTGACACTGTTTGTATTCCCTGAACAAAGAAAGACCCAGTTTTTCATAAATATTTCTTGGTTTGTTGATTTAGATTTGTTATATTCACTCCAAAATCAACCTTATCATCCCACCAAACAATTCTGTTAATGTAAGAACACTTCACTGGGCAAGTGTGTGTGATTATTTTCATGTGGAAACAATTATGGAAGCAGTGATTAGAAAATAACCTATGTGAGTTCTTTCCAGCCTCATGATTCTATGTCTTAATTTTTGCCTGTATATGTAGCTTTGGCTACCCATTCGGTCCATGAAAGAAATTAAAAAACAGCCGTAAGATGTATCTCATCTTTCCAGCTCCTCAGTTTCTAATTTCTTAACTGAATATGAATCCAGTGAAAATTTTGTAGGTTTTTCTGGAATACTAATCTTAAAGATATAAATTTCTTTGCAAGAGCTGACATCATTGATAGAGATTTTACTGCAGGATAACCAGGTGTGGGCTCTGTTTCTTTTTCTCTCCCTTTCTCATACCATTTTTAACTTTTCTCAAATTCAGAAACCAAATATTTACCTTATTCAACTTATAATCATGGAAAAAAAAAAACAACGGCATTGCCTATAGTTGCAAAATTAAAATGGGCATTGAGTTTAGATGGCATACTACAAAGAGCTGAAAATAGAATTACTTCTCAAATATAAACCTAGGTATCACTCTGCAACTGTTTATGATTTTCTCTTACTTTTTTATTTTGTTTTGTTTTTACCTGTCTCTGCCCATGTTTATTTCTCCTATCTCTTCCATTTTTCCCCCTGCATTTTTATCTCCTTTTGCTGTCCATGTCTTCTCCTTTAACTTGTTATTTATAACAGAGAATGCATTATTTCTCTCCCTAAATTTTTTCCTTTCCTGTATTCCCTGTTTCAAGTAGTTTTACATATGTAATCATATGGACATCCACATAAGAAATCCAGGAGTCTTCATAGACTACTACCTGTCTCTCACACAATGCCTAGATCCAGTTACTGACTCCTGTTTATTTTGCCTTCTAAATAATGGAAACATCCTCCTGAAATATCCTCTCCATCCCCATTGTGCATTATTCATCAACTCTTGTCTAGACAATTGCAATACTCTCTTCATTTATCTTTCTGTCTCCATTCTATTGAGTAAGAAGTGCAACCTAATCTAATCCATACATGCCCCCTATAATAAGTCATTTCTCTAAAACACATAAGATCAAGTCTCTGCCATGTTTAAAATCTTCCAGTGATTCTAAATTGTTGAAGTGTTTTAGCATGTGATACAGTATTTATATTTGGCTTATGTCCACCTTTCAATCTACATTCTACACCATTATTGTCAACCCTTCTGCTCTACCTGCCACAATCATAAACATACCTCTGCATTTCTGATATCTTCATATACCCATCTCTTTGTGCATATGCATACCCCCTTCGTTTTATAATGTTATCACTGTGTTTCACATATCTTGTTATTACATAACATCACAATGTATTATAATTATGCATTAATAGGTATCCATCTGCTAAACTGGATTCCTTGAACATGAGGACTTTAACTTATATATCTTTTTATACCTGAAAATGAACACTTTGTCCTATTGTAGGTACTTGATAGATATTTGTTGAATGCTCAAGATAACTGCTCTAAACATTGTTACTTGTGAAGTTCATTATATAATGGAACATTCAACTTGAGTCTGGGCTGTGCCCACTGTGGGAATTCAGACTTAAGTTGTTAAGACAGGTTTGAGAGAAGCCTATTTGCAAGGGAACCAGGAGTCTCCTGGGAAACAACTCAAGTTGTAATACTGATAAGTCTGAGACATATCTGGAAATGTCTGGTAAACTTAAAGGGATGGCTTGACAAGTATTTTTTTTGTAGGGAACCAGAAGGGTCTCCTGGGATGGAGCAAATTGAAAGGAAGACTGACTCTGAATGCCAGAGGGAAGTGGTGATTGTGGGTAGACTGTGGTGCACTCTGCCCCATCAAAGTCCTTTGACACATTCTAGAAACAGACACCAAACAAAAACTTAAAAAGTGAATTCACTAAAATCCCTGAAAATCAATGAAGCACAAGCCACCCTGCTTTAAGAATCTCTGAGAAAGCATAAGACAAAGGAAAGAGAACATATCTCCTCCACTTTTCCTCTGACATGAGGGTCAGCTTTATAATGGTCAAGGCACAGGAAACCATCAGACTTATAGGAGCCACTGGGGACTGCCAAGCAGCATCCTAGTCTGTGCTATAGGACACCACTCCCTGTCCAATACCATGACATCATAGTTTCTACTAAGAAGCAGTAGCACCTGGCAGAGGCACATACCTGACAGAACAGTGGTGGACACTAGCAGAAGATGCAGTTTCAGCAGGATCCTGGGAATACTGACTTATGCAGCATTTATAAGACATGTCCAGGGAATTCCTAAATATGCATGAAGGAAGGGTATTGAAAACTTTTCTTAAAAAATAAAGTAAAATAACATTTATTCAGGTACATTAAAACAAATAAAATAATACTTAAATAAAATAGTATTATCTGAACATTAAAAATAATATAGGCAGGGGAGGAGTTAAGACGGCAGAGCAGTATGGAGACCATGAGCTTGTCTCATCCCTAAAATGCAGCTAGATCAGCGCCAGACCATTTTGAACACCTAGGAAGTTGATCTGAGGATTAACACAATAATCTGCATAACTTGAGCCACAAAACTCAGTACACTGTGTGGAGAAGTTAACTGCAGGAGAGAAAAGCCACTGAGGGTAGGGAGATGTTTCTTCAGAGAGAGGACAGAGAAAGAGAAACGAGAGTGTGGTGCATTAGGATCGTGCAAGAAAAGCACTCCCTCTGAAAGTAGCTGGAGATAGAGAGAGAGAGACTCAAAACACTCACAGGGGTCTGAACAAGACATATGTTCCCCCAAAACCATTGATGAGAAGAAAGGAAAGGGTTTCAATACCACCAGGATTCTATAAACAGTGGAGCACAGTCTGAAGTTTTGGAGCTCAGTGCCAGGTGATGCTCTGGTGAAGAAGCATGGTGAATCCCCAGGAGGAGGCAGCAGGGTCTGAGGGGTCCATGTACTACATGGAGAGAAGCTGTTCCCCTGCTTGGAGTGCATTTGGTAGAGGCCATACAGCCTCCCCACAGGCATAGGTCCCAGCAGACCCCTGCCTGTAGCTTCTCCCAGCAGTCCCCAGGGAGAAGCTCAGCAGGACTCCCCCAGAGAGTAGCATAGGTCCAAGCCACAGAGGTCTCTAAAGTGTGGTGTTTTGAAACACAACGCTATTTGAGATAAAACTCTGGAGGGAGGTGCCACCTAGCAGGCGAAAAACTTGGACATGGACAGGACAGAGGCCTGAGACAAAGGAGGGGTGCTTGATCCCTGGTCGGTGAGAGAGTGAAGTTCCTGTGCCAGAGACTAGGGGAGCTGGGTGAAGCCATTTCCACCTCTCCACGTATGCGCATACCCCACTGATCCACACCAGTAAGCTAAGCAATGCTACCTCGTGGAGAACAGAGCCATTAAACCAAGCCCCACCTAACTGCTCTCTCCAAGCACATCTCCTAGAAGATCAGCACAAGTCACTCCACCTGCTTAGTGTGGGGACTAAGCTTCAGAGTTTCAGTTCTAAGGGAAACTGTATGTAACTTCATTTGGGTTTCATACTGTTTGGTGGTTCTTTATTCATTTTCTCTACTTCTGTTTTTGCTTAAATTGTTTCTTTTTCTTTTCTTTTCTTTCTCTTTCTTGGATACAGAAAGAGAAAATTTTATTTTTATTTAATTTTTTACTTTAGTTTTTTATTCTATTTCATTTTCTTTATTTTATTCCATTTTATTATATTTTTTTTAATTTTTAATTTTGTCTTACCTCTTTCTTTCCTTTCCATTTTTTCTCTACTCCATCAAACTTCTTTCAGCAAGCAAACCAAAACACACTTAGGATCTAGCTTCCTTTATTTGATTTTTTTGCTTTCAATTTTTTAATTTGTAATTTTTATTTTATTAATTTTTCTCTTCCTCCAAAAGACAAAATGAAGGAATTCATCCCAAAAGAAGAACAAGAAGAAATGACAGCCAGGAGCTTAATCAACACAGATATAAGCAAGATGTCTGAAATAGAATTTAGAACCACGATAATAAGAATACTTGCTGAGGTTGAAAAAAACCATAGAATCCCTCTCTGCAGAGATAAAAGAAATAAAATCTAGTCAGGATGAAATTTGAAATGCTATAACCAAGATTCAATCTTGAATGGATGCTATGACAGCAAAGATGGGCAAAGCAAAGCAGCAAAACAGTGATATAGAAGATAAAATTATGGAGAATAATAAAGCAGAAGGAGGGAAACAAAGGCAAAAAATTATGATACAAGACTTTGAGAACTTAGTGACTTATTAAACAGGAATACCACCCAAATCATAGGAGTCCCAGAAGATGATGAGAGAGAAAAAGGGGCAGAAGATTTATATGAGCAAATTATAGTGGAAAACTGTCTTAATCAGGGGAAGGACAGAGACATCAAAATCCAAGAGGCACAGAGAACTCCCATTAGATTCAACAAAAACAGACCATCACCAAGGCATATCATAGTCAAATTCACAAGACACACAGATAAGGAAAGAATAATGAAACCAGCAAGGGAAAAAGAAATCCTTAACCTATAGGGGAAGACAAATCAGGTTTGCAGAATACCTATCCATAGAAACTTGGCAAGCCAGAAAGGAGTGGCAGGATATATTCAATGTGCTGAATCAGAAAAATATGCAGCCAAGAATTTTTTTTTTATCCATTCGTCAGTTGATGGGCATTTAGGCTCTTTCCATAATTTGGCTATTGTTGAAAGTGCTGCTATAAACATTGGGGTACATGTGCCCCTATGCATCAGCACTCCTGCATCCCTTGGGCAAATTCCTAGCAGTGCTATTTCTGGGTCATAAGATAGTTCTATTTTTTAATTTTTTGGGGGAACCTCCACATTGTTTTCTAGAGTGACTGCACCAGTTTGCATTCCCACCAACAGTGCAAGAAGTTTCCCATTTCTCCACATCCTAGCCAGCATCTATAGTCTCCTAATTTTTTTCATTAGCCACTCTGACCAGTGTAAGGTGGTATTTCAGTGTGGCTTTGATTTGTATTTCCCTGATAATGAATGACATTGACAATCGTTTCATGTGTCTGTTGGCCATCTGGATGTCTTCATTGGAAAAGTGTCTGTTCATGTCTTCTGCCCATTTCTTCACTGGATTATTTGTTTTTTGGGTGTGGAGTTTGGTGATTTCTTTATAGATTTTGGATACTAGCCCTTTATCCAATATGTCATTTACAACTATCGTTTCCCATTCCCTCCGTTGCCCTTTAGTTTTGTTGACTGTTTCCTTTGCAGTGCAGACACTTTATATCTTGATGAGGTCTGAATAGTTCATTTTTGCTTTTAATTCCCTTGACTTTGGAGATGTGTTGAGTAAGAAATTGCTGCGGCTCTGGCCAAAGAAGTGTTGCCAGCTTTCTCCTCTAGGGTTTTGATGGTTTCCTGTCTCACATTTAGATGTTTCAACTATTTTGAGTTTATTTTTGTGTATGGTGTAAGAATGTGGTCTAGTTTCATTATTCTGCATGTTGCTGTCTATTTCTCCCAGCACAATTTGCTAAAGAGACTATCTTTTTTTCATTGGATACTCTTTCCTGCTTTGTCAAAGATTAGTTGGCCATACATTTGTGGGTCCAGTTCTGGGTTCTCTATTCTATTCCATTGTTCTATGTGTCTGTTTTTGTCCAATACAATACTGATCAAGTGGAATTCATTGCTGGGCTGCAGGTCTAGTTCAATATTCACAAATTAATGTGATATATCACATTAATAAAAGAAAGGATAAGAACCACATGATCCTATCAATAGATGCAGAAAAAGCATATGACAAAATACAACATCCTTTCTTAATAAAAACCCTCAAGAAAGTTGGGATTAGAAGCAACATACTTAAACACCATAAAAGCCATATATGAAAAGCCCACAGCTAATATCATCCCAAAAACTGAGAGCTTTCTCCCTGAGATCAGGAGCACAACACTCTCACCACTGTCATTTAACATAGTGTTGGAAGTCCTAGCATCAGCAATAAGACAACAAAAGGAAATAAAAGGCATCAAAATTGGCAAAGAAGAAGTCAAACTTTCACTTTTCACAGACAACATGATACTATGCATGGAAAACCTGAAGAACTCCACCAAAAGGCTGCTAGAAGTGATCCATGAATTCAGCAGTCTCAGGGTACAATATCAACGTACAGAAATCAGTTGCATTTTTATACACCAATAATGAAGCAACAAAAAGAGAAATAAAGAAGCTGATCCCATTTACAATTGCACCAAGAACCATAAAATACTTAGGAATAAACCTAAACAAAGATGTAAAAGGTTTGTATACTGAAAACTATAGAAAGTTTATAAAGGAAATTGAAGAAGACACAAAGAAATGGAAAAACGTTCCATGTTCATTGATTAGAAGAATAATTATATTGTTAAAATGTCAATACTACTCAAAGCAATCTACACATTCAATGCAATTCTGAATAAAGTTGTACCGGCATTCTTCTCAAAGCTAGAACAAACAATCCTAAAATTTGTATGGAACCATTAAAGACCCCAAATAGCCAAGGTAATACTGAAGAAGAAAACCAAAGTAGGAGACTTCACAATCCCAGACTTTAGCCTCTACTACAAAGCTGTAATCATACTTATTTTTTAAATGCCTATTTGTTTTTTCAGAGAGGGAGAAACAGAATGCAAGCAGGGGAGGTGCAGAGAGAGAGGGAGACACAGAATCTGAAGTAGGCTCCAGGTTCCAACTTGTGAGCAAAGAGCCCGACACGGGTCTCGAACTCACAAACTGTGAGAACATGAACTGAGCTGAGGTTGGACACTCAACAGACTGAGCTACCCAGGCGCCTCAGGCATCCCATACTTATAACAGCCATACAACACTGACCCCATTTACCTTACCATGTTCCCTGGCAGATCCAGTCCTTTCAGTCACTGTTAATCTTTAATAAAGGCCTACAATTTTTTTTATTCAACGACTGATATAAATTATAAAAGGTGAATTAGTTCAGTAATATTAAATTTAAAATAAAATAAATTATACAAATAGATTGAAACTTAAAAAAACTTAAACCATAGCAAAGAGAGATCATTTATTCTCAATTCTCCCAGCAGCTGAACAAGTAATGGATCTCAGAAAACAAATGATATTGTTCATCATTTTTTCAAGGTCATAAGAGAAACTCACAAGAAACTGTAATTCCTTTGTACTCACCTACTCACAAGCAAAACCCAAGATTTATTAAGAGCAGATTCATAGATATTCATAACTTTTAAGGTTGGTTTGAAACCCAAGCAGCTGCCAACCCTTCAAACAGTAATTAAGCTCTTGGAAATAAAACAAGCCTCATGTTTGTAAAAGTCTTCTCAGTGTCTACCAGTTCTGGGCTAGCATATAGGCCAAAGAGGCCAGGATTCAGCAAGGGAAGATCAGGGACTGAACCTCACCTCTGTCTTTGCCACATCATTTCTCTGGAGCTCAGTCTCCATAGCTGTAAAATATGCACCAACATACCCTCTTTTACCTGGTTAAATTACAATGAAGAACACATGAGATACTCACATAGAAAGAATTTTATAAACTGTAACCAGAACAACCAATGCTGCTAATGGTAACTGTGGCTACTATTATTGCTAGGTCCTTCTCCTTTAACTGGTCTCAAAAATTTACACTTAAAATGTCCAAAAAATATTATTACTATAGTTGTGTTCATTTCCTATCATTTTAACATATTACCACACACTTCTTCGTACAAAACAACGCAAATCTATAATCTTGTAGTTCTGGAGGTAAAAAGTCTGAAAGGGGTCTCATTGGTCTAAAATCAAGGTGTCAGCAGGGCTGTGTTCCTTTTTAGACACTTTAGGGAAGAATCTGTTTTTTTTGCATTTTCCATCTTCTGTAAGCCATTTGCATTTCTTGGCTGGAGGGCCCCCTTTGTCTTTAAAGCCAGCAATGGCTGTTCCAGTCTTTCTCACGTCCCATTCACTATGATCATGACTATTCTGCTCCACCATACACATTTAAGGACCTCTAGGAGTGCACTGGACCCACCTGAATAATCTAGAAAAATCTTATTTTAAGGTTAGCTAATTAAAAAACTTAATTCAATCTTCAATCTTAATTACCCTTTACTGTATAATGTAACACAGTCATAGATTCTGTGGATCAGGATGACTGTAGGAAGCCATTATTCTGCCTGTCAAATAGTGATACCCAATTTTAATCTTTCATGGGTAATTTGTGGTTTCATTTTGTATTAAATATGTATAAATATTACCTATAGAACATGAAATATTTTATCAATGTTTTCACTCTTTGAGTACCACTTAAAATTTTCTTCATTAACTTTCTTTCTTCCTTTGACAATAAGATATAAAAAGGTAATATGTATTTCTACTGTTTTCTGATTACAGTAAATGAAATTAGATCAGCCTATTTCAATAAAATGGTCTAATAAAGGTTAATATGTTGGTGCATGTTCTACAATAAATGAGAATATGTTTAGAAGGAAATTGTTAGATGGACAAACATCAATAGTTTTTCCTTTCTTTGAAGAGTCAGCAAAGAATATATAAAAATACTTTTAAAAATCATTTTCTTAAAATCTCTTTGCTTAGCTTTCGATAGGATTTTAAATCTTTTTAAAAGGCTAAATAAAATAGATTTACTTTAAAACAAAGGATTTCTTTTACAACACTCCAAGTAAAAACGCTGTGAATTTTATATCTTGCAAAGTTAACATAATTTTCATCGAAGTATAGTTCAATTTCTAAACCTTGAGAATAAATGAAATGATAAATAAATGAAACACCAAATCAATCTGCTTGATCATGGGAATTCATCAGAATTTGAAGTTTTGTTCTTTGACATTAACCTTTATTGATCTGGCCATTTTAACAAATCAGTTCCTTTTCTCACACCTTCAATTTTATGCTTCACGATTTCTGGGATTAAATTTCTGTAAAGTCATAATATTAGGTATTTTCTTAGTATTTGCTCTAGGGAAGAAATCTATATGATAACCACCTTAACCTTAAAATTATGCTATTAGGAAATCTTTGGAAAGACCTTTTGAAAAATCTAAATCTCTACTAGGCCTGCTTAAACATGCCATTAACAATATTAAATTTCTTGATTGATAAAAGTTGGGGCAAAAATTTCTCCCATAAAATATTTATTCTTTATTTACATAAAAAATATTTCCCTAGTTTAGAAGATTGTTCTCAAAGTTTCTATAAATTTAGTAATGAGAAAATAAACAACCAACTATAGAATGCAGAAATAACTGAAATAAATTCTTATTTCTTTATATACAAAACATGACAAAGCTTTCAAACTTGGTTTTATGGTTTTCTGCCATTAGAGCTCAATTTTACAATATCTTTAAAAATTAATAACTGACTATTTCTAAGACTTTTATCTTGATATTCTAAAGATTGATGATTGTTTATACAGACAGCCTTGTAAAACTAAAAAATGTTCCATTAGATTAAAGCCATTGTGTTAATAGTAGTTATCCTTTATTTTAATATGAAGGGTAATAAAATATAGATTTAGGAATGTTATATTGTAGCTGAGTGGAAAGTTAGCAGCTGTACCTTTAAAAAAAAGAATTCAGTTGCATCAGACAGAAATTTCCAATGTATTTCTAGAAAAACTTAGTGGTCATAAGGCATAAGAATTTACAGATATTCTCTATGCCTAAGTATATTCTATTTCTGCAGTTGAGGACTAGTTACATGATACACTATTTTAGGATTCAACCAATTCACGATTTTAAAAAATGCATTACTTTTTCCTTCTTATTGTCTCATGAACACCATAGACCACATTAGATTCATTCCTTCCACAAGAACTCTTCACCACTTGAATAGAAATGTGTTTTTTTAAATTAAAGTTGACCCCTGAACAACATATAGGTTAAGAGTGCTGACCACCTGTGCAGTCAAAACTCCACATATAACTTTTGACTCCCCCAAAAGCTTAACTACTAATAGCCTACTGTTGACTGAAAGCCTTACTGATAACATAGTCAAGTAACATATTTTTATATATGTTTTATATACTGTATTCTTATAACAAAGTAATCTAGAGAAAATAAAATGATAGCAAGAAAATCAAAAGGAAGAGAAGGTACATTTACAGTGCTATACTGTAAAAAAAATCCATGTATAACTGGGCTTGCCCAATTCAAACCCATATTACTTAAGGGTCAACTGTATTTAAGTCAAGATGCAAATATAATATTCTCACTTGATCTAGTAAGCATTTAAATATTCAATATTATGTTCTTTCTCACTTGTAGTAACTATCAATATCACAGCATGGAGAAAGGTTTTGAGAAAGATTCCAAGCTTAATAGATGAGTATTTTAACACCTTTTCTAATGGTCACAGGAGGACATGCCTCCTACAAGTTTGCTCGTCTTGCTACAAAATTAATGGCAAAGTATAAAATATGTTACCTTGATGTTAATGGTAAAAGGAATGTGAAATATTTTGCTGAATGATAACACTAATATAAAAATATTTCATCTGAAAGTAAGTTAGATTCCCTTATCCCCATCATATAACTGACAAAATAATTTGATATACATTTTTCCCACAGATAAATTTATTTCATCAAATTGTTTTGAGTAAAAATGATATGCAAGGCAAGGTTCCAATAGTATATAGAGTACAGAGTAGAGGAAATAATCTTGTGCTCTAGTAAACCAACTTTTTTTGTGTGTTCTGAAGATAACAGTGTATTATGAGTGTTAACCTGCAATAACATGCAAACAACTACATAAGACAGAAACTGATAGATACTTTTACTGAAAAAGAAAATTATTACAAGAGTTTGGAGTCAGAAAATTTAGAATATCATGGAATAAAATATTTAGACAGAGTAGTTAAAATACATGAATTCACATAACATAGGAAAAGGAGTGTAAGAGGACATATCACAGAAAACTACCTAAAGCCTGAGGAGAAACATGGCAATAATGTCATGAATCAAAACATAAAGGGAAAACTAAGTAGAGCAAATCAGTAAGCATTTCATGAGCTTTTGGAATGAGGAAAGGCAATGTGCCTAGCTTGACATTCCGATGTGTCTAACTATACATCTCGAAGAAGGTTAATAAAGGGAGGAGGAAGATTTTCTGAGAGAGAACATCATTGGGCACAGTGGCTTTCACCTTTACTGAGAAGACCTTGAGTGAATACAGCTGAATGGAGCTGAGTATCCAGTTCCACGAGGTGAATTTCCAGATCCGAAACTAATGTTATTTCTCAGCTGAAATCATATAGTGAGCCATGGGTCCCCAATATACAGAAATACGGCAAGCAAGAGAGCAGGTATTCTTGTGGCTAGAAGATCAAAAGCAGCTGACACCTATAGTGTGCCACCTAAGGAGAAACTAGCCCTAACCAATATACAAGTGTGGAAATAATATATACATAATGTTTACAAAGTATTCTTAATTGGGATAGAATCCCAGAAACTAACTCTTCATAAGAAATAGCAAGTATTGACAAATTGTGGAGATAAAGGAACCCTCCTGCACTGTGGGAATGTAAATTTGTGCAGCCACTATGAAAAACAGTATGAAAGTTCCTCAAAAATTCAAAAATAGAATTACCATATGATCCAGCAACTCCAAATCTGGGTTTTTACCCAAAGAAAATTAAAAAACACAAATTCAAAAAGATATATGTACCCCAATGGTTACTGCAGCATTGTTTTTTAATGTTTATTATTTTCGAGAGAGAGAAAGACAGAGAACAAGCAGTGGAGGGGCACAGAGAGAGGGAGACACAGAATCTGAAGCAGCCTTCAAGCTGGCTCTGAGCTGTCAGCACAGAGCCTGACATGGGGCTCAAACACACAGACTGCGAGATCATGAACTGATCTGAAGTTGGCCAGTTAACTGACTGAGCCACCCAGGTGCCCCTGCAGCATTATTTACAATAGCCAAGATACGGAACCAACCTAAATGACCATTCATAGGTGAATGGATAAAGATGTGGTCTATATGTGTGATGGAATAGTATTCAGCCATAAAAAGGAATGAAATCTTGTCATTTGCAATGACATGGATGGAGCTAGAGAGTATTATGCTAAACAAAGTAAGTCAGTCAGAGAAAGACAAATACCACATTCACTTATGGGTGGAATGAAGAAGAAGAAAGAAGAAGAAAAAGAAAGGGAATAAGGAGAAGGAGGAGGTGGAAGAGAAGGAGGAAGAGGAGAAGGAGGAGGAGGAGAAGGAGAACAACAACAACAATAACAACAATAGCAACAAACAATAACAACAACAACAACAAAAAAAGGAAACAGAGTCATAAATGCAGAGAACAAATTGGTGGTTGCCAGAGGGGAGGGTGGTGAGAGGATGGGTGAAATAGGTGATGGGAATTAAGAGGTAGAAACTTCCAGTTATAAAATAAGTAAGTCACAGGATGAAAAGTACAGCATAGGGAATATAGTCAATAATATTGATATAACGTTGTATGGTGATATATGGTAACCTTACTTATTGTGGTGAACCTTGAATAATACACATGACTGTCAAATCACTATGTTTTACACTAATATAATATTGTATATCAACTATAATTCAATTTAAAAAAATATAAATTTAAGAAATTGGCCCTTCATCCAAAGATTTCAAAATAATCATAATGCACTCTTGCTTTTAGTTCACATTTAACTAAATTTTTTTATCAGTTGAAAAAACAACAACCAATATAATAAGGGCACACCCAACAGAGGAAAACCATAAAAGACTACATAGAGGAGATTTTTGCATCATTTCCTCCCTCCCAACAAACTGCTCTGACACTTTCTCATTTTCTCCCAAAATAGAAATATCCTCCTAATCACCAACTCTCTTCTGGCTGCAGCTCAAATGTCTTGAAACCCTCCATCTTCAATAGACAGGTTGAAAGCCAAGCCATTTCCTCCAGCTACAGTCCATACATGAGTTAGTGGCACCACCACCTCTCTGCTGCTATTTCGAAACCACAAGGCTCTCCTTGGGCTCCTCAAAGCTCATTGTCACTGATTGTACCTCCACTGTTTTCCCTTAGGTAAAAGTGCCCTTTCCATTCAACTGCTTCCTCTTTTGTACATATTAAAAAAAAAAAAAAAAAACAAGGTTGTATATTCTCTCCAATCTCATGTATTTCAGGCTAAGGAATTTATGTCCATGTCTTCTTCATTCCCCAAATTCCCATCTCAACAATCACCATCCCCATTCAAATATAAAAATCTCTACCTCTCTGAATCTGGCCACATTTTTTATACATCTTATAGTGAGTATTTGTGAGGTGCTTACATAGCATCCATTCCCATTCTGCCCTTGCTAATTATATCCTTTTTTTTTTTTTCAGTAGACATCCATCCTCCACTTGGCTTATGCACCTTTTGATAAACTGATGCTAACTCTACTGCAAGCAATGACTACCTGGCCTGGCCACAATGACTGATTCAGGAGTAATGTTAGCAGAGCAAATCTCAGAACTGTTGTTCAGTGGTTCTTGGAAATGGGTGTTCATTCTCCTACTAGAAGCAAACTAGGAAGTATGGATTCTTATTTACTGCTGATGGCTATTTTGCAACATGAAGAAAATCAGCCCAAAGAAAAGGCTAACATATAAAGAAAAGAACCTAAGAAACAGAAAAAAAGTGGAGACAGTCCTGAGCAAATAGTTCTGAAAACAACCCTACTTCCAGACTTATATGTGTTTTTTAAACCGCGTGAGAGGACTTTCTTGTTATGCTCATTGACTTCGTCATCACTAGAAACTAATGCTTCTCAAATCGCTACTTTAGAAAGGCTGTCCTCAGACATTAGCCTCTACTTTCAGTTTGTTCGTTATACTTACAATATCTAATCAGGACATCAAATCCATTGACTATCTTTACTATCCATCTACTCCTTCTTTTCTTCAGATATATGTCTTGTTTACCACTGAGCCAAATTATGTAGTTCAGTGCCTTCTGCTTAGTAGGCAATCAATGCACGGTGTTGATTTATTGGTTGATTGACTAATTTCCCTATCTTAATATAACCCTTTCCCAAGTGTGTGTCACCTAGTGATTATTCTTCTAATTTTTTCAGAGTTCATTATGCAAGTGTGTCCTCATAATTCCTACATTGAAAATCTTCTGAAAATCTTCAGGGATTCCCATTTTGTCCAGAGCTAGACCTCAGATATATATCTCATGTTGTTGCTTTCTAAGATTACCATCTTCCAATGGGAATTGAAGAGGGGTAAACTTTTCCTGAACCAAACCCAAAGTTGGAAGCTATCTAAAAATGTCAGCCCAAAAATGTGCTTGGGTGGCACAATCAGTTAAGTGTCTGACTCTTGATTAAGGCTCAGGTCCTAATCTCACAGTTTGTTTCAGGCTCTGCACTGACAGCACAGAGCTTGCTTGGGATCCTCTCTCTCCCTCTCTCTCTGCCCATCTCCCACTTGTGCACATGCTCTCTCACCCTCTCTCTCTCAAAATAAATTTTAAAAAAATAAAAATAAATAAAAAATAAAATTAAAATGTCAGGCCTAAACCTGGTCTAAAATAATGTACTTCTGGGGCACCTGGCTAGCTCAGTTGATAGAGAATCTGACTCTTTGATCTCAAGGTCATGGAGCTTACTTTAAAAAATAAATAAAAAATAAATAATGTACTTCTAATAAATAACCATAATCCACCTTCATAACAAACCTCAGGAAAACCAAGCAATAATCTCCCCTGTAGTATTTAATTTGGTAAGAACTGTAGTCAGTTCTAAACATCATATTTGAATGGGACATTGGAAAAACAAAAGTTATCCAGAGAGTAATCAGAATGGTAAAAAGTCAAGAAACCATGTGTCAATAGACAAATAGGGTTTCTTTGCAGGTAGAGGATTTATGGGGAACATAATATTTATGTTCTGATATTTGAAGCATTGTCATGTGGAAGAACAAAAGTGGCAATTCTCTTCTGTTTCAGAGGGCATAAAAGATTAAATATTTACATGGAATCACATTTTAGATCCATATAAGACACAATGTTAAAATAATGTTTCTATCTAGCCATAAAAGAGGCTTTCATAAAAACAAAGTTTTATAAAGTACTGATCAACTTAGTCTAGTTTTGTGCCACAGCAACAAAGAATCCCCAAATCTCAGAGGCATATCACACAAAAATGTATTTCTTATTTGCACTACCTAACACTAGGGGCCTCACTTATTGTAGCACTCAGAGACCAAAGAAAACAGAGGCTCCACCACCCTATGAAATTGCCTTCCAAACACATCTTCAACAGTCCTTATGGCAAGGAAACAGAAGTTGAATCTCAAATGGGCTCTTAAATGTTTCTTCTTAGAAGTGATTCACATTGTTTCCACTTGAACTTCATTGGACAAAGGAGTCTATAACTATGTCTAATTTCAAGGAAATGGGGGAATGTAAAACCCCTGAGCACCTGCCTGAAGGATGTCAGAAGTTTCAGTGATCACCTGTAACACTGACCATAATTCTCAACAGGATTTAATCAGAGATCAGGTCATTGTTAGGAAGAGTATAGAAAAGATTACATCGCTAAGCCTCTTTAAACTCTAGGATTTTTGTATTCCAAATTTGTCAGGCAGTTCTTTTAAGATCAGAGATTTTGTTTCCCAGTATCAAATTAATAACTCAGGATGTCAAAATTGCCCTAAAGTAGGACAATCACTATGCTCAATATTTAAATATACTGAGCTGAGCTTACAAAGACTTGGTTTGGAAGAGCTAAATATTGACAGCTCAACAGCTGTAACTCTGGTAAGCTTGCTGTGTGTGTTTTTTTTTTCTCTCAAACATTACTGAAAATATTTATATTTGACTTCTGCAGAAGAATTGTTGATATTTGGTAAAGCCTGGAAAGAATGACCGTTGATAACTGTTCTTCACATTCTATGGTATTAACTTGCAAGGTTTTGCACTATTTTTCTATCTTCCTCAGTAAAAGTGTAAGCTTAGCTAAATAGGTGGCCTTAAATGTGGTCAGTTCTATTTTGACTGCTTTGATGGTGTAAGAGCCACTTCTTACAGATTATGCTATATATGTTATAATCTACCCAATTCATTGTCCTGCAGATATAGCTTAAATTGGGAGCAATTACCCAGCTCACTTTTGCTCATTTTAAAGCTGCCAAGTCTTCAATTTTTCTTTAACTTATGGATCAAATAAGGACAGCTATACATTTTCAATATCTTGGATCTAGATCTGTAGCTCTGGCAGAGTCCTTAGAGATTGCTTAGCTCACCTCCTTATTTTAATAAAGAAAAAATAATAAAATTTAACATTTATTGAGAGTTTATCATGTTCTAGGCACTGGGATAATGATTTTACATGCATTAATCTCAGTTAACCTTCACAATTGCCCAATGAGATGAACACTATTACTAACCCCATTTTACGGATAAACTAAGATTAAGAATAGATCCACCACTAGTAGTTAGGAAGGAGTGATTTTTTTGTCTTCATTAAAACTCTATCTGTTCACCCTCCCAAGGCTTTTCACTATTAGATATGGGGGAGGAGGAGGACCCACAGGTATGACTTCAGATGTCCAGCGACTACATAGGATTCCCCATCACTTTGGGAATTCTATATTTATCCAATTATGTAGAAACTTCCTCCTTTACAATGTGCATGCATGCGCACACACATACACACACACATACACACATACCCCCTTGCCAGTGATGCCCATGATGGAACTAAGCCTTCATCAGTACTTACAATATCCACTGCTATCTGCACACTCAAATCTCAATTCTTTTTTATACCTCTCACCCAGGCATGTGTCCTGTAAGCATGGAAAACAAACTCAAGCTTAATTAGAAATTTAATTAGAAATAACAGGAGTGCCTAGGTGGCTCAGTCAGTTAGGTGTCTGATTCTTGTATTTAGCTCAGGTCATGATCTCACAGTTCATGAGATTAAGCCCCAAGTTGGGCTCTGCACTGATGGCACAGAGCCTGCTTGGGATTCTCTCTCCCTCTCTCTCTGTCCCTCCCTGACTCTTGACCCTGTGCATGTTCTCTCTCAAAATAAATAAAAATAAAAAGAAATAATAATGAGACAGGGGATGGGCTAAATCAGTGATGAGTATTAGGGAGGGCACTTGTTGTGATGAGCACTGGGTGTTATATGTAAGTGATGAATCACTAAATTCTATTCCTGAAACCAATATTACTAACTAGAATATAAATATTTAAAAAAAAGAAAAGAAAAAGTTATATTTTTAAATGATAAAAAAATTAAAATTAAATTAAAATGGAAGAAAAAAAAGAAATAACAATGGAAAATATTTTCCCTTTATCAGATGGACCAATATAGGAAACAAAACTGGTAAATCCTAATGTTGGCAAGGACATAGATAAATAAGCACATGCCCTCACTCACTGATAAGTATTTTAATTTAGCTCAGTCTTTGTGACTTTGAATCTTCCTCCATTGCTCCATAGTTTTTACATATCAGTTTGAGAAAAGGTGATAAGACAATAACCAAGGCCAGGGAAGAATTACATGATCCAATGTATCAAAAAAGAAAATGAAGACTGAAGATAGTGTAAACATTATTTAATCAGGGAAAATGATAGGAAAGTAATATTAGTATTGAAGCTTGGACCCCAGACTCTCTTATTGAGAAGTTTCTGGAATGGTTTCTAGAGTCATGCTTGAAATAGTTTCCCCAATTCTGACTAAAACCTTTAAACCAACCATGTTTATCTCTGGATGAAAGGGATTTTATAATTTTTACATTTTTCTTGGTACTTTTCAATATTGTTTAATTTTTCATTTCAGTAACAATACACTTCATAAAATCAACAAAGAAATTTAAGCAAACACAAATTTAAGCAAAAGCTTACTAAATAAGCTAAACTGGATAGGATGAAAGCAAAGGGCAACTTTGTACTTTCTGTGGATCTCATTTAAGGAGTTGTTCCACAAATTGCAGTCAGACTATTCTCTAGATCCACCACTTTAAGAACTGTCTGCCTTCATCAACACAGGCTTTGACCCAGTCATTCAGCACCTCCTCATCAAACTCACCCCACGAAGTTCCAGCCTGTTTTGCACAAGCATCTGTTCCAGGGCTCTTTCCAGAGACTCTGCATCAAGGGCCCTCAGCCGCCTGTGTGAGGGTCTCTCTCCAGCCAGCCACCACCAGAGCTACTGTCCACTGTCAAAAGCCTAGAAGAGCTCTCCATTCTCAGCACTGATGCTGAAATGGAAAGAGACAGGGCACAGGAAAATATGCTCCCTACATCCCAAATCAGAACTCTCAACTAAGTCTCCAGTAGATATTAATAGTCATGGAGAGGCTCTGTATCACTGAAGGATGGATTCACCATAGGTTAAGGGCTCTGGTAGGCAGGACTGGAGATGTAACCTTTATTCATCTTGTTATTTCTATGGGAAAATGTGTGGAGTTCAAAACAACTGACCTACAAATGATCCTTAGGAACATAACTCACTCAGAAACTGGGGACTGCTTTTACAACCATCTCCAGCCTGTCAGGTCAAATAGATTAGAGCCAAGACAGCAGCATTGATTTACAGTCTTGGCCCTGTTGCTGAACCACTTTCTAAATCACCTTTTTTATTCTTAAAATGAGAGGCATAATGTATCCGTTCTGACTACAAGGTTGTTGAGATAATAAGCACTGTGATTTCTGAGCAAATATGTCACAAAATTGACAATATTTGTGTGTTTACTATTATTCCATATTATATATTATGGAATGCACAACACATGTAATCAGTTATAGGGAAGTCGTTTCTGAGATTAATAGGACAGCCCCAAAAGTATCATGAAAAGCTCCTTTTTTGGCCTTTTGTTAATATTTTTTCTTAGCAAAAATATCTCCTTGTTACTCTTAACCTATATATCATTTTCAGGATATTGGCATTACCCAAAGCCTAAGTTTAGGTGTGTTGAGGGCATGACAATACACATGTACATGTACACATTTTAGAAAGTCTTAGAATTTGTCATTTCTCAGAGTTCTCGCTGTTCCAAAGGCTGGGAAGCCCAAGATCAAAGTGCTATCAGAGTCAGCTTATATATGGCTGTTTTCTCAATGTGACTTCATAGGGTGAAAGGGCAAGGGAGCTCTCTGGGATTTCTTTAATCTTGATGAGGACACTACCCTAATGACCTAAGCACTTCCCAAAGGCCCTACTACCTAATTTCATCACAGGGGCATTAGGATTTCAATACATGAATGGGGGGGGGGGGGCGGGATTCACACCATAGCAAAAAGATAATCCTAAAGGTTGCTATTTGCCACTGTATGGGCCACTAACCCATTTTATATCTAAGGTAACTTATTTCAACATTTTTTTTTACTTTTTAATATCTTCCCTCATGGACTACATACATCCTTGTTACTCAAATGCTCTTGGAATCAGTTTTACCCTCATATTGGTTCTCTCATTTAATAATGAATTGGATAAAATCTCTGACAAGTATTCACTCATATTTGTGAGAGCCATGGTTTTAATTTGTTGAAAAGTGTATTTTTATAAAAGGAAGAGAGTGAAAAACGTAGCTTAGGCCTGAGAGCATTATGAGCTTCAGGAAAAATAAACAATGAACATTTGCAATTGTCCTTAAGTTTTGACACATTAATTACTGTCTTTGTGTCACAGAAGAATACAACAGGTGTCCTACTCTCAAAACACATCCCTTTTAATTGCCATTGATTGATTTATTCTTATATTCCAAATGCTCTCTTCAAACAGTGCCTGGCACATAGTAGGCCTTTAGTAAATATTTGTTGAATAAAGAACCAGTAATGTCTAACTCACATAACAACTTGCAAGGTAGATTCTATTATTCTAATTTTACGAATGAGAGACACAGTAAGTGGCCGAGCAAGGATTGAGATCCAGGTGTGTTTGGCTCCAAAGCCCACTCTCTTTATGCTGTGCTAGATGGAAACACAAACCCAAATGTGTCCTAAAATTTCCATTTTCAATAAAAATCAATGCAGAGTCTCTAAATGCCAAAACAAACAAAAAATACTACTTAAACATAGGCATTCAAATTATAGATCTTGAAACTAGGAGATCTTGGGCTTCTTGACCCTTGTACTTTCTCACAAACTCCCACCTTCATTCTTTACCCCCACCTGGCTGTGGCCCACTAGTCCAATGATCTTCAAACTGAGGTATAGGCACAAAGACTTTCCAGAGTATTAGTAGACTTAGATACCTATAGGGTAAAAACTTCCAGATCTAAACTTCCACAGATTCATTTCTAAAGCTGACCTGCTTACAGAGTCTACTGTCTGGCAGTTATTCCCCCTTTTCCCACCTTTCTCCTCTTTACAAAAGAAATACATGCTTTCCCCTAACCTAAATGGTATTTTGGTTCATGGTTCCAGGGTGTAAAAACCTTTGGAGCATCAAAAATAGAGACAAATCTAGAATATCACTTTCCTAAGAAAAAGTCTTCGAAAAGTAAAGCCAAAAAAAGTTTCAAAAAGAAATACTCAGGGGGCACCCGGGTAGCTCAGTGGGTTGAGCATCCAACTCTTGATTTTGGCTGAGGTCATAATCCCAGGGTTATGAGATCAACCACCCCCCCACCCCCCTATATATCGGGCTTCGTGCTGAGTGTGCAGCCTGCTTGGGATTCTCTCTCTCTCTCTCTCTCTCTCTCTCTCTCTCTCTCTCTCTCTCCTCTCTCTCAAATTAAAAAAAAAAAGAAAGAAATATCCAGGAAGACCTTGTTTCATCCACGAGACCTACTTAAGACAAGTATCTATTCATCTGTGTCTTGTTTTATCCACCTATCCACCTATCAACCAATCATCCATCAATCGCTTAACCTCTCTTAGAATGCAGAGATGAGAAAAGTGTTAGGCAGATTTATGACTATGAATTTTAAAATGAAATCATATATTTTCTGATGAAAAGTAACCCTGATTTGGCTGATTAACAATAATGCCTGATTATCTGAAGGACATGTTCTATGAAGTGAATGAGTTAAATCTATAGCTCCAAGATTTGAATAAAAATATATTTAATGTATGTATGTTATGTAAAATAAGCCATAAAAAACATCCATTTCAGCTATTTAATTTTATGATTTTTAAGCTTGTGTTGAATGTTTTTATATTTCAACTTTAAAATGTATAAGACATACAGCCAGTTTTTCAAAATTCTTTTGAGAACACAACAACAAAAAAGTTTGTTGAAAAGTGCCCAGTCCCTCACTTCAGCTACTTGCTTATAAGTATCCTATTTACCCTGTCCCCTTTGCATTTCACTAACATTCAGCTAGTACCTACTGTATCTGCTATCTCCTTGCCTAAGCTCAGGTCTTGGCACTGCTGGAGAAAAAAAAAAGTCACATAATCTTAATGGTGCCACTAGAGTTTCGTGGCATTCAATTTGTACTGAGTCCTCCTTGCCACTTGGCAATTTGTGTGTGTGTGTTTGTTCACCTTCTATTTCACATGGCTACCATCTCAAACATTTTACAAGCTCTTCAATCTTCCAACTCGCACCACCTCCCAGCATCCCTATCAGCCAGCCAACATGCTTTCTTTTGCCTAAATTCAGACCCACCCTCATCTCAATACAGCTGTTCTTGGGATTCTATCCTCTCTTACCTCCTCAGGGATCTTTTTTCTTTCAATTATCCAACCCCACACCCAACCCCTTACTTCATCTTCAAATTCTTCTTCACATCTGCATTTGAACATACTCTGGTCTCATTCGTAAGCCAAGCAAACAAACAAAAACTACATGGGCCTTTCCCAGATCCCTCACCTATCTGACACCATACCATTGTTCTATTCTCACACTCAAACTTCCCTAAAGCAGCTATCTTTCTCCACAGGCTCACCACCCACATACTTCTCACCTCTCAATGAAGTGATTTCTTCCCTCACCATGCTAAGGAAGCTGCTCCCTCCAAGGTACTGACAACATCATGATGATGATGATGATGATGATGATGATGATGATATCATTATTGTTATTATTACCTTATTATTAACTCCTGTATTCAACTCACTACAGTATGGCTTTTACTGAGCATTTCTTTCCCAAAACATTTTCTTCCCGTAGGTTTCTTGACACCACAGCCTCTTGATATACCTCCTACCTATCTGTTTACTTGTTCTCAGTCTCGCTGGCCAATTCCTCTTCTTCTGTCCATTTGTTAAAGACCAGTGTCCCTAAGAATCATGCTATAAGACTCTATATGTTCATCCTGAACAAATGGATAGATTTCCATGATTTGCATTTCCATCCTTAAGCTGATAATGCTCAAACTGCATCTTTCATTCAGATCTCTTTCCTTAACTTTAGCCTTGTGTATTTAACTGTCTCCTAGACAGTTTCATTTATCTCACAAGCACCTAAAACTTAACATGACTTAAACTAAACCTAATTTCTACCTCATCCTTGTCCTCCTTCCTCAGTAAATGGCACCATACAGTCTATTAAGATTCCTTAAGATTCATGGGAGTCACCATGAACTCCTTGGTCATTCATGTACTTCATGTCCAATGAATCACCAAGATCTTGACATTCTTTCTTATAATGACCTCCTGAATTAGCATATAACCTCCATCCCCCACAGCCACCTCTCTTCTTCAGGTTATGATGGTCTTTCACTAGGCTGCTGCAACCAGCCTTGCATTCTCTCCATTTCTCACCCTACAACCAGCGGATGTTCTTTTTTTTAATTTATTTTTTTTAATGTTTATTTATTTTTGAGGGAGAGGGAGAGCAAGCATGAGTGGGGTAGGGGCAGAGAGAGAGGGAGACACAGAATCTGAAGCAGGCTCCAGGCTCTGAGCTGTAAGCACAGAGCCTGATGCGGGGCTCGAACCCACCGACCGTGAGATCATGACCTGATCTGAAGTCAGACACTTAACCGACTGAGCCACCCAGGGGCCCCCAATGGATGTTCTAAAACACAAGTCTGCTTATGTAATTTCTTTCCTTATCTTTCAATGACTCCCCATCATCCTAGCATCATATTATTAATTTTCCTCAATTATTGTTTTAATTAAGCTCTAAGGATAAATTCTCAACTCCTTGCCATGGCTTTCAAAGTCCTTCTGAAGCTGGTCTCTGCTCACCATGACAGCTTCAGCTGTCTCCACTCCTCACTCCAAAGTGCTTCGAAAGCACTTTCACTTCCTAAACGTCGCCAAGCTCTTCTGCCTTGAGCATTCTTTCTGCCTCCCTCTTCTGGCTCCCTTGTGTTTTAAATTAAGGTTTCAGTTCAGATGCTCCACCCTCTAGAAAGATTTTCCTAACACCTCAAATCTGGGTCTTATACCTTATCTTATATGCTTCTGTGACACATCATTCTAGGTCCATTATAAGCACTTATGCTTGATTTGTAACTTCTTACAATGTCTATATCTCCAGGAGCAGAGGGACACATGTATAAGGTGAGGGCACAAGTACTGCCTGGAACATAGTAGGAATTCAACATACATTTACTTACTGAATAAATATACAAAACTACCGAACCATAAGGAATGGCTTATAAATCTGTTTACCAAATAAATGCAAAGTTTTCAAAATCCTGTAAAATTGTTGACCAAAGAGAGAAAACTCACAAGTTTGATGGGGGCGGGGGGGGAAAAGGTCATTCCCAACTTCTCCAGCAAAGGTATCAAAACCTATGTTCTTATCCATATCCAAATAACTTATCTGAAATCTAAAGGAGTCAAAAGAAACAAAACTTCCACTCTTTTACTAATTCATTCAACAATCAATGGTCACCTAACCCTGTCCTCATGAAGCTTCAGCCTAACACTTGCTCCATGAAATCTGTTGAATCCTAGACAAAAGCTGGGCCATCTCCAGCTTTTCAAATTTTATTATTTTGAGCCTTCTAGGAGAAGCTGCTTTTATACAAGTAGCAAATTTTTTAAATAACATTTTTCCTTATATGTCAGAAAACCCAAGTTGAAAATAAAATTACATTTCTTAAAACTTCCATGCTCCTGATCTTTTTCTCCTTTTCAGCTGTGCCAGAGGCATGAACTTTTATACCCCCAGCTCCAGTTAGGAAGATGATTTATTAAACACACTTAAATGAAAGATGACTTGGTGTGGATACACTTGGATTCACAGTCCATGCCTTGGGGAGGTTTTAGTACCAATTTTCTAACTAATTCAGAAAGGAAAAACTTCTCTCATTATTTTCAAGATAAATGTCTGAACCTTCCAGTTCTTGTCAGCCTACAACAAAAGTATCAAAAACTAAAAACGGAGATTCTGTTGTTCATATTTTCCTCTAGACCATACAATGTTTGCTATATGAACCAGTTGCAAATTACCAACTAATGGTATCTTTTGGAACTTCTAGGTAAAGCCTCCAATATCCATTGTATCAAACTCTTTCTTTACAGTGATCCCTGTTCAATATTATCACTCAGGAGTTATTTGGGGAAATTATTTTCAATTTTTTCCTTAGGTTTATAATATCTACTCAGAACAAATTGAAAAACAAGGATAAAAAGACAAATATTTCTATTTCATTTATGGAAAGCCCTAAGCCTGCTCTTGTGCACAGAGAACAGAAAATGACCTGACTAGTTGTCTCAGTTCAGTCAGAATTTACATTTATACATTTTATTTTCTTAAATTGACCCAAATCCAAGAGGTCAGCCTGAAGAGTCAGTGATGCTAAAATGCTGGGTCTTAAAGGAAACATATTCATAAACCAAGAAAAAGCAGGATGTCATTCTCTCATCATTGCTATGAATAGAGAAGATATTTCTCAATGATAGGGATCCCTTATAATGGAAAATAATTTGTACTGAAATCAGAAACTACAGTGCTTGTTTGCCTTCATTGATTGTATAAAGAACCTCTTTATTTGGAACAGGTAGAGCTCAATGAATTGAAATAGTCCAGAAATACATGATTATCTTTCCTCCAGTGAAAATTTAAATTGTGAGAAAATTACTTCCCTTCCAAAACCTCCCAGGATTTTTGTTCCTGATCATGGTTCAAATTCCATGCAGGTTTGGTCTTCATTTATTTCAGAGGAGTCATAAATGGTATTGTTCTCCTTATGTTAAGAAATATCAGCATCCCAAAAATCAAGATACAGATATGGTTAGACCTGTGACACTTGCCTCCTTTGTGTCTAAGAGAAATTAGGTAAGAATTAACAACTGCATATAAGGAACAAGCTTATCACCTATAGAAATGCCTTACACACTGGAAATTAGAGAACTTTTTCTCCTCGGAAAGATGTTGCTAGGATTACACGTATAGCTTATATATAACGGGGAAAAATGGGATGAATATACTTTAAAGCACAGAAAGACTCTGGCAGAAGTACAATTATACAGGTACATACCAAAACTAAAACGAGCAAGGGGTGCATATGAATCATTTGTACAATTCATTTATAAATCAGAAAAAAATGGTGAAAAAAGGGTGGTGAATGAAATAAAATTATTAATAACTAAAATGTTTTCTCAGAGGGGTTCTGATTCTTATATTCCTCTTTATATCTCTAGTGGCATGAAAATAGTTACATACTGTAAAAAGAAAAGAGGAACAAAACAGTTCCCCTGCAAATAATTTAAGAGAGAAAAAGGTGGTTATCAATCTTTACCTATTTTTTCTAAGTTACTAAGATATCAAAGCAATTTAATTGTGGTTTAAATGCATTTTAAATTCAAAAAGTCAAGACACAGATAAATTTTATATAATCATTCAGAGTCGGGAGCAACCAGGCAGCCAGAGACAAGTGTGAAAACCACAGGAGCACAGGAGCAAACAGGCAGAACAGGAAAGGCTCCTCATACTGAGTGGGGAGTGGCTCGGTTGGAAGAAGGGTTGCAAGCAAGAGGAAGAGTGGTAAGTATTTATAGTAGGCATAATAGTGACAAAGGGAGAATAAGGTTGCAAAAGGAAATAAGGTTAATTCAGGTTAATCAGATGACCTCGAGATGGAAGATTATACTAAATTATCCAGGTGGGGCCCAAGGTCATCTCAGAGGTCTTTGAAAGTGAGAGGAGGTGAAAGAGGAGTTGTTTTGGAGTGATTCAATATGAAATAGACTTGACTATGTTGCTGGTTTTGAGAATGGAGTAAGGGACCAGCTTAAACCAAGGAATGCTGATGGCTTCAAACAAGCTGGAAAAGGTAAGGAAATGAATTCTCCCCAAGAGCTTCCAGAATGGAATGGAACCTGCCAACATCTTGATTTTTTTGTTCAGTGAGAACTATTTCAGATTTCTAACCTCTAAAACTATAAGATTTATAGTTGTTATATATGTGTTGTTTTATACCACTAAATTTATAGTAATTTCTTAGGGCAGCAATAGAAAACTAATATACAGTACTTTGCACTAAAGACTATGATGGAAAGGATTCCAAAGAGACAAAGAGGGACAATTCAAAATGCCAGAGTAGAAAATAAATAAGAGGAAGACAAGGGGTGCCTGGGTGGCTCAGTCAGGTAAGCGTCTGGCTCTTGATTTCAGCTCAGGTCATGAGATCACAGTTTGTGAGATGGAGCCCACGTCAGGCTCTGTGCTGACAGCATGGAGTTGGCCTGGGATCCTCTCTCTCTCTCGCACACATACTCTCTGTCTCTCTCTCTCTGTCTCTTTCCCAAAATAAATAAACACACTTAAAAAAGAAGAGGAAGACAAGAAGTTTAAGAAATAGCAGAAAGAGGGAAAAAATAAAATAATTTATGAATCTCAACAAAACTAACTTCCACCTGCAACAGAGATAATAAGGAAGGACAGACTACAGTAAAGAAGCGGAAGATACCATACAATGTCCTTCATATGACAAGTTTCCATAAACACTTGATACATTGTTCTTCAAAACCTAGGATAGCAAAGGGTAAGTAAGAAGTGAAACTAGAAATGGATAACAAAAAGAAAACCATTTTTAAAAAAGACTATCCAGAGCTCTTTTTAGAGCATTGGGTTTTTGATGGGGTCTAGACTTGATTAGGAAAGAATGGCCAGACTAACATTAAAAGTATTAGTATATCCCACCAAATAATAATTGTACATTATTTGAAACAAAGATATTATGCATTCCATAGTTCCTGAAAATGACCTCAATAAGAAACCACACAGTTTTCAAATGTCAGATGACTAAATGTAGGTTTTCTTGTACTAGTCCCTGCGGAGTCACATATTGTCACGTGACATAAAAAAATCTTGTGTGATTTGTTGTTTTTTTTTAAGATTTTTACATTTTTTTAACTCCAGTTAGTTAACATACAATGTCATATTAGTTTCAGGTATACAATACAGTGATTCAACAATTCTATACAGTACCAAATGCTCATGGCAGTTAGTGCACACCTTAATCCCCATCACATGTTTCACTCATCTCTCCAACTACCTCCCCTCTGGTAACCATCAGTTTGTTCTCTATAGTTAAGAGTCTCTTTCTTCGTTGTTCTCCTTATTTTTTTTCCTTTGCTCTTGTTTCTTAAAATTCCACATATGAATAAAATCATATGGTATTTGTCTTTCTTTGACTGATTTTATTTAGCATAATACTGTCTAGCTTTATCCATGTTGTTCCAAATGGCAAGATTTCATTCTTCTTTATGGCTGAGTAATATTCCATCATATATATATATATATACACCACATCTTTATCTATTCATCAGTTGATGCCTCCATTACTTTGGTTACTGCAGATAATGCTGCTATAAACATTAGGTTGCATATATCTCTTTGAATTAGTATTTTTTTATTCTTTGGGTAAATACCTGGTTAGTGTAATTTCTGGATAGTAGGGGAGTTCTACTTTTAACTTTCTGAGGAACTTCCATACTGTTTTCCAGAGTGGCTTCCCCAGTTTACATTCCTACCAACAGTATATGAGGGTGTAATTTGTTGTTGATAAGAAAATATAAATAGCCTTTGGGAATATGACTTTTCTTCAGTTAAATAAAGACTATTAGCCTCTCCTAATACTGTGTTCAATGATAAGACCTAGCCTAAAATTTTTTGTGATTTCCAGAAGTCAGTCAATTAATGTTTGAAGAATTCTAAGTCACTATTT